>OX123192.2:74035557-75235557 GCA_944739405.2 Euclidia mi
ACTATTACTCCAGGATAGTACGTGAAGCGGTAGAAATCAAGAAATATAACAATTTCAACCGGGAGGATGGATATAGATTATCGGCCACTTGGAATCCAGTCATCAGCAAGTGTAAACACCGCCGCAGTGATAAATCTCAACAGTGTGTAGACGTCATTAGTGTAGTGTGTCGGAGTACCGACATTGCGAACTTAAATAAAGACCAAGTGAGGGTAGGTGCTGAAACCCGCACTTCCACAAGACGTCGCTGAGCTCTCATCAGTCTCTCCGCGACCACGCTCGGTGCAAGACGAGCGAAACGTCGGTAACAAATAGGTATTTATACCTTAAATAATTTAAGTTAACGCGATTAAGACCCGCTAAATTGATTTCTATGATGTATACAAATCGCGAAAGTTTAAAATCGATTATTACAAACCGCTAGGGGCCGGAATGTGTAATTAAAATTAAACAACTTGAATGTCTTCGGATAAAGCGGGTATGTTTAGAAACTTCGCTTAGTTTTTTAACGAAGTGTCGAGACAACGGAGTGATACCCATAGGAGTGCGCATTAAACCGCGCAAGGACATTCCTTATTCCGAAGGCATTCTACACAATGCCAGTGTTCGTCTCTTAAGACAATTAATCCGCAATTGTCGGTACGAGCTAGGTGTTGTACAGTGTAACCTATTTAAAGTGCATACAGAGTGTAGTGAAGTGCTCTCAAACAGTGATTTTAGCTTGTGCGACCGTATAACATATAACCAATCGAGCCGCATTTATGATCTGCGTACAAAACGGCACAAGAAAAAGTTTGATAAATTGATAAACCATCGTGAGAGGGTAACCGGTAGAAATGGACACCCCACCCAACAGCAAACGGTTATCAATTTATCAGACCAGGTTATTGATAGCGCGACACAAAGCGTGTTGGCGAAGGGATTAAATTATGCTTTGACACCTAAGCGGATTCCATATGAAAACGTCATAAGTAGCATAGAAGAGGTTATAACGCGTAACAAGGTACCGTCTAACGATGCGGATACACTTAGACAGGATGTTGCCGTTATTTTACGTAAGTCTAAGCCACCTAAACCAAATATTACCGCAGAAGAGCGTCAAGCACTAAAAACGCTGCGTGATAACACGAATATTTTAGTGCTAAAGGCTGACAAAGGAAACGCCACTGTGGTAATGAATACTTGTGATTATGACAGTAAGATAAGGAATCTATTGAGTGACACATTAGTATATAAGGCTGTGTCATATAACCCGACCGCCAGAGTGACAAAACGCATTCGAGCCTTAATTAGGGACCATAAAAGCTTATTTACGGAGGAGGAATTTGAACGGTTACATAAACCTCACATTGTGCAGCCGCCTAAGATGTACGGATTACCTAAAGTACATAAGACTAACGTACCTTTGCGACCGATTGTGAGTCAAATAAATTCACCCACATATGGTTTGGCGAAACACATAAGCAAGGTACTACAACCGTTAGTAGGCAAGACGCACTCTTTCGTAAAGGACTCTCGCCACTTTATTGAAATCATCAAGAGCATGAAAAGGGAACCAGACGAGGTGATGGTGAGTTTTGATGTTGAGTCACTATTCACCAATGTTCCTATTCAAGATTGCCTTGACGTCGTAGAGAGGAAATTAAGGGAAAACGGTCTGTCTAACGAATACATCGTTCTACTCAGGAATTGCTTGGATGGAAACTACTTCCTATATCGTGGACAACATTACCTCCAGATCGATGGAGTGGCTATGGGTAGCCCTATAGCACCGGTAATGGCCAACATCTGGATGGAGCACTTTGAGGAATCCGTAGACATGCAGGCGTCAAATGTGAAACTATGGAAAAGGTATGTCGACGATATCTTCTGCATCATGAAGGGCAACAAGCAGGACGTAGAACAATTCGCACACAAATTGAACTCCATACATCCGAACATCCGATTCACATTCGAAATGGAGGTAGACGGATCGTTACCCTTTCTCGACGTTAAAGTGACAGTGAGAGATAATGGTACCCTTGGACACACTGTGTATAGGAAACCGACACACACCGACAGGTATCTCAACGCGAACTCGCACCACCATCCGCGGCACTTGGATTCCGTTGTGTCCTCGTTAGTAAACAGAGCGTATGACTTATGTGACCCCGAACAATTAAATAGTGAGCTGTCACATGTTCGGGAGGTACTTAGGTGCAACGGATACAAGAAAAACTTACTCTGTCGGAAGAGGAACGAGCGTAAACCTGAGGTAAGCAGAGTGCCCGCTTACATGCCGTATCTAAAGGGAGTGACGGACAAAGTTGGAACAGTACTCAAGAAATACTCCATCAAGACTGTATACAGTCCGCTCTCTAAGATAGCACACAATCTGCGTACACCAAAGGATGTAATTCCTCTCCAAACACCTGGCGTCTACAAAGTCGATTGCAGCTGTGGTAGTTCATATATCGGGCAAACTAAGCGTACAATCGCTGAAAGGGTAAAGGAACATATCGCAGCTGTAAAAAACCGACATATTAACAAGTCGGCGATAGCTGAGCATTTGTTGGAGTCTGGACCAAACCACTGGATAGAACTGCATCAACCACAAGTCTTATCCACCGATCGTCACTATTACTCCAGGATAGTACGTGAAGCGGTAGAAATCAAGAAATATAACAATTTCAACCGGGAGGATGGATATAGATTATCGGCCACTTGGAATCCAGTCATCAGCAAGTGTAAACACCGCCGCAGTGATAAATCTCAACAGTGTGTAGACGTCATTAGTGTAGTGTGTCGGAGTACCGACATTGCGAACTTAAATAAAGACCAAGTGAGGGTAGGTGCTGAAACCCGCACTTCCACAAGACGTCGCTGAGCTCTCATCAGTCTCTCCGCGACCACGCTCGGTGCAAGACGAGCGAAACGTCGGTAACAAATAGGTATTTATACCTTAAATAATTTAAGTTAACGCGATTAAGACCCGCTAAATTGATTTCTATGATGAACACGTCGTAGTTGTGTTCTCATGCCGTCACTCGATACGTTCGTGACGTAAGCGTCGCGCGCTTGGGCTTCTGCTAAAGCTGCGTAATCAATAACTGTCGGGCATAGTATGGTCTCTATGCGCGATAGCGCGTCCGCTACTAAGTTTTCGGAACCTATTATGTGGCGAATATCCGTAGTGAATACTGCCGAGTATACTGACAAGAGTTCTCTGTCGTACGTGGAGTACTTCTGCTGTGCAGTAGATAATGCTTTCGAGAAGTATCCGAGTGGCCTCCAAGTATTGTCTGCATATTGTTGTAACACAGCGCCGATACCTGTATTGGATGCGTCACACATTAGCACTAACGGTGCATTCTCGGCTGGATGGTACAATGTACAAGCGCTTTGTAAGCTATCTTTACATTGTATAAACGCGTTCTCTGCCTGTTCAGTCCATTGAATAACAGTTTTATCCTTTCGTTTAGCGCCATGTAAAAATTTGTTCTAAATCAAATCGTCGACAGTTTCCGGTTTGGGGAAGACCTTAATTGCCTGAACCTTATCATCCAACGGTCGTATCCCTTCTGTGCATACTTCATATCCTAGGAATTCAATTTTAGTTTGGCCAAAACAACACTTAGCGATGTTAATCGAAATGCCATATCTATTGAATCGTTCAAATACTTGGTCCAAGCATTCTTTGTGATGTATGACGTCACTTGCGATGATTACGTCATCGAGATAACAGAATAAGAAGTCCAGTCCTTGTAACACAACTGTGTTCATGAAACGTTGGAATGTTTGAGCAGCGTTTCTCAAACCAAAACTCATGCGTGGGAATTCAAACAATCCGAACGGCGTGATTATGGCTGTTTTCTCTACGTCTTCGGGGGCGACTTCGATACAGTGGTACGCTCTGCGTATATCTAGTTTAGTATATACTTGCTTACCTGCCAGCAAGTTTGTAAAATCCCGCAACCGTGATATCGGGTAGCGATCTGGCTTTGTAATCGCGTTCAATCTGTGGTAATCCCCACACGGTCTAAGTTCTCCATTGCTTTTCGGCACCACATGCAGAGGGCTGGCCCATGGTGACTTAGATGGTCTACAGATACCCATCTCAAGCATCACACGGAACTCTTCTTTCACCTTATTGTATCGGGCTGGTGGTAGCGGCCTGGCTCGCGCATACACTGGTGGTCCAGAGGTTTCAATGTGATGGTACACTC
Source organism: Euclidia mi (assembly GCA_944739405.2). Taxonomy (NCBI): domain Eukaryota; kingdom Metazoa; phylum Arthropoda; class Insecta; order Lepidoptera; family Erebidae; genus Euclidia; species Euclidia mi. Next base: position 74,039,763 of record OX123192.2, read on the forward strand.
CATGCCGTGACGGTTCCCGAAACGCTAACACTGGTTTCGTAATGTCAGGGTACTTGAGCAAGAGTTCGTAATACGGGTGATTACTGTCCACGGTTTGTATCGGTGGTTCAAATTGTTCCACTAAAGACCCGATAACACTGATCTCGGTCGCCGTATCCACGAGTTTACGTCCACTTAAGTCCACTAGTAACTTATGTTTATTTAAAAAGTCTGCACCAATTATCGGTTGTTTAACGTCCGCGATTATAAATGTCCAACGGTATGGTCGTCGTAATTTAAAGTCAAACAGCAAAGTTTGAGTACCGTAGGTTCTTATCGGTGAACCGTTCGCTGCGTACAATGTATAGTCACTGCCCTTGTTATCACTAACCCGTTTATTATTCACTGGGATAACTGATACACACGCGCCTGTGTCTATGAGAAACTTTAGTCCACTATTTCTATCGGCTAATCACACACACAACTTGGCGTGACAGAGTTACAGAGGCGACTGCCCGTGTCGGGGGGGAACGCGGGTTAGTCGTACCTAATTTGCTTACGTTAACAATATGTATAATGTCACTACAATTATGATCAATTTTATTTGCGCTATTGTTTATGTGATATTTATTATTGTCTTTATTACTTTAGTGTTGATGGGTTGCTAAGGTATCCCAATCCCAAACCTGATGACTCAATTTGTAGTGAACATTTAATGGGAAAGAAATAATCATACGAGGAAGCAAGTCCGAGTTATGCTCCAACGATATTCTCTGGAAGATATTGAAAGAGGAGCTAGATATATACGCTTGACAAAACGAAGAACCACAAAAGTCGCAGATACCACATCAAGTCAAATAATAATTGAAGAAGGAAGTAAATTAAATCAAACTCAACCTCTTGTGGTCGATCAAGGATATCAAGTCAATATATTTTCTGAATCGAAATTAAGAGATACAACCTTTAATTGTATTAGATTCATTTACAGTAATTACTGTGATGCTGAAATCCAAGTGAATATAAAAACAACATCAAGAATTGTAATGACAAATAATTCAAGAAAGAAAGATATAAGTTGTTGCGCTGACAAAAAATTGTATGAGGATCAATCTACCGAAACAATAATCTTAGAATTTGTTGGTATTTCATCAATAAAAAATAATCAAGAACTCCTAGTTCTTGCTGGTGTGTCATTAAGCAATTTTGAGTTTTTATTAACAAGATTAACTGTAAAAAAAAATTACAGTTTCCATTAAAAACGGACTTATAATTTTTGGATAAAAATTAAAACTGCCTTGACATTTTCAGCATTGAGTGTATTATTTGGTTGACGCAGAACCACAATCTCACGAATATTTTTATTTGATCTTACAAACCTAGCTTGTGCAACTATTACTTAATTTAATATTTTGGCTAAATAGAGCCACTGTACAAGCAACAATGCCCGGGTGTTTCAGTCCAGATTACATCAATACAAGAGTTATTATTGACTGTACTGAATTCCGAATTGAAATACCGACAGCAGTGGATAATCGTTGATAGTAAAAATATCACTTGTCGTCATTTTATATGTATATATTTAATTTACTATATTTACTAGAAAGCAATAAAATACTGATATGTCATTATTTGGCATAATCCCGGATAGTTGCGCATGCTAGGTGGCGCTACTGTTGTGCACATAGCGAATAAGCGCGAGCCGTCAGAATCCATGTTGACACTGACACAATGTCACTACCATTTCGAGCGAACATGCCGAAATATGCCCGATTACGCGTGTCTGGTTTTATGCAGCGCATAATGTAGCGTGCGTGTAAGCGCGTCTGCTGAACCGACCGTATACGCGCAAAAAAATACGCTAATCTGAAACCGCCCTATGGGAGGTCCAATTTTTTCTAATATTGTTATAAGGAAAATTTTCAATTTTTTTTTCGAATTGAAAAGGTTGATTATAAGCCTTTCATTGGCATTGATTTCGTTTAAAGTTTCTGCAGAATGGTTAGTAGCAAGTGAAAAATATTAGATTTTCGTGCATTCATACCTTTTTGAAATAAAAATAGGTACAGATTTTCGTTATCTTGTGAAGCTTTTGTGTGGGAAAAACTACATAATTGTTTAAACAAAAATCTTCTGGTATAATACAGATACTAAAATTTTGCTGGTCATTAAATTGTATTTGTCTTTCGGGGTTTATACCAAGTACGTTCATTTCGATTATCCATATTTCAGTACTCTTGCAAGCCATGATCACGGATGTACTGAACTATTGCGGGTGGATGAATTTTACGAGCAAGTAAATCGGCGTACCACTTTTCTTATCACGTACTTAACTACTAATAAATTCTACTGCATCAGAATGAACGTCAAAATCTTGCGTTCATAATCGATGATAAATTGAGCAATGCGGATATACGAAGTTACGATGCAAAATCCAATCCTTAATGGCTTGACGTTCACCAATCTTGCTTTGAAATAGCAGTCGCCATAACAACACATGGTTAGAAAAAGACGTTTGAATGGCCATACTAAATCTTTTCCAACCGTAACTCGACCATCGCGCCCCATATAAGCGATCCATATGTAAACATTTTACTTGTAGAAGGTACTTTGTCATGTTAGAAAGTGTGTGTGTTAATTATCGCTTGCTCAAAGGTGAAAGAAAACATTTTGTGTCAATATATGTATTAATATATTAAGAAATAAGTAATGAAGCCTGCAAACCCTTGGTCTGAAAAGTCCCAAAAGTCTGCACTTGGCCGGCGTAGTGGACTATGGCCTAACTCTTCTCGTAATCAGAAGGTGTCTGTACTCAGGGGCAGGTCTGGCTATAAAAATAATTTGGATGATAATTGCACGGGCAGAGCAGTGCAAGGCATTTAGATTTAATAAATAATACATTAAAGAAAAGTACAACAATTTTATTATTTATATAATAAAAATCCACGTGGTAGGGGATTAAGAATATAAAGTGTCACGACACCATTTCAATCCATGGGTGGCAGAAAAAAAGGCGCCTAAGTAAAATACATAAAGTAGGTACATAATACCTTTGCGAAGAGACGTAAAACTTGAAATCAAACCCTTAACCAACCCACCTGGCTAGGCACTGTGCTACTGCGACTCAAATTAGTAGAGGATCAAGTTCAGCAATGGACAACAAAAAGCTTTTAAAATAATAAAACTAAAGCAGCAATGCACTAGTTACGTTACAAAACAAGCTTAAATTCTGTTCATTCAAAGAAAAACTTATGACAACGTCACTTCACAAATCCACTTTTTATTTTATACTTTCCATGCGACGTTGCCAGTATAAACAAAATGTTGCAGATATCCAACATATCCCCTGCTACTACATATCGTAGTAGACATGACTAGTATTACGACGCAAAGCAGACACTTTATCCCAGACTCGTGATAGTATCAATGTATAACTTATGGTCTCAGTGAACGCAGATTTATAAGTAACAAGCTGACCCAGCGAACTCTGTATCGCCTTTTTAAGATTTTTTATTTAATTCCCTTTTTTCGAAGCCCCTTTTCCAAAGTTACCATTGACTTAGCGCCTAATCTCTTATAATTTCAGAGTATATAAATGATGAACAAACAAACAAAAAATTTTATATAATATTGAATTCCCCACTCCTTATCGACTTTAAAAAAAATCCCGTCCGCCATCTTTGATTTCCCATCCGCCATCTTTGATCACGAAATAGATATTGTATTTGGATTCACCATCCCTTAAATTATCAGAGACGATACCCATATTGTTTTTTTTTTAAATTCCCATCCGCCATCTTTGATCACAAAATAGATGGTGTTTTAGAATTCCCCATTCCTTAAAATATTGGAGACGATACCCATATCGACTTTAAAAAAATCCCATCCGCAATCTTCGATTCCCTATCCGCCATCTTTGATCACGAATTAGATGTTGTATTTGGATTCTCCATCACTAAAATCATCAGAGACGATACCCATATTGTTTTTTTAAATTTTTCCCATCTGCCATCTTTGATTTCCCATCAAACATCTTGAATGTAATTTAATATAGCCTATAGCCTTAGGCAATAACATTTTTTAAAATCCGACTTCTAGTTTCTGAGATTAGCCGACATTATCTTTTAGCCTTTTTAGCCTTTTGCCCGGCCCCAAAGGGTCGAAGCGTTATGTATATTATATCTATAGCCTTCCAGAATAACTGGGCTATCGTATACAAAAATATTTTTTCAGATCCAACCTGTAGTTCCTGAGATTAGGGTGTTCAAACAAACAAACAAACTCTTCCGCTTTATTATATTAAGTATAGATAACTGCAAAAAGTTTACACATACAAACTACTTAGTACTAAGACTTAGTAGTACTCAAAATGTTATCCGGTATCTGTGACGTTTCGCTAGACTGGCCAATATGGCGACTGTGATTTGACTGTCAGAACCATTACAATTTAACAAAATACTCGACAATCCGAATTTTGCGGATATAATTACATATGTTGTCGACTCGAAATCTTTATTTTTAAACTTGTTTTATTATTCAGGTAAGGTTTTGATGTACTCCTTGACGAAATTATTAAAATAAGATTTGACACTGCGATAGCAGCGCATTCCGTCGGTTCCAATGTGAAACATTCCAAAATCCACAAAGCTACTTACAAATTAAAAATTAACTAAAGATACATTTTCCAGTGGACTATAAAATTGTGAATCTAAACCATTCTCAAGTGCCCTTGAACGCACAAAAAAAAATTCATCAAGATCGGACCATTCGCTTAGGAGGAGTTCAGTGACATACACACGCACACGAGAAATATATATATTAAGATAAGTTTTTATATTGCTGTACTTTGTGGTGAGTTTTAATGTGAAGTGTCACAAATATTCGTGACTTTCTTTCTTTCACAAAATAAAAGCAGCTATGTTAGATCTGCAGGCTTAGCCAAGACGTCTTTCTGCAAATGCTAACGCAAAAAAATGTATGGAGTGAACGCAAAGTCACGTGATATAATCAAACAAATAGAAAAGTCGTAGCCAAATACACAACGCATAAAAAGCATTCGCATCGATAGAATAAACTCATCGTTTCTGCGATGTCAACCGCAAAATGGTAGCCAAGATGCGAATTTCGGCCAAAACTAACGCTATTAGCGTCGATTGCGCACGGATAACAATCGAATGATAGAACCCTGCAGAAAACGCAAAAAAGAATCCCACAGACGGTCAGCCTGTACTCGGCCTAGAGCTCCTTGTTAGGGCCTCGCTAAATCACTATGCCTAAAACATTGTTTAGCTATTTCAGACGCAAAGGGCCCATTTAATACAGCAAGGGGCCACTTAGGTGTTTGCCAAGTAAGTTGATTATCGCGATTCACGTCATTGTTTATGTTCCAAATTCCTTAGAGAGTCAAAGTTCTTAAGTAATAAATATTATTTAAGCTTTAAAAAACTCTAAATGTTTAAGATTATATATGATTATATAAAACTTAAAACGAATAAACAAATCTTCTGGTTCGAACGTTTGTTTCACTAGCATAAATATTTACATTACCTTGATATTTGACGCGCTTGACGCTTCAAACAACGCAAGGCATGTACTAATAACCATGTTGTGTCGCAGAATGTGCGTGTGACACAAACGCGTGGTGTTGGCTACCAATTTTGCGTTTTCTTCGATTGCAAACGCGTTTGCGTTTGAAATCGGAGAAAGGCGATGGAAACGATACGTTTGAGTTTTGGCTAAGCCGGCTGAACGTCCCGTCGTCGTCGCGCTTCTCTTTCTTATGTACACAAGTCGAAAGTGACAGCAACAGCTCAACTTAATAGCGGTTGTCAGCGCCTTAACAAAACCAAAGTCTTTTCAAATTGAAATCAAATATTATTATCAACCTTATCCCATTAAAATAGAACTGAAAATGGCGTGCAAGAATTTCTTTGCTAGGATATAAACAAACTCATTCTAAGGAAATATTAACTGTACTTACGTGTACATCTATAGGTGACTTCGCAAACATTCTATTTACACTGAGAGATTTGTTTCTCTTCCTGTAGAGTCCGGACTTAACATATTTAAATTGTGGCATACCAGTGCTGACTAAATGCAATCCTCGGTCCAATGTATCGTTAAGTATTTTCTTGTAGATTGTAGGAATGGGCTCCATGGTGGAAACAACTTGCTGCTCTAGTTCATGCATTGCTTCATTAATGTGGGTCTCCAAAACGTTCGAGGCACATTTATGTTCCTTTATTTTAACAACTTCTTCCATGCTACTTAATGTGAGTAAGCCATTACACTCTTTTTTAATACACCGCCACAAGGCATTACCATTTTTATAAATCTTGTGTTTGCTATATTGTTTATTATTATACACGAACACTTGTGTCCCCTTCCGGCCAAGTACGTAATTAATAGATGTTCTACTACTCGGACCTGCCATCGGCTCCATTATTTTGTTTGAAACACGAAAAACAGAAAAAATAACAATAAGAAGACCGGCGCACAATTGCACAGGTACACTCAGCACATGTGTGACGTCGCGATAGTGTAATGAGAACTAAGCATGTAAACAAGTTCCGGAAGCGCTTGGCTAAATTCGGGTTGGCTCGGGAATTGTGGCACGCGTTGACTATTAGTGCATTATGTATACGTCTTATCTATGAGATTTATATATGAACATTATGAAAATGGCAAGTATTGTATCACATAATTATAATGAAACTGAAAGATGTTAGATATTTAAGTTAGTCTTTTAAATAATAAATATTTTCTTCTATCGACATTTTTATTTCTTAGTCCCCGCACTATGCGAGTGATATTCGTAGGTGTGCTTCGTGGAATAGGAAATTAATTATTTAATTTTTTTTATTCGAAGCCCGCCTACGGGTGTGCAAAGTGGAATACTTTAGGTGTGCTTCGTCTGGGTGTGCTTCGTTTGGGTGTGCTTCGGGGAATACCTCCTGATTCCTGATTCCGGCGTTATGATCACAGCAGCAATTTAATAGAAGTAGTGCATCCATGATAACAGTTATGTCACAATTAAACTATACACTTATACTGGGTGTAAGGAACGGCGTACCGAAAATTGATACGAATGGTTCAGGATATGATACTGAGGCCATTGGCGATCAAATTTTCCGGAAAAACTATCTTTGCATCGTTACATCTCTGCCTACCCCTATGGTAGCGCAATTTAAACAGGCGTGATTCTTTAAAAAATAACATAGTAAATTATACAGATTAAACTGTTTTATATGAAACACAAATGTTATTCTAGCCCTACTCGTGCCACCAGTATTTTGTAGATATGAAAGTATTTCCAAGAATTTGCAAATGCCACGACACATTGAAGAGTTTCATACCGAGTAATCAGTTGACACATTAGCACAAATTTCTAATTAGGGAAATTTAGTTTGCATACAACAGCTGTAATAAATGATTTCTATAATTCACAGCATATACGTGTTTGTTGATATAGTTTCCAGAATCGTATTCCTGTTGTCATATACTTAGTCCGTCTAGGTCATGACATTCGAAGCGATTTTGTCAGTGTAAAATACTCAGTCAAAGGGCACCGTACACACTTTACCTTTGAAGTTACTGACTGGCACCGCATTATCAAGAACGGAAAGTCAGACGGGTTTATTTCTACTGTGCATTGTCTGGGATATTGCGAGTCCGTCTCCAAAGTCACTACTACCGTGAGAAGCCAGCTTAGCCTAAGTCAATCATCTCATCTCATATCTCATCTTATCTTACCTCATCCCATCTTATTAAATACTTTGCAGTTGGCCAGACGTCAGCACTCATAACTCGTCACGCTAACTTTAATCCCGTTGCTGGCAATATTTTTATTACATAGGTAAATACAGTTTTCGATTAATAAAAACAACAGAAGGCCATACTAATTTATAATTAGCTCAGAGCTCAAAATATTCTCGAATTTGTAATCTGGAGATAAGAGCTTTCACTTAACATAAACTTATTCCAATAACTCACTGGAAGTAAATCTGAATTCCAAATAAACAATAATTAATTAAAGAATTCTTAGGCACATAACCGCACATAAGGCACATAATCTGTTATACCGCCCTCTGATTTGTTGCAGTTAAATTATTTTGTAGATAACCTTATACGATCATGATTTCTTATTTATCTTGCAGAAAATATCCATCGGAGAATGGTGAAATTGGGCCTTTATATATTTGTAATACTTTTAGGTTTCCAATGTTATTGATAGCTAATTATAAATTATTGATACAGTTCTCAGTACCGTTATTCAAACAAAATAACTCCGAGTACTTTACATTTACTTTTCCATTAATGAGAGAGACGATTGTTTAGACTTGGACAAATTAAATCTATTTTTGGCCTATGTTTTTCTAATTGTTAGGTAAACATAGCGACAAGTGAATTAAACAGTTGTGTAAACTGTACGATTTTAATACTTATTCCCTACGCCATAAGAACGGTACAAAGGCCAAAGGTCTAATTAGACGTGTTGACGTTGTACTCAGATCACTATTACTAGGTATTGAACCAGGACGTCCAACCGCTTTACATTGGCCGAGTATTGTAAGTTCAAAAGTCCCACGTAGAAGAACACTTTGTGTGACCTGCAAATTGTTCTTTCGAGTCTAGTTTTTATTCGTATCCCTCGGTAGTATGTTAAATCGGTCCCAAGGTAATTTTGTAATATATTTTGTACACCCTACAGGCGTTATTGATAGTGTGTGAGTTGTCATTATAAGAGTAGGTAAGAAGAGATATAAAAGTATGTATTGTTCGGAATCGGCGTCGAAAGTAAAATATACCTAAGTCGTAGTGAAGAACAACAAAGTGGTCGCTTAATGCTTTGCCGATGCACTGTCTCAGTGTGTCTAAAACTCTGATGTCAGAGTTATCAGACCACGAAAACATCTCCGATAAGGCTTAACGATTCTTGTTCTGAAAAAAAAAAGTTAAAATTTCATTTGAATCGGTTCAGCTATTCCAGAGATTACCTCGGACAAACAGGAAGACAGACAGACAAAAATGTTAAAAAGTAGGAGTCTTTACGTGCCATCCGTAGCACGGCAGCGCCTGATGTAAATGGCACAACGAGCGGTCACCCATCCAAGGCGCGACCTATTCAAGCGGTGCTTAACTTCAACTTTTACAAACGCCAATTCAACGCTATGAGCGCTACAATACTTTAGCAGTCAAACATTTTATATCTTGTATATTAAGATTGCAAGATAGACTTAACGAGATTTACGGTCCCCAAGGAGTATATGCCATGTTTCAGCTTCTTGTAACCAATATTATTGGCTGTGCGTTGTCTGTCAGTCAGTCAGTAACCAAAGATTTTTTTATAAACATATTACCAGCAACGGGATTAAAGTTTTCGGCACGAGTTATGATGACTGACGTCGGGCTAATATGGAAACGGGTAAGATGAGCCGAGATGAGATTGGATGGATTAAGCTGGATATGTGTAGATACTGTGAACGATCTCGCTCCATCCCAAACCATGGTGTTGAGGCATTTGCAAATCCTTGGAAATGCTTTCATATCTACGTACTGATGACACGAGTGAGGTTGGAATTACATTTTTGCAAACTTGTCGAAACGTGTGAAAATAAAAAAGGTACTTATTATACCTTTAAATTTAATATAAGTCAAGTATCGCGAGAAAGACCCGCTAAATAATGTATGACGACGATTAATCCCTAGTGTAAAGGTATCCTAAAATCCGTCACAGGTATATTACGTTACGATTATGACATGATTATACAAGATATAAGCGTCTAATGTCTAATTAGAATATTATGTAAAGAAATTATGCGTCTAATTATGTAATTATTTGTGTAGGTAATACATGTTTAAAAATAGGAGCATAATTATTGTGGGAAGATTTATCAATGTTCTTACAACTGGTTTGTTTTAGTCGTAGAGTTATTCGTTATCGGTTGTCGCAGGTAAAGACGTACTTCAAGGGTTAGGCGGGCACCCGTTGTATGGCCACCAGGCTCGAAGCAGTGTAAGCATTCTGATAGAATTTCAAACATCGTGATTATATGCACTAGTTCGGGCATGTTTGCACCGGGGAATTTTGTAACGAAAACGCGTGCAAAGTCATCGTGGCCAATTTGTTCTTGCAAGGAAATCCTCTGTTGTTCGAGTTTGGGCTGTTGAAAGAACTATATAAGAGCTCTAGAGTCGTTCCTCATTAAAACCACTATGGTGTCCTTAACGGCAAGCGTTTGCGGGCTTGCGAAAACCGCGGTTAACAAACTTGTCCCCGACTCCATCGGAAAACAATAGTTCTCCGATTTTGGCTACAGGCAGTAGTTTCGCTCAGCAATTCTTAGGCATTGTATTAAAGAATGTTCCAACTTAGTTCTTGTACTGTTAGAACAAATAAACCTACATTAATTTACCGTAAATTGATACAGTTAATTAAGAAAAGAAAAATAAAGCAAGACTTCGGCAACTTTAATAGACTAAAATACATTACTGTCTTTATTCCTCGTCTTTATTTTCTGAACAGTTAAAGTTGATTTACGTATTTTCTAGTTGGTAATTGTTTAACGGAGTGCTAGGCGGCTAGTTCATGCTGTATTTACTAGAATACTAGCTGACCCGGTGAACTCCGTATCGCCTTTTTTAGGTTTTTTTTCTCACCTTTTTTCCATCCATCCATCAGGGCTAAAGAAATTGACCAAAAAAATTAAAAAAGTAAGTATATAGGTTGGGCCACGATTATGACTTAGGGGTTTGAAAAATAGATTACGACCAATACTCAGACCTAAAGAATATACATATAAAATTTCATGCCAATCGGTCCAGCTGTATCAAAGGCGTATTGTGACTAACACTGTGAAACTATTTTTTAAAATCCAGTTTGCACCTGTCGTGGACAACTGATCTAGTGATATGATTCATTTACTAATACAGCTACTAAAAATAGGGATTAGTGTTAAAAGGGGGAAAATCAAGGATTGTTTGTATTATTAATGCCACATCATAAAGAAATATAAAATAAAAAATATGCCGGAAAACAAAATTTTTTTTTGGGTTTGACCACCCTTATGACAAAGGGGTTTGAAAAATAGATTAAGACCGATTTTCAGATCTACCAAATATAAATAAAATTTCATACAAATCGGTACAACGGTTTCGGAGGAGTATTTAACACTGTGAAATTGCTGAATTGTTTCACTAACGCTGTGAAACGATTTTTAGAGTCCAGTATGCGCCTGGCCCGTATGACTGATCTAGTGATATGATTAACTTACTAAGATGGCTATTAAAAATAGGGGTTGCTGTTAAAAGAGTGAACATTAAGAGTTGTTTGTATTTTCAATGCCATATCATAAAGAAAGAGAAATAAATAAAATGTCGAAAAAATTCTTCTTCTTTCTCTTAGCGTTATCCCAGTTTCAATCTGGGGTCCGCTTACTAGTCTAACCGGATTTGGCTGAATATTAGCTTTTTCACAGAGCGACTGCCTGTCTGACCTCCGCAACCCGAAGGGATAGCGATATTCCATGGTTTAGACTAGGGTCAGTTTATTTAGAAGGTACTGACGCCCTGTAACGACTGTCAAAGATCTTCATGACAACCGGGACCGACGGGTTAACGTGCTCTCCGAGGCACGGGACAAGCGATAATTAACAATTTAATACGCACATAACTCCGAAAAGTCATTGGTGCGCGCCGTGGATTCGAACCCGATACCCTCTGCATCGCAGTCTGTTGGTATATCCACTCGGCTATCGCTGTCCTAAAAAAATTTCGAAAAAATTAATAAATTAAAATGCGTGTACGCGCGTGGGAAGTTATACTTCTTTGACATCACTAAAAATATTCACTTTTTATTTTTATCAAGAAAAAAAAAATTCAATTTGTTAATTTATTTTTAGAAATATTTATTATTTATTCAATTTTGAAAAATAATTATAATTAACTTGATAACTAGGATTCTACTTGTGCTTTCAATTTACTTTAAATATTTAACACAGTTTGTCTAACCAGCAGTAGACATAAATCCATCATGATTCTATAAAACCCAAGCAACTAAGAAACACCCGCTGTCAACGCTCTATAAAATACCTATAACACATATTGCATCGATGCATATTGCCTACAAATAAGGTTCTGTTTCTGCAAATAAAAACAGCAATCCATCCACGATCCTTCGTCAGGTCCACTGTCGCAGATGGCTGAGTGTGATTTGGCCTCGGTACCAGCCGAAGTGAGAACATAGCAGACAATCCGGGTTAAAACTACAAAGAAGTTGTTGGACAAATTATTATTGTTTATAGGACTTTTGAAAGAAATTTCAGTGACATTTAGGATATAATGTTTGTGTATATTTTTATGGTGTTATTTTTGTAAATATTGTGTGTATGCAAGATTGCAATGACACTGGCGATGCGGCAGTTAGTGTCAGTCAACCTACCACATCGCTGACTGGTCTGGTGCGCTGACCGGACTGTTCTCAGGACCGTTTTTTCAAAGGTAAGCGGGGCCTGGAAGTATATTTTGGAAAAGTACATAAATCTCAAAATGTACTTTCTGGCCCTTCAATATCTTCACCTCCAATATCAGGAGACTACAACGAAATTCCTTTTTGGCAAACTCTATCTAAATTAAAACATTCGTTTCCATAGTTAAAAGAGTTCCCCGTGGGGCAAGACCATCAGTGTCAAAAAAATTGGCTGAATGTATTAGTCTTGTCGTAAGGGAGAACTCAAAAGCGGCCTGGGAGCAATTATTCACTTTCCCTTAAAGGATTCTACATGTTGATAAAAATCAGGCAGGTAAAAATTCTTTAACAACTCAAATCTTAATATATAAAATCCTTGCGTTACTGACTGACTGACAGACACGCTAAGGCCGAAACTATTGGGCGCAGGAAGCTGAAATTTGGCATGTATGTTCCTTCGGGACCCTAGGGGTGCACTAAGAAGGGATTTCCCGAAATTCCCACGGGATCGGCCATCACGGGTAAATTAAAAAAAATTGCAGGCGTAGCTGCTGGCGTCGTCTAGTTAAATATAATTGTCAAATTTCCGCCAACACTTTAGACCCTATATTCAGTTCAAAGAAACGTTATTCTCTGTATCAATATGTAGAATCCAAATAAAGGGAAGGCGACGTACGGGGCGCGTCTAGACTTTTATTTAGCAGTGATGTGGTGGCGCCTTGCTCTCCAGATTCGCTTGCGGGTCTGAAGAGCAAACATTCAGCGCCAATTAATGATCTCTCCTTTCCTGAAGCTCCCGACAGTGAATCAGAATATCTGATCACCACGGCCAAGGACGTGTTAGCAGCAGTTTCCTCCTTCCGAAGTGGCTCGGCAGGCGGCCTCGATGCGTTGACACCACAACATCTAAATATTTGGCTACAAGGGATATATATTTGACATACTTTGTATAGAGCTTCACAATCAAATATAATTATAATATCAAGTGTCCAAATCCATCAGTAGATAGAATATTGGAAACAGGCCTAAACCTTTGAATAATCCGACTGTCCCAAAATAACCAAAATCTTCTTTATAGCAAATATTTTATTTACAAAACAGAAAATCTCGTATTAAAATATCGAGACCTTACCCGTAGGATAGAAAGTTCTGCAAATACGTTAGGATGTCTAAAACGTGGCTAACTTCATAACAGGTAGTCTATAGTTCTGAAACTAAGACTACGTTGTTAGGTCTGCTCTGTTTCAGTGGGAGTTTGTAGTAACAATCACGATGTCCGTGGATTCTTGGGTTCGATTTAAAAATGTTATTGGAATTTTTGTTTTGTCATATTCTGTTGTTGAATCAAATTTGGTAGTAAATTATTTTAGAGCTAAAGTTTTTTTTATAGTAATAAATGGCAAACGAGCAGACGGATCGCCTGATGGTAAGCAATTACCGCCGCCCATGGACACAAGCAACACCACAGGAGTCACAAGTGCGTTGCCGCCCCTTGGGTTTGGGAAAAGGGATAGGATATGGAGTGGGATGAGGGAGAAGGAATAGGGGATAGGGCCTCCGGTACTCTCACTCACTGAACGAAACGCAACAATTTAGGTACTGTTACTTTACGTCGATTTTCTGTGAGAGAGACTTCCCCGGTCGAGCCGGCCCATTCATGCTGAAATCACCAAGGCTCTACTACCGTTAACAGGATTTTTAACCTTATTTAATTAGTCACTGTGGGCTACCTGTCTGTTTGCGACCATGACTAATGCACCTCTACAGCCTTTACAATTCAATGTAGTAGAACTTAAGCCTCTCATAACTTTCTTCACAGTAGCCATGCGAATCAGTAGGAAGATTTGATAAATAAAATATACGCTGTATGTACATATTTTGATTACATAATTTTGTGACGACAGATCGGCAATATTTTGAATATTAAATCAGTATCGGCGTCGGGACGTGACAACCCCACCGCCCACTGGGAGAGTATCGGCGTCGGGACGTGACGACCCCACCGCCCACTGGGAGAGTTAATCTGACGAGTAGATACTCGTCATAGTATCTCCCCCAGCGCAAGCAGTCAACCGAAAGATGGCGGTCAAACCATCCGAACCTGGCGGAAGAAAATCCTAGATGCTAGATGGGCAGCAGCGGCAGCACTAAAGACTTCCGCCACTGCGATCGCCAATACGCCTGCCAAGCGTGGCGATTATGGCAAATCCCCCCATCATGAACCACACCTATAAAAACCGGCCCCTAGTCCCCAGCGGCCGCGCTAGTTCTGGTTATGGTAGCGGCCATGGTAACGGCGTGGCAAGGGGTGCGAAGAATCTCCGGAAGAGATCGGGCTACCACCACCAACGACAATTGGCCCTGGCAACACTGAACACGCGCACACTGTGGACCGACGAGAAGATTGTCGAGCTGGAAGAAGAATTGAGCAAGTTGCGATGGGATATCATAGGCCTATCCGAAGTCCGAAGACAGGGGAGGACTCGATAGTTCTCAATTCCGGTAACTTGCTCTTCTACCGGGAGGGCGACCAACAGTCCCAAGGTCGGGTTCATCGTCCACAAATCTCTCGTGACCAACGTGGTAAATATCGGGAGTGTGTCGAGCAGGGTAGCGTACCTTATACTCAGAATATCCAAGCGGTATTCGCTGAAGGTCATACAGGTATACGCTCCGACCTCGACGCACCCCGATGAGGAGGTGGAAGCCATGTACGAGGATATATCTCGGGCTATACATGGCTACAAAACCCATTACACCGTGGTCATGGGAGATTTTAACGCGAAACTGGGCAAACGGTGATCAATTCACTTAAAGTGGGGAGCGATCACCGAATGGTAAGAGGCACATTGAATATCTGTACAAGCCTCGAACGGTCGAGGTTGATAAAGTCCACGCTCCGACCGGCACCGGTTCATATCCAAAACCCCGAGAGCTTTCAGCTCGAACTCAAGAACCGTTTCGAATGTCTGGGCGAATGCGTAGATGTGGACGAGTACAGTAACGGGTTCGTGGATGCTGTCCATAAAACAGGGGCTAAATTCTTTAAGCCCCAGAAAAGCAAGAGAACCAGCAAGATCTCGGATCCGACCCTCGAGCTGTTATAGGAAAGGCGCAAGATGGTTCTGCTATCCTCCGACGACATGCCGAAATATCGGCACCTCAACAGACAGATCTCTAAATCTCTGAATCACGATCTCCGCCAATACAACACAAAACGTGTTCGTGAGGCGATCGAGCAGAATAAGGGTTCCATAGTGTTCCAGAGGGATCTGTCTGTTGGGCAGAGTCAGCTGACAAAGCTGAAGATGGAAGATGGCAGAATCGTATCGTCCAAGCCTGAGCTCTTGGAGGAGATCGAAAGGTTCTATGGACAGTTATACACGACAACGCAACAACGATAAAAAGATATCGCGGACGTCAGCATGCACGAGATTAGTGTGGCTCTCAAACAGCTCAAAAATAACAAGGCGCCGGGTGATGACGGAATTACGAGCGAGCTTCTGAAGGCCTGCGGTGCACCCGCTAGAGAAGCCCTCCGGAAGCTATGTAATTCCATCATTCTCGAGGGTAAAACGCCACAGGCGTGGCACAGAGGTGTGGTGGTGCTTTTCTTTAAGAAAGGGTATAAAACCCTCTTAAAGAACTACAGTCCCATCATACTTCTGAGCCACGTCTACAAGCTGTTTTCGAGGGTCATCACGAATCGTCTCGAGAGCAAGCTAGACGACTTCCAGCCTCTCGAACAAGCCGGTTTCCGTAAAGGCTATAGTACCATACACAAAGACGACATGACATGAAGACAAGACGAAAATCATGTCGAACGTCTATGTTGTACCTGCTCCTATTCAGGTTGGGAACTCTACGCTCGAAGTTGTCGACAAGTATATCTACCTGGGACAAGTAGTCCAATCAGGTAGGTCCAACTTCGAGAAGGAGGTCAATCGTCGAATCCAACTCGGTTGGGCAGCGTTCGGGAAGCTACGACATATTTTCTCGTCCGATATCCCGCAGTGTCTCAAGACGAAAGTCTTTGACCAGTGTGTGTTGCCAGTGATGACGTACGGATCAGAGACGTGGTCGCTCACTATGGGCCTTATCAAAAGGCTCAAGGTCACTCAGAGGGCGATGGAGAGAGCTATGCTTGGAGTTTCCCTGCGAGATCGAATCGAATTATAATAAAATATATATAATTTTATTATAATTTTCTGAGTGCAAAATTGCGATCGGGGGGAGCGGTTGGATGTGATGTGAATGACTGCTTGTAGACTGGTATGCTCATGATTAAAACAAATTAGCCGAGAAATGATGGGAATGATGCTGTCCGAGGCAAGGGGCAACCAATAATTAACTATTTTATACCCATCACTTCGGACCCTATCGTTTCGTCATCAGCCTCTAACAGTCCACTGCTGGACTAGGCCTCTCCTTTGAAAGGAGGAATTGGCCAACTATACCACGCTGGCCAAACGGGTTGGTATAGGGTTTGTATCAAGTTTTCCTTCTCTTACAGTGCTGTTCTCTGCATAATATAACCCTTTACTTCATAACAATCTTTCAGCCTTATTGCTTCTCCGAATAGTGCATCTGTTTTAAATAGCTCTACAAGTTCCAAATCTTTTTTTTATATTTAAGAGTATTTTTCCTTCCTTTTCTTTTCCTTCCCTCGGAAATGAACAAGACAAGTGCCAATGTTTTAACAAGTAAATTTTTCAATTTACTTTCAAAGTGGTGAAACAACTCAATACCAGTTGGGCAAACGCCAAAATGGCTACAGACTGCTGTAGTTGGCTCGGTAATTGACCAATTCTGTATTTCTTTCTTTCTTGCATACGCATCAATTTGGAGATCTGGTATATTATGTTTGATGGAGTTTGTTATTCAATATGACGATCTGCAATTTAGTATTTTTGGACATGTATACTGGATATATGAAATGATTTATGTTAGAGGTTTTTGACTTATATTGTGTGTAAATCTATGAATAATTGTTTATTTTTTATTATTGCTCCTAATAGGGTAGTCATTGGTTGCATTTAATTTAAAAACGACATTTACCATTGGTTTCCGTTATTGGTTAGTCCAGAGTCTTCGTTTTATAAAAGTCCAACCAGAAAAATTAATATTGTCTTTTTTTTTCTGCCGAACAAATTGACTCCATGCTGCCTGATGTTAAGCAGTCAGTGAAGTCCCATAGTGATGGACATCATCCCAGCAGCCAGCATGGCATTATGGCATGATGGCCCTCACCTTGACGGCCTTGAGTAAAGCTTTTTCACGGGCTGAAACTAAGACTACGTTGTGCTCTGTTTCAGTGGGAGTTTGTAGTAACAATCACGATGTCCGTGGATTCTTGGGTTCGATTTAAAAATGTTATTGGAATTTTTGTTTTGTCATATTCAGTTGTTGAATCGAATTTGGTAGTAAATGATTTTAGAGCTAAAGTTTTTTTTTATAGTAATAAATGGCAAACGAGCAGACGGATCGCCTGGTGGTAAGAAATTACCGCCGCCCATGGACACAAGCAACACCACAGGAGTCACAAGTGCGTTGCCGCCCCTTTGGTTTGGGAAAAGGGATAGGATATGGAGTGGGATGAGGGAGAAGGAATAGGGGATAGGGCACCGGCACTCTCACTTACTGAACGAAACGCAACAATTTAGGTACTGTTACTTTACGTCGATTTTCTGTGAGAGAGACTTCCCCGGTCGAGCCGGCCCATTCATGCTGAAATCACCAAGGCTCTACTACCGTTAGCAGGATTTTTAACCTTATTTAATTAGTCACTGTGGGCTACCTGTCTGTTTGCGACCATGACTAATGCACCTCTACAGCCTTTACAATTCAATGTAGTAGAACTTAAGCCTCTCATAACTTTCTTCACAGTAGCCATGCGAGTCAGTAGGAAGATTTGATAAATAAAATATACGCTGTATGTACACATTTTGATTAAATAATTTTGTGATGAAAGATCGGCAATATTTTGAATATTAAATCAGTACAATTTTATTAATCATTCGCAGTGTTGATACATACATTGACAATAATTAATATAACATGAGGCCCTGATATTTAAATTAATTGGGTTGTATAAACTACAAATAATTGTACGTTAAATAAAATTATGCGTGTGTTGTATATTTGTGCCCGATAATCTCCACAACAGTTAATCTAGTTTCGATGAGGTTTTCAATAACGTGCTCAGATATATTTTGGCGCACATTGTTTTTAGTTGCTGGTTTATGTTGAATTTTATTAAAATAACTGCACGAATTTATTACTTACATAGAGATTATTTTATACACCGTTAAATAGCGGGTCTTACTCACGATAAATACTATATTTAAGGCATAAATACCACGGTGATTGCCAACGTTTCGGCTGACTTGCTTCAGCCGTGGTCGCGGCGGGGAAATCGTTTATTAGATTATTTGCCTTGATTTTCTACTGCAATAATAAAAAATAACCCAATAATTGAATAACTGAAGACGGAGGATGGCACAATCGTATCGTCCAAGCCTGAGCTCTTGGAGGAGATCGAAAGGTTCTATGGACAGCTATACACGACAACGCAACAACCCGCAAGTACTCCAGCGTCAGACCCTAGAGCTGGATTGACCCGACACTATACCGAAGATATCCCGGACGTCAGCATGCACGAGATTAGTGTGGCTATCAAACAACTCAAAAACAACAAGGCGCCGGGTGATGACGGAATTACGAGCGAGCTTCTGATGGCTGGCGGTGCACCCGCTATAGAAGCCCTTCGGAAGCTATTTAATTCCGTCATTCTCGAGCGTAAAACGCCACAGGCGTAGCATAGAGGTGTGGTAGTGCTTTTCTTTAAGGAAGGGGATAAAACCCACTTAAAGAATACACACCCATCTCACTTCTGAGCCACGCTTACACAAGCTGTTTTCGAGGGTCATGACGAATCGTCTCGAGAGTAAGCTTGATGACTTCCAGCCTCCCGAAGCAGCCGGTTTCCGTACCATAGACCTCATACATACGCTGCGGCAGGTTATACAGCAGTCCGAGGAGTATAACCAGCCTCTATGCTTGGCGTTTGTGGACTATGAGAAAGCCTTCGATTCGATCAAAACCTAGGCGGTGCTACAGTCTCTCCAACGGTGCCGGATTGACTACCGATATATCGAAGTGATCACACGTGATTTATTGTTATTATTTGACATTGTACGTAGTATTATTTATCTGACAACACAGTTTTATTTGACATGATTGTATTACTCGACATGATATTCATTTTATCATATTGTAGTTTCTGACATAATAAATTCAATCGTATTGTGAATATGACTTAGGTGTGTGATCACATGAAATTAACTATAATTATTTGACTTCGCAGTATGTATTATTTGACATGATTGTATAACTTGACATGAATTCGAATGCTATTGATTTTATTGTATCAGAATCTAGTTTATTATTACCGTATTTAATTATTTTAAATGACTCTCAGCACGTGTTGGGCAACAAACCTGTAAATGCTGAGAGTAACTGAATATAATAAATAAATAAATAAGTGATTGTATGGAAACGCCACTATCTACGGAATTCAATATTCGAAATATAGATAGATCTGTAGATTTTAGATTCGTTTTTGACCGTTTTTGACATAAGCTCCATACAAAATATGTCAAACACGAATCTAAAATCTAAAGATCTATCAATAGTTCGAATATTGAAAATGGCCGTATGTCAGTCCGCCTCCAGGACCAGAGTTTGAAATCTATTCAACTCCAGCGAGGGGTGAGACAGGGGGATGTCATATCCCCGAAACTGTTTACCACTGCGCCGGAGGATGTTTTCAAGCTTTTGGACTGGAATGGACTCGGCATCAACATCAACGGCGAGTACATCATTCACCTTTGATTCGCAGACGATATCGTAGTCATGGCTGAGACCATGGAAGACCTAGGCACAATGCTCGATGGTCTCTGAAGAGTCTCCCAACAAGTAGGTCTTAAGATGAACATGGAGAAGACGAAAATCATGTCGAAAGTCCATGTTGTACCTGCTCCTATTCAGATTGGGAACTCTACGCTCGAAGTTGTCAACAAATATATCTACCTGGGACAAGTAGTCCAATTAGGTAGGTCCAACTTCGAGAAGGAGGTCATTGTCGAATCTAACTCAATTGGGCAGCGTTCGGGAAGCTACGACATATCTTCTCGTCCGATATCCCGCAGTGTCTCAAGACGAAAGTCTTTGACCAGTGTGCGTTGCCAGTGATGACTTACAGATCAGAGTCGTGGTCGCTCACTATGGGCCTTATCAGAAGGCTCAAGGTCACTCAGAGGACGATGGAGAGAGAAATGCTTGGAGTTTCCATGCGAGATCGAATCAGAAATGAGGAGATCCGCAGTAGAATCAAAGTCACCGACATAGCTCTCAGAATGGTTGAGATGTAACAATCTTATTATAAATTTTGAGAAAACGAGTGTAATGACATTTAGAAATAGAAAAAATTATTTAAATAAAAATGCAAAATGTTTAGGTATTTATCTTGACTCTAATTTTTACTGACAAATTCACGTGGAAAGTGTTTGTACTAAACTTAACAGATTCGCCTATGCACTTTATATGCTGGGAAAAATCGTAAATCAGTCTGCTGTAATCACTGCTTATTATGGGTATGTAGCGTCCATTTTGAGATTCGGTGTCATATTTTGGGGTAACTCAGTAAACAATGAAACTGTATTTAAGGCCCAAAAAATAAAGGTTGGCGATCTATATGTAACATCAAGACGACAGATTCCTGTAAACCCTATTTTGTAAATCTCAAAATTTTGACATTGGCGATTATTTATATTTATGAGGTATCTGTGTTTGTACACACTCATAAGGCCTTGTTTGAAAGATTAAAGAGTAAGCGACTAAACAATAAAATTTCCTATCCACAGAAATGTACATCACAAATAAATAAGAGTATACTTTGCATGGCACCTCGAGTTTACAATCATTTGCCAAAATATGTAATGGACAGTGCTAGCACAGATATCTTTAAGTATAAATTAAAACAATTATTGACTAATAAGGCTTATTATACCATTCAAGAATATTTAAATGAAAAATTTAATAATTATTAACGCTAATGAATTTAAATTAAATTTACGTAATTAAAAAAATATTGACATTGTATAAATTCTAATTTCTCTGACTTGTTTTAATCATATCATTGCAAAAACTAAGCCTAATAATCACACAAATATAATTGCACGCTTGACAAGCTGAATATAGCTGAACCACTGTATTTTTTTCCATCCATGTACTTACCGTGGACGTCGTTTAGTTGATATGACGATGATGATGATTTAGACTAGTAAGCGGACACCAGGTTGCTATTGGGATAATGCTAGGAGTTCTGGGTTCGTTTTTAACTTTATTCAGATTGATATTCAAAAACTATTATATTTGTTCAGAGAAATATTTTTTGCACATCATACTACTGAAGTCAACTATCAAGGGATATAATTTCAAAGAAATATACTTATCTTATAAACATGCTAAACACGAGTCTTATTATACGATAGAATAAACACCAAAACAATACTCCAAATTTCCCTAAGCAAACATATCCTGGGCAAACCGTCGAATATTATTTCAGCCCTGCATAAATACACTGACAATACGAGATGCGTTCTTTCACCCTTCCAAGAAGCCTAATGACAAAAATATAATATGGATGTCGGAAACATATTACGGATCCATATTTCTACGAGTCGAAACGTGATGACGTGTGAGGTCGCAACCCACGCATACTGTATGCGACGACAATTCCGCACAAAATTTGGAAGAATTCGTCTTAATAAATACTGAACCCTTGCTGTCCGCATACTTATTTCTCACAGACAACTGACTGTCTTAGCAAAGGTTGACGGAAAACTT
Source organism: Euclidia mi (assembly GCA_944739405.2). Taxonomy (NCBI): domain Eukaryota; kingdom Metazoa; phylum Arthropoda; class Insecta; order Lepidoptera; family Erebidae; genus Euclidia; species Euclidia mi. Next base: position 74,062,114 of record OX123192.2, read on the forward strand.
TGTTACATCATCATCTCAGCTAAGAGACGTCTACTGCTGAACGTAGACTGCCCCCAATTTCTCCTATAAACAGAACTTAAGTCTATAGGCTACTCGCGAGCTTTTCTGTCTCAACGAGCATTGGTTCCCCTGCCTTCTGCCACTTCAGCAACTGCAGCTTGATTATAGGTTAAGCTATGTAACTAATAAAGCTAGAAATTGATTACCGCAAGATATTTTCTCATTTAGGTGGACAATTTAAGGTACATATCTAAACGGATTACGAGTTGAAACTTATACATTTGAATACCAGCACACATACATGCATAGACTCACGCTTGCTTCCCGAAGGGAAGGCAGAGACTACGGAATGCCATTTGCATCAATCCTGACATATTATCTCTCTCTTTATTCACTCACATCAAATTTGTAATGCATACATAAAACATCAAAAAGCCAAATGTAATAATAAAATTGTACCTATTCTAACTTAAAAAAATAATATTTTTCTGAAGTAACTTTTACCGTGTATATTTTCTCTCTTTACGAGTTTTATTTTTGCGATAAAAGACAACACATCTCCGTCCTCTAGTTTCCTAATCTTACCTAGATAATACAAAAAACATTAATTCCTTTCAGCCCTTTTGACGTTAAAACATAAACAGATTCACACATTTCCATTTATAATATTAGGTTGCTCATTTTCTGTCGCGGCAATGGCCTTAGACCCTTACTCATATAATTACAGCCCCACCATATGACGTTGGAAACGTGACGACTATCTTCAAAATGTATTTTTTTGGAAAAAGGACGCGTGTTATATTAATGAGCTCTGTCCTTTGGAATCAAACTGGCGGACAATAAAATTATACCCTTACCTGGCGATAACCGCGACCAATTTTAAGAAAAGACAATGTTTTAGATGTGTGCCGAGTTCATTTTATATACCTATTTAGTAATCATTTTTAATATGGAAGTGACCGAGAATACTATGGATGTTTAGGACATCAACTTGAATGTGGCTTCTGTCAGTGGACTTGTTTAAGGACCGCCGATTGTCTTTACTTTAAGCTTAGCAACTTAAAACGGTCCGAGCCGGCGGTTACAACCGCGTCCTTCAAGGCTACTGCTCCACACCCGTGGCTCGTAGCGTCATGTTATATAGCCCACAGCCTTCCTCGACAAATGGGCCATCCAACACAAATAACTATACAAATCGGACCAGTAATTCCTGAGATTAGTGCGATCAATCAAACAAACGAATTCTTAAGCTTATATTAGTCTAGTACTAATATAAGCTAAAGAACGACGCCAGCGGCTTCGCACGCACATATTTTCGAATTGCCCGTTTTGCCCGATCCCGTGGGAATTTCGGGAAATCCCGTCTTAGAGCACCTCAACGATCCCCAAGGAACATACATGCTAAAGGAGAAAGACCAAATACGGCCTGTAGCGGCCAGAAAGTTGTGAATCGTTGAAATTAAACATATAATTTTTAAAAATGTTACATCGTTTTCGTTTCTTGATAGAGTATCGGTGAAAGAATTTAGTTTTTAAGGATTAATTATTTTGAATAAGCTATGGTAATAGCGGATGAATGTCTTATGTTGCCAGCATTAAAAATAAAATGAAGTTTGGTAGGCAGAAATTGTTTTAAGGAAATAATATTTTTATTACTATATTAGAAAACAATATATTTTATTTACTTTATAAGTATATTTGTAAAAAGAATCAAGAAATATATAATTTATTATACATTCCATAATTATTAATCGGTAGAAATCGTTTTGTTTTTTAATCGATAGTAGAAATATTTTTTCAAACTATTTGCAACACTTTTTTTATCTTTTATGTCATTCGTGTTGCTACTGTGTATCGTAAATATTTTGCTCTGATTTATTGGTGTTTTCGTACGGTTTTAATGTAATGTAATTGAATATAAATTCAATAATAATGATCAGTATCTTCTACCCATGCTAAGAATATGCAGCGGTGTTTGTGATTGTGGTTAGCTTTTTTGGACGAGTATACATAGTACGAGGTTCCCTAGTACACAGGTGATTATTCATTATTATTGGCCACTCTTTATGTAGTTTTTGTTCTTTAAGACGCAAAGACATACTTTAATTTACATCTAGGTATTATATTTATGTTAAAATTCAATTTTGAGGTATATTTAGTTGCGGAATAATTTCCATTTCAAATATCTCGTATCTTATTTCCACCAAAAGTTATTTAAAAAGAAATTATACAGGTTAATAGAGTAGTCATTTATCTTCAAAACACACATGGTGTTGTGTTTGGCCGTGCCAGGCCCATAATGTTTGGCCAAATGGTACATCTCCTTTCAGCTTCTTGCGCCGAGTAGTTTCGGCTGTAGCTTGTCTGTCATTCAGTTAGTAACACAAGGATTTTATATATACTCGTATACAGATTGATATATTCATCGGCACGTTTGTATAACTTAAAAAGGCAATATAGTCATATCTGGAGTTACCTACCTACGCAGAGGTTTTCAGATTCAAAACCTTTTTGACTGACTTCTAAAGTAATTTGCTTATTAAAATTACTTTGTTTTTGTCATGTGTCCTCGGAAAGTACGTAAGCCGTCGGTCTCGGCTGTTGTGAAGATCTTTGACAGACGTAACGAGGCGTACCCTTGATCATTTTGACACTGGTCTAATTCATAGATTATTGCTATTTATTGTGAGGTTACAATCATTTTATTTTAAAATCAATAAATACACAACAGAGCATTATAACGTACGAGAGAACCAAAAATGATATAAAACCGAAACATTTTCTAAGAAAACATGACGATTACATAACACTTAAGACTTATCTACAAATATTACAACAACATTTATCGGGCCATAAAATATTCTCGCAGAAACTCATCATCCAAATCTTCCAATCACTTTCGCTCAACCGTCAACTCAAAGTCGATGTCGCGATATCACTCCATTTTCCATCGAACGGACGCTCATGATGTGTCGAAGTGAAAAATAACTGTGCCTTATCTGGCAGATAAGTGTACGCTTTGTACTTTTTTGGTGAATGATTAATAATGGCTTAAGGTTAGCATCTTTGTTTATCTTGTTTCTTTTTAAAATAATTTATAAGAAGAGCTAATGTGTAATTTTCTTTTCATTAACACAATACAACACACAAAATACAAGTCTTATAACGAAGTATACCATAACGAAAACGACTTCGAAAGCTCCTCAAAACTAAAAAGAAAATAACGAAGTAAAATTGAAATAGTAAGATTAAAATAGTAATAAAATGCTATTATTATTCAAGTTATTACTATAAAGCGGTGATAGGTAACTAGGTGTAGGTAACGGACTGCCGAAACGATGGTCTCGGGTTCGATCTCAAGGTACACCGGGCACACGCTTCTGACTTTTCGAAGTTATGTGTGTATTTAAAATGTTATCGCTCACTTAATAATGTGCCCGGTGGATGGCAAAAATCTCCCCCCTTTTACATTGGGACCAAAACATAACTGGCGAACTGTGGGTGTGTAATAAGCGTCTGCATACCTCTTCGGAGATAAAGGCGTGAAGTTATGTTATGCGTAAGAAGTTACGTGTTATTACTTTAACTTCGAACTCTGGACTTGCAGTAATTTTATTTTTTTAATCTTTATGTAATGTGTAATTAAAATTTGTGTCTTAATATTATTACTGTTACTTTTAATAATTCTACCACTAGCTCTACTTCAAATAAAAAAAAACTAAGAGAATAAAAAACTCTTTGAAAAAACAAAGTACTCGAAATAATTAAAATATTTAAGTAACAAACCGAAAAGCAGATCGTATTACCAAAAACTTCTTTTAAAAGTTAACTAAAAAGGTTCTAATTCGTATATATAAGTTAATTGGCCCGGTCACTTTATCATAGATCTTTTGTCCTCTACCCATTTTTGTGGCCAGACTTTGTTTTAGAGAACTTTATATTGCGATAAATTTAATGTGTTTTCGTCTTAAAAAGAATTCATATGTGAAGCGAAGCACAACGTGTATTATTAATCATTCGGCTTTATTGTATTATTAATCATTCGACTTTATTGTATTATTAATTATTCGGCTTTTTTATCCCCTTAATTTCTCGTATTTGTTGAAACTGTATGTATGCACAAGCTTGTAATTAGTAACCTGGCATGGTTTACTCAATTAATTTACACATTTTTTTATATAAACTGGGTGTAAGAGACGGCGTACGGAAAACCAATACTAGTGATTCAGTACATGATACTGACACGTTTGGCAGTCGAATTTCACAACCTGTATAATAAATACACTAGAGGACGCCCAATGCTACGCCCGCATATTATATTTTATTTTAACAATGTCTTCCCGATCCCGTGGGAATTACAAGTTATCCCTCCTTATATTCGTCGTGGTGTACCCACTACGTACGTACGTACTATATGTGCGTTGTCTTTCAGTCAGTTAGTTACGCGAGAATTTTATATGAACAGATTCTAATTTACGGTACGCTTTTCTTTCACTTCTGTTATTCCGTGATTAAACATATACCGAACCGCCTAAACAATTTTATAGTATGTTACCTTTTTTTTTCTGCTAACTACGGTATTAAAACCTAGTGGATGGGTCAGCTCTTACGGTGTCTACGGCTCGTGTAACTCACGCCGAAACGTCAGGCCAAATATACTACAGCTATATACGCACGTTTTATTTTAATTTAACCGATTTTCCGATACCATGAAAATTCCGTAAAATCGGTGAGTGAGAGTGCTGGAGACGCCATTTCCTTTTCTTTGTGCCTCGTCCCGCACCTCCTTTTATTCATTTTCCATCTCAAAATGCGAGAACTAACTAATGAATCTTCTGTTGTTGAGGGTATCTATGGGTGGCGGTAATTTTTTACCATCAGGCAATCCATTTACTGTCTTATCATCATCATATCAGCCGATTAACGGCCACTGCTGGACACAGACCTATTTCATAAAAGAGAGAACTTATGAACCTAGTGGATTGCTTGTTTTCACCTATAAAAAATATAGTGTCATGTCATCAAATATGATGATCGCACTCCTACAAAACGGCTCCATTCATTTTTATAAAATTATTTGTGAAGATATATTTGGTACTTATGACAATAGGTCATAAAGTATATTTTGTACAACTATCCAGAAATTAATATTTATTTTTCTATCCTTTTCATATTTCTTTTTCAGCTTGTTCAATATAATTAAAGTGGCATGGTTTCCTCATTCCATGAGTGACAAGTGCGCAATACGTCGCTTTGCATAGCCATACAATGCGTAGCAAGCGATTCGTAGCAAGTGCAGATAGCGAAGAAACGAAAACGAACAAAAGATAGATGAACAAACTGTCATCACACTTGCTGTTCTCTTATGCCCGGTTTCTGAAGTTACCAAATATACTCTCAACAGTTATTGATTCATTAAAGTTATGGAAAGGATAAACGTTGGTTAACTGACACTGTGTTTCTGAATGCGCACTGGAGCGTTCAATAACTATTGAACACTGTAAAGTATTATATTATCTGTGATTGAACCAAAACGTAGTTCTTTTTTCTGCCACTAGATGACTCTGTTTAAAAAAACGAGTTGAAAACTTATTTAAATATTTTAAATTGGTCTGTTTAACTAGTTGTTTAATCATATATTTTTTAGGAGTAAACCACTAGTTGGTCGTTATTTTACTAAAAAAAATATGATAATGCCTCATTCGTAATGGCTGTACGCCTGCTAACTTATATACTTTAAAAAATAAAATGTCAAATCAGGCCTCGCTGTCAGAAGATTTGACATTTTATGATGATTTGTGCTTCATTGTAGAGCTTTTCTGCAGTTGTATTAGGATTCAAACATGGTATCATTATGTACTTGCCACAAGGATAGGCACTGTCTCCTAGGATGTGACCATCTAGGTATCTCATTGTTATGCAGGCGAGCTCGTAGAAATGAATTATGGTACACTGTACTGTCATGAGTAGATCCATACCAACGAGCATCTAAATCTCTGATGTACGTACCTATAATTTTGCATCACATACAACTTGTACATTGACAGAAAAGAAACCTTTTCTGTTCCTAAAAAGTTCTGGTTGAAGTTCTCCTCTAGAAGATTGAATTGGAATATGAGATCCATCTACACAGCCGATAACATTTGGAAAACCAGCTATATTAAAAAATTGCGCTTTAACTTCTCCCAGATCTTCATAGTTTGGCATTCGTATATATCTTCTAGCTAGTTTTGCTATTTCTTTACTTACTTTATAAATAACTCTTGACACAGTGGTTTTATGAACATTATTATCACCACCAATCACTACTTGAAATGTACATGTGGAGTAAAATCGTAATATGATGAAAATTTGTTCCAACATAGACAATGTATATTTGCGATACATAACTGGAGCTAAACTAATTCAAATTCAAAATCCTTTATTCATTTTGGTCATAATGTGACGCTTATGAACGTCAAAATAATAAATTGATAAAATAATTACTTATACTCAAATAATGCTGATCATATCACTTATGTGTAACACGGTGTCCTTATCAAAATGATATCTCATTTTAAATTCTTTATCCGTAAACATTTCAAAAGGATTTCTCCTAGATCTTAGGTTTCTAGGTACTGATTAATTAGCAATAAACTCCAGCACTTCAAAATCAAACTCTCTGCTCACTGCAGAACTGCTCGAATACGACATTTTGTATCGGTTCTGTAAAAGTTGTAAACACAAACCTATCATATCAAAACTTTCCAGTTATAATATATTAGTCTATGATCAAAACCTTAAAATCTTAAAAAAGGTAACACGTTTGACAAAAGTTAAACTTCAAATAAAGTTATGGAACCGATAAACGGCGAACATTAGTCGGTTAAGTTAAACTAAGGATAACTGGAGTTTATGTTGTGACGCGTTGTTCAGAAACGCACTTTCTTGAGTTATCGAACCAATAACGCTAACGGATAGATAAACCACCGATAAAAGTACCTCAGAAACCGGGCATTAGAAAAGAAAATAACAGTTCATTCTGCATTTTAACCTATAAAAAAAAACAAATATATACCTCTCACATACAGCCTCGAAATACACGCAAGCGTACACGCTCATGCACACGCCACACAACTCATAACAACAAAAACACACACCAACTCACACACATTTCGTTTTCACTAACACACACAACTTCTCAACACCACGCCAAGCGGCACAAAATCCTGACGCGCGCTCATTAGAACCATCAAACGTTTCGCAGACTTCCTAATAACAAATTGAAATCATCCAATCCAAGCTTCGAACTATCTGAGTCAGCAGAACTAATAGGAGTGAGTCGTAATAGGCAAAATTATATATCTGTTCCATCTATCACTGTTACACAGAAATAACAGTTCCTAATATCTGTTACAAAATAACAGGCTGTTATTTTCATACTATGTGAGATGAATGATCACTGTTCTCTTATGTAAACTATTCTGCCTGTTATATCTGTCACAATAACAGTCTCTATCTTCTTCTTACTCAGGTAAATATCATATGCATGCATAGATAACAACATGTGACGGCGAGCAGGCACTGTTATTTCGGTTTTTTTGTAACTGTTACAGGTTGTTGTTTTTCACAGATTACTGTTTCTTTTCTCTTCTAACAAGGATAAACGTCATATGTATAATAGATAATCATTTGTGACGATCGCTGTTGTTACGAGGAACAGGTACTGTACTCAGTTAGTGTATAATTAATCGTTACAGGATATTTTTATGATATAACAGGATATTTAAGCGTTCCGATAAATACGCCTCACTCCAACTTATAAGCCAACATCCCAGTAAGCATAAATCCGATCAAACTCAACATTTCTATTACACATTTATGAACTATCGAAAGTTGGAAGCCGAATGATCCTAATTATATACCTTTATGCTTGCAGTCGAAGGGAAACTGCTTGCGGAAGCTTATTTGGCGACTGATAGATAAATTTAGATGCTACCGTACTTGCGTCTCTCTATACTACTAATTCGATTCCACAATAAAGTGTTCCTATACTAATCTATTTGTTTACTTGGTTGAACGCGCTAATCTCAGGCGCTACTGGTCCAATTTGAATCATTATTTTTTTGTTGGATAGCCCATTTGTCGAGTATAGCTGTAAAACATAATGCTATGAGCCACCGATGCGGACCAGGAGCTTTAATGTGCGGGTGTAATCGCAGACTCGTCTAGTATGAGAGTATATTTGTTTTTAGATCATATAAGCGCACGTTACAGATTGGTGACGGATAAATAATACAAAGTATCACTACCCCATTTTATTCCGCTATTATAAGAAGCGACTAAGATGCAATTTTCTTTTTTGCGAAGAGACGGCAAACTCGGCTTCAATCCCTTTACTAACCCGTCTAGCCAGTGTAATATAGTAGACCGAATCCTCCTAATCTTTCACAATGCTATTGAGACGCAAATAAGGGGAGACCTGTATAGCAGTGGTCTGCAAAAAGTTATCGTTTTATTCCTTATTCTTTTTATTAAATTTATATGAATTGCACCACAGAATAAACCAAAATGAATATTTATTAATTAATAAACCTCTTCTAGTATAAATTGCACCACATAATAAACCAAAATGAATATTTATTTATTAATAAACCTTTTCTAGTAACAAACAATTAAAATTTAATATAATGCAGAAACAGCTTATTCAATAAACATCGGCATATCAACACAAAAAAAGCATAATCTAATACTAATATTATAAAGCTTAAGAGTTTGTTTGTTTGAACGCGCTGATCTCAGGCACTACTGGTCCGTTTTGAAAAATCTTTCTGTGTTAGATAGCCCATTTATCGAGGGAGGTTATAGGCTATATAACACCACGCTATGAGCCACGAGAGTGGGGCAGTAGCCTTAATCGCAGCTGTAGCCACGGGCTCATCTAGTATAATAATGTACAAAGAGTAAACTTTTCCTGTTCATTAATAAATGTGTAGTCATTCGTCAATGTATTACATTGCTTTTTATACGTCGATGTTGAGTACAACTCAATTAACCTGGATAGCAATAATGTGTGAAATGTATGCTGATATTTTGCGATTGTATTTTATAAAGTGTTAAAAATATTACTGACCCTTTTGCCTGGATAATGCTACTGGGTACTTTGGGCAGATGCAATATTAGTTAGAGGATTGTTGCTAGTACGTTTAGAGATGGATTAAGAATACGAAGTGTCACAAGCCACTTTGCTCTGTGTGTGTAGTTAGAGGTGACTAAGGGAAATACACGATCCAAATAGTATCTTGCGGCAGAGCCGAAAAACTCGACATCAGACCCTTTGCAAACCGATCTGGTCAGCGTGGTGTAGAAGGTCAATTACTCCTATTGCCTCACTATGCTTTTGTGGGCATAATTAGGGAGGGTCTATGTCGAGCAGTCTACTATAAAAGAGTCTATGGTGATACTAGCAGGTTTTCTTTAGTAAATAATTTGGTCAGAAGCTGGATGTTTATTTAGTAACCATTTCTTAAAGACAGTCGTTTGTTTTTTGTGTGTATTTTTCTAGGGCGTCTCGTTGTAACTAAAATGAAAAATTTATATAGAACTAGAGGACGCCATCAGCTACGCCTGCATTTTTTTTTTAATTTAACCGTTTTGGCTAATCCCGTGTGAATTTCGGGAAATCCCTTCTTAGTGCACCCCCACGGTCCCCAAGGAACATACATGCCAAATTTCAGCTTCCTGCGCCCAATAGTTTCGTTTGTAGCGTGTCTGTCAGTCAGTCAGTAACGCAAGGATTTTTTCACCACAGCAGCTCAAACATGCCGCTTTTGCTGCGAGACAACAGTGAACAAAACGCGATTTTGATTCGAGCGTGAGGCAAAGTAGCTTTTTAATTTTTCAATCTTCAGTGCCACGGATTGACATTGTGTGACGTCGTGCCTCCGCGCTCGCGAGCCCCACTGCGATGACGCACTGCGGTGGGGAGCCTCACCCGCTTGCCGACCGTATATATGCCGGCGACACACGTGGTTGGGGCTTGCTTCTGCGGGGAGACACGAAAAGCTGAGTATCCATCCGTGGACCTGTGGAGTGTTAACTTACGACCTACGCCCTGGATAACTATCTAGCCGGTTAACCCCTAGTGTCGGTTCTTTTGTTAATCAAAATTGTGAATCTGGAATATAACGCGAGTTTAATCTGTCCTGGTGATATTTTTATTTATTTCCCGTAAGACAACCTAAGCATCTCTTTTTATTGCTCGGCGAGTGATCGATCCCGGCTATCCCGTGAAAATCGATCACCCGTGCGACATTGGCGCCCAATAGAATTTTTAAATATATTTTTAAAACGTAAGTTAGCACTTTACAGGTGAGTGAAATAATTTCTTTTTCTCTTGTATATTTTTCTCCTGTGTGTGCATATATTCTGGTGTGGTGAATTGCGTACAGGTACAGTTTCTATCTATTTTGGTTGGCCATAAGCAATTTAACTGTGTAAATAACATAACGGTGATTTAATTAACGTCGGTCTAAAATCACGTTTCACTGCGGGCAGCGTGCCCAGCCGCCAACCGGTTCTAACCGCTTTGCCGTTGAACTACGTGCCTCGTGTTCGCGAAAAAAATATTGTGATTCAACCTTTGAGTGACCTTTAAGTAATTTTTCTTAATCCTTTACCAATCATCACACCATTGTATAATTTAGGGTATTTCAGCTTTTTTAGCACGGTATTCGATTTTCTGGCGATATTTAATTTTTTTTCTAGTACCGGCGTAAATACTTAGATTTTCTATTATTGTTTTGTAATAATGGCTTACATTATAAATTTCTCATTATTAACTAAAGCGGAATTAGAATATGAGACCACAATACGCGGCGTTTCAAAGCCTGACGATCCCCGCAAACAAATCGCTAAACTTTCAGTTAAAATTCCCTCGGAGGATATATTATCTTCACCCTTCCCACCAGAGGAGGATGTGGCTGAAGTGGAAAAGTCATTATTAAGATCAAATAGACACTTATCTATGTTGGAAGCAAACTATACCTCCGAGCTTCAACAGAAGGTCGAAACCGTGCTTCACCATTGTTTTCATCGACTGAATAGGGTGGATACCGGCAGTCTTGATATTAAAAAAATTGAGTCTGTGTGGAATAAATTTAATGACTTATATGCGAAATTACAATTAATCACGCGTCGTAGTTCGCGGTCGGATTGCTCAGTGGCAGAGGGAAACACTTCCTATAATTACGACCGTAAGCTTTTCTCGGAATTAGGTAAATTCAAATTTAACGGTAAATCATGTGTAAGATCTTTTATTGAAAAAATTGATGAATTTATGTCCTGTAGATCTATTCCACATGACAAGATGTTGTCTTTCGCTTTTGAAATATTTTCGGGTGACGCATTAGTTTGGTATCGTTCTGTTAAAAATAACGTAAAGACTTGGTTAGAACTTTGCGAACTTTTAAAACGAGATTTTAGTCCGCATAACTACGATTACCGTCTTATGACGGAGATTCGTCAGCGCTCACAAGGCGAGAACGAATCAATAACTGTTTACGTGGCAAAAATGCACGGTCTGTTTTCGCGACTTAGTTCTCCTATCGCTGATTCGGAGAAGCTAGAAATTTTACTAAATAATATTAGACCTTGTTACACTAATTGTCTGCTCACTGCAAAGGTTGTTGACGTTGATAGTCTGGTCGAAGTTTGTCGTCTTTTCGAAAATTACCAAAGTCGCAGTAAGCAATTTTCCGAACCCCCTAAAGTTTCAAAGAATACTGTAGCACCCGATCTAGCGTATAATTATCCGTTTTCTAATTTTTCTTCAAACAAAAATGTTTACAATCATAATAACTTCAATAAATATAACTCTGTCGCCGATACATCGAGATACAAGTCTGTGCCACAAGTCAACGCCGTATCGAGTACTTCTAATATAAATAAAACTTTTTGCGTGCGTTGTAGATGCAATTCGCACTCATTACGTAATTGCCGTCAGCCACACTACCTAATCTGTTTTAAGTGCGGCACAAAGGGTTTCAAGGTGTCAGACTGCCCCAATTGTAAATCTAAGTCGACCCCTACAGTTTCAAAAAACTAGTTAATAAGGATTGTGGAAAATCAAATTATACAACTAATTGTAATAAAACAGAGTGGAATAATTGGTTAGACTTTTTAAAAAAATTCTTTAATAGCTATCATATTTCCTCAATCCGTAATTCTAAAGTAGAATATTTACCTTACGTTACTCTAAAATTAAACGGAATACCTACCACAGGTCTTTTAGATTCTGGATCTTGCGTTACAATTTTAGGTAATAATTTGCATAACTTATTTTTGAAAGACAATGTTTTGGATAAATCGAAACCTTTAAGGTTAATAACAGCAGGCGGTGAACGATTTGAGTCCTTGGGATCGGTGTTTCTACCCTTCGAGTTTCAGGATAAATTGATTAACTTAGAAGTTCATGTTGTACCTGGGATTCAAAATTCCCTTATCCTTGGCATGGATTTTTGGCGAAGCTTTGGCCTATTTCCTAACAAATTGGAGTCTGTTTTGATTGTGAACAAGTCTGACGCTCAAGTAATGGAGTTGCAGGCAGTTCCCCCTACACATCTTGTTTCTTATGATCATCTTACAGTCGACCAGAGAGCTACCGCTGACAACATTATTTCTAAATTTACCGATATTTCATACGAGAAGCGGGGTCTCGGTTGCACAAATATTATTTCTCATTCAATTGATACAGGTGATTGTCCCCCTATTCGGCAAAGATTTTATCGCATGTCTCCCGATAAACAAAGAATATTAATAAAGCATCTTGACGACATGCTCTCAGAGGATGTTGTTGAACGATCAGAGAGCCCGTGGTCAAATCCGGTCATTTTGACACCAAAGAAGAATGGTGAACTGCGTTTCTGTTTGGACAGTCGAAAATTAAATTCCGTTACAAAAAAAGATGCTTATAGCTTGCCTTATATTTCGGAAATTTTAGATAATCTGAGAGATGCTAAATACTTGTCTAGTTTAGACCTGTCTAAATCTTTTTGGCAAACATTAATTAAAGAAGAGGACCGTTGCAAGACAGCCTTTTATATTCCCACGCGTGGCACATTTCAATTCAAAAGAATGCCTTTCGGTCTTACGAATGCACCAGCTACTCAACAACGATTAGTTGATATTTTATTTTATGGCCCAGAATTTGAAAATAAGGTTTTCTGTTTTATCGATGACATAATCTGTATCACGTCCAGCTTCAGCGAGCATATTACTCTTTTATTACGCATTCTTGATAAACTAAAAAGCGCTAATTTAACAATTAATCTCGAAAAATGTCAATTTTTTAGAGATAAACTAAAATATTTAGGCTATGTTGTCGACTCTAGTGGATTGCATCCCGATCCGGATAAAGTTAATTCAATGAAAAATTATCCCACTCCTTCTAATAGAAAAGAAGTACGTCGATTTTTAGGCGCAGCCTCGTGGTACAGGCGTTTTATACCGAATTTTAGCTCTATTGCTGCACCCTTAAATAAGTTAACATCTCAAAGTAAAAACGCACCTCCATTCTGCTGGACGACAGAGGCTAATGAGGCGTTTAATAACCTAAAGAATTGTTTGATTTCCTCCTCGGTGTTGGCTTGTCCTGACTACTCGCAACCGTTTGAAATACACTCAGATGCTAGCGATTTTGGTCTTGGCGCGATCCTCTGTCAAAGGTTAAATGGTGAGGAAAGAGTCATAGCGTACTATAGCAAATCACTCAGTAAGCAAGAAAAAAATTACAGTGCCACTGAGCGAGAGGCCCTGGCTGTTCTATCTGCTATAGAACACTGGCGTTGTTATGTTGAAAATGGTAAAAAGTTTATTGTTTACACTGATCACGCTGCTTTGAAATGGTTCTTGACCTTGAATAACCCTACTGGCCGGTTAGCCAGATGGGGAGTTCGTTTATCTTCCTATAATTTCGAAATACGTCATCGTCGGGGTTCCGATAACGTTTTACCTGATTTTCTGTCTCGCTCTTTACCCGTTTCTGCTATTGCTAATGATATAAATATAGATATTAATCCTAATCAGAATTTACCAGTTTCTACTAATGATCCTTGGTATTTAAATATCTATAAAGGCTGTTTAAGTTCTCCGACTTCCTTTGTTAACTATCAAGTAATAAACAATAAATTGTATTGTTTTAAAAAAACATTAAACCCTCTCACTAGAGAATTTCAATGGAAAGAGGTTATTCCGTCTGACCAAAGAACTGACATTCTAAGGGAGAATCATTCTTCGCCCACTGCTGGACATCTGGGTATCTTTAAGACATACAAACGTCTTGCACTTAATTACTTTTGGCCTGGTATGTACTCCGATGTTGTCAAGTTCGTCAGTTCATGTGAACCTTGTATCACCCATAAACACCAAAACCACCCAAATTTAGGTCTAATGGGAAAACCCAAATCATGTCAAAAGCCCTTTCAGACGATTAGTATTGATTTGATTGGTCCATTGCCCCCCAGCAGAAAACAAAACACTTTTATATTTGTGGTCAGTTGTTGTTTCTCTAAATATTGTTTGCTTTTCCCCATTAAACGGGCAACTGCAGAAGTGATAACAAAAATTCTCGAGGAAAATGTATTTTTGGTGCATGGAATTCCATCTACTATTGTTTTGGATAACGGTAAACAATTTATTAGCGCAACCTTTAAAAGTATGTTGTCAAAATATAAAATTCCAAATTTGCATTTTACACCGTTGTATACTCCCCACGTTAACTCAGTTGAACGCTACAACAAAACCATTATTACAGCTATTTCAACTTTCATAGAATCTGATCATCGAATCTGGGACACTTTAATCACTAAGGTTCAGTTCGCCCTTAACTGCGCAGTTAGTGAGGTTACTGGTTATTCTCCTAATTTCCTTGTTTTTGGTAGGGAGGTCATAACATGTGGTTCTCAGTATATTGACAAGGAATTTAATTCCAATATGGTGCTCGAACCACGGGACGGCTATGCCGAAACTTTAGGCTGCTTATCCTCTATTTTCGAGAAGGTACATTCAGCTCTGTTGTCGGCCCACCAACGAAATTGTTCATCTTATAATCTTCGCCGTAAACCGGCAGAATTCAATGTCGGTGATATAGTTTGGCGCAGAACGTTTCTACTTAGTGACAAGGATAAATACTTTAGCAAGAAATTGGCGCCTAAATTTATTAAATGTAAGATTGCCTCAAAAAAGTCACCTCTAGTATACAAACTTAACGACATGGCCGGTAAACCTTTAGGAGAATGGCACATCAAAGATCTAAAGTTGATTAATTACAAAGAATAATAAAAGCATAAACACAACAATGTAAGACGCATATCTACACTAAGTTATAATTACCTACATAATCATTTGTGAAGGCCAACAATGGTTCTTATGTTTTCGAGTCGAAGCCCACAAGATAATGTATTGTGTTGTGTTAATGATTTATGTAAACAGGCCAACATAAAATGAATAAATGTTTCAGTTATAAATGGTAACAAAGTTTATTACATGTAATATTGTTACAAAGAATCTGTTGTTTATCTAACTATCAGTTATGGCTCAATGGTTAAAAAGTCGTTGTAGGATCGGTCTAGTGTTCGATTCTCGCATGTGTATTTTCTATAAATGCATATTGATTGGCGTGTTGTTTTTCGCTGTGCCTTGTTCTGAAGTTCTGTTGTTATTCTTAATTCTGTATAAATTCCATAATCAATTGTTATTATAGGTACCTTATAAACATTCAGAGTAATTAACCGTGCGTCGCGAGCTCGGAATAGTCGAATCGTACCTACCTAGTTGTCGTTATGACGCACGCGCGTTCACTCAGCGACGCGCCGATAAATAAATGCCTAACTAATGATTCACCATTGTTTACATTCAAAAGGTGTTTACTGGTCGTGTTGTAGTATTAATTACAGCAAAATATTTATTAAATTCTTTCCTTTGACATTGAGCGGTCCGGTCGTGTCTGAGGCTTATATTACTTTTGTTCATCGTTACGAAAAATTTGTTGTTACACCTAACTATATTCAAAAAGTTTACTTATCTAGTGGCAAAGGCCGAACCCAAGATTTTTAAGTCGTAGGGCTAGATCAAGTTCTTATATCTACAAACCATTATTACCTAATAATTACCCTAAGCGCTTCTCCATAGATTGTTATCTTTGCTATTGGGCCATTACACTGGCCTTGGCATTTACTTGTAGGTATGTGTGATGAATTAGGAATGATAAATGTTTATGTTCAAGTTCAGACTGCCGTTGTACGCGTGAAGAATGCAAGCGTGGGTCATTATTATTTAGGTATACTAATTAGCGTATAGGGTTGTCACTTGTTCAAGGTACCCATGCCCCTGTTTTCTCTAATTCCAGGGAGTATCTTCAGGGCTGCTACGCCCGTTGGGCTAGGGAATTTTCCTTAGGGAAAATCCCGGCCTAACGGGGGGGGTGTGTGACGTCGTGCCTCCGCGCTCGCGAGCCCCACTGCGATGACGCACTGCGGTGGGGAGCCTCACCCGCTTGCCGACCGTATATATGCCGGCGACACACGTGGTTGGGGCTTGCTTCTGCGGGGAGACACGAAAAGCTGAGTATCCATCCGTGGACCTGTGGAGTGTTAACTTACGACCTACGCCCTGGATAACTATCTAGCCGGTTAACCCCTAGTGTCGGTTCTTTTGTTAATCAAAATTGTGAATCTGGAATATAACGCGAGTTTAATCTGTCCTGGTGATATTTTTATTTATTTCCCGTAAGACAACCTAAGCATCTCTTTTTATTGCTCGGCGAGTGATCGATCCCGGCTATCCCGTGAAAATCGATCACCCGTGCGACAATTGTTCAGCCATAAATTTGAAACATTCGAATTTTACTGTGCTCTGTCTCTTTCACATGCATATAAAAAGTGAATGAAAAAACAAACCCCTTCGAATTCGAAATTCGATTTTGGAATTCGACCTCAAAGAAAACACCTACGGCAACGCAAAAAAAAAAAGATATTTGAAAAAAAGAAATTACTTTTTTTATATGTTATTGTTTACATGTTTAATTTATTATTGGATTTTAATAAAAATAAGTCTAATGAATAGTATAAAATTCGTATTTAACCAATACATTTTTATTTAGAATTACAACAATGATACATTTGAAAAATAAACATCAGGGACGCGGTATTAAAACGCGATTTAAAAAAGTAGCGAGAATAAAAATTTCGCTGATGCTGATACAGTAGTAGTAGGTATAGAGTAACGTGTTAAATTATATTAATATATAAAATAATCTAAAAAGATGAGTGAAACTAGCGATGATCACCAGAAGAGTTAAATCAACAAGTGATTATGCAGAATTCAATCTATTTCTGTTCATTTCTATGTCTCCTAAGTAATATGTGTTCTCACTGCTGTGGTGAAAAGTTATGTGTGCTACACGAGAGCAAAGTTTTTTGTATCTCGTGCTGTTGAGTCCCTCACCACGCTCAGGATTCTAACTTTGATTCACTCGCTACGCTCGTGAATCAATAATAGAATCCTTCGCTTGCTCGGGACTCAAAATCAGCACTCGAAACAAAAAACAACTTTGCTCTCTTGTTGCACAAATAACTATTTTATATTAAGATGAGAGCTCTCAACGAAAACGCGTACGCAGAAAGCCACCTTATTAACTTTGCAAGGATCAAAATATAATTTTATTTTTGTCTCAATTTCGATGACCCATCACTTAAAAACCTGTATTGTTCCCTTTCAATGACAAAAATGTGTTACTATATTTTTAGAACAATTTCAACAGTTTCAAACTAAAGATGTTAGCATAAGCTGCGTGCCTCAAAATTTGCTAGACAGTGGGTAGCCCCCAAGTCTCTTCTAATACTTTAATTAAATTTCACGAAAACTACAACAGCTCTCTCGTTTAAAATCTACATTACAAAATAACTCGTGTCTCTAGTATAACTAATTTAGTCTAAGAAATATAAAGAGACAGAAGTTGAATTGAAAATCAGGATAAAAATAAATATTCGTGACTTCTGTTTCAACAAGTAGATTTATTGGTTTTTGCGTCGTTGACGATATTTAATTTAATCCAAACCGAAACAACTCGTCCTAAGGAACAAGGACAGACATTTCATTCTGAGAAAAAATTAAGCGCAGGCCAGCTGTTCCTTAACCAAGCAGAGCTATGACAATTAGATTATTTATTTATTTATAGTCTCACGCCTGTATCTCCGAAAGGGTAGGCAGAGGTATAAATATTACACCCACATTTCGCCATGAAATTTTAGGTCCCACGTAATAGGGGGCGAGTCTATTGCCGTTACCAGGCACATCACCCGACTCCGGGCTGCTACTGAGTATTCGAAAAAACCAAGTAACACTTTTGCCCTACCCGGGAATCGAACCCAGGACCTCCGATCTGCAGTCGCATACGCTATCCACTGGACCACGGAGAAATTTAAATAACTGATAAAATGCTTATTTCTTTCGGAATACATTCATGAATAAAAATTAATCACCGAAATGTCTGTACGCCCATAACTTCCAAACGACTGCGAAATATTCGATGAATCTTTCTTTTATGTGTTTGTTCAAGAGAATTTATGTGTGTTAGAAATCTTACTTTGACTTGAGGCTTTTAAAAAATATGTCGATACGAAGTTTGCCGGGTCAGCTAGTGATAGATAACTTACAACGTCCAAGAAACAGAACAAATAATATTGCGCTCATAACCCAAAGATTAAGGGATCACAAAGTTTCAAAAAGTCAAGTCAAAACCTTGCGTGGCAGTCATTTAGTATCCCCCGAAAGCTTTCATTACTCTGATTCACTCCTGAAACCTTGTATATTCGACACTATTACACAATCACCAAATTAATCCCCAGTTCTTACAATTCACGAAAATATTTCTGAAACAGACCAACGCCGAATATAACCAGACAAACTCAAATATTGAATGAATACAAAAGTTTTGGGAGCGTTTCACAAGTAGGTACTATTGTGAACTATTTTGTTTTAATTCACAATATACTTCAATCGATTTCAAGTGTTTTGTTGGGCCGGTCTGAAGACACCGAGGTATAATAGTCTAAATCAGTATTATGTGTATGCTTTATACTTTGGGTCACTCAGCGCTGATTTTTTAATCGTAAAAGAATATATATATAATTAAAATGCAACATATGTTTAACGTGGAAGTATTATGTTAAGTTTCTGCCAGAATCCGTGGCGTTTCAGGACATCCCTGCTTAGTGCACTCCTACGGTCCCGAAGAAACATACCTGCCAAATTTCAGCTTCCTGCGCCTAACAGTTTTGGCAGTAGCTTGTCTGTCAGTCATTCAGTAACGCAAGGACTTTATATAAACAGATGAAATATGTTAATAATAATAATTATCGTCATCATCATCATCATCAGTGCTAGCACAAAGCAGAGATGTGTAGAAGAAGGAGAGGGAGGCATGTGCCTTCCAGTGGGACGCTAAATGATGAAAATAATTAAAGAAATAAAATAAGTAAGCATCATCAACAGTAAAATTAAACCGCTACTTATATGTTTATATCATATCAGACCACGAAAGATCGTCCAAGCATACCTGGCTTAAACACAAAAACACTGAAAATAAAAACGCAAAAGTACAGCTTATATACGCAAAACGCTCTTCAAAAGCGTGAACAGATTAAATCTACATGCACTGTGACCCTTGTCAAATTAATACACATGACATCGTAGATCTCTAAACAAGGAAAACTTTTCCTTGTTTAGAGTTTGAAAAATGGTGCTTGTAACGATTATTTTGATAATGATCTATTTTTGTTAGTGTTGTGACTATTTTTATTTGTAGCCAAATAAACAACCGGCTAGTTGATCAACGATCTTGCTAGGAAAGCAGGAAGCGATTGGTCAGTATGGCAAACCTTGGGGTAGCAGTACCGACGTATTTTGGATGCAGTGGTGAATACTGATAAAACAAAATAAACTAATTTTCATGGTATTCTATCAATCGTAATGGCGCTGATCCATTTGAGCATTCACTTGTTACAAAGTATTCGTGGTTTTGAGTTCTATCGAAGTGAACAACGAACTGAGTCAAAACATTTTCACGATGTATCTAGCGAATGCTCTAAACAGCAAAAAGTTCGAAGCAAATTTAGTGTCCATTCGCCAAAACGCCCTTTAGAACGCTCGCTAAAATATTCTCGTTTATTTTTCTGTTATGTACGATTGCAACTATGCTCGTTACAGGCTTGAAATAAATGCTCAATTGTATAAACACCATAAGAAGATTCCCTATCAAGGAGATACTGAAATTGAAAATGTACACGCTTTAATAAGGCTCCTCAAATCAAAAGTCACAATGATTCATTTTTAAAGGTCACTATGTAACGCTTATGAATGCTATAAATGCGAAAATTTTTGAGGATACTCTTTTACTGAAACATTGATATAATTATGGATTTTAACAAAACTTTGCATTAGGTAAAAAAAGGCCTATTGGCTACCTTTTGCCACCTATACCCACGCGAGCGAAGACAGCGATGACATTATGTTTTCTATAATAAACAATTCATTATATTTTCATAAGTAACTGTAACACATATGTACATAAACGATTTTTAACTTTCGCGATTAGTATACATTATACAAGTTTATATAGCGGGTCTTACTCGCGATAAATCTTATATTTAAGGCATAAATACCTCGGTTTTTTGCCAACGTTTCGGCTGAAGGTTTTAAATATAAGATTTATCGCGAGTAAGACCCGCTATATAAACTTGTATAACATATGTATATGTATGTATGAAGGCTTCTGCGCTTATAAATAATCCGATTTTTGTAAAGGCCTTTTGTCGTCCCACACCAACTAGGTGCATGTACAAAAAATAATAAAGTATGAACACATCATCATCATTCATTAATTTCAGCCAAAAGACGTCCACTGTTGAGCATAGTCTCCTACAAGGCTCACCAGGCAGACCAATATCGAGCCACCCACGTCCAACCACTTCCCACTATGGTCATCATGATGTCATGATGATCATAATGGATTCATCGGTTCACCTTGCGGGAGACCTACGCCTGTTGCGTCGTCCGGTACGTGGCGACCGCTCCAGAACCTTCCTGCCTCAATGGTCATGGTTCTTCGAGCTATGTGCCCAGCTCATTGCCACTTCAGTCTGGCTATTTGGACAGCTATATCGTTGACCTTGGTTCTCCCATGGATTTCCTCTTTTCTGGTTCGATCTCGGAGATAAACTTTGAGCATAGCTTTCTCCATCACACTTCAAGTGATCTTCTAATAAGGACCATAGTTAGCGATCACGATGATAAACACACTAAGTTCTAGGAAGTTAGTATAATTTAAATAAACCATTTTTTTCGCCAGTCATGATCAAATTAGAAAACATATAGTAATAATGTTCATATTACCTCAAGTTATCTATCTCAACATGATAATTGATAGCTTTAAAAATTGTGACATGTAACAAACCGAACTATCAAATACCAGATGTAAAACCTACATATAAAAATGTTTCAGCAATTGCAATGCTCAGAGTTTCGTTTGATCAGTTACGATGGCACCAACAAACTTTTCAAAAAATGGCTGCCAGATTCAGTTTGGATATGTTTTTGCCCTTTTTCGTTAAGCGAGGAGTAGAGCATTTAGTTTTTTTGCATTTAGTTCTTTTGCTAGTCGAAAAATGCATGATTCTTCTCTTAAGCAGAAAGCTTTGCGTTTGACACGGTTGACGTTGAAATATTACATTAATGTATTTAAAATATATAACCGTTTTACTTTTGAAATGTTTTGAGCGTTTTGGTGCTCTTTTTTACCAGTGATTTGCTTTTGGAAGTCATAAGTGCGTTTAAGATGCAGACCACAAATTCGAAATTGAGAGATATTCTAAGCTGAGTTATTGCTGTTTAAAGGATTATAACAATACACGAGATAATTCATCATATCCGAAATGTATCTAGTGCAGAAGCATCGTCGATTTGAAAAGACTGAAAATATTTAGTGGAATATTGTTTCTCTCGTTCATAGTGTTACTTGTATTGAATATTGTGATACATCGGCAAAGCTCAGGAATTTTGGCAAAGGCTACAACTCAGATGGGAGATCGCATCGGAGCGCTACTGTGCTTCCACGAGTGCATAAAGCCTCCTGGTTGCTTTTGTTGATCGGGTCTAGAAACTTCGATAGCTGTGTTAGCGAAAGGAAGATGTTTTTCAATGATCTATTCACTTTATCATTCCTTTACAAGCATTTGGTTTTTCAATTTAATTCATTACATTCCTTAAAAGACCGTGTTTCGCATCATTTGGTCTGTTTTATCGCCATTCTCATTATTCCATGGACCACCATAATTACGTAAACAAATAAATTGTACCTTTTCACGCCCAAGCCTCCATTTATCATGGGAAGCGAGTGTTCATACAAATGTATCATTTTTACAACTTTATGAGGCTCCCAAATGAGTTGGGTGACTTTTTTTTATTTGAGGTTTTTTGTTTGTTTATGTTCTTTTTGTAGTGAGGTTGGGTTATTACGTACATATGTTATACAAGTTTATATAGCGGGTCTTACTCGCGATAAATCTTATATTTAAAACCTTCAGCCGAAACGTTGGCAAAAAACCGAGGTATTTATGCCTTAAATATAAGATTTATCGCGAGTAAGACCCGCTATATAAACTTGTATAACATATGTACGTAATAACCCAACCTCACTACAAAAAGAACATAAACAAACAAAAAACCTCAAATAAAAAAAAGTCACCCAACTCATTTGGGAGCCTCATAAAGTTGTAAAAATGATACATTTGTATGAACACTCGCTTCCCATGATAAATGGAGGCTTGGGCGTGAAAAGGTACAATTTATTTGTTTACGTAATTATGGTGGTCCATGGAATAATGAGAATGGCGATAAAACAGACCAAATGATGCGAAACACGGTCTTTTAAGGAATGTAATGAATTAAATTGAAAAACCAAATGCTTGTAAAGGAATGATAAAGTGAATAGATCATTGAAAAACATCTTCCTTTCGCTAACACAGCTATCGAAGTTTCTAGACCCGATCAACAAAAGCAACCAGGAGGCTTTATGCACTCGTGGAAGCACAGTAGCGCTCCGATGCGATCTCCCATCTGAGTTGTAGCCTTTGCCAAAATTCCTGAGCTTTGCCGATGTATCACAATATTCAATACAAGTAACACTATGAACGAGAGAAACAATATTCCACTAAATATTTTCAGTCTTTTCAAATCGACGATGCTTCTGCACTAGATACATTTCGGATATGATGAATTATCTCGTGTATTGTTATAATCCTTTAAACAGCAATAACTCAGCTTAGAATATCTCTCAATTTCGAATTTGTGGTCTGCATCTTAAACGCACTTATGACTTCCAAAAGCAAATCACTGGTAAAAAAGAGCACCAAAACGCTCAAAACATTTCAAAAGTAAAACGGTTATATATTTTAAATACATTAATGTAATATTTCAACGTCAACCGTGTCAAACGCAAAGCTTTCTGCTTAAGAGAAGAATCATGCATTTTTCGACTAGCAAAAGAACTAAATGCAAAAAAACTAAATGCTCTACTCCTCGCTTAACGAAAAAGGGCAAAAACATATCCAAACTGAATCTGGCAGCCATTTTTTGAAAAGTTTGTTGGTGCCATCGTAACTGATCAAACGAAACTCTGAGCATTGCAATTGCTGAAACATTTTTATATGTAGGTTTTACATCTGGTATTTGATAGTTCGGTTTGTTACATGTCACAATTTTTAAAGCTATCAATTATCATGTTGAGATAGATAACTTGAGGTAATATGAACATTATTACTATATCTTTTCTAATTTGATCATGACTGGCGAAAAAAATGGTTTATTTAAATTATACTAACTTCCTAGAACTTAGTGTGTTTATCATCGTGATCGCTAACTATGGTCCTTATTAGAAGATCACTTGAAGTGTGATGGAGAAAGCTATGCTCAAAGTTTATCTCCGAGATCGAACCAGAAAAGAGGAAATCCATGGGAGAACCAAGGTCAACGATATAGCTGTCCAAATAGCCAGACTGAAGTGGCAATGAGCTGGGCACATAGCTCGAAGAACCATGACCATTGAGGCAGGAAGGTTCTGGAGCGGTCGCCACGTACCGGACGACGCAACAGGCGTAGGTCTCCCGCAAGGTGAACCGATGAATCCATTATGATCATCATGACATCATGATGACCATAGTGGGAAGTGGTTGGACGTGGGTGGCTCGATATTGGTCTGCCTGGTGAGCCTTGTAGGAGACTATGCTCAACAGTGGACGTCTTTTGGCTGAAATTAATGAATGATGATGATGTGTTCATACTTTATTATTTTTTGTACATGCACCTAGTTGGTGTGGGACGACAAAAGGCCTTTACAAAAATCGGATTATTTATAAGCGCAGAAGCCTTCATACTACATTTTCAAATATTTGGTTTTCGTACCTTAAAAGTAGGTAAATCAGAAACAAAAAAAAATGGTGTTAGGCAAAATTTATAATTTTCAGGGACTACGCGAAAACTGACAGTCTTGGAGAAAAAAAAGAAAGACAAACATACAAAAAAAAAATGTCCTATAAAACTTCTATTTTATTTTTTAACATGAAACCCTAAAAAAATTTGCTCTTAAGCCAAATGGAGGTTTATCGGGAAAAAACTTAAATGTAAATATCAAAATTTAAGGTGCAGAGAAATTTTATAACAGAATAATTATAAAATCTAAACAATATGCAAAAATATACATTGCTTCTAATAACTTTAATAAAAGTTAATCATGATTCATTACAGTTTGAACAGCATTCCAATTTTCCAAATTTCATAGCGCATACATAAATATTATTACTCCTAAAATCTATATGTAAATGAATTATTTTACATTTTAATTATTCGTTTTATGTGTGTGCTTGTATAGACTTAAAAGAATGGTTATTGCAAAAATATTGTTTACAAATTAATTTATTTTAATTTAGTAAATGGTTTCGGTCGGTCAAGGAAGGTATTCAAAGGATTCCAACGATTTTAACAATAGGCAGAATACTGGTAATTAATTTTCTGGAAGTATAAAGGTTTGTTTTAGAAACAGATAATTATGGTAGATATTGGGCGAATATATCATATTGGGTTGATTGGGAAATATGTAAATCATAATATATACTATATCAATTTCTTTTCGCGTAACTTCGTTTTTTCGTTCCGCTGTCTCACTCTACGCCAAAGAAAGAACAATCACAGTCCTCAATTACTCTTCGCATTAATTTATTTCTTCACAAAAATGTATTTCATGTGAAATAAATTGTTGTGAAGAAATAATAGAGGTCCCCATAGTAGAGGAATTGCTAAAGTAAAGCCACATTATGTATTTATTAGAAAAAAATAAACGGTACTCTAAGAATTGTATAACCTGTACTAAAATTCACAAATACAACTCGATGCAGTTTTACCAAAATTCAAAACCAACTGAATAAAAAAACTGCTAGCAAATCTTTTTGCGTTGAAACAACGTACGCTATATCTCTCGAAATAAAACCGACGTTACAAACTTAATAGTCTCTGGAGAGCACGATTTTAATTTTAAGTTAAAAAAAAAGCCGTTGGAAAATTCGAAATTCAACCGACGTAATCTGAAATATGACGATACCTTCCTTCTATATAAGTCTTGAGGGACATCAATATTTTTCACTCAATGAACATGTCAAGTTTTTGCCAAGTCTTTCCTATATATTATTTCGGTCGGGTACGCCGACAGCAAATTTTTTCATTTGTAGCCGTCAGTCAGCAGATAGACAGACGGACAGATAGATGATTAATCCTTTGAGACCATTTTTGATACTATTTTTATTGAAATTGGAATATCAGTTGGTCAAATCTATTTGGTTGGTTTGTTGACTAAATCTACGGATAAATGAAAATACTATCTCATGTTACAAAGAACTAGAATTTATTCATACAACAGATAGCTATAAAAAACTCTTTCATAGGTACTGCTTGTAGCTTCTCAGAATTTTCATATAGAGAAATTCAATAGTTCTTTATCAAAGACAGCATTCAGTCTTGAAATGGTATGAGACAATATTTTTTGAAGAAGGGGATGGTTTTGCATCAGAATTGTTCTAAAATATTCGTATAACTTCCTATATACCTATCGAAATTTTAAATTTTCAACGATATCTCCATTTTAAAGTGACTTCACTGAAGCCTTATGTGCTAAGTTTATTATTGCGGCATACCCAAATTCAGACTCGTCCACAGTCTCTTGAAGAGGGCAGAGGGTTTGTGTTACACCCACTTATAATTATTCGTAGCTCTGTGCACATAATCACAGTGATGTCCGTTTAATTGGAAAATTCGTGACAGAGCTCAATGCGTGATCGACTAGTACTTTATCGGTGTAATTGGCACCGAATTCATGAAGATTTCATCAACCTTGCTTTAGTCTACTGTTGCATATAGACTTCTCCGATACCACTGTAATCGAATGCCCGCTTCATGTTCAGCCGCTTACAGCCACTTTGCATATATCTTCACACAACCTAGTTGGAGAGCATCTTACATTTATAAACATTTATTTTTATTGCTTACGTAACACGAAAGAAAGATGTTCGACAAAAATAGCAATCCATTAGTTCCCTAACTAAAAAACTATCTGTAGTAAAAAACAGAACATAAATCTGACATAAAACTAGGTCAATATGAAAGGGAAGTAGTAAAATGTAATAAAAATATCAAATGTGTCGTAAAATGTGTATGAATAACTAGCGAAATCTTCATATCAGAATACAATAAAATATTTTTTTATTAACTACATTTACATATGTTGATCCTTGCACAAAATGATGTTGACGGTGATAATTATCTTCACGACTTATTGGAGGACACAGAGCGACACTTTTTGTATAATTGGCTGCTATCTATGTAGGTTGCTAGAATGGAAGCAATCGCTACCTGCGATGATCGTCATCAGCCCTGTATAAGAACTGCTCTACGGCTAGGAACTGAGCTTTTCTCACTATGAGAAGGCAAGGCCACAGTTTACCATGCTCGCCAAGTGTGGGTAGGCAAACTTCACATGTTTTTCGAGAACATTATGGAGATCTCAGACGTTTGCATAACACAGAACACACATTAACAAGCGATCATTAACCATTTTATGCTAAACTAGCTAAGTCCATAGTTACACCCGCGTTATTTAGGAGCGTTCATAGCGTGATGCGCGCGATGATGCGCCTTATCACTCATTTGTATATTTTTCGTACAAATCATATTATTAATATGATGACAAAATACAATATTGTACATTACGATGTGTATCAATTTCTTTCATTGCTCGAAAATTGGACACGGCTCCAAAATATTTGAACTATAGAATAATGTATCATACTCGTATAAAAAATTATTGCACTATATATTATAATAGGTACATATTTTATAAAAATTACTTCGGTGATAACGCCAATGGCGTTTTTGGCATCGACACACAACGATTCAGTCACTTTTAATCATCTGGACAATTACTTTTTAACTTTGATATATTATTTTTTATATCACGTAACTTTAGTTTTTAAGAATTTTATTCGCAGCAAAGAATATTTCTAAAAATTCTCTGTGCGTCAAATTGGCTGCAAAATAAAAAATACAACCATCGACACCCCCTTTTCCCAAAATGGTGCCTTATTGGATTTAAAGCAAAAACATATTAAAATAAAAATAAAGTATTATGCTTGAGTATAATTATGTACGGAAAATATATACAAGTGATAAAGAAGGTGGAACAGTTGCAGGACCTTACGAAATGTAAATTATGTGTATTATGCAAAACCTGGCGATGAAAAAGAGCGACCCTGAGTTTTATTGCCCGATCTTTCTGATGGTTCTACGCGCTTGATTTGCGAACGTGGCAGTAAATGTAAATGTAGAGTCTTTATGTAATTATTTTATAAATTACTTATTTTGACGTCCATAAGCGTCACATTATGCCCCAAATGAATAAAGGATTTTGACTTAAAAACAACACCCTTACACTTGCAATTTTATATTTCTGATGTCAATATCTGCAATATAAAAGTACATCTTCAGTTACGCACGGTAAGCCCATAATACATTTTAATTGACGCTGATAGCAATATTTGTGATAGTGCTAGTTGATTTTATTAAATACTAGACGTCGCCAGCGGCTCGCCAATTATACATAATTATAACATATAACCTTCCTCTTGATTCATTCTATCTATTGAAACAAAACGCATTAAAATCCGTTGCGTAGTAGTAGCAAGATTTAAGTATACATACGGACAGAGAGACCGAAGACAGACTTTATTTTATACTATTACTGCAGTAATCGCGACATTTTTTTTCGTGGTAAAATAACTTATAACCCTCGTTGTCTCCTAATTATCTCACACAAAAATCATACTATAATATTATCACTGCGTTAAGATGTGACAGAAGGACAAACAATCAAACACTCTTTTGCGTTTGTAATATTCGTAAGGATTTTGAAAGAACACCAAACACGCCACAGCACATTTATATGTAAATGAAATCCATCACCATCTACACAAAACAATTCTAGTGTGATTTCATGCCGACCTTTCACCGCACAAATTAAACCGCACAACTTAATAAAATAATCACTTGCCTTGAAAAGTCACTTCCAGTAATCTCACCTTGAAGGTTAGCAATAAATCGGGTCCCCAAATCATTCCCGGGGGAAAATAAAAACAGGTAGGACGACAAATGCTGCGATGTATCAATTTGTGAATAGAGGTTGGGGTTTGTACGCCTTATGGGATTATTTATTTTAGGTTTGGAAGTTGCTTGCTAAAAATGTATGGTCAGCTAAGTTATACAAAGTAGGAATTTGGAAGATAAATATTTTTTTTATAGAATCATGCCTGTATCCCCGAAGGGTTAGGCAGAGCTGTAATAATACACCCATATCTCGCTATTTTACGATATTAAGAATTTGTTAAGACCTAGTAACACTTTTGCCCAAATCAGGAATCAAACTCGGGTCCTGCTATTAGCAGACGCATACCCTATTCACTGGAAGTTAAGTGGAATAAAGCAACTAAAATACATACCTATGTAGTTGAATTCTGAAAACATTATTTCTACGTTCCTAGCAGTATATAGGTAGTCATGTGCAATACAATAGGGTATAAACGGAATATGACCAGTTGTTTTACTTTATAAAAGCCTTAGAAACATGTATGTCTAGGCGACAAAATAGCTCAAAAACACAGAATCGTTTCCGTAATAAGACCTAGTCGTCCCACACGGCACATTAACTGAACCTTTCTAAAGGTTACTGGACAACTATGGAATCATGAACCTCTGTTATTTTGAAACTATTCGGATAGCTACACTCATGATATAGTTAGGCAAGAATGTAGGTAACACGTGAAGCTTGCGATAATTCATTAATATTTCGAATGCAAAAGTAGGACAATACATTTTTCTGTTATTTCTTAAACTAGCTGAGCCCGCACTTACATCCGACTGAATGCATATATGGGCTATCCAATACAAAAAATATTCTAATTGAACCAGTGACAAACAAACGATTTATAATATTTTTTTATTTATTATCTCAAGCCTATACCTCCGAAGGAGGCAGAGGTAGGTAATGTTACACCCACATTTTGCCCATTTGCCCACGTAATAGGGGGCGAGCCTGTTGCCGTTACCGGGCACTTTGACACAATCCGTGCTGCTACTGAGAATTCGGAAAAACCCAGTAATACTTTTGTCCGACCCGGGAATCGAACCTGGGACCTGTGAATCAGCAGACGCATACGCTATCCACTGGACCACGAAGACAATCTTATAAATAGAAGTATAGATCTGGTATCTTTTTATTTAAATCTGGTCACACACACAGGAACATTATACAAACTTTCAAACATGCTGAAGACAACACGACGATGTCATTACCGGTTTAGTAAAACACAATAAAAAACAAAAATAAATTCATCTATATATTTAAATCGGGACATATTTACTTAAAACTAAAACGCGGCAGTTTTCTATTCAGAGAATGCTTCCTTCTGAAAGCCGTATCTACATCGGTATCGCATCCAACTGTATTGCAACTTTAAAATTACTAAAGCAAAGTGCTATCTCTTTATCTCACGAACCTTCAGTGTTTCATTACCAAATGCGCTTCAAAGAAAGGGATAAAAGATATATGTATGTATTCGAGTCAGTTATATTATAGTGTTTTCTTTTGTATGTGTTTTGATTCATATGGAAAGATATTGGTAGCGACATGTATTACTAACTGAGTCCTCGGTTACAGCCGCGTTATTTTGGGCTACTGCGCGGCACCAGTAACTCATAGCGAGATGTTATATAACCTACAGTCTTCCTCGATAAATGGGCTATTCGACACAAAAAATATTATTTAATAAAAAAACTAGTTCTTGAACAGTATTCAAAACGTCGGCTAGTAATAAAAATTTAGTTTCTAGATCATTCGGTTTAAATTTAATAACCAGTGAAACCAATATAACGCGATAAAATCCATAAACTGTAGTTTAATTTCAATGTAAATCATTCGCGTAAACCCAAGAAAATATTAAACTTGTTCTTCTTGAGATTAGCGCGTTCAACCAAACAAACTCTTCATCTTTATAATTTAAGTATAAATGAAATTTCCTAATAAAAATTATTGTAAAACGTACACTAATATATAGTGTATGTTTAACAATAAATTTCGAATGTAATAATTTATATTTAATTGTGGGTG
Organism: Euclidia mi; assembly: GCA_944739405.2. Classification (NCBI taxonomy): domain Eukaryota; kingdom Metazoa; phylum Arthropoda; class Insecta; order Lepidoptera; family Erebidae; genus Euclidia; species Euclidia mi. Next base: position 74,092,910 of record OX123192.2, read on the forward strand.
TGTGGCCTACTTAGATATTGAAGTTTATAGTCCGCCCGAAAGACTTTGACATGGCATAACGAGTCTCGCCCTAGAAAAATAAACAGATCTAACTGTTTTACGCGCTCTCTGAAGCACGGTAGGATATTAGCATTTTAGGACAAGTCATGCATTGTCATCAAATGCAAAACTAAACAGAGCTTTCTCTATAGTTTCCAGATAACTGATAACATACTTTAATACGCAGTGGACTACAATAAGCTCGGAGACCGTCAATAAAAATATATAAACCGAAATGTGGGTGTAATAATTTACCCCTCTGCCTGCATTTAGGCGGTACGATATAAAAAATAAATAAATTACATCCAGGCATACAATAATTTTCCGTGTGGTGACGGATTAAGAATACGGAATGACACCATCCCATATAATTCCATGGGTGTCATACGAGCTGACAGAGGGAGCATATTATGCAGAGAACAGCACTGTAAGAGAAGGAAAAATTGATACAACAACACGTTTGGCCAGCGTGGTGTAGTAGGCCAATTCCTCCTTTCAAAGAAGAGGCCTAGTCCAGCAGATGACTGGTAAAGGCTGATGATGATACAACAAATTATTGTGCTTGTCACAAAAGGGTTTGTAAGTGGGAATCGAACCCATGACCGCCGGCTTAACAGACAAGTATTATAATACTAACCACGAAACTAGCAGGCTAGTTTAACCAACTATAGTGAATAATGTGATCCCCTATTGTGATTTACACAGTGATGTTTCGAGTCCGAGTGTTCATTGTGTCAATTATTTTTGGAGAAAATTGCCTTTAAAATACTATAATGAAAAATAAATCTTACCTAATTTTGGGTTGTTACCTGATAACCTATGTTATCCTTGAACACGTGTTCAAGGATAACACAGGTTACACAAATAATCTCCAAACTATACATAGGAATATGCAGACCAATCCTGAAGATAAATTGACACACTAATAAATTACGTTAGATTAAAAGACATGTCCTTTATATAAACAGCAACAAATAAATATCGTACCTGCTTATCTATAACCAAACCGCTATCAAAGAGGAAAAAGTTAAAAATAGCTGTACCGTTATCAATACTAAGGTATAACCTATATAAACCTCTATACCATTTCTTTCTATACAATACAGATAAGGACAGAATAAACGTACTCTGTTTATTTTCCTTTTCGAATAAAACCACAAAATCTTTATCTGTTTACTAAAATCTTATATTTATTTAAGAATATTACTCTAAAACCCTCTTTGCCCTTATTTCCCCAATAAAAGGGGTAACCCATAGGAATAAAATTTTATGACTTTTCGAATATAGGAAATGTATAAGTGTCTATTAAATTATACGCCGATGTACAAAGTTATGTACAGTTACAGATTATATTTGCTTCTTTGAATATCGGATAACTGGCAATGGAATATATAGATACATTTTACTTGGGTAAAAATGTACGTATATTTATATAGAGGTCTGACGTATCAGACGGGTGGATTGAAAAGGTATGTTATGTTATAAGTAAAGAAAAATAACACTAATAAAAGAGAAATAAGAAAATAAATGTAGCTAAAATAATGTTTCACAGAGTGTGGAAGTCATTTGTATCTTTTTTGGATGAAACAATTTTACAACAGTAAATATTGCCAGTTTACTTTCAAGCTTTATCAGCCAAAAAACAATTAATTTTTCGCCTTTTTTCTTACCTCTTGCATATTTACCAGTATCAAGCTTCGGCAAATGCAACCTCAATTTAACAAATTCAACAGTCATCATCATCATCATACGGCATCTCAAAGTCCACTGAAGAACGTAAGTCTCTCCTACTTAGAGTCACTATAAAATTGTTCGGCAACTGGTGGATTTGACCACCATATCACGCCGGGTAGATGGTTTGGTACAGGTTTTGATGTCTAGTTTCCTGTCTCTGTAGATGAAAAAAATTGAAGTGATAAAAAAAAGGAATGACTTCAGAGTCATTCCTTTTTTTATCAAGAAGTCATTCAGCTAGGAAAAGACGGCATCGTCTAGAATAGGGTTTTGACTTGTATAAGTGTTGTAAACAACTAAAATGCAGACATAAATATACTAAACTCAGATTGGTATTGTATAAGCGTGTATCTGAGCTATATATCTCATTTGTTAACAGTGTTGTGGTGTTACCAGTCAGTTTTGTCTAAAATACATAATATTTATTTGTATAAGTTGACCTACATAATTTGAAACACATGTCATACATAACCTCAATCAGTAATTGTTTGACTTGTATTGTTGAAATCTAGCAATAATTTGTTGTTGTTAGTATTAATAAGTCAGTTTGTTTGGATACATAACAGTTATATGTATCAATTAATTTAGTTAATGGTTAATTGCATATATTGAGTTTGAAACATTATAACAACCAAACTTGACCTTACATTGCTAAACCTCTGTTGTTATAATATATTGATAATATTGTTAGGTAACACAAACTGGTGTCTACCGTTGTAATACATAACACACTTAGTCTGTATGTTGCAGTAACTAATTAATGAATTTAAGGTTTGACTTTTAATTTGCTGTAAGTTATAACTTTGATAACTTTTGTCCTCATGTCAATATATTGAACGGAGCAGATTTTGAGCTTGTTATTAATTTTGTTCGGCAGTAAATACCTGTCACTTGCTTGTACCAGCAGTAAACAGGCTAATACTTTGTTGGTTTCAAAGAATTAACAAATATTACATTTTAATTGATAGTATTGTTTAACGCTTGTCCGAGCTCTTTTGAAACTTAATTATGTCAGCTATCAAGGACTTGCGTGCGGCTGCTGGTGCTATTGCATCAGATTTGCGCTGGTTTGCCTCAGCCAGTGCCTTGGTGAACCGGCCTGATCGCCAGCAGGCCTTACTACAAAGGTATGAGCGGATCGATGATCGCCTGGCAAGTATGGAACAGCAATTTCGCACTTTCAGCGCTTGCTGTCTCGAAGTGTCAGTCAATGACTTCCCCGCTGACCAGCGAAATAAAGTCAGCGAGGATTATGCCCAGTTCATAGACCTGTATGATGCTGTCTCCAACTGTGCGAAACAGTTAATTGCCGAGAGGGACGGGCAACCCGGCTTGAAGCAGCAGCTTCCTAGGACAGCACCAGGACTGGGACTGGTGAGTAGGCTTCCCACTTTAGACATCCCGCATTCCTAGGGCTTCGTTAATTTATTTGACAGCCTACTCGATCACAGGGCTGACCTTCGGCCGGCACAAAAATTGGTCTATTTGATGTCGGTACTGGATGGGGAGGCCAAGGGCCTCATCCAGCATCTGCCCGTGTCTGACGAGGCGTACCAGACGGCTGGGGACTTAATTACCCGTAGGTACCACAACAAGCATGGCCTCGCCGACACGCATATTGAACAGATTTTGAGTTTGCCATCGCTCGTCCGGGTCTTTGGGTTACGCACCCAACTTTTGAACCCGCTTTTGGTGGCAATCAACGCACTTAAGTGCTTGGACCTGCCCGTGGACCAATGGTCCTATCCATTGGTGCACATTGTGCTCAAAAAGCTGCCTGCCGACCTGAGCGTTTTGAACAGCGCTTTGGTGGGGATAGCGCGACCCATCTGCCCCCCTTTGCAGACTTGGAGAAGTTTCTCGAGGATGAGTGCCGGGTCTTGGATAATTCCAGTGGTGACACGCCGGCTAAGTCGCAGCCGCCCAAGGTCAAGGAGCAGGCTCGCGTTCACACCTGAGCCAATGTTGACCGGCGCCCTCCTCGCTTCGCAGTCACGCAGAGCCCAGCAGAGTGCTCTTACTGCAAGGTCACGGGGCACAGAACGGCCAGTAGTGGGGCATTCTTGGACCTGCATGTCGCCTTTGCTTCTCTTGCTTGGGGTCCCACTACCAGCGAAAATGCCCAAACTCTCGCCCCTGTCCTCACTGTGGAGGACAGCATTTGGACATTCTCTGTATGAATGCCAGAGAGGTAGGCCGCTTGTCCAACCTGCCGACACCGCGCACGGGCGGGTGTTTTGAAGGTGGCAGCCGAGGCTCACCGGCGCGTAGCCGAGAGTCGCCTCGCTCAATTGATCGCCGATCACCCCGCTTGGAGAACCGTAGCGTGCGCACGCTTCCTCTCTCTCGCACACCTGAATGTGCGACTACTCAGCGTCACCAGCACCATGACTGCTGCCCCAGGTATTCCCCTCCTTTGGCGGTGCGTCCCCGCCTTGACTCGCGCCCACCTCGTTTTGGGCGGGTGCGTCATTATGACCCCCCACAGATGGCGCGCGGATCGAGTCATCGCGCCTTTCAGGACTTCAAGTCGCACCCTCATTTTGATTTGCCTCGTCCTGGCCAACGGTCGCCGCCCAGGTAACAATAGGTCATTGACTCCTGCCCTATAACGCCAACCAACCCCATTGAGACCGTTACCCTACCAACGGTTGCTGTTAGGGTCTGAGGACCCACGGGGACCTCTGTTGTTGTCCATGCTATATTGGACACAGGTTCACAAGGTTGCATTGTTTATTTTTTATTTATTTCTGCCGAACAAATTGACTCCATGCTGCCTGATGTTAAGCAGTCAGTGAAGTCCCATAGTGATGGCCATCATCCCAGCAGCCAGGATGGCATTATGGCATGATGGCCCTCACCTTGACGGCCTTGAGTAAAGCTTTTTCACGCCCCGCTTAAAGGACGCGGGATCATAAGTGGAGGAAAACACGTGGACTGGTAAAGAGTTCCACATCTTAATGGTACGGCAGAGATAAGAGGCGCCGAACCGTTTCGTGCGTGACGGTATCTGTTGTACCGTGTAAGAGTGGCACCTCAACCCAGCACGTGTCGTTCAGGATAGGAAAGGAGAGGGTGGGATTAGTTGAAAGAGTTCTTCGGAGCACTCACCGTGATAGATACGGTAGAAGACAGCCATTGAGGCCACATCTCTGCGTAATTGCAGTGACTCAAGAGTCTTAGTGGCCTCTGGATCCCCGATGATACGGACAGCACGCCGCTGCAACCTATCGAGGGCGTCCAATAAGTACTGAGCGGAGCCATTCCAAAGGTGAGAGCAGTATTCCACGCAGGAGCGAACCAGGGTCTTGTATAACAGACACAACTGTTCCACTTATTTTGTAGGGCAGGTTAAATTAAATATGGGCTCTTTTCCAAATTGTATACGGGGCATAGGTGACGTAGCCTCTAATGTTGAAGGGCAAGTTAAAGTTTTGTTTGCTCCTGTTGAATCTTCACACCCGAGGATTAAAACCTCGGCTATTGTGCTGAAGAATATTTTGGGTATGCATCCACAGAAACAGCTACCTGCTACTGTGGTGAATTTGACATCGGGATTGGAACTGGCAGACCCCAAATTTGACACACCAGGACAAATCGACTTGTTGATTGGCTCTGATGTCCTCGGTGGAATTTTGATTGGTGGGAAACGGGTCTTGGTGCCAAATGGTTTGACTGCCAACCCAACCATATTCGGATTTGCTTTGATGGGACCTGTACCTAGGGACCCCCACCACCAGAACTTGATAATTTGTTGGCTGTAGGCTCTGCTCTCTCTGATGCGGTTCAGAGGTTTTGGGAAGTAGAAGAGCCCCCTCAAGCTGCTCGTTTGAATCCAGAACATGAGGAGTGCGAGCTGTTCTTCCAGAACAACACTGGTCGACTGCGTTCTGGTCGGCTTATTAGGAAGCTACCTTTTCTGTCTGTTCGGCCTCCGGCCTATATTGAGTTCATGAGAGAATATGAACAATTGGGACACGTGTCTGTGTCAAATTTGGATTGGCGTTCGGTGGAGCATTACTTTCTCCCGCATCATGCGGTTTTGAAGCCATCGACTGGCAAGTTGCGCACCGTGTTTGATGGTTCTGCGCAGACTTCTACAGGCGTATCCTTGAACCAGTGCTTGCATTCTGGTCCCAAGCTGGTCAAGGACCTTTGTGACGTCATTACCAGCTTCCGACGACATCAGGTTCTCTTTGTAGCCGATATAAAAATGATGTCTAGGCAGATGATTATCCACCCTCATGACCGTCGTTTCCAGCTGATCCTTTGGAGAGAGAATCTTCGCGATCCCATGGTCGTCTACGAGCTCAATACCAATACGTACGGGTTAAGGTCGAGCCCCTACTTGGCAATACGTTCTCTTTGGGAGATCGCAGACCGCGAAGGCTTACGTTTCCCACGAGCCTCCGCCATCTTGAAAGACGATATTTACGTCGATGACATTTGCTCGGGCGCCTCCACAGCGGACGAGGCGATCCTCCTGCGGGACAAATTGATAGGTATTTTGGCCTCCGCTGCTTATGAGTTGCGCAAATGGATTTCCAACTCACCAGCGCTTTTGGAGGGCTTACCCGAGGATCATCAGCAAGATCCACATATGTTTGAGATTGTTGACAACCCCGCCATGATGGCTGTTCTTGGCGTTCAGTACAGACCAGTCCAAGACATCTTTACGTATAACGTAGACTTGAAATTGCCTTGTTCTTGGACTAAACGTCTCGTATTGTCTACTGTCGCCAGAACCTTTGATCCGAACGGTTGGATCTGTCCAGTTATATTTTGGGCAAAATGCTTCTTGCAGAAGCTTTGGACAGCAGGATTGTCCTGGGACGAACCTCTACGCGGTACTCTTGTTGAGGAATGGAACTCTTTTGTATCCTCACTTCTTGCCGTCAACGAGATCTCCTTGCCTCGTCCCATCCGTCCTCCCGGGAAGTACAAGGCCACCCTTCACGGGTTTTGTGATGCTTCAGTGCCTCATATGTATTCTTTATGTTTTCCCAAAGATGCTGTTTGGTTCGTGTTACGATGCCCACGGAATGTAAATATGGGGTAGTGACACTTTATTCCTTCAGATGTCCATGCACGGTAAAAAGAGTGGCCTGGAGTTTTATTGCCCGTTTTTTCTCGAGAAGAACCATCTCTTGCAATCCAGACGTGGCAGTAAATGAAATGTTGAATCATTAAGTAATTAACTTAAATTTTATCGTTCATAAGCGGCACATCGGGATCTAATTGTATTCACTTTAATTATTTTGACTTTAACGAAGATAAGAGGAGTTAACAAAATCAGTCATACTGCATCCTAAACCATCGCGAATCCAATCACTCTCACTTTGAAATATGATCATCCAATCAAAGGTTATGATATACATACAAACTCATCGACGAGGCACATGAATGTAATTAATCCAATTTGAAACAGTAATTAGCTAAACGCTAAACAACGTAACGAGCCAAATTGATTGGAACCTGTACAGGAGAACGGTCAATTCGGGCTGTACTATTAAATGGACTTTACTTTTGAAATTATTGACTCTGCCTTTCTTTTTCCTGTAAATGTGTGGCCAAGTCTGATGTCGGAGTTTTCAGACCGCCCGAAGATCTCTGACATGGCCATTTTGGAGGCCCTTTGTCTCAGGAATGGAATCGTTAGAGTCCTGTCCAGAGACAAGAACCGAGGCCGACAGCATTACGTGCCCATTGAAGCATGATTGCTCTTTTATTGCGAACGTGAAGCCAAGATCCACTACGATCGGAAATCAGTAATGGATGATACTGACTTACTGGCCGGCAGATTGGCCTGTGACAATGTGATGAAACAGGGTACTTGTCTTAACACCAAGACTGCATGAATGACATAATACGCAGGTCACTCGAAATTAAGCACAGTCTTGCCATCCTTGATATGCGTGCCGGTCTAGTGACTTTGTTTGATGAGCAAGATTCTATTTCTGAGTGCCTGGTCGTAATGTATCTAAAATATTTAAGTATGGGTTTAAAAAATTGTGTGTTTATCAGTCATCTGGTTGTCATAGTAAAAGCTTTGCCTATTTTGGTATCAGATGACTGTGTGTGAGTGTTTTTAGGTTATGTACATTGAGTAATTTAAAGTCTTTTAAATGCTGGTCCCCTGGACCAGAATTACAACACACTATTGGAAAGTTACCACATCCATTATCCTCTCTCATCTATTTTTCCTGCAGTACACAAAGTACGTGCGACGTTTGCATCGCGTGATTTATACGTGACGACTGTGATTTGTAGCTGAAGACCTGATAAAAAGAGATAGTTTGTGAACATGCAGGTCAATATCCCGCTGTGTAAAATAAAGTACACGTAGGTCAGTTACATTTGTCGCAGAACCGATATCCGTCAGAGTAGTCCCGTTCTAGAGTGAAGACCGCACCTTGGCAAACGTAGAGTTCGACGCCCTCCAGGTGGAGTGACGATATACGAAAAGAGCTCGGCAGCAGCTGGATACAAAGAGCCTAAAATTGGGCTCAGTGGCGTGCCATTAGAGAGGCCTATATCCAGCAATGGACTAAAGCAGGCTAATGATGTTGAAATCAGTAAATTACTGTTTAAATTAAATTTTTATGTATATATATTTTTTTATAGTAATAGGCGGCAAACGAGCAGACGGATCACCTGATGGATTGACACAAGCAACACCACAGAAGTCACAAGTGCGTTGCCGCCCCTAGGGGTTGGGAAAAGGGATAAGATGAGGAGTGGGATGAGGGAGAAGGAAAGGGGATAGGGCCTCCAGCACTCTCACTCACCGAACGTTTTTTAACCGTTTAGGTACTGTTACTTTACGTCGATTTTCTGTGAGTGGGTAGTACTTCCCCGTTCGAGCCGGCCCATTCATGCTGAAATCAACAAGGCTCTACTACCTCTAAAACTATAAGTTTAAGTAGTATAACTAGCTGTTACCAGCATTTTCAAATTTATTTATTTTAGCTGTCTACTACTGGACATAGGCCTACGCTAATGTTCGGCACAATAGCATTGAGACTCAATAGGAAGATTTGGCCCAATAAACTACAATGGCCACACGGGTTGGTAAAGGGTTTTCACTCTGATATGTGAATTTTTCTTAGACGCCTCTTACAACATTGATATTAAAATAATAACTGAATGTTAATCATCTTTTTACGTCATCACTAATATGGTTTTACGTTGATATTCTATAAGTTACACTTCGCTGGCCGAGCCAGCCCATTCTTGTTGAAGCCAGCAATCTTAACTAAATAAATGATGTACTTTATACTTATCTTTCGGAAGAATCAGCTAAGGTACATATAGCTTTGTACTAAAGAGTACGTATAATACACAGAGATTATTACTGCCTATTCTAAATCCAAACCAATTGATGTCTACTTGGTACTGGTGATCATGAAATCAAATAACTCATTGTCTAACTAAGATACCTTAGACCTCAAAATCAACCAGAAAATGGGAATGCAAAATATGTGGCAAAGAGGCAGCCATAATTAAATCATAATAAAAGCATTTTGAACAAAACGAAAGAAAACGCCAAATTAAAACACCAAAGAGAATCATCCAATTTTCCACCGAAACGACGAATTTTCTTTTAAAAGGAATATTTTCCATAAAAATGGTAATTTTCGTCGCAATTTTGCAACATTCTTGCAGTGTTGCTTAAAATTGTATTTGGCAGCAAAGATGCAAGCTACACAACCGGGGAAAAGTATTGGGATGCATCCCGGGATTCACCCGGGATGTAAATCGCGGGATGCGTTCCGGAACTGACGTCAGAGCCGACGTGACTGGAATAACCAGATCGTTTTTAAGTTAACACAGCACTCATAGAGTAATATCAGACGTTTTTGCTTTACGTATAAGAAAAGGTTTTTGCTTGAGGAAATTGGGGTTGAGTGGTTTCACAGGAAATTTGTTAGTGGAATCGGAGTGCGTTGTACATGAGACGTATATTTTAATAACAGTTGTTTAATATTTTCTCATCGTGCTTTCCTGTCATAATCTTGGTATAATGGCTGAAATATACATTTGCGTTAAAGCGACGATCTAAACAAACGTGTTGTTATAGATACATTGATAAAAATCTTTAACCATTAGTTCTCATATATGAAAAAAGACAATGTAAGTAGTTGCATCCTGTAAATATTTTAGTTATTATCGTGATATTTAAAAATAAAATGATTTATCATAAAAATAGTTAAAATTTAATCCTAAGTGTAGATCTAATCTGAACTGTTTAAAAATATTATTAGGTATATATTTGTGTTCATCAGCTCAGCTCATTCTTCACTTTTCTTTTTCTTTAATTTTTCGTCTTCTATTATCTATTTGTACCAACAGCGTAAACAAACAACCATGTATTCCAATACAATACTGAGTTAAATTCACCGTAGGTTCCAAGTCAGGTAAACTTTCTTTGCAAGTCCAATTTCTAAAATACCTTATTTTTAATAGTTATTGCTGCTGGACCTAACACAGGTAATACAGTAGTGGGATAGAGGTTGGCACTACTCCCATACAAGAGTCACTGCGTAAAACAAAATTCATGTAATTAAACTTTTACTTCAAATATGACACTGAAAGTCAGCCTAAACGTTTTCTTCGCTACTGAGTTTGATCAAAGTCGTTGCCAGCTCATGCTCATAAGAACTTGATTACAGACAGCCTTTGACATTATGTAATCTAACTTGTAACACTATTTTACGAAAAAGATTTCGTTCACTTTTTTTGTACTAGACCAATTAAGAAAAATTGTATAAATGTATTTTAAAATGTTAACTAACAAATATTTTTTTAAGTATATATTGCTCACCAGTTTTGACGTCCACGTCTACTTAGGAGCCAGTTAAAAACCAGCACCGGGCACGTCTGTCCGGCAATATACTAAGCTGGCCGCTCCTATTTTTATGCAGACGACAGGCGTGTACAAATCTCTATTTTTTTTGACATTGTTTTTTTTTCAGTCCTTCGCCTGGCATAAAAATAAACGCTTTCTTTCTTTCTATTTCCTGAACCATATTTTCCTGTTTATCCCTTAACCAGGATTTAGCTCCTCCCACATTAATATTAGGATGGTTTTACCAGGTTTTGGTAAAGAATCTACCACAAACTGTCAAAAACGCCCAAATAGAAATATGACCGTTTGCCGTGTGGTTGACGGCATAGAATACAAGTGTCACCACCCCCTATCTTCCCGTGGGTGTCGTAAGAGGCGACTAAGGGATAACACGATGCAAATACCATCTGTGCGTAGAGACTATACGACTGCCTCGTATGTCTCGCGGCATAAATGTGCGCGTGGGATCCGGAGGTCCCGGGTTCGATTCCTGGGTCGGGCAGTGTTATTGGGTTTTTCTGTCACGAAATTCTCAGTAGCAGCACGGAGTCTGAAAATGTGCCCAGTACGGCAATAGGCTTGCCTCTTATTACGTGGGACTAAAGTATATCTGGCAAAAAGTGGGTGTAGAAATACACCTCTGCCTACCCCTTCGGGGATAAAAGGCGTGACGTTATGTATGTATGTATTTAGAAATATGGCCCAAGGTCACAAAAAAAGCTTGCTTGAATCGAAACGCAAATTTCACTTTTATGGCCACTTTTTCTATGGTTATCCGTCTCTGGTTATAGTATATCATCTATGGTTGTCTAACTGCTATTTTTGTGGAAATTGCAGTGTAAAATACACTGCACTTTCCGATTCATAATGGTGAATCGGAGAAAGGTAAGTCGTACCATTTTTTATATGTTGTAGAAGTTGAGATTTTCTTGTGATATGTGCATAAATTATACGTAAATACATGAAAAATATCATGATGATCAAAATAAAACATGTGGGGAATCATATAACCTTAGCCTGTGAAGACCTTCTATTGAGGGCGTTATATGTCCATTCACTGGTGAATTAAAATCTTTATTTTGTACTAGCGTTTTGCCGCGGGTTTTCTTTTTGTTTTACTTACTGTCATATACATAACAAGCTTAGAAGAAATTATGTCTTTTTTTATCGAAGTATCAATTGTGGGTAATGGTAAACTTTTGTCATCATTGATTTGTCAGTCAGCATTTTCCTACTTTAGTATATTTTTGTTATACAGGTATTATAAATTCATGAGATCGAAAATGCGCTTCATGAGTTGTTTTCATCAGATGAAGATTTATATTCAGATTACCTATGTCCCAAAATCATTCAACTTTAATATAACTAAATTTATTTATTTATTTATAGTCTCACGCCTGTATCCTCGAAAGGGAAGGCAGAGGTGTAAATATTACACCCACATTTCGCCATAAATGTTTTGGTCCCACGTAATAGGTGGCGAGCCTATTGCCGTTGCCAGGCACATTACCAGACTGCCTCCGTGGTCTAGGGGATAGCGTATGCGACGAAATTAAAATGCTAACATAATGCCAAACATACTTGTTTAATTTATATATATAAATATAAAAGTCAACGTCTAGAGAGGCGATGGGATTTTGTATTCCCACGTGTCTTTTTTTTTAGGTTTCAGCTAATTTTCTAAATATAATTGATAAAATCGCATACTATTCATATACTTGAATCTATAAAAAAACACTATTACTACAGTATTTGTCCGAGGTCTGGTATTGGGTTATTTAATATCCTCGATAGGGAAAGGTGAAAAAGGGTAAAGGGACAGCTTGAGCTTCAAATTAGAATAATAATTTTCCTATACCGATTTATCAAGCGATAACCAGCAATTAAATGCAATGTGCTACAGAATCAGCACAATTATTAGCAACACAAAAGCTGCAACTCTACCACTATTACACAGGAATTACACATAGCAGTCCAAATTATGGGCATAGTATATTAAGCTTAGCAAAGCAAATAAATTGTCAAGTTTATGTTTCACATACACTTGTGCGTTTAAATACTTTCAAGCTTACGCGATTTCAACAGTACAGATATATTACTATTTTGAAAGTGAACAATACGAAATAATATTTATGAAGTAGTTCTCAATAGAGTGATCTTTTGAATAAGCTCTCATGACTACGGCGGGTGTAACTCCCGCTGAAATGTCTGGCCAAGTACTAAGTATTTCACCTTTAATTTAATTGCAAAAGTTTCCTCAAATTTATTTTACGGACTTTCGCGGTTCACAGCTGAACTTAACCCTCTTCTAAAAACGAATATCTGTAATTTTTTTTTATTTCAAAAATATATGAATGCACGAAAATCAAATATTTTTCACTTGCCACTAAACATTCTTCAGAAACTATAAACGAAATCAAGCCAATAAAAGGCTGATAATCAACCTTTTCAATTCTAAACAAACACAGAAAATTTTCCTTATAACAATATTACAAAAATTGGAACCTTCCTTAGAGCGGTTTCAGATAAGCAGTTTTATACGCGCGTATATGCTCGTTTTTGGAAGCGCATGTAGGCGCGTATTGGCGCGCCTTTTGGCACACGCGCAACTCGTACGAGCGTTGACGCGCTTCCCTCGTATAAGCGCGAGCCTAATACGATATCCCTACCGTTTCGGGCGAACACGCCGAAATATGCCCGTTTACGCGAGTCCGGCTTTATGAAGCGCTTAATGAAACGTGCGTGCAAGCGCGTATGTTGAAACGAATGTTTACGCGCAGAAAAATACGCTAATCTAAACCTAAAGAGATAAACAAGGCTTGAAAGGCCCAAACATTGAACAAAGCATAACGTGCACAGATTACCCAAAAATCTTGCACAAACAATGTTTTTATATTAGAAAAATATTATCAAATATCTGTATCGAATAGACGACAACATCCAAAGCCAGCCTCCAAAAGATATCTTAACGGTCATAAACTGTCTCAAAAAATCCCATAAGGATAGGGAGAAGTCCCTTGACCAAGACTATCAACTATCCAACACCAAAACTGTACAGAAAAATAAACCCTATCATCTCAAAAATTAGAGTCAGCGTGTTTTCGTTGAACAGCAAAATAATATTAGTAATCTGTAAGATATAATCTCAAATCCATGGCCCGGTAGTTCCTTGTGTATCTTAATATAGTAGATATTTTTTGTCAAACATCGCCGATAGATATGCTCATTTAGTTAGCATTTATGTTGCTAGGAAAACAAATGTGTAGAATATGTCGCTATGTATAGGATGTGTTCTTTTAAAATTCCTTAAAAGCTCTGTAGAATTTTGGAGAAGAAAGTACTATGCTACACATATCTTGTATGCTATTATCCATACATCTAAACGATTAGAGAGTTAAAAAAATATTATTATATTAAATATAGTGTTCTTCTTTCACGGAATGGAATTTATTGACTTCATTCACAAATAGCCTAAATCTAGGAGGGACTCTATATATTTAGCTCTTGTTTTTTAATATGTAGAAATTCGTAGGTACATCGGTACCCCTTTGATAATTTTCATTATTTTTACCCAGTATTTGGTAACTCATTAACATTTCAAACATCTTTTGTAAAGGTCTCACCCTAAACTCGTCACACAGAGCGATATTGAGCCACTCGCATGCTAGCGCTTCCCGTGATCCCAATAAGATCGTCGATCCATCATACGGAAGGCCTCCCCTACTGCGTAGACCGATACGTAGCCGTCACTTAAGAACCTTCCAGCCCTAATATCCGTCCTTTCACAGTCTATCCACTTTTCCTTGGTCTCCGTCTCCCTTTTCATACCTCTAACTTCATAGTCATCACGACTTCGATACCGGCAAAGTGTGGGTGTGTAATACTCCTCTGCCAACCCCTTCGGGGATAAAAGACGTTATGTTAAGTTATGTAATAGACTTATGATACTTATATACCAAATAATTCCTCTACCTAAAAAGCCAAAACCATGTTCCTTTTCTGATTATCGTCCTATATCCATACTAGCATTCCTTTCCAAAGTCCTAGAGCGCCTCATTCATAAACAACTTTGCACATTCCTTTCTAAAAATACTCTCCTAAATCCCTACCAGTCCGGTTTTCGTCCTGGACATAGTACTACCACAGCATTGGTTCACATCACTGATGAGATAAGACTGGGTATGGATAGTGGAAAGCTCACGCTACTTTCCTTACTTGACTTTAGCAACGCGTTCAATACCGTTGATTTCCACATCCTGCTTGGCATACTTCGCTCTATTAACATATCTCCAACGGTGGTTGACTGGTTTCATAGTTATCTGTTTAGTCGCCGACAGCATGTGCGCGTTGAAGACACGTACTCTTCATGGTGTAATACAGCTGCCGGTGTACCGCAGAGTGGCGTTCTATCTCCGTTACTCTTTGCAATTTTTATAAATTCTATATCCCGTAATTTAATTTCGTCCTACCACCTTTACACAGATGACTTACAAATTTACTCGCAGGCACCCCTAGAATCAGTAGCAGACGCTTTTTCTTCAATAAATACTGACTTAACGCAAATATGTGAGTGGAGCAAAAAGTTCGGCCTCAAGGTAAATCCCTTAAAAACGCAGCTTGTTCTTATCGGCAGTCCTAGGATGATCTCGAGGGTCGATTGGTTAATGTTGCCTGAGATTAAATTCGATGGTAAAATATTACAATGTACAGACCATGTGAAAAATTTGGGCATATATCTGGATAGCAATTTAACATGGGGCCATTAAATACAGGAGACCAGTCGTAAGTTGTTGCGTCAGCGGGTTCCTTACGTAGGCTGCGGAATTTTCTTTCAACAGCCACTAAAATTGCGCTTGCTGAATCTTTACTCCTTCCAGTACTCGATTATGCCGATGTCAGCTATCTTGATCTCACTGAGCAGCGACTTGACAAACTTGAGCGTCTCCAGAATTTTTGTATAAGATTCATATTTGGTCTTCGCAAATATGATCATGTATCAAAATTTCGTAACAAACTCAAGTCGCTCCCAATTCGTCTTCGCAGGAATACTCATACTTTTATATTATTGTATAATGTTTTATTCGATCCTAGCACTCCCCTGTATCTCAAAGAACGAACGTTTTAAGTTCCTCCATGACACACATTCAAAGTTTCTGAGGTCGTCAGAGATCTTAGACTGCACATGCCAACGTATTCAACAAACTTCTTTAGTAAATCCTTTGCTGTCCAGGCAGTGCGCTTGTGGAATGCGTTGCCATTAGACATTAGGCAAGCAAAGTCAATAGGCATATTTAAAAAGGCTTTAAAACAACATTTCCTAGCTAGTATCTAAGTCATTCTTTATGACATGATTTTACTATAATATCTAAACTGTAATATGTATGTATGTATATTATTATGTATATTATCACGTATATTAATATGTATTTTATTATGTATTTATGCACCGTATGTATATATGTTAATTTAAGCAAGTAACTTTATTACTATAGTGCGTTCATTCTTATCTGGCAAAAATGATAAACAAATATGGCGGACAGATAAGCGAGCGTTCACACTGCGCCGGACCGGCTAATAAGCCGGAAGCCGGCGCCCGGAGCGAGTGTTCACACTACGCCGCGACCGGCTAATTAGCCGGAGGACGGCCGGCTCCCTAGATTAAATTTACTTTATAGATGGAAGTATTGCATCATAAGATCATCACTAAAATAATCTGACATTGGTGACCATGGGTGGCCATGGTCACCAATGCCAGATTCTTTTA
This sequence comes from Euclidia mi, assembly GCA_944739405.2. NCBI lineage: Eukaryota > Metazoa > Arthropoda > Insecta > Lepidoptera > Erebidae > Euclidia > Euclidia mi. The sequence continues at coordinate 74,109,295 of OX123192.2, forward strand.
GTCAAAATTAAATAGAACTTCATGTGAAACTTAGAAACTTCATTCATAGACATTTTGACTTATGCGTATAAAGATTGTACTGATATTTGTAGGGACGCGGGACGTTGAAATTTTATCGATACTTTTATTTAAAATGTTTTTGTATGAAAGAGAAACAACAAATACATCCTTAAAAACTTTCGCGTTCATAATAACAGTTTATATATAAAACCATTTTCGGCAAACAACTACTAAGCTATGCATGTTTAGTCGCGATTTTTTCCTAGATCATAGCGAGCGATACTTACCAAATAAATGCACATAACTTCCAAAATTCAGAGACATGGGTTTGAATTTGAAAAAATTATTTAAATTAAGTACACGGGGCCTGGTGGCAACCAAACATTGACGTTACTGAACTTCAATGTCCGTTTGACAATGAAATCAGCTAAAAACACGATTTGTTTATTTGTTCCTGATTTGGTTACACATAATAATAATATGCAGGTTTTAATTTGAACAGGTTTCGTAAATGAAATCACAAGTGTCTGTTCCTACGTTAAAATGTATTAATCTATTTTTATATTTCATCGATATTTACTTTATACCTACTAGGAAAGCTGGCATCAATTTTGGGTAGGTATTTGAGGCATGATTGCAGACCTGGCTGGCGAGCAGCGAGGCTATAGAAAATTATGAAAAAACGAACAAAAATGTATTGGAGGTAACATGCAATTTTTAAATATAATAGTTTAATGTATATAGAATACAAACAAACATAAGTCTGATGATTTAGTCGGGGCTTTATTACATTGCCAGGCGTTTTTTATATTGGTTTGAAAATTATTTTTGCATGCGCCGGGCTATGTTAAAGCCACGTCTAAATCAAATAATATAATTATTTATAGACATTTATCTTACTCTACGCTAGAAAAATCATAAGTCAAAATGAAGTAACTATGTATATTGGACAAGACTGCTATTGTAATGCGGTCTCTATAGTATTTTCCTTATTCTAAGGCCAGCTCCGATCAGTGTTACCAACTTAGTAGAATTAGCACTAAAACTGGGGGTTTCAACATTTGCCTAAAATTGAATACAACGTTCGTTTTAAAATAATTTGTACATTGTTCAATCTGTTATTATTATATTACTTGATGTGTTGATTTAACATTTAATTTGCATTTTTCTTTACATATTGCCTAATAGAACGAATTATTATTTTTGTATACCAATTGTTTGCCGAAGTGAAATAAGTGTTATAATGATAATTTAAGTGGGTGTCATGTGTCTAGGGAAATTTTATTTGTTGTTTCTGGTGGAGAGCTTAGTTCAACTGTTGGTAACACTATGTCACCGGCACTAGGCATGGGTCTGTGCACGTTCTCATAACTATCTATATCGTTCGATCACCTAATTTGAAGAAGTATTTACTCGTAGATATGTCTAATGCATAACTAGAATGATAACAGCAAGTGGTTTGGTAAGGCTCGTTTTAAAAAACCATTAAGAATGCTAAGATTGTTATCGAGATCTATAATGAAATGTATTAGATGGCAAAAACTACGGCAAAAATAGCAAAAAGTTAATCAACAAAAAATATTGTGAAAAAGAAAAATCTAAACAAATAACAAATGTGGCAAGATTAAAGAAATTTAAATATAATGCAAATTTAAAATTAAACAATATGTGAAGAATACGCCAAAAAAAAAACAAAAAGAAAAAAATCTAATAGTATCACAAAAAGCTGTTTTTTTTAAAGTTCACAAACATTACAAAACGTTTAAATTGAACAAATTAACCGTAACAAGACAACAGAAATACGCCAAAATGAGTTAAAAGTTCAAGGAATAAAAAATGCAACAAAATGAAATTAAAAAAATACATGTACAAAAAGTATACAAAGATATCAAAATGAAATTAAAATATAAAGTTAAATTAAACAAAAAGGTACTAATCATAACAAAAAGCTAAATGTAATAAAATTGAGCACAAAAGTGAAAAAAAAGATAGAAAAAGTAATACCGTTACGTACAGATAAAATAATTATATTTTTATTTGTACTATGTAACATAAAAAGTTTAAAAATTTACATAAATCCAAAACGTGTATAAAAATGGTAAAAATATATTAAATCATAAAATTATTTATCAAAGAGTAAAGGGAACTCAATAATAAAGATATCAAAAAAAGAATACAATAAGAAGAAATAAATAAGCCTTGGAATGTTACAAAATGTTTATCTAAATGGTCAGCGGCCAACCATTCTGCTGTCAAAAAACGCTACGTTAAAATATAACTACATAGGTAAAGTCTGACCGCGCGCGGCATTTCATGGTGGTTATACTCGTTATGAAATTTAGATAGTCAAACAATTGACGTATAACTATCTATACCTAATATAGCATATAATCGTTGCCATAACGATCGGTATATTCTAACGCATACTCTTAGCTCAGCTCTACGAGTCCGTCTTCATGCCCGGATCCGGTATATTGACCGGATCCAGCTTAGTGTGAATAGCTTCATACAAATTGTTCTGCCACTGGCTCGTTATTTACCGGTCCGGGCATTAAGCCGGACCGGCTAATTAGCCGGTCCGGCGTAGTGTGAACGCTCGCTAAGTACGTCCGTAAGACTAGTGATGGGAAACATTGCATGAACTAAATCAAGTTTCAATTAAAATTCATTCAGTGAATGAAATAAAACATATTAGAGATAGAGATTTTAAACTTTTAATGTTTTCGATGAGAGTCGAAATACAAATGGTATTTAGTTCATGTAAAAGGTTTTATTTTTTTAAAGGTACAAATATTATGTCAGATCGTCAGTGTCGAGAGACGTTTTGGTTTCATAAGAACTTGTTACTGATGTGACGTTAATTATGAATCTGGGGGTTACTCCACCCGTCGCATCATCAATGAACCCATTGAGCATCATTTTATTTTCCTGTTTGATAACATATTCAATGCATTTTTTGCACGATTCAGCATCAATTTTGGCAATGCTCTCTTTTGTTAAATCTTTTATTTCTCCCATCTTAAAAGTTTTATTATTGCAGCCAACATGCGATTTTATTTGTGCCCATACTAATTCTATTAGGTTTAGTTCGCAATGATAAGGCGGAAGGCGAACAACAATAATATTTTTCTTGGCTGCCATTTCATCAACCATTTTTATATTGAAATCGTATCTGAATTTAAGGCAAAATGCGTTTATAACTTAGTACTGGTAAGTGAATGTAAACACTATTTGTCATTATAATGACTTCAACAATAGGCTAGTTGACAAAAAAAAGAACAATGGCAGAATTCGGTCTGGGTTTGTTGTGGCGACCTTAAACTTCATTATGAACAAAACAAATTGTTTTTTTTTTCTACGATTTTTAATATTTTCACTTTGTCTCGTTAAAGATGGAGTATTTTATGATGATAAAAAGCATTTCAATTGATTACGAACTAGGTACCTACTTTATTATTTGATTGTTGCAAGAGACAATGGTGTGACAGGAATAGACGTGAGTGCTATTGATCCGTATCAATTATTAAAATATTATTATTAAAATGCAGTTATTTAATCTTTAATTAACATTATATCAATAAGCTAATAATTTTTGAAGCAAAACAACTTTTAAATCAAATAAAAACGTCACAGCATCGTTTTAATGTTGTATCGATTTCACATAAAATCGATTTAAAATGTGCAACTCTGCTTTTGTCTTTGGCTGTGACAGTTAGATGCTACAGAATACTTCTGCGTTTTTTGTCAATCTGACATAATTTCATTTGATAATTCAAACGTACCTACATTGTTCATTTAAACTTGAAACTTAAACACCGATATCTTGTTTTTCCGGGTTTCCCGAGTGAAAATAGAATCATTTATATACTCTGTTACTTACGCCGAATTTTTTCAAATATTTTTTATTACTGTGCGCTTCAATTTAATTTCAGACATTTCGATGTATGGAGATCTGCCATTGTCCTTTATAAGTCCGTCCGATTATTCAAAAATAAGCGATACGTATTTTTTTATTTGTAAATTAAACCAAAAATGACCAAAATATAGCTCATTAAAGTTACGTATAACGTCACGCAGTGCTGCATTTTTTCGCACTAGATGACGTCACACATAACTTTAATGGGCTATATCTTTGTTATTTTTTATTTAATCGAAAAAAGAAAAAATACGTGTCCAATATTTTTTTTTCATCTAAAATACGGATTAAATAAAATGTAATTATTTTGACCCTGGAAACTACCCTATTAGCGTTAGCGGGATCTATCGCCCGCCCCCATATATCATGTAATCGTGGTTACGATTTCTGACTGCAATCAGAGAATGGATACTTTTTCGATTACTTTCGGTAAATGTTTTCATGATTGATGGTTACAAATTACATTTTGCCCATCTCTGACTAGAAAAAGGAGAGGACTTTGCCTGGTAAATGGGGCACAAAATACATATTTTTAAAAAGAAACTTAGTCAATTCTATCGGAGTAATTCTATTTTTAAATTTTGCTGTTTTGTATGGAGATTTTTTAACCCATATTTTACTTTTCCATCCATTTTTAAATGTTTTCATTCATACAAACACAACAAAAATGAATTAGCTAAATCGGTGCAGCAGTTATGTCTATCTGAGTTTGATTTTTATTTAATAAGATTAATTGTCCTGATATAAAAACTACACTTACTTACACTTACTTTTATCTCTCGGTTAGTTACAAGAGTCCAATCAGTTGCAATCTCAAAGTCCTTTGTACGCAGCCCGGTTGTCAATCAAGAGAAATAATAGTCGGAATGAAAAGCTCATACAAATCCACAAGCAAGCCCGGTCGGTCATAAGCATATTATTATTATATTTATCGACATACCAGTTTTTATCCATATTGTCTGCAGTGAAAACTTTTAATTTAGGCCCTTATGAAAATTGACCTCAGTTTAGTTAATGAAATTATTTTATACGGATCTGAATGTTCTTTACGTTTACCATAAAAGGATTACAATATATTAATACTTTTTCTATAATCATTCAATTTTATCATTCACTTCATCCCATCTCTACAGTCAAATGTCATATTGACAAGACATCGTAATAATCTGTGGTTTGAGGTGTCATCAAAATTACGATTTTCTTTAAATTATGTTTTAAAAGAGAAATATGAAGCTGTTTTAGGTGGAAAATAATGTGTTGGTATTTGAACAACATTGTGTAAAGTAAATAAAAGGTGATTTGAGGCTGAATCAACATAATATATTATTATAGAAATACAAAAACATTGATCTGTATAACAACTATGTTATCTCAATGAATACGTAAGATACAAGTATTGACAGGTAATCAAAAGTCTGTTCACTTATTCTTGTATTTCTTCTTTTTTCAAATAATAGTAACCACAGTTGGCATTAAACCTACATGCAACAACCAAGTAGTGTGGTAACCAATGTGGTACTTCACACATTGTAAATATTATCTTGTAGCATATATTACGTGATTCGGCCACAATCTTGTGATTTGTGATTAAGGTATGTTTGTTTACTAGTTGTGCCAGGTAAAGATGAACGCATTATACACCACTGAATTATTATACTTCTCTAGTCTATTTATGTCCATCCAAAGGTTGCCTGTAAGAAATTGCTTTTAGCGATAAGGCCGCCCATTGTGCATTTAAATTGTAAACTTAACTATCTCTCTTGTCTCTGTAAAATTTATGTGTGTGGTGTACAATAAAGCATTATCTAATCTAATCTAGATTTCGCTTATCATATTGAAATTATAAATGAAAGAACAATATTTATTTCTAGGCTCAGTATAATTAGATTTATCTAAGAACGTAGGTATATTACGAAAGAAAATTGAACGTAGAACAAATTTACAGGTAATTTTAAGAGTATAGAACTCAAAAAATACACTTTGTTGAGCAATCAACACTTTTATCGTAATTGAATGGAAAATAAATATGATTTTCCACTTGATAAAAACATTGTTTTCATTCAGATTTGTTTTGTTTACTGAGTTTCAACGTCGCAATCCGAATTATGCTATTTGTTTATCTAAATAAATATACTAGCTTTTGCCCGCGGCACCGCTCGCGTGGACGTCTGTTATCAGAACAAAAGTCACTAGTCTAACTGGTTTCGACTGAATATTGGCTTTTCTGCAGAGCGACTGCCATCTGACCTCTGCAACCCACAATGATAGCAATATTCCACGCTTTAGACTAATCAATGTCAGTTTATTCAGAGGTACTCCTCTTTACGACTACCAAAGATCACCATAACAGTCGGAACCGACGGCTTAACGTGCTCTCTGAGGCACGGGACAAGCGATAATTAACAATCCAATACACAACTCCGAAAAGTCAGAGTGATGGCGCGCCATGTATTCAAACCCGATACTCTCTGCATGGCAGTCTGTTGGTATCAATACTAAGTAATCGCTGCCTGCCTAACTTAATACTAAATCAATGTACCAAAATCTTATTATAACATCGTCCATCTCAGTGTTACCATCATAAATTACCTTGAGCCCCTAGTGTTGTAATGCCCTTGACCCCCAAGCCTTCGGTTTTACACACAAACTTGGTAGCAAGTTGGAAGTATGCCTATACTGGCGAATTGCCAAGACGCAAGTTGACGATTCTCTAAGGCCTGTTCGAGTTCAAAGCCTTAAGGTTAATGTCTAGGTGCTAAAGTGTATGCCTACGGCGGAAGATACGCGCCAAATTTGTAGATTTTCTGTCACTCAGTCAGTAACGCAATAATTTTATATATTCAGTACAGATAATATCAAAGGACAACTTACAATCGTTCATCTGATTACACACTAAGCAGAGTTTGCTCTATGGCATCCAGATAACTGATAAATGTATAAATATATATTCTTGAATACATGCATATTATAGACAAATTACAACCACATACAAAACAAATAGTTTTACCATACGAAGATTTGTGTTGGGTAGGTATCGACCCCCCTGATCGACCACTATAGCAACAGATTGATCAATATTATGTAGATGAATACCAGTTTAGGTGAGGTCGGATATTATGACAAAAGGCGAGGTGATAATCTGACGAATAAGTTATATAACTGCAAAGTTGCGTAAAATTCCATTCAGTAGTGGATGTACATACATACATACTTAAACTCACGCCTGTTTCCCGGAGGGGAGGCAGAGACTACGGAATCCTGACATATTATCTCCCTTGCTTCATTCACTCCCATCAGACTCCTCATACATGCTCTTCTGTTTAGGGTAGTTCTAACCTGACCTGTTTTTAGGATGTCTCCAATCTGGTCAGAGTAGTGGATGTGTATTACGTATATCCATACATTGATAACTGCAGTGTAAAATGTTAATGGTATCCGATGTTCTAATAATACGGCAGGTTATAATAAACAAAAAAAAGTCTCTTCAATTTTATTAATATAATACAAAACGAAATAAAATAAATCCCAATGGACTCCGTGAAAATAGTTTTGCTCTACAAATTGAGCCTTTACGAAGCCTGTAATGGCTCGGCGAAATTATATTAACACATTTTGAACAGCTGAAAATTATATTATACATTTTCACACGAAAACTGTTATTGAGATTGCAACGCGTTTTAATTTTTTTACTAGCTGCTTTCCAGCGTTTTATCAAGACATTTTCATTTATTTAATAGGCGACAAACGAGCAGACGGATCTCCTGATGGTAAGTGATTACCGCCCATTACCACCGTCCATGGCCATAAGCAACACCAAAGGAGACAAGTGCGTTGCCGCCCTTTGACATGAAGATTAGAAGAAAACACAGCATTACGTACATATAAGATACTGTTACTTTACGTCGATATTCTATGAGAGGGTAGTACTTCTTCGGTCGAGCTGGCCCATTCATTTTAATATAACAAGGCTCTACTACCTACAACAGTTATGTTTACTTTTTTCCATCATCACCATAATGCCCTCTTCCATCATGAGTCTGTCGTAGTCCACTGCTCATTGTAGGCCTCTTCAATGACACGCCACTGAGTCCAGCTGCTGCCAGTCACTTTATTACCCTCTCACCTTCGCCAACAAAACAGTAAGAAACGTTTCCAACAAGATGATAAAGGAAGCTTGTAAAACATCTGGTGAGTCCATTTTGTTTGTGTTTAAACGTTGCATAGCAGAAGGTATTTTTCCTCGTATATGGCGCAGTGGTTACATTAGGATCATACCAAAACGAGGAGACAAACCGTCCGACGACCCTAAGTCATATAGGCCAATAACATTGTTACCATCACTAGGAAAGCTTTTAGAACGTCTCGTAGTTCCCCGGCTTCTGCCGGGCGGTATTAGATTTAGCGATAGACAATTTGGCTTCACAGTAGGTAAATCGACAGTTGACGCAGTTATATCGGTTAGGAAGATAGTTTCGTCATCAACACTACAATATGTGCTAGGTATATTCTTAGATATATCTGGCGCTTTCGACAACGCATGGTGGCCAATGCTTTTACTTAAATTAAAGTCTCCTGGTTGCTTTAGTAACATATATTCCCTCATTTATACGTATTTCCTACATGGAACAGCAAAGTTAAAATTAGGCCACCATGCTGTGTCGAAGGCGCTGACCATGGGTTGTCCGCAGGGATCAGTGTTAGGCCCGTATTTATGGAATCTAGGTTTTGATGACTTTCTAAGCATACCACTACCACCAGGTTGCTCATTGACCGGATATGCAGATGACGGTCTTTTACTTATTCAATCTAATATCTAGTCCTACCCTAGGACTTGAAAGGTTAGCTAATCAATGTTTAGACTTAATCAACAATTGGGGTGAACGCAATCGTTTATATTTTTCTCCACAGAAAACATTTCAATTACTTTTGAAAGGGAACTTAAAAACACCGCCTCGAATCAAATTCAATAACATAACCATTAGAAACAAAGAATCAGTTTGTTATTTAGGGTTAGTTTTAGAGAGAAACTTTTCATTTGTCGAGCACATTAAAACAGTAGGTGAAAAATCTAAAAGAAGTTTTTACGCCTTGTCAAAGATATCAACTGCGACATGGGGGCTTTCGTTCAAAACTTTAAAAGTAATTTATGGTGCAACATATCTGGGTTGTATGTGTTATGGTGCGCCTGCATGGGCTGATAGAGCTACTATCGGTGCTGTACGACGTAAAATGCTACAAAGTCAACGTCTCGCGTTGATATTTTTGTGCAAGGCTTATAGGACAGTTAGTACTGAAGCTTTGCCAGTACTGGCAGGTGTATTTCCAGTCGATCTTGAGGCACAAAGACGAGCAGCAATGTATTACGTGACACGAGATAACATGGATCTAAATTTTCTAGCTCCGCGCGACAGACATAAGATCGCTAGATTGTTGAACCATCAATCCACAGTCTATGACGATCTTCTTGATGAATGGCAATGTCGCTGGAACACATCAACTAAGGGCCGTCACCTCTACCAGTTCTTCCCATGCGTCCGAGAGCGACTGGCGAGGAACTGGTTGGAGGTGGATCACTGTGTAGCCCAATTTCTTACAGGTCATGGCAACTTTAAGAGCAAGTTGTATTCATTTAAGCTAGTTGATTCACCGTTATGTCAATGTTCTCAATCTGTTATGTCAATCTGCTCATCACATTCTATGGGAGTGTAGTCTTTGGCAAATTGAACGTAATATCATGCTTAACGAATTAGAGGTAACTTCTGGAGTAGTGTACTATACGGATCTTGTGGCAAGTAGGACGAATTTCCGTGCGTTTAGGCGTTTCTGCCATACATATTACTGGAAACAGGCATAGTTCACAATTTAGGCCCCCTTAATGCTCATGTCCGTGGTGCTTATCTTTTCTCATCACTATATCTCTTCGTTGCTTGTCTCCCGCTTTGTTAAGGAGGGAAGTGGATTATTCATTTTCCAACTCCTCCAATATACTTCTGATTAAGTTCGTTGCGGGTTCCAAGACAGTTTAACTTTCCTCGGGACTTCACGAGTGTCAAAACTCGTTGTCATCAATGGTCACTGCTGCTGAACCTGGCTACACAGGTGACACAGTAGTGGGAATGAGGGTGGGATTAGTCCCATAAAAAAAAACAGTAAGTAAATGACAAAATTTCAAAACTTCAGTAAAATATTTATAAACTTTATTGAAACAAAATTATTTCGTTTTGTAGCACTTTGAAATAAAATAACATAAAACGGCATCTGTATCTTAAAACTAAAAGTAGCTGTAGCAGTAGCTGTAATCGAAATCTGAAACGTTTATACATTTTCAATCTGTAGCTACATTTAAGAATCTTTTATTTTCAATAAAACAGATGCGAAATTATTTTCTACGACTATTATTTACTCGCTTCAGTAATTTTGTTGTTATCTTTTGAGTTATTGTTTAGTTTTATATTAGAAAATATATTATTAAAAGGAGCAACGATTTACTTTTCTTTTCGTGTGAGTGCGTGGCCAACGGTTGTCCGTATAGTGGCGAATTAAGAGTACAAACTGTCACTACACAATTTCATGCTGTACGTGCCGTATGAAGGGATTAAGACAGAGAAACTACACACGAACCAAATAATGTCTTTGTTCAAGATACGGCTTGACTGTGGGTAATGTGGGTGTAATATTACACCTCTGCCTTCCCCTTCGGGGATACCGGCGTGAGTGTATGAATAAAAATATATAAATATGAAGAGACCGTTGCCAGCATGGTATAGTAGCCCAAATCCTCTTAGTGCCTAACAATATTATTATGACTTAAAATGGGCGAGGCCTTCTTTCAGCAGTGGGCTATGAAATAAATTATGTATGATGTGCAGTAAAGAGTAATACTTTAGTATCAAATAAACACACTGGAATAACTAGTAATCCGCACTCTATGTTTATGATGCCAGTATTGCCACAAGACATAACGGCCGTTATAGAATCTCTCAAAAATAAGAATTGTTTTGGTTATGATGGAATAGCTACTAGGGTTATAAAATTTGTGTCAGATGATATTGCATTTCATCTCAGCCATATTATCAATTTATGCATCTGCTCTGGCGTGTTTCCCAACGCATTAAAAATAAATATTGTTAAACTACTTTTCAAAAAAGATGACAGAGTGAACCTTGATAACTATAGATCAATAGCCTTAATTCCCGTGTTTGCCAAAATCATTCACTTTACAAATTTTTCGATAAATACTATATTTTGTGTAAAGAGCAGATGGGATTTAGACAAAATAGGGGTATAAATACTGCTATAGTCGAATTACTTAATGTGATTGCGAAAAATGTAGACAAAAGAATACCTACATGTGCCATCTATACCGACATGCGTAAGGCGTTTGATTGTGTCAATCATGAAACTCTGCTACCCAAACTTAATATCTACGGTATCCGAGGAAACATACTTAGCCTTCTGAAATCCTACCTTAGTGACCACAAACAGTATACGGAAATTACTAGGATATCCATTAGAACTAAACTTGAAAATAAATACTTATCTGAAGATAGAGTTATCAAATACGGTGTATCTTAAGGGAGTGTCTTAGGTCCTCTCCTATTCCTGCTCTATATAAATGACTTGCCAAGTAATATCCAGCATTCAATGGTATTGTTTGCTGACGATAGCACCGTTATAATTAAATGTACTGACATTAGAGAATATGAAAATGACATATATGACGTAGTACACTAGCTTGACATTAATAATTTAATAATTAATTTATCAAAGACAAATATAATGCATTTTTATCAACGGACATCTGTAAAAAAATTAATAATAAAATATAATGGGCAAGGTATTGATCAAATAAATGTAATAAAATTTTTGGGAATACTGATAGACAACCAGCTAACCTGGAAACCTCAAGCGGAAGAAATATGCAAGAAACTAAGCACTTCTGCATATATACTGTTTAACTTATCAAAAAAAGTTAACACAGCCACAGCATTGGTGGCATATCATGGTTTGGTAGCATCTGTTCTAAGATTTGGTATAGTGTTTTGGGGTAACTGTAGCTTAAGGGAACAAGTATTCAAGGCACAGAAGCGCTGCATACGGGCTATGTGTGGTCTGAGAATTACTGACAGTTGTGTACCTGTGTTTAAGTTCCTAAAAGTATTGAAATTTTCATCAATGTATATCTTAAAAGTAGCGGTTTTTGTAAAGGTTCACAAACATTACTTTAGGGCATTAGCTGACTCTAGAAAAGGACCTTTAAGAAGTCAATATAAAACCTATTGCATGTTGGTGACTATAATACAACTTTGCTTAAGAAAAATCTATTTGGTATGGGTCCAGCTATATATAATAAAGTACCTGACACAATTAAAAATAGTACAATTGAAGAATTTAAAACGAAATTAAAACGCACTGTTGCTAGAAAAATGTTATTATTCAATTAATGATTTTTTAACTGATAATTTATAATTCTAATTTAAATTTTATATTGACTAGGTACTTTATTTAATTTTCCTTTGAATTCTTCGATATATAGTTTTATATTTAATTTATTGACATTGTTTGCAATGTAATTGATTTATTTAATATTTTAAAATGTAATGTGCGTGTACTTGCCGGATTTAAGCTATTTGTTTTTGATTATTTTATTTTATTTTACATATTATTATTATTATATTATGTTTGCATGCCCAAACTAAAGTAGATTGTACAAGGATATACAAGGATTCCGATATTATATTTACATACATAGACTCACGCCTGTTTCCCGGAGGGGTAGGCAGAGACTACGGAACGCCATTTGCAACGATCCTGACATACCTCTCTTGCTTCATCCACTCCCATCATGTTTCTCATGCATGCTCTTCTGTTTAGGGTACTTCTGACCTGTCCTTTTTAGGATGTCTCCAATCTGGTCAGATAAGGTCCGCCTAGGTGTTCCCCTTCGTCCTGTACTTAAGGGTAGGCACTAACACCCCTCTATGCACAGCCAAACGCGCCTTTTTGGACAACTTTTGACTGTTCATAAACGCCTTCAGAGCTCCATTCACACTATTACCTGCATTAACTCTTCTTTCAATATCTTTTTCATTCTTACCATCTCTTGTAAACAACGTACCTAAGTAAACAAACTCATTCACTTGTTCCACTCGCTGTCCATCGATCAAAACATTACAAGCCGTAACGCATTCCTCCTTTTCAAAAACCATAACTTTCGTTTTACTAACATTCACTTTCATTCCTTTCCTCTCTAACGCACCATGCATAATTGTTACCATCTCCTGCAACTCCTCCGCTGAAGATGCAAGTATTACCTGATCATCAGCATAAAGGAGGCATTTGACGAGTAACCCATTCATCCTTAATCCGCAGTCACTATGTTTTAAATCTTGCAAACAACTGTCCATGAAGAGGTTAAACAGCCACGGCGACGCTACACATCCCTGTCTAACACCTTTCTCGCTGGTAAACCAGTCAGTGTATGCCCCGTTTATCCTCACACAGGCTCTAGAATCCTCATAAAGGGATTTCAAAGCTCGAATGAGGCTGCTGTCCACCCCATTCATTGACAGCACCGACCACATTTCATTCCTCACCACTTTATTGTAAGCCTTTTCCAAATCCACGAATGCGCTATAGACCTTTTGACCTTTGGCCAAAAACTTTTCGGCTATGCTTCGCAAGGAAAAAAACCTGATCCGTACATCTCATGCCATTTCGGAATCCCGCTTGTACATCCCATATTTTTTGTCGGTTACTTTCATAACTCTTTCAATCAATACCTTTGCATACAATTTGCCAACAATGCTGAGATTGCTATTACATTTACCACCTGTATTGTTTGTACCTGCAATCTAAGCAAATAAACTGATTCTATTCTATTCTATTATGTGCGTCCAACGCTGGTGTCGAAGGTTATAGACACCCACAAGCCTCTAATATAGCTTAGTTGAGATACTTATAGACTGAAGCACAGCTGTCTCATGTTCGATTCTGGAAGTTACGTGAACTCCATCATAACAATCAACATTGTTGCTGCGTTAAGAAGATGATACCTAGTATGTCCAGAGTGGTGTATGTCACAGCCAAATATGTCCTACATTTCTATAAAAACCTCACAGTTTCTCTGCAAATCTAATGCCAATTTTATCCATCTGTCTCAATTATTTCATTCTTAAGACTGGTCAATGTAAAAAGAGTCTAGCTTAGGTATCCCATAGATATATCATTACTAATATTAGAAGCCTAGCACAACTAAAGACGACCAACCAGGGCGAAAATATATATTCAGATTACACCCTTATCACAAAGCCCAAATTAATAAGCAAATAAAATCATATCGCCGTGTGGTTGACGGCATAGAATACAAGTGTCACCACCCCCTATCTTCCCGTGGGTGTCGTAAGAGGCGACTAAGGGATAACACGATGCTAATACCATCTTTGCGTAGAGATGGAAAACTCGACATCAAACCCTATACGACTGCCTCGTTGGTCTCGCAGCACAAATGTGCGCGTGGGATCGGGAGGTCCCGGGTTCGATTCCTGGGTCGGGCAGTGCTATTGAGTTTTTCTGTCACGAAATTCTCAGTAGCAGCACGGAGTCTGGAAATGTGCCCGGTACGGCAATAGGCTCACCCCTTATTACGTGGGACTAAAGTATATCTGGGGAAAAGTGGGTGTAGAAATACACCTCTGCCTACCCCTTCGGGGATAAAAGGCGTGACGTTATGTATGTATGTATGTATAAAATCATACATTATTCAATTGGCCTAACTAAAGGTAAACCATGTTGTTATCATGTATAATATGTTATACTAGCTGTTGCCCATAGCTTCGCTTGGAAATCAAAATAACATTATACTTTAACTTTCATACAAACTTTCGATAGCCCTTAGAACCTCTTAAACCAGCTCTTTCGAAAAACTCGATCCGATTCTTAGCTGATGAACTACTTCTCTGGCAAATTTCATATTTATACCTCTAGCGGTTTTCGAGATTGCGATATCAGTGACCTTTCGCTTTGATATAATTTTATTGTGTTATTGATTAAGTATAGATATTATAGGTAGTTTTATTTAACAGAAAAAAAATAAACTGTATCTACTAATAATCATAATCTTTAAGAATATGTACATGAACCAAAAGAAAAGAAAAGCAATTAAAAACTTAAAATATTGCGTCGTAGAATGCCTCCGCATTAATATCATTTTACATATATAAATTACTGCTAAGTTTCATGAAAATCCGTCCACTACATTTTGCATGAAATACTAACAAACATCTATCTTTCCTCACAAACTTTTGCTTCTAAAACAGTATCTGATAAGAGCTCAAAGATCAGATTGTGCTGAAATATTATATTTTTAAGGAGTCTTGTATAAAAGTAGAAGAGTACAAAGGGCGGTCTCATCGCTAAAAGCGATTTCAATCAGGCAACCTTTGGATATTATTGGTTAGAAAGAAAAATGTATAATGATTTTCTGTAAAAAAAAATTAAATGTTATTTTAAGATAATACACTTTTCCACAATATTCTTTGCTACTGTTTTCTTTAAATTCAATGGAGAGTGTTTATCAAACCAGTTTAGACTATCAAATTTTTTGCACCCAGTGATTCGCTAGTGAAAGAAGCGCGAAACAACGTCGCAAAAACAGGGATTTTGTGAGTGCAGTGTGTGGAAAAGAAATTATAGCTATGAAGGTTAACACTTTTGTGCCATGTGAAACTCAACAGTATATATTTGCAAAGTACAAAACACTAAAACCATTCAGTACCAGTTAGTTACCATTCAGTCATGGAATATCGCTATTCCTTTAGTTAGGTTGTGTAGGTCAGACGCCAGTCGCTCTGTAGAAAAGCTAATTCTGTCAAATCTGGCTAACCAGATGAGACTCGAAAGCGTACCTGAGTTCAAAGGTGAAATTTTTGCAACCTAGGTACCGCTAGGATGATGATGAACATGAACTTATTACTGCAAATTCTTATCTAAATTTCAGTAGTTTTTGCGCGTGAAAGTTTAATCAAAAGCCATTCAGTAGTTTTTGCGAGAAAGAGTAACAAATATCGATACATCCCCATTATCTTTCTTGTTTAAGCTATCCCATGCACTGTCCGGCCCGAAAAACAATAGAAAATCAATTGTTTTGAATCAAATATGATACACAGGATAATGAAACTGCTATAGTAATATAAATACTACCCATGACACTAAATAATAATGCTTTTTATTTTTATTAACGGTTCTTTCCAGCATAAAGCGGTCCACTTACATAGAATTAACTTGAGTCAGTATTAAGAGATACAGCTTAGCGAGAGAAAATTAGTTTCTATGTGTGTTATAATGGTATTGGTACTTACCTTATCACTGAATATGGTACACAATATTGCGAGTATGTACTTCAATAGTTGTGTTATACAAAAGCGGAGATGTCATATTCGTTCATTTATTGTATACATGTGTGGGTTATGTTTTTCTTTAGAAGGTTATGAAAGAAAGACTAATTAATAAATGTTTTGTTTACGAAGATGGTAAAGTATTTTATGTTAGTTTTCTTTACCTTCAGTTCTTAATGTCAACATAGGAAAGGTAGGAGCGTACGTGCAAGCAAGCGTGCGTGCTTGAGTGGGTTAGTGCGTCATGCTCGGAAACGAAAATAAATATAAAGGTGTTTGTCTGTTACCTATTCAAGATGTTTAGGTCGCGGTGCCTTTTTGTAAACGATTTACGTACGAGGACTATTTATGTTCCGAGTTATTAACGCGTGTGATGCTCGGTTTCTGGACTTATCATGCTAGGAGCGTATTAAGCTTTTGAAAACAATTTACATATTTCACATTACATACATACATACATAGTCTCACGCCTAAAACCCCGAAGAGGTAGGCAGAGGTGTATTTCTACACCCACTTTTCGCCAGATATACACATTATTATAATTCTGTTCAGATGCAATATAAGTTTAGGAATGGTTTCCTTTTCATATAAAGAAAAATATCATCTATACTAATAATAAAAAATATCATCTATACTAATATTTTAAACAGGAAAACTTTGTATTTTTGTTTGTAATGGATAAACTCAAAAACTACTGGCCCGATTTTAAAAATTCTTTCACTATTAGAAAGCTACATAATCTGCGAGTAACATAAGCTTTATTTTATTTTAGAAAAATTGGGGTCCGAAAGATATTTGGGGTTTTCGGGTACGCGAAGTAGTTCCCTCAGGACGCGTGTGAAACTGCGGGAAACGGCTAGTGTTCTATCCATCTTACTTATAAACGTTAGTCAAAATTTTAAACGACTGCTGAGAGACTGATTAGCAAAAACCTTACCTATAAACCCTGTTAAGCGTTTAGCAGTCATTAAGTGACGCTTAAATAGCTGTCAAATTTAAACAACACCGGGACCTAGTTTAAATGTTACTGAGAGGCACAATGGCGGCTTTTACTTGAAACAGCTGTTTGATCAATGACATATTATACATTGTTAAAATTATTTATTTGCATTTCTTTAAATTTTAATGTTGTTTACTTATAATTTAACATAGATTTTGACGATCTAGCAGATTGCCAAAATTATATAGAAGATTTAACTTGTATAGTTATAAATTATTTCTTGCCGATATTTTTAGAACAACATAGGTATTAGCAGGAGAGCTGGTAAACAATTTTTGGTAGTATACCCAATATTGAGGCATTACAGGAAATTCTGTGATTGTCCTTAAATGAACCTAAATTAGATAGTCGAGTTGAAGAGAGTCTAGTTGAAGTGTAGCGGCTCCCTACAAGCACTTGAATCTTTGTATAGGCAAAAAAAATTGAGTAATTCTAGATTACCTACCTTTTTTATAAGAAGAGCTTATATTGGCTGTATCTCTTGCTCATGTTACTGCGAATTGCGATGCGGTTGGCTCTCTCGAAAGCACGACAAACGGCACTCATGTGGTCTTTCAATAATATTTTCGGAGTAAATATATAATTCCATCCTAAATAATAACAATAATCGAAAAAGAACATTTCTTAGATCTTTTTATGAAAAACAAAAATACATTCGTAATTAGTATAATACCCTGAAGCTATATTGAATCTCAAATAAAGTGCAATAATAGAAAAAAACATACGTAAATTTCTAAATTTATCAATATTTCTCATGTTTCAAAAAAATATCCAAAATTGTTCACCAACTCTGGGACTTTTTGTTATTTGTCAGAATATCGTTGCCATGGAGATATTATATCGTTGCTATGTTGCTATGTATCTATGACTCATAGATACAAAATAGCCAAGCGTGTTCGTTCAGTTGCGTTATTTAGTCGAATATTTTGGCTTTAATCTGTGGCCCTCGTATGTGTATCGTTCTTTATCAGTTACTCAGCTAAACAACAGCTAATCAACGTTTATAAGTAAAGAAAATTTAAGCGTTGTTTAAATGCTTGACAGCTATTCAGCTGGGAGGTGGCTAAGTCACACTTAACGAGATTTTTATAAGTAAGACGGTATATAATTAAGTTTGTACTGCATTTCGTCTAATATTATTATTTAAACCTTGCGGGTAACATATTTTCCACATTTTGAACAAACAACAGAGTCATCTGTATAATCTATATATATATAATTCTTTCGTAACTAAGTGACTGACAGACAATGACGCACAGCCAAACAACTGGGCGCAAAAGCTGATATTTGCCATGAATGTTCCTTTGGGACTACTTGGTACTTGGTAGCACGGGCTATTGCCGCAACTCCACGTCTTAGCGTGTATTTTGCGTGCGGGTGGGAATGGTCTTGTCACTCGAGCCACCCCAGCTCTTCGAGGAAGGCCAGCAGACTCTTGATGTGGCCCACTGCTTCCCTCAGGGTGCTGTTTCTGGTCAGGTACTGCTGCCTGTACTGTGCGACCTCAGGGCAGTCGAGGAGCAGGTGGGCTGGCGTCTCGCCTGCTGCCATACAGGCCCTGCACAGCGGGCTGTCGGTGATACCTATATTAAATAGGTGTTTATTAAAGAATCCGTGTCCTGTGTAGGCGGCCGTGACTGTCCGCAGTTGTTGTTTGGACAGCCGGAGGATTTGTTTAGCTATCTTACCGTCTGCTGTGGGAAGAGCCTCCTTGGCCTGTCTACATGTTTCAATACCAATCCTGGTTGTGTTGGGCCCTGGTTCTATTTCTTACCAGGTTGCGATAAAAACCAGAAGGGAGGGGAATAATGGCCTCGGGTCCCACCACCTTTAAGGTGGCCTCCTTTGGGACTATAGCATGATACTGATTAGGGATTACTTGAAATTCCCCGGGACTGAGAAAAAAAGTTAAATAAAAGAAATTGTGCGTGCGTAGCTGCAGGTCTAGTTAACAATAAAATTTTACATACAGTAACAAAGCACAAAACGCCATACCAGCCTAACAATGGCATAGAATTCGTCGATATCTAATCAACCCGCGCTTTGTACAAAACATCAGGCTTCGTTAACCCATAACTAACTGGACGAAAAAATAACTATTTGTATTTACATGGCAATAAAGTTAACCCCAATTTCATGGGACTGTGTATGACCGCTACCTACCGAGTGTACGTCATAATACCGTCCATACGCTCGGCCAATCAGGGAAGGCCATCGTCCACGCTCGTAAGTTTTGCCCATGTTTGGTCAAACTTCGCGAACTCTGATGGAGAGCCCGGTATATAAAGGGGCCGACAGAGAGGCCGGCACCGCTACTCTAACGTCGCTTCTACTACTGACCCTACGTCGTATCTACGTGTATCCTGGTCCCAGCTACGGGTTCCAGGTTCACCTTAAGACTCCGGCTACGCTCCTAGACCGCTACACTTCCCTGCATCGCCTTCGGCGTCACCTCTGCCAAAGAGTCTGATCTGCCCTGCTCATAGTACACACACCGCCAGCTTCTGCCAGCTGAACCAACGGCCTGCGAGGTTCTACCGCTACGCGCAGCCTTCGAGCAGCCTGCCTACACACTACCAGAGGGAACAGCGTGGGAGATTGCAGCCCTTAATGTTCAGGCCAGTATCGTGTTGTTGGTCGGTAATACTCGGCATAGGAAGTGAGACAATACTCGTCAATAAACGCATCTAGGACCTCTTCTACGTTTTACTACCAGAACCCGTTACAGGGGAGGTTGCCACAGCATTTGAAAATTTCTTCACAGACATTCCAGTCTCAACCACTAAATCCCTCAACTCGTCGCCTAATGACGCCGAATCTCTATTGAAACAAAATGTCAATAGGTGTAACATTGAATTTAGTTTTAGTTATGTCACTGACAGAGATATTGTAAAAACTTTTAATACCCTTAATTCGAAGAAGACTAGTGATCTTTGGGGCAATTCTGTTGTGATTACGAAATCTATAATCAACACAGTAGCACCGGAACTGGCAATGATTTTCAATAGATGCATTGACTGTGGTGTGTTTCCTGATCAAATGAAAAGTAGTAAAGTAATTCCGTTATTTAAATCAGGTAGCACATCTGACCCCACAAATTATAGGCCAATATCTGTGCTACCCACGTTTAGTAAAATTTTTGAAAAATTATTTCTAGGTCAGCTTCAAATTCATTTTAATAACAATAAGCAGTTACATGAAAAACAATTTGGTTTTACTAGGGGTCGCTCAACTACCGATGCTGGAGTTGAGCTTTTAGATAGTATTTTTGATGCCTGGGAGGAGTCGCATGATGCTCTGGGAGTTTTTTGTGACTTATCTAAGGCTTTTGATTGCGTGTTTCATGAAACATTGATCAGGAAATTACATTACTATGGAGTTAAGAACACTGCTTTGGATCTCCTAACATCATATTTGAGTAATAGGATACAGAGAGTTGAGGTAAATGGAAAAGTTTCTATGGGTTCAGTGGTCACAATGGGAGTGCCGCAAGGTTCAATTCTTGGTCCATTCCTTTTCCTTGTATATATTAATGATTTGCCATACATTATGCAAAATAATGAAGAGACAGTGTTATTTGCTGATGATACATCACTTATTTTTAAACTAAGACGACAACAATCAAATAAAGACGATATAAATAACGCTCTCTCTAAAGTAGTTAAATGGTTTACAGCTAACAATTTACTGTTAAATGAAAGAAAAACAAAATGTATACGATTTTCAAGACCGAATGTAAAACAAGTTAAACCTAACATATGTTTGAATGGAGAAGAGTTGGATCTTATAGATAACACCGTATTCTTAGGCATAACCTTAGATTCTAAGCTACAGTGGGGCCCACATATAGGTCAGTTGTCGAATAGACTTAGCTCTGCAGCATACGCGGTTTACAAAATTCGTCAGTTAACTGATATAGATACGGCCAGATTAGTATATTTTAGTTATTTCCACACCATAATGACATATGACATTTTATTATGGGGCAACGCAGCTGACATTCAAACTGTGTTTGTACTGCAGAAGCGGGCTATTCGTGCAATATACAGTCTTGGTTCAAGGCATTCACTGAGGGAAAAATTTTAAGAAATTAATATAATGACTGTCGCATCTCAATACATTTATGAGAACTTGTTATATGTCAGGAAAAATATTAATATGTTTTCTAAATTCAGCGACATTCATAAATTAAATACACGAAATAAAAACAAACTTGTTCTACCTTCAACTAGACTACAAAAAATAAGTAACTCATACAAGTGTCAAAGCATACGTTTTTACAACAAAATTCCAGGCAATATTCAGGAACTAAGTATTAATAAATTCAAAGAATTTATTAAACAGAGCTTGTGTTCTAAAGCTTATTACACAGTTAAAGATTATTTAGCAGACAAAAATGCCTGGAATTGAGTTTAAAAATTATGAATTTTGACATTTTGAAATTAGTGACATGATATTTTTATTTACATTTGTAATACTTATATTTTTACATTTTGACATTTTTAATTTGACATTTGTAATTTTATTTATTTTGTTTTGACATTGTTTGATTTGACATTGTTATTTTATTTATTTTCTTTTGACATTTAAAATTACTTAAGTAATATATTATTATTCATAAATTGACATTCAATAATATTTTTCTGACATTTAATAATATTTTCCGACATTTTAAATATATGACATTTTATTGTTTAAATTTTTATTATTTTTACTTATTGTTTGCAACATGTATTTTACTGTGTATTAGCATGTAAAGTTGTGAGTACGATGTGGGCATTATTAAACATATAAACAAATAGTTGTGGCAACTTGTCTGATGGCTTAGGCTGACATGCTTATGCATACACCTTCTGATGGCGTGGAGGCATAGTGATACAGATCGTGCTGGCTCCCTCAATTAAGGTTCAGCCGTACGATTGCTGTTGAATGCGGGCCATCAGTGGGCCGAGTCAGTCAAAAGCATCAGATAATTTCCTGCATTGTACTTGCATACTAAACCCTTTTTTGTCTGGACTTTAACAGATGAAGAAAAGACTAAAGAAATTGAAGTGACAAAATAAAACAATGACTCTGAGTTTGTTTCGGCCTTTCTTCTCAAGAAGTCATTTAGCTAGGAAAAGCCGGCTTCATCTAGAATAGGGTATTGACATGTATAAGTGTTTTAAACAACCAAAATGCAGAAATAAATATGTATTTATGTCTTTATGTCAGGACGAATGCTCCCCGCCAATGGAAGAAAAAAATGAAGTGTACTATTGGAAAACGAAATTTCGACCAGAGTCTAACGATAACGAGTGATAAGATTGCTTTCCAAAAGTGGACTTTGAAAAAAGTGTTGAGAGTACAATATAGCTTTAATCTAGTCAGTTCCTTTTGACACAGTGACCAACTGAAAGAAAATCTTTGCTCGTTTTTGGACGCGCAGAATATTTGAACAGTAGGTTTAGTTTAAAGAATTTTATTTTATTTTTGTTTATTTTACCATCAGTTCACGATTGCTTAAAATCACTTAGCGGCCCCAAATAACATAGTTTTTATTAATTCCATCATAAAATTGCATTGTCACGCACATGTTAAAATATCAGCTCAATAGGAAACCGGGAAGTAAAACTCATCTTGCAAAATTTCATTACAGTCATCGAGACACGTAAAAATGAATAATAGCTTGTAAAATCAGAAGCGTACTTTTGATGTTTAGTGTCAGAATTCTGCATTGTAATTTCATACTACGTAAAAAATAAAGGAACACAATTGACAGAGGGCAAACGAATTTAATACTTACAGCAGCGGTGAATAATTAACAAAATCATTAATTTAAAACGGAACGATTTTAAAGATAGCATTGGTAGGTCATACATTTTATTAACGGCACATAAATCTTCGTGGATTTATATTTGAATGAAATGAGCACAAAAATTACAATAACCATTTCATACATAAGCTTTTGCGGCAAACACAAGATAATGCTAAATTGTATAATGTGTTGCAATATTTGATCGGCAGTTATTTTCATTTGCAGATAAGTCTACTAATGACAAGCTTTAAAAGGATAAAAAGCGATATGATAGATAAAAAGTTAAACATCAGTTGACCATATAACAGTTTATTTAGCAGGTATTATACCTCAGTATTTTCCGACGCTTCGACCAACTTGCAATGGTCGTGGACGCGGAAGGACAACTTTCTGTCGTGGTCACTATAATTCCTTTTTTCTGTTCCTACGGGATGTATACCACGTACCTTTGTTTTGAGTAACCGATATTTTGGCACTGTTGCAAGCACCATGTTCACGGATGTACTGAAGTATTGCGGGTGGATGAATGTTATAAACAAGTGAACCGGTCTACCCGCTTTCTTACTCGTTTATTGAGCGCACAACCACTACCACCGTTTTCACTCTCATACTGTACTCGATCGCAAAACACTGTACTCACTACGTCGGCTCGTGATTTAAGTTTTTACGGTTCACAGTTTTGCATAGACGTACTACTGGATGCCAGGTATTCGACAGATGAAACCCATCTTCTCTATTGAAGTTTTTATACCTTTTTAATTTCAATAGCTTCTTTAACCATTCAAGGTATATAGTGGCGTTCTGTCGATAGCACCTGAGGGTTATGTAACTCAATCCAATGGTTCGTACCCGAGTCTAGGAGATGTTGATCTATTGCTGACTTGTGTGGTTCATTGTTTTTGCCCTGCCCTGATGTGTTCCTTGATGCGGCAGGAAATGGTGCGTTTCGTTTGTCCTATATAAAAACTCCCACAGCTGCAGTCAATTTTGTATAAACCCGGCTTTTCCAAGGGGAAAACTGTATTTTTTCATAGTCTCACGCCTGTATCCCCGAAGGGGTTGGCAGAGGTGTAAATATTAAACCCACATTTCGCCATGGATTTTTTAGGTCCCACGTAATAGGGGGCGAACCTATTGCCGTTACCGGGCACATCACCAGACTCCGGGCTGCTACTGAGTATTCGGAAAACCCAGTAACACTTTTGCCCGACCCGGGAATCGAACCCAAGACCTCCGGTCAGCAGTCGCATACGCTATCCACTGGACCACAGAGGCAGTCTTACGTCATAAGAACGATATAAAGGTCAAGCTAGACAGCTTGACCTATCGCCACATAGGGCCGGTTTCAATATTCGATCTATCTATGGATTTTGAGATTCCAGATTCATGTTTGACATATTTTGTACGGAGCTTGTGTCAAGAATAAATCTAAAATGTAAAA
Organism: Euclidia mi; assembly: GCA_944739405.2. Lineage (NCBI taxonomy): Eukaryota > Metazoa > Arthropoda > Insecta > Lepidoptera > Erebidae > Euclidia > Euclidia mi. The sequence continues at coordinate 74,133,844 of OX123192.2, forward strand.
AATGGATAGATCTAATATTTAATTCAGCGGTTATACTATATGATTATTGGGTTTCATTTCGTAAACTCAGACCGTCTGCCGAAATCGAAACACTTCTATGTGTTTATCATGCTCTTGCACAGTATTTGCTTCAATACTGTATCACAGTATGGGGTGGTACTGGCAAGACCACACTACATCCGTTGGAACGTGCACAGAGGGCGATATTGAAGGTGATTCTGGGTAAACCACGTAGGCATAGCACTGATCTTCTGTACACTGAGACTTCTGTCTTAACTGTTAGACAACTTTTTATTTTTCTAACTGTACTACGAAAGCATAAAAGTATGACTTATAACGCGATTACCAAGCGAAACAAAACGAAAGTTTGCTCAGTTACTCCACATCGTACAACCCTTGCCAAAAATCAATTTTATGTGGTAAGTAACAAATTGTACAATGCTGTAAATCAAGCAAATAATATATATGCTCTTCCAACCAATAAATGCAAGGATGTTCTGCGAAAGTGGTTGTTAGGCTTGGATTATAGTCAAACCGAGCAACTATTAAATCCCTATTCTTAAAACTATCTATATATAGGCCTACAGGCTGAAAATAAATGAAATAAAATAAACTTTTTAAGTTACATTCGGCTAAGTAAAATTCAATAATCGGTAGAATATTATGAACACGATACCTAACTTCATTTATATTATAGAAACGTACAACCCGGCTTCGTCTACTTTTAAGTTTTCGTATAATTTGGTATTTTGTACGTGTATTGGAAACCGATCCTAGCTTAACAAGGCAAGGTACCGAAAAGAAATATTATAACAGTTTTTAAGGTTACTATTAGTAAGTAACGGTTTTTGCAATATAGCTACATTTCATTTTTAGGCTTCTTTAGAAAAAGTTAGAATTTCTTGTAAAAAAGCTTTTGTTATATTATTATTATGATTCCCGGACATACGGATAACACCTGTGTCGTGGGGGACTTTACAAACATAAGGACACGATCTACACTTTGACTTGAATCACCAACTGATCGAGATGCATTGCAGCCACTTTAACCAATACTTCAACTGTGCAAAATTATGCCTTACACAAATTTATTGAACAGACTTCAATAAATTTGTGTAAGGCATAATTATGTAATCCCAAACTCTCAGTGACCATGCCTAGTGCAGCCCATGCCGAAACGTCGCGTCAAATAGGAGGTTTTATTTTACCTTTGTTTTAAAATAATTACGCAATTGACCTATGCAATACATTTTTATAAATAAAAAAAGATAAAAAAATATCCTTGACATTTTTAGCCATTTAATCTTCTGGCTTAATAGAAATATGGTTGAAAGGGTCAAACATCTTTTGAATGTTTCTTTTTTCTTCGTTTTTCACTATTTTGGTTTTGGGTAGTTCCTCATATATAATTTATAAATTATTTAACAGATTCGTAATTTTAAATACTTACCAGGCTAGTTTGGGTTTAATCATCGACTTACGAACGTCACTTTATTTTGTACACAAAAATTGATATTTTAATTTCAAAATCTAATTGAGATTTAAAGGAAAATAAAAAGTAAAAGTGTAAGTTTATGTCAATGGTACAAAAGTGTTCAAAAGTAATCACACGCTTCAAAACCACCCTGTATAATGATTATTCATCAAATTTAAAAGCATTTACATAACACACCACTCTAAATAATTTATGCTGAAATTTGTGCCATAAACTCATCATTACGGGTAGCTTTTGATAACGAAAGTTCTTGGGGTAAGTGTTTCGGCGACGAAGTATGTGCCAAGTCAACCCCTAGTTAGAGATGTTTGTTGTCTTTAAACTAGAAGTGGCATAGTTTTAAGAATATTTGCGGTAAGCCGTCAGTGTTGTGGAGTATTATACATGTGTGTATTTATATCACCATCGTCTTAGCGTTATCCCATGGTATCCAAGACTTACACGCCTTGGAGCCAGAGGTCCGCTTACTATTCTAAACAGATCGGGCAAAATATTAGCTATATGTACTACTATTAATAAATCTCAGTTATTTATTTTCCTTAATAAAAAATCTCGTGTCTTGAATGGCTTATCATCCCAAAGCAACATACTGAAGCTAGAAATATAATAATTTAAACAGCGGGTCCCTTTTGTGACTTAGACCTAAGTTGATGAAGGATTTTTAATATTCCACCCCTAAGAGCGGAAATAGGAGTTGAAAAGAAAAAGCTATTAAAATATGAACCAAGGGAGGATAGGGATAAGTTGTGTCACGATTGAGAGTCAATAAGAGAATTTGGCCTCCTAAAAACTATGCTGACCAGATCGGTTAGTATTGAGATTGGCGTCGAATTAATCATCTCTTTCCAAAGATGTATTTGCTTCGTGTATGTATTTCCCTTCACCTCCTACAACAGCTCTAAATGAAATTTGGTATTCTTAATCCGTCTCTACGCAGATATCTTTTGGTAATTATTTTTCTTATTTTAAAACAGACAACTTCCGCACTACGTACAATTCCTATATCGTGGGGCACTTTACAGTGTTGTTTGGGAATTAAACCGACGACAATCGGAGCAGTGTCATGCGGTGCGGTGACCGCTTGAACCACTACGCGAACCGTACACACTGATACAATGAATTTAAAAGCAAATAATATTTCTCTTCCATACATTTGACGCCTACAAGTTTACTAGATATAATTAGTGTATATTTGAAACATTTGCTTAATTAGGTTCAGTTACACGTGTTTATAAATTCACCGAAATTATTTTCTGAACCTGATAATTTTCAGAAGAGATAGCATGGAAATTAAATTAAGCACCAATGACTAAACTGATATATAACGTTGAATATATGCTAAATATTATAAATTAAGACGACCGGTTGGCGTAGCGGGAGTGTAAGCGACTGCTACGTCCAAGGTCGCGGGTTCGATTCCCGCTCAAGTCAAACATTTGTGTGCATGAATATGGATGTTTGTCTTGGTCTGGGTGTTTCTATGTATAATATATATGTATTTACAAAAAAAAAAGTATTTATGTATGTTTATCGATCATCTAGTAGGTACCCATAGTACAAGCTCTGCTTAGTTTGGGACTAGATGGTATTGTGTGAATGCGGTAGAATATTATATTATAATTATGAGTACCTAAAGCCGCGTTTCCACTAGGCAACATTTGGAACGCGACACGTGACGCTCAACATGTACGGCAACGCTGCACAACACGCTTGTTGATTGTTAAAGAGCATCGTTTGTTGAGCATCAACTATTGTTGATTCCATTTGTTATTTTGTGGGTACTTTCTAACCCACCAACAAGGTTTTTTCCTTGTTGATGCATTTTACGATAAAATTAAAACCACTGCCGCTGAAATCAACATAAGTTACTCTGGCGACATGTTGTTGACCACTGACGTAAACTCAGTAGGTGCGTAGACAGACAACATTGTTCAACAAAGGTTCCGCGCTGACTTTTAACATGTTGGGTAACTTGTTGTGCAGTGTAACTAGTGGAAACGAGGCATAACTCTGTCTTTTACGCATTTACTGATTACGGTTACATTTTTACCAATTAATTGTTAGGCAATTTTATTATTTTCTCTTAAACTTGCGTTAAACCATAAATATATGTATCCTTTATAAAATACCAGCTGTTTCCCGCGGTTTCACCAGCGCCCTGAGGGAACTACTTCGCGTACCTCGTAATTTATAGCCTAAGTTACTCCTTGGTACATCAGCTATCCGCCAGTGAACGCCCTGTCAAGACAGGCAGATAGACAGACGAAAATGGTAAAAATGTCATTTCGGTATATGTACCGTGTATACATCCATATGTTTTAAGTAAAAAGCGGTTATTTTAATATTACAAACAGACACTCCAATTTTATTTTCATCCCTTCTATTCGAAAAGTGACGCTTTGTTCCTCTTTTAGCGGGAGCAAAATAGCTCTTTTTTGTTAAGAACTTTTTAGCGGGCGGAAAAGTGATTTGAATTTGGAACGTATATCATTCATAGAAATCGAATGCAATTGTATGAATAAAACGAATTGTATGAATAACTGGCTAGTACGTGTTGGCTGCATGGGCCTGACCCGCGCTAACAACAAAAGCGCGCGAATATCGTCATCAGTAGGTACAGACTTTATTGAATTTTGGAAAAATAATGAGTTCTACGTCGAGTTATGAAAGTGACAATGCTTTATTTCCTGAAACCATAACTACAGAAGCTTAATTAAATATATTCATTAATTACATACCACCGTCTCTTATTAATTTTTTCAAAGAAAGGGGATAAAAAGTAGAGTATATGACTCGAGAGCAAATAATTTTTCCCTCGGGCAATGTATTTTAAACCCCTCGCTGCGCTCAGGATTCTACGTTAGAATCCCTCTCAACGCTCGGGATTCTATTCTAGAATCCTTCGCTTCGCTCGTGGTTCAAAATAACGCCCTCGCCGTAAAAATACCATTTTGCTCCCTTGTCATACAATCTACTGTTATATGTAACTATAGATAATTTAATAGAATTAAAAAATTATAATCAGCACTCTTCTTCCTTCACGAATATTAAAATCAGAGCGTGCATAAAGCGTAGTGATCTACCGTTTATAATAGAACAGCAAAGTAAAGCAATACCTGCAAAAGCTACCACTCAGATGGGAGACCAGGCATTTAGATCTGAATACTGTGCTTCGGAGGACACCTTTAGCCATCGGTCCCGGTTCTTATATTTGGATAAAAATCAACATAAACTCATCATTACGGGTAGCTTTTGATAACGAAAGTTCTTGGGGTAAGTGTTTCGGCGACGAAGTATGTGCCAAGTCAACCCCTAGTTAGAGATGTTTGTTGTCTTTAAACTAGAAGTGGCATAGTTTTAAGAATATTTGCGGTAAGCCGTCAGTGTTGTGGAGTATTATACATGTGTGTATTTATATCACCATCGTCTTAGCGTTATCCCATGGTATCCAAGACTTACACGCCTTGGAGCCAGAGGTCCGCTTACTATTCTAAACAGATCGGGCAAAATATTAGCTATATGTACTACTATTAATAAATCTCAGTTATTTATTTTCCTTAATAAAAAATCTCGTGTCTTGAATGGCTTATCATCCCAAAGCAACATACTGAAGCTAGAAATATAATAATTTAAACAGCGGGTCCCTTTTGTGACTTAGACCTAAGTTGATGAAGGATTTTTAATATTCCACCCCTAAGAGCGGAAATAGGAGTTGAAAAGAAAAAGCTATTAAAATATGAACCAAGGGAGGATAGGGATAAGTTGTGTCACGATTGAGAGTCAATAAGAGAATTTGGCCTCCTAAAAACTATGCTGACCAGATCGGTTAGTATTGAGATTGGCGTCGAATTAATCATCTCTTTCCAAAGATGTATTTGCTTCGTGTATGTATTTCCCTTCACCTCCTACAACAGCTCTAAATGAAATTTGGTATTCTTAATCTCTACGCAGATATCTTTTGGTAATTATTTTTCTTATTTTAAAACAGACAACTTCCGCACTACGTAAAATTCCTATATCGTGGGGCACTTTACAGTGTTGTTTGGGAATTAAACCGACGACAATCGGAGCAGTGTCATGCGGTGCGGTGACCGCTTGAACCACTACGCGAACCGTACACACTGTGTGACGTCGTGCCTCCGCGCTTGCGAGCCCCACTACGATGACGCACTGGAGTGGGGACCCTCACCCGCTTGCCGACGACATATATACCGGCGACACACGTGGTTGCCTGGGCTTTTTTCTTCTGCTGGACACGTGAAAGCTGAGTATCCATCCGTGGACCTGTGGAGTGTTAACTTACGACCTACGCCCTGGATAACTATCTAGCCGGTTAACCCCTAGTGTCGGTTCTTTTATTAATCAAAATTGTGAATCTGGAATATAACGCGAGTTTAATCTGTCCTGGTGATATTTTTATTTATTTCCCGTAAGACAACCTAAGCATCTCTTTTTATTGCTCGGCGAGTGATCGATCCCGGCTATCCCGTGAAAATCGATCACCCGTGCGACATTGGCGCCCAATAGAATTTTTAAATATATTTTTAAAACGTAAGTTGGCACTTTACAGGTGAGTGAAATAATTTCTTTTTCTCTTGTATATTTTTCTCCTGTGTGTGCATATATTCTGGTGTGGTGAATTGCGTACAGGTACAGTTTCTATCTATTTTGGTTGGCCATAAGCAATTTAACTGTGTAAATAACATAACGGTGATTTAATTAACGTCGGTCTAAAATCACGTTTCACTGCGGGCAGCGTGCCCAGCCGCCAACCGGTTCTAACCGCTTTGCCGTTGAACTACGTGCCTCGTGTTCGCGAAAAAAATATTGTGATTCAACCTTTGAGTGACCTTTAAGTAATTTTTCTTAATCCTTTACCAATCATCACACCATTGTATAATTTAGTGTATTTCAGCTTTTTTAGCACGGTATTCGATTTTCTGGCGATATTTAATTTTTTTTCTAGTACCGGCGTAAATACTTAGATTTTCTATTATTGTTTTGTAATAATGGCTTACATTATAAATTTCTCATTATTAACTAAAGCGGAATTAGAATATGAGACCACAATACGCGGCGTTTCAAAGCCTGACGATCCCCGCAAACAAATCGCTAAACTTTCAGTTAAAATTCCCTCGGAGGATATATTATCTTCACCCTTCCCACCAGAGGAGGATGTGGCTGAAGTGGAAAAGTCGTTATTAAGATCAAATAGACACTTATCTATGTTGGAAGCAAACTATACCTCCGAGCTTCAACAGAGGGTCGAAACCGTGCTTCACCATTGTTTTCATCGACTGAATAGGGTGGATACCGGCAGTCTTGATATTAAAAAAATTGAGTCTGTGTGGAATAAATTTAATGACTTATATGCGAAATTACAATTAATCACGCGTCGTAGTTCGCGGTCGGATTGCTCAGTGGCAGAGGGAAACACTTCCCATAATTACGACCGTAAGCTTTTCTCGGAATTAGGTAAATTCAAATTTAACGGTAAATCATGTGTAAGATCTTTTATTGAAAAAATTGATGAATTTATGTCCTGTAGATCTATTCCACATGACAAGATGTTGTCTTTCGCTTTTGAAATATTTTCGGGTGACGCATTAGTTTGGTATCGTTCTGTTAAAAATAACGTAAAGACTTGGTTAGAACTTTGCGAACTTTTAAAACGAGATTTTAGTCCGCATAACTACGATTACCGTCTTATGACGGAGATTCGTCAGCGCTCACAAGGCGAGAACGAATCAATAACTATTTACGTGGCAAAAATGCACGGTCTGTTTTCGCGACTTAGTTCTCCTATCGCTGATTCGGAGAAGCTAGAAATTTTACTAAATAATATTAGACCTTGTTACACTAATTGTCTGCTCACTGCAAAGGTTGTTGACGTTGATAGTCTGGTCGAAGTTTGTCGTCTTTTCGAAAATTACCAAAGTCGCAGTAAGCAATTTTCCGAACCCCCTAAAGTTTCAAAGAATACTGTAGCACCCGATCTAGCGTATAATTATCCGTTTTCTAATTTTTCTTCAAACAAAAATGTTTACAATCATAATAACTTCAATAAATATAACTCTGTCGCCGATACATCGAGATACAAGTCTGTGCCACAAGTCAACGCCGTATCGAGTACTTCTAATATAAATAAAACTTTTTGCGTGCGTTGTAGATGCAATTCGCACTCATTACGTAATTGCCGTCAGCCACACTACCTAATCTGTTTTAAGTGCGGCACAAAGGGTTTCAAGGTGTCAGACTGCCCCAATTGTAAATCTAAGTCGACCCCTACAGTTTCAAAAAACTAGTTAATAAGGATTGTGGAAAATCAAATTATACAACTAATTGTAATAAAACAGAGTGGAATAATTGGTTAGACTTTTTAAAAAATTCTTTAATAGCTATCATATTTCCTCAATCCGTAATTCTAAAGTAGAATATTTACCTTACGTTACTCTAAAATTAAACGGAATACCTACCACAGGTCTTTTAGATTCTGGATCTTGCGTTACAATTTTAGGTAATAATTTGCATAACTTATTTTTGAAAGACAATGTTTTGGATAAATCGAAACCTTTAAGGTTAATAACAGCAGGCGGTGAACGATTTGAGTCCTTGGGATCGGTGTTTCTACCCTTCGAGTTTCAGGATAAATTGATTAACTTAGAAGTTCATGTTGTACCTGGGATTCAAAATTCCCTTATCCTTGGCATGGATTTTTGGCGAAGCTTTGGCCTATTTCCTAACAAATTGGAGTCTGTTTTGATTGTGAACAAGTCTGACGCTCAAGTAATGGAGTTGCAGGCAGTTCCCCCTACACATCTTGTTTCTTATGATCATCTTACAGTCGACCAGAGAGCTACCGCTGACAACATTATTTCTAAATTTACCGATATTTCATACGAGAAGCGGGGTCTCGGTTGCACAAATATCATTTCTCATTCAATTGATACAGGTGATTGTCCCCCTATTCGGCAAAGATTTTATCGCATGTCTCCCGATAAACAAAGAATATTAATAAAGCATCTTGACGACATGCTCTCAGAGGATGTTGTTGAACGATCAGAAAGCCCGTGGTCAAATCCGGTCATTTTGACACCAAAGAAGAATGGTGAACTGCGTTTCTGTTTGGACAGTCGAAAATTAAATTCCGTTACAAAAAAAGATGCTTATAGCTTGCCTTATATTTCGGAAATTTTAGATAATCTGAGAGATGCTAAATACTTGTCTAGTTTAGACCTGTCTAAATCTTTTTGGCAAACATTAATTAAAGAAGAGGACCGTTGCAAAACAGCCTTTAATATTCCCACGCGTGGCACATTTCAATTCAAAAGAATGCCTTTCGGTCTTACGAATGCGCCAGCTACTCAACAACGATTAGTTGATATTTTATTTTATGGCCCAGAATTTGAAAATAAGGTTTTCTGTTTTATCGATGACATAATCTGTATCACGTCCAGCTTCAGCGAGCATATTACTCTTTTATTACGCATTCTTGATAAACTAAAAAGCGCTAATTTAACAATTAATCTCGAAAAATGTCAATTTTTTAGAGATAAACTAAAATATTTAGGCTATGTTGTCGACTCTAGTGGATTGCATCCCGATCCGGATAAAGTTAATTCAATGAAAAATTATCCCACTCCTTCTAATAGAAAAGAAGTACGTCGATTTTTAGGCGCAGCCTCGTGGTACAGGCGTTTTATACCGAATTTAAGCTCTATTGCTGCACCCTTAAATAAGTTAACATCTCAAAGTAAAAACGCACCTCCATTCTGCTGGACGACAGAGGCTAATGAGGCGTTTAATAACCTAAAGAATTGTTTGATTTCCTCCTCGGTGTTGGCTTGTCCTGACTACTCGCAACCGTTTGAAATACACTCAGATGCTAGCGATTTTGGTCTTGGCGCGATCCTCTGTCAAAGGTTAAATGGTGAGGAAAGAGTCATAGCGTACTATAGCAAATCACTCAGTAAGCAAGAAAAAAATTACAGTGCCACTGAGCGAGAGGCCCTGGCTGTTCTATCTGCTATAGAACACTGGCGTTGTTATGTTGAAAATGGTAAAAAGTTTATTGTTTACACTGATCACGCTGCTTTGAAATGGTTCTTGACCTTGAATAACCCTACTGGCCGGTTAGCCAGATGGGGAGTTCGCTTATCTTCCTATAATTTCGAAATACGTCATCGTCGGGGTTCCGATAACGTTTTACCTGATTTTCTGTCTCGCTCTTTACCCGTTTCTGCTATTGCTAATGATATAAATATAGATATTAATCCTAATCAGAATTTACCAGTTTCTACTAATGATCCTTGGTATTTAAATATCTATAAAGGCTGTTTAAGTTCTCCGACTTCCTTTGTTAACTATCAAGTAATAAACAATAAATTGTATTGTTTTAAAAAAACATTAAACCCTCTCACTAGAGAATTTCAATGGAAAGAGGTTATTCCGTCTGACCAAAGAACTGACATTCTAAGGGAGAATCATTCTTCGCCCACTGCTGGACATCTGGGTATCTTTAAGACATACAAACGTCTTGCACTTAATTACTTTTGGCCTGGTATGTACTCCGATGTTGTCAAGTTCGTCAGTTCATGTGAACCTTGTATCACCCATAAACACCAAAACCACCCAAATTTAGGTCTAATGGGAAAACCCAAATCATGTCAAAAGCCCTTTCAGACGATTAGTATTGATTTGATTGGTCCATTGCCCCCCAGCAGAAAACAAAACACTTTTATATTTGTGGTCAGTTGTTGTTTCTCTAAATATTGTTTGCTTTTCCCCATTAAACGGGCAACTGCAGAAGTGATAACAAAAATTCTCGAGGAAAATGTATTTTTGGTGCATGGAATTCCATCTACTATTGTTTTGGATAACGGTAAACAATTTATTAGCGCAACCTTTAAAAGTATGTTGTCAAAATATAAAATTCCAAATTTGCATTTTACACCGTTGTATACTCCCCACGTTAACTCAGTTGAACGCTACAACAAAACCATTATTACAGCTATTTCAACTTTCATAGAATCTGATCATCGAATCTGGGACACTTTAATCACTAAGGTTCAGTTCGCCCTTAACTGCGCAGTTAGTGAGGTTACTGGTTATTCTCCTAATTTCCTTGTTTTTGGTAGGGAGGTCATAACATGTGGTTCTCAGTATATTGACAAGGAATTTAATTCCAATATGGTGCTCGAACCACGGGACGGCTATGCCGAAACTTTAGGCTGCTTATCCTCTATTTTCGAGAAGGTACATTCAGCTCTGTTGTCGGCCCACCAACGAAATTGTTCATCTTATAATCTTCGCCGTAAACCGGCAGAATTCAATGTCGGTGATATAGTTTGGCGCAGAACGTTTCTACTTAGTGACAAGGATAAATACTTTAGCAAGAAATTGGCGCCTAAATTTATTAAATGTAAGATTGCCTCAAAAAAGTCACCTCTAGTATACAAACTTAACGACATGGCCGGTAAACCTTTAGGAGAATGGCACATCAAAGATCTAAAGTTGATTAATTACAAAGAATAATAAAAGCATAAACACAACAATGTAAGACGCATATCTACACTAAGTTATAATTACCTACATAATCATTTGTGAAGGCCAACAATGGTTCTTATGTTTTCGAGTCGAAGCCCACAAGATAATGTATTGTGTTGTGTTAATGATTTATGTAAACAGGCTAACATAAAATGAATAAATGTTTCAGTTATAAATGGTAACAAAGTTTATTACATGTAATATTGTTACAAAGAATCTGTTGTTTATCTAACTATCAGTTATGGCTCAATGGTTAAAAAGTCGTTGTAGGATCGGTCTAGTGTTCGATTCTCGCATGTGTATTTTCTATAAATGCATATTGATTGGCGTGTTGTTTTTCGCTGTGCCTTGTTCTGAAGTTCTGTTGTTATTCTTAATTCTGTATAAATTCCATAATCAATTGTTATTATAGGTACTTTATAAACATTCAGAGTAATTAACCGTGCGTCGCGAGCTCGGAATAGTCGAATCGTACCTACCTAGTTGTCGTTATGATGCACGCGCGTTCACTCAGCGACGCGCCGATAAATAAATGCCTAACTAATGATTCACCATTGTTTACATTCAAAAGGTGTTTACTGGTCGTGTTGTAGTATTAATTAGAGCAAAATATTTATTAAATTCTTTCCTTTGACATTGAGCGGTCCGGTCGTGTCTGAGGCTTATATTACTTTTGTTCATCGTTACGAAAAATTTGTTGTTACACCTAACTATATTCAAAAAGTTTACTTATCTAGTGGCAAAGGCCGAACCCAAGATTTTTAAGTCGAAGGGCTAGATCAAGTTCTTATATCTACAAACCATTATTACCTAATAATTACCCTAAGCGCTTCTCCATAGATTGTTATCTTTGCTATTGGGCCATTACACTGGCCTTGGCATTTACTTGTAGGTATGTGTGATGAATTATGAATGATAAATGTTTATGTTCAAGTTCAGACTGCCGTTGTACGCGTGAAGAATGCAAGCGTGGGTCATTATTATTTAGGTATACTAATTAGCGTATAGGGTTGTCACTTGTTCAAGGTACTCATGCCCCTGTTTTCTCTAATTCCAGGGAGTATCTTCAGGGCTGCTACGCCCGTTGGGCTAGGGAATTTTCCTTAGGGAAAATCCCGGCCTAACGGGGGGGGTGTGTGACGTCGTGCCTCCGCGCTTGCGAGCCCCACTACGATGACGCACTGGAGTGGGGACCCTCACCCGCTTGCCGACGACATATATACCGGCGACACACGTGGTTGCCTGGGCTTTTTTCTTCTGCTGGGACACGTGAAAGCTGAGTATCCATCCGTGGACCTGTGGAGTGTTAACTTACGACCTACGCCCTGGATAACTATCTAGCCGGTTAACCCCTAGTGTCGGTTCTTTTATTAATCAAAATTGTGAATCTGGAATATAACGCGAGTTTAATCTGTCCTGGTGATATTTTTATTTATTTCCCGTAAGACAACCTAAGCATCTCTTTTTATTGCTCGGCGAGTGATCGATCCCGGCTATCCCGTGAAAATCGATCACCCGTGCGACATACAATGAATTTAAAAGCAAATAATATTTCTCTTCCATACATTTGACGCCTACAAGTTTACTAGATATAATTAGTGTATATTTGAAACATTTGCTTAATTAGGTTCAGTTACACGTGTTTATAAATTCACCGAAATTATTTTCTGAACCTGATAATTTTCAGAAGAGATAGCATGGAAATTAAATTAAGCACCAATGACTAAACTGATATATAACGTTGAATATATGCTAAATATTATAAATTAAGACGACCGGTTGGCGTAGCGGGAGTGTAAGCGACTGCTACGTCCAAGGTCGCGGGTTCGATTCCCGCTCAAGTCAAACATTTGTGTGCATGAATATGGATGTTTGTCTTGGTCTGGGTGTTTCTATGTATAATATGTATGTATTTACAAAAAAAAAAGTATTTATGTATGTTTATCCATCATCTAGTACCCATAGTACAAGCTCTGCTTAGTTTGGGACTAGATGGTATTGTGTGAATGCGGTAGAATATTATATTATAATTATGAGTACCTAAAGCCGCGTTTCCACTAGGCAACATTTGGAACGCGACACGTGACGCTCAACATGTACGGCAACGCTGCACAACACGCTTGTTGATTGTTAAAGAGCATCGTTTGTTGAGCATCAACTATTGTTGATTCCATTTGTTATTTTGTGGGTACTTTCTAACCCACCAACAAGGTTTTTTCCTTGTTGATGCATTTTACGATAAAATTAAAACCACTGCCGCTGAAATCAACATAAGTTACTCTGGCGACATGTTGTTGACCACTGACGTAAACTCAGTAGGTGCGTAGACAGACAACATTGTTCAACAAAGGTTCCGCGCTGACTTTTAACATGTTGGGTAACTTGTTGTGCAGTGTAACTAGTGGAAACGAGGCATAACTCTGTCTTTTACGCATTTACTGATTACGGTTACATTTTTACCAATTAATTGTTAGGCAATTTTATTATTTTCTCTTAAACTTGCGTTAAACCATAAATATATGTATCCTTTATAAAATACCAGCTGTTTCCCGCGGTTTCACCAGCGCCCTGAGGGAACTACTTCGCGTACCTCGTAATTTATAGCCTAAGTTACTCCTTGGTACATCAGCTATCCGCCAGTGAACGCCCTGTCAAGACAGGCAGATAGACAGACGAAAATGGTAAAAATGTCATTTCGGTATATGTACCGTGTATACATCCATATGTTTTAAGTAAAAAGCGGTTATTTTAATATTACAAACAGACACTCCAATTTTATTTTCATCCCTTCTATTCGAAAAGTGACGCTTTGTTCCTCTTTTAGCGGGAGCAAAATAGCTCTTTTTTGTTAAGAACTTTTTAGCGGGCGGAAAAGTGATTTGAATTTGGAACGTATATCATTCATAGAAATCGAATGCAATTGTATGAATAAAACGAATTGTATGAATAACTGGCTAGTACGTGTTGGCTGCATGGGCCTGACCCGCGCTAACAACAAAAGCGCGCGAATATCGTCATCAGTAGGTACAGACTTTATTGAATTTTGGAAAAATAATGAGTTCTACGTCGAGTTATGAAAGTGACAATGCTTTATTTCCTGAAACCATAACTACAGAAGCTTAATTAAATATATTCATTAATTACATACCACCGTCTCTTATTAATTTTTTCAAAGAAAGGGGATAAAAAGTAGAGTATATGACTCGAGAGCAAATAATTTTTCCCTCGGGCAATGTATTTTAAACCCCTCGCTGCGCTCAGGATTCTACGTTAGAATCCCTCTCAACGCTCGGGATTCTATTCTAGAATCCTTCGCTTCGCTCGTGGTTCAAAATAACGCCCTCGCCGTAAAAATACCATTTTGCTCCCTTGTCATACAATCTACTGTTATATGTAACTATAGATAATTTAATAGAATTAAAAAATTATAATCAGCACTCTTCTTCCTTCACGAATATTAAAATCAGAGCGTGCATAAAGCGTAGTGATCTACCGTTTATAATAGAACAGCAAAGTAAAGCAATACCTGCAAAAGCTACCACTCAGATGGGAGACCAGGCATTTAGATTTGAATACTGTGCTTCGGAGGACACCTTTAGCCATCGGTCCCGGTTCTTATATTTGGATAAAAATCGTTTGGCTATGTTGAAGTCCTATACAGAAGATGACAGACCTAGCGACATAAGAGTTAATTGTAACAAAATCTTCATCAAAAGGCCAAATATAAAGAAATTAAATTTTAAAAATAAATATCCAACGAATCATTTGATTTCTAATTTCTAAAAATTAAAAAGTCACGAGTCGATTGGCGACCAATTTTGAATCCTGACTCACTATAAGTGCTGCAGTGTTGACTTCTTCTATTTAACTATTTGCTCTCTTTATCCGACGAAAACATTTTTATAAGAGCAAATATTTTAATTTTTTTGTTGTATTTATAATTTTGAAATTTAAATGAAACTAGAAAGATTTATTCAAGGTTAAAATGTCAAAACCACAACTATATGCAAGACAACTAAAAATCCAGTTCTTTTCAAATTCAATTCAAAGAAAGCCATTTTTTATGCAAACGCACACATGATGATTATGCAGCATATCAGCAATTTCATTATTCTGGTCAAATTGACTAATGAATGGGGCTCCCCAATTCTCTTTGTCCACGCCTACCTAATAAAAGTACAGAGTATGAAAATGGCTAACCGAATTAAAATTTCAGAATCACATGCTTTAACAACTTTCGTGCGAATGAAAAAAGATATAAAAGTTTATTGTTGCATCAATTGTGTGTTTTTTATTTTATTATAGGTAGATGGAAGCTAACTGTATTTTAAACTAACTACTGAAACTTTTAAAGTATTATGTATAATTTAATATATTAATGCGCAGTTTTGACGACAAAACGGCTGTACCGTATTCAATTTTTAACATAGAAATATATTACACCTAGGAGTTGGACACAGTTCTTTGTAGGGTACATAGGTATAAAACTTGAAAGGGTAGAAATAAAAGTTTAAAATTAATAGGTGGCAACATTCTGATGTAACTCCAGTTACGGATAAAAATATAAGTTTCTATATATATTTTTTGTATGTAATGTCAGACTGTTTATTTGTAGATTTGTATTCTTTTCATTATGACGAACGTTACATATACTATAATTATTGCACACAATTGTAAGCCATAGAAGCAAAGACCATAATCATTCAGGCTTCTGCTTCTGCAATCATAAATGCTTCCTGAAAGATCACAATTATTAATAATGTAGCTAAAATGATTTTTACCTGTTCGGTCTCAAGAAAGTTGTTGTGAATGTCAAATCTATAAATACATACATTCTCTTAACCAGGTGTTGTTCTGCCGTAGACCTGCAATTTTATTAAACGAAAAATGACAAAATCTTTGTTATCAGAAAAAACACTATACTTACGCGTTAATTAAAATTGAAATTTCATTTTGCAAAAGTGAATAAACGTACATTTAAACGAAAACAAAAAAACATCACGCATAAATTACATAAAAAAACAACAAAATTAATGCTACGTCAATCACGTCATCTTTATTGTAATTACTGTTTGTTGGTCATAAAAATTCATATCAGCGAGTGTTGGGGCCAAAAATTAATATATACGCATTTTGAGCATTCATGTCATATACCGCAATATTACTGCCATTATGTCCAAATGACAGTTCAGCCGGGGAATGTTTATTTTATATTGTACAGTTATGAATACGCTCATAGTATCGGCTATTGGCCTGTGAGCGGCGGTGGGGAATAGTTATACACCTATGTGTGATGTAACGGCTACAGGGTGTGGAATAAAATGTACACTGAAATGTAGATTCAGCTGATTGGCAGCCGGCATACTGGCCCAAAAAAATAGCTGATACATTATTTACCTACATTTACACGACATAACACAAGCAGCAATAGCCTAATGGAGAGATCGACATACTGCTATACAGAGGGTCTCGGGTTCGAATCCACGGCACGCACCAATGACCTTTCGGAGTTATGTGCGTATTAAATTGTTAATTATCGCTTGCTAAACGGTGAAGGAAAACATCGTCTAAGAGTTCTCCATAAGTAATATTCTCAAAAGACATGTGAAGTCTACCAACCCACACTAGGCCAGCGTGGTGGACTATGGCCTTACCGTTCTCATAGTGAGAAGAGGCCCGTGCCCAGCAGTGGGACAGTTTATATATAGGGCTGACGATGATGACACGACATATAAATAAACAACAATTCATTATACCATAACCGTAGATATAAAAATTACCGGAGGCCACATTTCCCTTTTCTTTTCTGTCATCCCGCTCCTCCTCCACCTATTCCTATTCCCAATCATAGGAGCGCAACGCACTTGTGACTACTCTAGACTCGCGCGAGTCCATGGGCGGCGGTAATCGCTTACCATCAGGTGATCCGTCTGCTGATTAGCCTCCTAAGAAAAGCCATTGGTTTCACTAATTAGTAATTGAAAAAGATAATTAGCATTTTATTACAAACTAGCTGTTTCCCTCGGTTGCATCCGCGTTCTGAGGGAACTACTTCGCGTACGCGGTTAATTTATAGCCTAAGTTACTCTCCTTGGTACATCAGCTATCTGCCAGTGAACGTCAAAATCGGTCCAGCCGTTCCAGAGATTAGCGAGAACAAACAGACAGATAGACAGACAAAAATTGTAAAAAATGTAATTTCAGTATATGTACCGTGTATACATCCATATGCATTTGGTAAAAAGCGGTTATTTTAATATAACAGACACTCCAATTTTATTTATATGTATAGATGTATAGAGTATATCCGTGTGGTGACGGATTAAGAATACGGAATGTCACCACCCCATATCATCCCGTGGGTGTCGTAAGAGCCGACAGAGGGAGCATATTATGCAGAGACCAGCACTGTAAGAGAAGGAAAACTTGATACAAACCCTATACCAACACGCTTGGCCAGCGTGGTATAGAAGGCCAATTCCTCCTTTCAAAGGAGAGGCCTAGTCCAGCGGTGGACTGTTAAAGGCTGATGATGATGATAGAGTATAGATTCGAAAATTCTTTAGTGAGCCCCCTGCGTTTGAAATCTACTAATGGCCTCTAGAGTCTGAACTATATTTATTCATACACTAGTGGGTACCCGCGGCTTCGCACGCGGAATAAAGTTACGTTTTAAAAGTGCTCTGCCAAATCTAATATTTATACAGCCGGCGATTTTCCAGATTTCAAGATGACTGACCCTTTGCTTTTATATATTCATATATATAATATATAATAATAAAAAATAAGTGTCATGACAACAGCGCTACCTACCGGATCAAATTATAGCCTATATGTAGCGTTATAAAGTCCTCTACCTTCCAGTGAAAGTCTCATTTGAATCGGTTTAGACATTCCAGAGATTACCCCGGACAAACAGAAAGACAGACAGACAGACTAACGGACAAAAATGTTAAAAAGGGTTGTTTAGGACTTAGAATCGTGTAACTAACTATTTGCACTTTAAAACACATAGTCATTTTGAAATCACAGACAGACACTTTAATTTTATTTATATGTATACATGAATAGAAAAAGTAAAGACTCGGTATTGCGACAACAGCGCTACCTACCGGGTCAAATTGTAGCCTATATGTAGCGATATAAAGTCCTCTACCTTCCAGTTAAAGTCTCATTTGAATCGGTTCTTCCCTTCCAGAGATTACCCCGGACAAACAGAAAGACAGACGGACAGACTAACGGACAAAAATGTTAAAAAGGGTTGTTTAGGACTTAGAATCGTGTAACTAACTATATGCACTTTAAAACACATAGTCATTTTGAAATCACAGACAGACACTTTAATTTTATTTTATTTAGTATACATGAATAGAAAAAGTAAAGACTCAGTATTGCGACAACAGCGCTACCTACCGGGTCAAATTGTAGCTTATATCGCACCCTCAGTAATATAAGGGATCAAGTCAAAATTTTTGTAAACTCTGATTTTGAATGCTAAGGGCACAAAATGAAATCCGCTACCGGTTAGCGCTGACAGAAAGAGAAAAAGGACAATAATGACTCGGTAAATATACTTGTGTCCCTCTCACACTCTCTACGCCCGTTCCCCGCTCTTACTGCTATAAGGTCGCAAACCGTATCGTTTCCGTACTTGTCGGAGGTGAATTGTTCAAACGTTGTGCGATTCGTGTTTGTGCCCTTCTATGACGAAAATCCGTGTGAGTTTTGATTTTATAATTTTGTATTATAAAGAAAAAATTGTAGTTGTGCCGATATATTACGCAAAATGTACTAAATAATTGGGCCTTATTCATAATAGATCGGTATATTGCAAAAAAGTAGAAATGTTTTATGGAATCATATCTTATTGGTTCGTTATAGTACGTAAATTGTTTTGTGTTTGTTGACACAATTTGTTTTCGGCCCTTATTTACATGAAAAATTCAATATATTTTTTAATTCGACACTTTTCTTTCCACTTGAACTTGAACTTTACCTTGTATGACAAAGTTGTATTTCTTTTTTCAAAACTGAATATATATTTTTTGACATTCTCAATTGTTTATTTGGTGCTTGGGGTGCTTGCATGAATTTTACTTTATTTCTTTCAGCCCAACATCCGATTAGAACGTGTGAGAAAGATTCTAGTACAAGACTTGTGCCACCACAAGAAAATTCTTCCGCCGATTCTAGTACATCCGAAGACGAGTAAGAAAAAGGAACAGAAGATACAGACCATAGTTCCGCACCCCGCTCTTTAAATTCTTCATTTGAGCGACTGAATATCTTAGATGATGAACTTTTGCCAGACGAATTGCTACCATCCACTCCAGCATTATGCGAAGTCCTCGTTACTCACAATCCACCGCAGCATTTGCTTGCGTTATCAAAATAGTACTGCAGCTTCTAATATCCCCAAGAAAACCAATTAAGAACTAAACCAACACTACAAACAAAAAAAAATAAACAATTTGTGAGAAAACTACTGAATTTCAGATGGGAAATCGTCAAATTTAAATATTAAGCAGTACTGGATGACCAATAACCAATAACTTTTACGCAATTCGGATCTGAATCGAAGTCTCCGTCAGATTACTTCTATGAGTCCTTCAGTGAAGATATTATTGATATAATTATACTAAACACAAATTTATATTCTGTACAACGAAATCTAAAATCCACCAATGTTGCTCGGGAAGAATTATTGGATTTTGTTGCAATTAATATTTTGATGGGTGTCGTTAAGATGCCGTGCTATCGGGATTACTGGAGTAAGAATCTACGCTATAAACTAATAGCAGATGTTAAGAGTTTAAAGCGATATGATCAAATTCGTCAGTATTTGTACTCCGTTGATAATTCTCAACAGAATGGAGATCGTTATTTTAAAGTACGATCAATTTTAGATGGTGTACGTAGAAACTGCCTCAGTACAGAAGAAGAACATCGCTATAATATCGACGAAATGATGGTGCCCTATAGAGGTTCAACAGCTGGAAACAGGCGTCAATATTTAGCAAAGAAGTCAAAGAAATGGAGCTTTTGAAATGTTTGTTAGGGCTTTTATTTCTGCCTGCGTGTATGATTTTATTCCCTACGCTGGCAAAGACACGATTAGATATCATTATTTTATAAAATATAACAAATCTTAAGGTGTTGGTGCAAAAGTGGTAATAATTCTTTGCCAGAGTACCTATACAAAATAAGCCGGCGGTTGTGTACTTCGACAACTTTTTCTCATCACTTGAGCTGATCCACATGTTACGTCAAGAATATGATATCTTTTCCTTGGGCACAATTAGATCAAATCGTTTAAGAGAATGACAAATTAAACTACCAGATGATAAAGTATTGTAAAGAAGGGTAGAGGTGCAAGCAAACAAATACCTAGTTGATAATGAGAACAAACCTTGTGTCGTAAAATGGCATGATAACAAAAGTGTGATTTTGGCCAGTTCCTATGTGGATTTGTACCCTTTGAAGCCAATGTTGACGTTTCATGTCCACAGATAGTCAAACATTATAACTACGATATGGGAGGGTAGATTTGTGTGATATGCTTATCTCCCTTTATCGCACAATTTATAAAACAAAAAAAATGTACATGGCATTGTTTTCCCAGCTCTTAGACATTTGCGTAAACAATGCATGGATTATGTACAGAAAAGATTGTGTTCAGTACAATAAAGTACCTTACATATAAAAAAATATTCACATCTAAAAATCATGATTTATTATGAACTTCTATCGAAACGATAAAAATCTGACGCTATCCGACATAATATAGTAGGCATATTTATTATCACTATTTGTTTTAATAATTTGTCACTAATTTCATTTTTTTTATTACTTTTACAATAAATAGAATATAAATAAACAGTTTTTTTTTCATTGACTGTGTGTTTCGCAATGTTAATAATACATAACATTGTATTTTCCACTTAACCACCGTCCGCTTCGCAATGTTAAGTATTTTGAACATGCCGTTTCTAAGAATCTATTGATATTAGATATTTTTTTCATTTTTATAAGCTAATAATAACAATTTGTAGATAGAATCACCGAAAAAAATATCAATTTCAACCATACCTTTTGTTGCGAACTAAGGGGTTCAAGTGATTTGACCCTTTAGTTCGCAACAAAAGACATTATGTTTAATTGTTTATTAGAATTCATGATTTTAAGATTATTGTTACATTCTGCACTGATTTTATTAAACTATTACTTAAATTTTACCTGATATTTTATTTATAAAACAAAAACAAAAGATTTAGATTACGGTTTGATTTGTTAATATACAGTACTAACTATAATTAAGAACTAAACTATAATAGGGACTTTAATAATATATGGGATCAAAATGAAATAGCTCCATATTTCTGTTATGATTTTTGTACTATATGGGCCTAAGTTAAAAGGGTTTTTTTCTATTACTTGTAATTTATAGAATATATTTCCGTTATTATTTTTTTAAATTGCTATACATAGTGCATTTATAGAAGAACAAATCTGCCTAATTTCACATTTATAACTTGAATAATAAGGAAGTTATTCCAAAAAATAGCTGTAATGGTGGAATCCAGAATCTTTAAACGCGATTTCCCAAAAATCTACTTTTTTGGATTGTGCCCTTATATTACTAAGGGTGCGATATATAGCTACTTCTTTTTTTAAATACATGCATATTATGCATCCACCCAGACCAAGACAAACATTCATGTTCAAGCACACAATTATTTGACTTGAGCGAGAATCGAACCCGCGACCTGCGGCGTAGCAGAGGCTTACGCTCCCGAAGCGCCAACCGGTCGTCTAAACTAACTAGTAAACTTTTACGTTAATTCATATTATAAATTATTTCAGTGTTCTGCGCGAGTCCATATATATCTTAGCCCATACCATGTAGTAAACTTCGAATTCAAAATTCGAAAAATAAGAAAATAAACGAAAATGACGTATTTTGTCACGACTGGTCGTAAGTATTAGATAAAAATTTTATGATTTGTGATTTTATTACTCGGTGTCATGGTTGTAATTTGGTTGAACTTAAAACTGTTTTGAAACATTTGTTTCTGTTTGGTAGGAATACGATCGCGGACAGATTTTAGCTAAGATTTTGTACGTGACCCGTCATCTTGTCCTAGTAGTATTATATATCGATGGCAGACAAAGTTGACTATTTTCGCGTCTATTGCGTGGAAATTCGTCGGCTAGACGCTTATAGTAATGCGGGTTTGACTTAACAAACACAGCTACTTCTAATATGTATAAGCATGGTAAAGTTAAAATTTTGTAATTTTTAAATAGGGCACGCAGCTATCGGTCTTCTTAAGTCTAAACATCATCACCCATAAACATATTTTTTGAGATTTGAATGCTGATTCTTTTTCCGTCGAGTTACCCGTATATAATGTGAATGAAAGTGTGTGTAAAGCGTATGCAGATATACTATTTTTTTTACATAACATTTCAATATGAGTAAGTAGAGCGAGTATTGAGTTGAGCGAGAGTTAAGTATTGCTTCGTCGATTTTGTTATCGACAGAACGAGGTTCCAGGTACGATTTTCGGCTGTCGAAATGCTGGTTGGTTTTTAGAATAACGCACGACAAACAATATGAAACCCTATAGGATCACTCTCATTCACTCACTCCGTGATTGCCTTTCCGTTATTACAGTGCTTTTGTTAAGTACGGCAACATTCTGTCAAATCTAGTTAGACTTGTAAGCGGACCTTGGGTTCTTTTTTTATAATAATAATTATATTCTGCTATTCTACTACATTCACACTACACCATCTAGTCCAACACTAAGCAGAAGCTTGTACTATGGGAACTAGATAATGGATAAACATTTTTTTTTGTAAATACATACATATTATACATAGAAACAAGGCAAGAAGTCCTGGATGCAACTGAGATGATGCTAGGGCGATAATATTCATGATGATAAACAACAATGCTTATGCTCCGAAACTACTGGGTGAATTGAGTTAAAATTTGACACTAATATGCTTTTTCGCAACCCAAAGACAAAAGTACCTATACCATAAACAACTGAATTTTAAAGTCAAAACCAATTATTCAACTAGATCACATTGTGACTCTCATGAAAGTAAAAAACGAATCTTTTATTCCTGAAGGTGATATATCAGAAAAGCCGCTAAAGGACGAAACTAGTCCTTTTAATATAATGCACATTTCTTACAACTAGCTTACAATATAATTCTTAGAACACTATTAGGTGGGTCCACACAGAGCGAGCAGCCTCGCGAGGCATTTGCCGCGCGAGGAAACAGTCCCCGAACGAGCGAGGCCATAGAATAAAGCTGCGTTCACATTTATCTGACGTGATCTCTCGTGACGGTCTCTGTCGTAATTACTTACCGTTCACATTTGTCTGTCGCCGTCTGTCGCGATCTGACACAATTTTAAATCAGTTCTGTCTTGACTCTCGTGGAATTCACACTTTCGCAATGTTTTTGATGAATTATCCGAATCAGATTAAGTAGATATCCAATTATATCCTTAATCATAAATTATTTACATAGGATTATATTATTTCGTATTCAGTTAGCTCATCTATAGGTACTTGTATACGAATAATATTATAAAAAGGAAGTCAATTAGTTCGTCGTCCATTGCGCACAATTGCAAACGCGCGTCTGACGCTTGACGACAGACAGTGGCGCGTCCACATTAGTCTGACGAATTGTGTCGCGCGAGTTAACTGTACGGAACCCAACAATGTTAGCTTCGTCAGCACATCTCTCCCCACCAAATTATCTAGATAATCCTATTGTCATCTTAGCATTAATTTATTATAAATACCTTTGTAGATCTAACATTAGCGATTACTATTTTATATTTTAAATATACTGTTATAATTAAATAAATGTTTTTTACAATTAATCTGAGTCCAATCTCTTAATTCGCGCTGTACCGTCCCCACACTCCTCCCCCCTCTCCGTCGCAGACCGGGACATTGTCTGTCGCGACACGACAGACGATGTCACGACAGATTACATCAGACAAATGTGAACGCGGCCTAGAGCGCGGCAGCCTCGGCACCGTAGGAAAAAACAAAATTGTAGTTGTCATAAAGTTTGAATTCAGAACATGAAAATATACAGTCCGTTCACAGTTATTTTACCTCTGACAGATGTCGGTGTTTATTTTCTTACAGGAAAGTAAAATAGGGTTACCCGTGCGTAACATTTTACCCAATATTAGTGGAAATGCTTCAAAAATTCAAATGCTTGAAGCTCATGGCCGCAAAGTGGTTAGATTACCGCCATACCACTGCGAGCTAAACGCAATTGAACTTATGTGGAGTCTCATTAAAAGGCGAGTCACAAGCAAAAATTTAGGACAAGAGGCAACCAACATTGTGAATTTAGCTGAAGAAGCTTTTCAATCTATCACTGCAGAAGACTGACAAAAACAATGCAAACATGAGCGCCACATTGAAGACAAGCTTCGTGAAACAGATGGGTCTACGGATGCTGAAATGGACAGGTTCATAATAGAATTAAATTCTGAGTCTGATACAGAATATGACAGCAGTTACGAATCATCATAACATTGGCAGTCCACATGGATCATTCTTATAGACTCACGCCTGTTTCCATGCAGGGGTAGGCAGAGGTGTAATATGACACCCACATCATTCTTATTCAAAATAAATATGAAAATTAAATTTACAGTTTTTGTATTTGATAATTAGAACCTCACGTTGGCGTAATTATGATGCGTTTACCTTTATATATTAAATAGACAACATTTTTATTATAACTACTTATCTTCATAGGAAATTAGTTATTTCGTAAGAAAATAAATGTACATGCATATAGCCATGCCAATATCAAGAGGTTTTGTTACAAACATTACTTCCAAATATTTAATACGATCGCTTAGGCAATAAAAAACTAAGTTCATTTTAGCAATAATGTATATTTAAAATGGGAGTATTATATACCAAATATAGCAACACAACGCCCAGGTTGGCCAATCTAACAGCTAGAGGTAAAATAACTGTGAACGGACTATAGTTGAAAACTATTATGTATTGCGCATGTGTCAAATTGTCGGCTTGTGAATTAGAGTGAAATAGTATATTTGCCATCTATCGGTCTACGTATCAATGTGAGATTGTTGGTCTCTCCTCTCTCTTATTTTTAAATTTTGTTTATAAATATAGTACTTGGAAATGGTCATACTGCAATAGGGTTGTGGCATGTGTTTTTACTAGCCGGCTGCATGACTGACGCCGATTGCTATACCTACTTTGGGTACTAGACAATGGTAATAATGGGCCATAATATACACACATACATACATAACGTCACGCCTTTTATCCCCGAAGGGGTAGGCAGAGGTGTATTTCTACACCCACTTTTCGCCAGATATACTTCAGTCCCACGTAATAAGGGGCGAGCCTATTGCCGTACCGGGCACATTTCCAGACTCCGTGCTGCTACTGAGAATTTCGTGACAGAAAAACCCAATAACACTGCCCGACCCAGGAATCGAACCCGCGACCTCCCGATCCCACGCGCACATTTATGCCGCGAGACCAACGAGGCAGTCGTATAGGGTTTGATGTCGAGTTTTCCGTCTCTACGCAAAGATGGTATTTGCATCGTGTTATCCCTTAGTCGCCTCTTACGACACCCACGGGAAGATAGGGGGTGGTGACACTTGTATTCTATGCCGTCAACCACACGGCCATAATATACATATTTACTTATACTTACTTTTTTTGTAAATATATACATAGAAACACCCAGACCAAGACAAACATTCATGTTCATGCACACAAATGTTTGACATGAGCGGGAATCGAACCCGCGACCTTCGGCGTTGTAGTCGCTTACACTCCCGCTTTGCCAACCGGTCGTCGATTATTGTTATACCTAAAGGATGGAATAGGTAGACATGGAAAAAAATATAGAATGAATTATAGGAAATGAATATCTGTAGGCAAGGATACTGTAACCGAAGCACAGACTGAAGGATTATTATTCGTACAATAAATAGCGTCAAAGATGAGAATGTTATGATGAATGTATCCTCCGTCATTCAGTGACCAGGGCAAAAGTGTTACTGGGTTTTCCCGAATTCTCAGAAGCAGCATGGAGTCTGCTGATGTGCCCGTTAACGGCAATAGGCTCGTCGCCTATTACGTGGGACCTAAACATTTCATGGTGAAATGTGGATGTAATAATATTATAACTCTGCCTATCCTTACGCGGATACAGACGTGAGTCTATAAAAAAAATGTCCAACATACAAACACACTTGCGAATTTATATTATTAGTAAGGATTATTATGTTCGAGCGAGGCACGAAACAGCGTACCTACAGACCGCGGCAAAACAAAAAACCAAACTTGATGGCTCGGCCGCTCGGTCGCTCGCCCGCGGCGGCACATGCGCTTGCCTCGGCCGCGGCACGTCCACACAGAGCGCGCAGCCTCGCGCGCCAATTCCTCGCGAGGCTGCGCGCTCTGTGTGGACGTGTCTAATTCGGTTGCTCGGGCGCACGCTAAGCTTGGCCGCGGCGGCACATGCGTTTTCCTCGACCGAGCCACGTCCACACAGACCGAGCAGCCTCGCGAAGCATTTTCCTCGCGAGGCTGCTCGGTCTGTGTGGACCCGCCTATTGTCTAAACAGATCGAGAGAAAAGCTTTTATGCACTCCCCATAAAACATTCACACAACTTAAGAATATCTAAGACATAAATATTCCTACAAATAATCTGTCTTTTTCTTAAGCTTAGAGTAACATATAGTCGTCTCTTTCTATCTAATGAGGACCATTGAAGATCGCAACGTCGGCGTAATGCGTCGGTGAAATTCGGTCACCCGTGGTATACATATTTCATGTGCATGCCTTGTAAGAGACTAAAAATAGGGTGGTTTTTAAATTCAATGTTTTGCTTTATATAAACGTGGTTTGCATGTAAAAGATCGAGTGGATATCTAGCTACTAGGCCGAGGCATTCCTCGATTAATTCATTTTAAAAGTACATTGCAGATATTTTTATATAAGATAAGATAAGCGTATTAGACACTTTTAATAATTCAACTGGGGTGACGCAAGCATAAAAGTACGAGTTCTGAGCCGACCGCAAACTGTAGCTGCAGACGATATTTTGCTCTCACTTTGCTCATATCGCGGCAACATGTGGTCGCAACCTGTGTCATGATTTCGAACCAACCGCAGACGGCAGCAACAGTTAGCAGCGCCTTATTCTTATTGGTTGTAAGTGTTCTATATGATAAGATGACTGACGTCATTGACAATACTAATGTGCGACTGACATCGCAGACGGTGTATTACTCGCTACGGCGCGCCGTAGAGCATGCGTCAGTCGCTACGGAGGGTATTTCAAAGAAATACATAGAAGAGGCAACTGTATGTAGACAAGTCAGTCACAGCAGACCTCGTAGGATATTCGTCAACGAAATTGGAGACGTTTTGAAAAAGGGCAAGGTCCGAAGCACCTGGAAACGGTGAGCATGTATGTCAAAATTAAAATCT
Organism: Euclidia mi; assembly: GCA_944739405.2. Classification (NCBI taxonomy): domain Eukaryota; kingdom Metazoa; phylum Arthropoda; class Insecta; order Lepidoptera; family Erebidae; genus Euclidia; species Euclidia mi. The sequence continues at coordinate 74,161,428 of OX123192.2, forward strand.
CAAATCTCTGCCTACACGTACGGGAAAAAGGTATGAGTATAATAATATGTACGTAACATAGAAACCAGTAATGTCCCGGCAACACATTTCGTGCTGCTGTAATCTGCGTTCGTCTATGAACCCGTACCTTAATTATTAAGGAAATGCTATAACATATTAAAATGTTGCTAAATTTTAGAATATAAAACCTAAGTTATTATAAAAAAAAACTTTAACTGTCTTTTACATGTTATTATATCTGATATGGATAATTTGTCGTGTCTATTGCTATTTTCTTTAATAATAAGACCTACTATACGTAACTATTTAGTAATCTGTGACTATACACAGTTATGCAATAAATAAATCTTTATCTTTAAGGCTATATCTACAGGCTATTCAAACTAAATTAAATATTCTGTTAAGGCAAATACACAATATAAGAAATATTTATTCTACTCCTTGCATAGCTTTTATAAAGAATATTATTAATTTTTAAAGATTTTTAAACCGATGCTTCTTATATTTTTATCGATAATTGGCGTGTTACAAAGAATCACCAATCCTATTAAAATAATCTGTTTGAATTCAATATTTTGAGATAACTTTTCATTCTAGTTGAAATACTGTTTGCTTTGAGATGAAAGTATTTAATAAAGTAGATAATCCTTAATCCTATTTTTATTGAAAAATAATATATATTTTTGAGTTTCTTTAGATTTAGAGCGCTGTTCCATTAAGGACGTGCTACGCAGCTATGCTAAGAAGATGTAAAAGCAAAGCTTAGCCTTTAAGGAACTATGTAACCGTTTATACAAATGCTAAGCTATGTAAAGGGTGAATGAGATGTGGAATGAATACACGTTGCCACAAGGTAGCTGCACACTAGCCACAACTTCATAGCAATGCCTTTCTTTTGCGTGTGAGTGTTTGGCTGTCTGTCTATACCAACGAACGTGATCTACTCAAAAATTACCGACCAAATTCTTTGTTTCATAGATACATACATACATAATCTCACGCCTATATCCCCGAAGAGGTAGGCAGAGGTATACTGCTACAACCACTTTTCGCCAGATTTATTTTAGTCCCACGTAGTAGGGAGCGAGCCTATTGCTGTATTGGGCACATTACCAGACTCCGAGCTGCTACTGAGAATTTCCTAACGGAAAAACCCAATATCGAACCGGAGACCCGCCAATCCAACACGCACATTTATGCCGAGAGACCAACAAGGCAGTCGTATTGTCATTTTTGGTTTCGACTTTCACAAATATAGTCTGGTTTCTGAGGTTTTAGTGAATAATTCAAGCGGAAGAAGCCGCGGGCGAAGTAGGATTAGTGAATATAAAACGAATCTATTGCTATAAAGCATAGCTCATCTCTCGTGATAGCCCAACCTTATTTGGATTATTTTATAGACTTAAAATATCCAAGCGTAATACAGTCGCAGATGTTTTTGTCATCGACATTTATTAATATAGATTTACAGCAGTGATAGCCTGGTAAAGATACCAACAGACTGTTATGCAGAGGGTTCAAATGCACGGCGCGCACCGTGGGCTTTTCGGAGTTGCGTGAGTATTGAATTGTTAATGAAATTATCGCTTGTCGAGTGCCTCGGAGAGCACGGTAAGCTGTCGGTTTCGGTTGTCATGATGATCTATGACAGTCGTTATAGGGAGTCAGTACCCCAAATCAAATGATACTAGTCTAAACCACGGAATGTCGCTTTCCCTTTGGGTTAAAGAAAGCAGACGGCGGTTGCTCTGTGGAAAGGCTAATTAATTTTCTGTTATACAATATAACCAGATGGTTGGACTAGTCAGCGGATACACCACTATCTCGACTTACATCTTGGAGCCTCATTCCAAGATGTAAGTCGAGATAGTGGTGTGTATATTGGATTTGAACCCAAAACCCTCAGCAAACAGCCTGACGATCTCTCACTAGACTATCAATCGTAAAAATGAAGAGAAATCTCGCTATATTCAAACTCCAAACATTATAACATCTCACCATAACTGCAAGCAAATAATTAAGGAAAGCGAAGTACTAGCGGCACTTTAAACATTTAGATTTATATATAAAAGTTCTCGCTAATTGGAAACGTATCTCAAATTAATTATCAAGTTAATGGTACAAGTTAGAATGTTTAATCTTGCTACGGTTTCTGGGGCGGTTTTAGCAGACTTTTTAAAACGCTTGAGTTTACGGGAAAATGCTTTAAAAATGTAAACGAAAAATTTAAAAGATATTTAGTGAAAAATGGTTTTTATTTATATTATTTCTGATGTGACTTTGCCAGCTCGAGTGTCGGCTATCACGACAACATAAAAGCTACCTGCATAAATGTCATACAAATCCGTTCCGTAACTTTTATGTAAAGGGTTCCAAACAACGATTGGTTTTTATTTACTTTCGTCCTTATTTAAGCAACGCAACATTTGAGAATCATCATCATCTCAGCCAAGAGAAGACTGCTGGACATTCACCTCCCCTACGGCGTTAAACACAAACAATCTAGAGCCACCCTTGGAACTTAATCAATATTTGAATTGCTTGTGTTGGTTGTTATTTATTTGAACAGAAGTAACGCCCTCAACCACATACAAATTTGTACGCACCACAAGGCAACACCGAAGTCGCTGCGACGTTATTCACAAGTAATCACCGGTGACCACATCTTGACCGCATTATGACATGTGGCCAATGTGTTTTATATATGTGGTACATTTGAGTCAAAACTAAGCACAAAAAATTCAGTTAGTAAAAAACAATGCTGAAAAGGGTGTCTGCAAACTCTATCCATTATTGGATTCACAATATCTCGCCGACGTATTTGTACTCATTAATCGGTTGCAAAATGCTAAGTCAACAATTTGTGACGGTTATACCCGGTGATTAATAGAAATGAATGCAAATTATGCATTGAAGACTTTTGAATGAAGAAACAGTAACCTTTTCGTTATAAAAGCGTGAATTTGTCTACTAAGATAATGCCTGGCCGCGATTTTACTCGAAGTAGCAGAATGAATAAATGTCTTTTGGGAGCATTATGGAGAAATTTCAGATATTCTGGTTTCCTCGCGTTTAGCAAGCCATAATGAACTAAATAAATTAATTCGTACCTCGAAAAGAGAGTAATGCACGCTCTGGGTTTCGACCAGAGACTCTTCGTAGCAGTGTGTTAGTTTTTCCACTAGGCTATCGGTGCTTAATATAACAATATTTTCCTTTTCAAAAATAGGGGGAGGTATTCTTCTTCACTTTATGGTCTTGTTTGCTGCAACTGGGGGAGGTATTGACAAGCTATGACAATACCTACCCCTATTTAGTAAACTATATGAGGAGAACTTATACTTTATTGCAATGTGCGCATTGCGTCGGCGTATAGGGCCAGTTCAAGGTCGTTCCATATGGAGGGCTTTAGCAGAGGCCGATGTCCACCAAGATAGCCTAGAGGTACAACAGACTGTTACGCAGAGAGTCTTGAGATCAAAACACTTAGGGCCGGTTTCCCCGCTGTCTGTTGGTGTATATGTGAGATAAGTCATACAAATTTCGATCTAATTTTTAATCTGGAAAATGAATTCTATCCAGAGGTGGGGCAATTGAGCCTTAATCTCGAAAGGTCAGAGACAAGCACCGAAGATCGAGAATCTTTACAATACATATGAGTCTTCTAGCATCTCTAATAGGATACCGTGCCCTCTAAAAATAGTATAGAAGTGAATATTTTTCATCAAAGTCGTTCTAACCAAATTGTATTTAAACTGTTGACCTGATTATCAACCATTGCAACATCTGTTTATTCACAGCCAACATGACGTAATGGATTGATTGATAGAGCCTTAATCAACTGTTAGATGCGCACTTGACGTAATCTGAACAGACAGAGGGATTAGTGACCGTGGGCTCACGTTAATTTATTTAACAACCGAACTGATTACGTTTATGTTATTGTTATTAGTTTGATCATTATAGGATGATAATGATGTTAAGAAAAGCTGGCAACATCTAGAATAGCGTTTGACTTGTATAAGTCTTGTGTTGTTAAAACTTAACACAGTAAAAAACATGTCTAAATGTCTGTTTAGAAGCGATTTCTGAAGAGAGTGAATCGTTTTTGCAAATTCGTTCTTTATTCATCATCAGCCCAGTATATAAATTGTCCCATTGCTACACACGGGCCTCTTCTCACTATGACTTGGGTAAAGCCATAGTCTATCACGCCGGCCAAGTGCAAGTTGGCAGTTTCGCGAGAATAATGGGGAGCTCGCAGACATGCAGGTTTCCTTACGATGTTTAGCAATAGTGCCTAATGTGACCATAGCATTAGTGATAAGATGGTAACCACGCTACTGAAAACTCACAGTTCACCTAAGTTGCCTACTTCAACGCACTTAAATAGATCTGCGAAGAGAAATATTTCTAGAGAATTCAAAATTCTCTACCGATCAGAAAGTCAAGTCAGTCAATCTAAAATAAATTCAACCAAATTAAAACGGAGCTTTTGATTAATAGGTAAGCACTTTCCTCGCCAATTATACTGAAAAGATAAGTCGTCTCGTTGGAATTGCTTCATGTAAGCATGAAGCGATTCCAACGAGACGACTTAAAGAACATTCAGTGAAATGAAAAGTCTTTGTTTATTGTATAATTGGCGCGTTATTATTGAATCTAGTCGACTGTTATTTTCAAATATTTAATAAACAAAGGTGACATTTAAGTAGATTGGTTCCTTGTTAATGAGTTCGCTTTTGTAAATATTAAGAAGCTTAAAGTATAGAAATTGACATACTACGGCGTAATTAATATATGTACTACATTTTATGTACTGTCTGTTTAAGTTTAGAATGAGAATATTTTTTTTTATGAAATTGGCGGCAACGAGTGGACCGCCGCCCATGGACACAAGCAACACCAGAGGATTCACACCAAAGCAATAGGAATAGAAGGAGGGGTGGAATAAGGATATATGAATAGGGGATAGGCCTTCTGATTCCGTGAGTGACTCTCACTCACCGAACGAAACGCAACAGTATAGGTACTGTTACTTCACCTAGTTTTATGTCTGCCCTTATGTATGGAAGTGAAAGTTGGGTATGGCAGAAGAGACTTGAATGTATATAATAAATGCTGTAGAAATGAGAGCATTGAGAAGTACGCGTAGTGTATCTTTGGCCGATAGAGAAAAGAATTGTGTGATAAGAGAGTGTTGTGGGGTTAAAGAAGATGTAGTGATCGAGAAAGGCATGTTAAGATGATTTGGGCATATGGAGAGGATGGATGGCGAAAGACTGACAAAGAAAATATATAAGACAAAAGTGAATGAGACAGGACGAAGAGAAGACCTAAGCGGACGTTCTCTGACCACATTGGAGACATCCTAAAAAGAGGACAGGTCGGAGGTACCCAGAACAGAAGAGCATGCATGAGAAACTTGATGGGAGTGAATGAAGCAAAAGAGATATGTCAGGATCGTTGCAAATGGCGTTCCTTAGTCCCTGGCTACCCGTCCGGGAAACAGGCGTGAATATGTATGTATGCATTTATTGTATTATTATATCGTTTTGCATGTATTATATTAGTAGAGAGCCTAGTAAATAAAAAGTCGACAAAACAGAGTGTATCGTAACTTTAACGAATAAACTATTCATTTTCTCGCCTCACACGAGTAAATTTTCTTTCTTATGTATCTTACCCGATATTTCGCTTGAACTTTATTTATAATTTAGAACCTTTTAAACAACGTTTAAAACAATCAATGTGAGAGACTTTTGTGATAAAGCTCTATTTATTACTAGAGGACGCCCGCAGCTACGCTTGCAAGTTTTTTTTTTAATTTAACTGTTTCTGCCCTTTCTCTTGGGAATTTCAGGAAATCCCTTCTTAGTGCACCTCTACGATCCCCAAGGAACATACATGCCAAATTTTAGCTTCCTGCGACTTATAGTTTTGGCTATAGCTTGTCTGTCAGTCAGTCAGTAACGCAAGGATTTTATATATACAGATAATATGTTATGAAATATTGAACAATATTTCTGACCTATTTTTTAGAGGCTCAATTTGATGACTAAAAAGACTGTTATGAAAAGAGTTTCAGGTCTAAATTCATAGTGATTTGAATATTAGGTGTAAATTAAATTATTTATTTTCGCATCAAAATTAAAGTCCTTTATTCATTAAGGTCACAATGTGCCGCTCATGAAAACTCAAATTTAATAACAATTACTTAAAGTTTTGATGGTAAGCAATTACCGCCGCCCATGGACACAAGCAACACCACAGGAGTCACAAGTGCGTTGCCGCCCTTTGGCGTTGGGAAAAGGGATAGGATGAGGAGTAGGATGAGGGAGAAGGAATAGGGGATAGGCCTCCAGCACTCTCACTCACCGAACGAAACGCAACAGTTTAGGTACTGTTACTTTACGTCGTTTTTCTGTGAGAGGGTAGTACTTCCCCGGTCGAACCGGCCCATTCATGCTGAAATCAGCAAGGCTCTACTACCGTTCATTCTATTCTACTAGAATATTTTTCTCTTTTAGATTCTACTCATATCACAAAACAAGGGCGAAGAAACACGAGAAAGAACGGGCAGTAAAATTCAAATTCTTTATTGGCTCAAATATAGGCACAAAATGGTGACAAATATAGATGCAAAATAAATCCACTATATTTTACCTTGCGGCATGCAAAAATTATTTCGCAGTTTATACAAATGAAATATCATAACTTATTAAATAAAAGAAAAGGAAAAAAGAAGGTGGCTCTGTTCTCCCCAAGACCGGGTTAATGATCTCGTATGTGCCCGAGACCAAAGGCGTAATTGGTGAAGACCTCAACGGTGAAGAAGGCGTCGACTTAGTCGTAACGGTTTAGCCAGCGGAAGAGGCAGGCCACAGGGGCATAGTGCCTGGAACCTGGTGGAGGGCAGCGGCACCCATCAGTACTGAGGCAAAGCGTAAAGAAGCGTTTCCAGACCGGTTTGCCAACAGACTTCTACTTTCTCCCTGAGTTTGTAGAACCGCGATGTAGAAAGCAACGGGAAACTACTACATTATTCTATCCCATGAGAGTCTTTTGATGAGAATGCAAGTAGATCCAATGTCAGTTTTCCCGAGTGACCCGCGTAGCGACCGGCGCTCAGGACTTACCGGGGTTCAGAGTGTGAAATGGGATACCGGCCATGGGAATGTAGGCAACCAGGCAACCCACGGAAAATATGCGACTGGAAGAGACATTAAACTTCGCAAGAACACACGCATATGAACCTGAAACGTGCGCGGATTGTTAGGGAGAGGGCGACTGGACATTCTAGGTAGAGAACTCGAAAGATGTGATTCTGTTATCACCGGCATCAGCGAAACCCACTGGAAAGACAGTGGCCATCGTGACTTGGAGAAACATAGTATATACTACTCAGGAGACGCTTCCAGCAGTTTCACTGGAGTGGCCATTGTAATCCCAAAAAAATGGAACAAATCCGTTCTTGGCTATAACCCTATTAGTGGCAGGATCATATCCCTGAAACTCGATGCATCACCGACACCACTTAATATTATTCAGGTGTATGCTCCTACAAGCTTAGCCAAGGATGAGGATATTGAAGACTTCTACAATGAACTCGAATCTTCAATTGAACGAGTACCAAAACGGGAAATGCTTATTGTTTTAGGTGACTTCAATGCAAAAATCGGCAGCACAAAACAAGATGTTGGCCTTCGCAACATCGTCGGGCATTACGGTCTTGGACAACGAAACAATAGAGGAGAAAGACTACTACAATTCGCAGCTGAAAACAGCTTTACCATAGCAAACACTGTTTTCCGACATCACCCAAGAAGGCTTTTCACATGGACGTCCCCCGACGGACAGTACAAAAATCAAATTGACTACATACTTATAAGAACTAGATGGCGTAGTTCAATTACAAACTCGCACACATTGCCCAGTGCCGACTGTCAGTCCGACCATCAGCTGCTTGTCTGTAACCTTAGACTCAGATTGCATAACACTGTAAAACGCAAAGTAAGTAATTGCCTAGAAATCTCCAGTGGCAGTTCTCTCAGAGAAAAGCTTAATGAAGATGGTCATAAGTGGAAAATGAAATCCGTTGAGACCAATCCAGACTCACTTTGGGAGAACGCTAAAGACCAAATTAAAGAAGCTGTACTTATGACACAAACTAAGCAACTTAAGACCAAATTACAACACTGGATGTCTGATACAACATGGGACCTTGTGGAGCGTCGTCGTAAAGCGAAAATGAGTGGGGATATCGTCAGTGTTCTCAACAGATTGAATGCACAAATACAGGCTGGCTGTAGACGCGATTATAACAACCATCTGAATAATATCTGCACAGAACTTGACAGAAACTCTGACCGCTTTGAAACCAAAGACCTTTTTAAAAAGATTCGCTATATTACCCGACAATTCAAACCAAGAACATGGGCTATCGAAAGATCCGATGGTGTCACTGTAACTGAAATTAAAGATATTGTCGAGGTCTGGAGAAGTTACTGCAAATCACTCTTTGCTGACAACACCTCGCCACCGCCAATGTTATCAGTTCAGGCCAGTACTGCATCTGTGCCGAAAGAACCACATATACTTAAAAGCGAAGTAAGTGCTGCAATAAATCATCTTAAGCGAAACAAAGCGGTTGGTGCTGATGATATCCCTATCGAGGTATTCCAAGCCATGGGCGAATTCGGGGTTGATGTTTTACACACTAATAAAAATATATTTAATGAATTTCTCGGAGTAATTACTTTAAATATATTTAGGTTTCTCTGACTGTTGCGCTAAAAGTCTTGATTATAATACATCATACAATTTTATTTAGCGGGTCTTCATCGCGGTCATTGTCTTTTAAAGGTAAGACAAAACACATATTATACTCTGTGATATAATTTTATTTTCACCAAAATTATTATTTCATATAGTAACAACGTGAATCGATGCATAAGGTCAATGCACTTTATTTATAACCTAAAAAGTAGCTTAACCTTCGTTCACGTACGTCACATCGTAGTCCTGTGAAATGCTGACTTTAAAGTGGTTTAATAGAATAAAACATTTTTTAGTATATTTTGTAAAATAAATATTATAGGTAGCTTTTATATCACGGGCTGAGTACATACTTTCGGGAAAACACTGACTTAAAGTACATGGTGTAGACTAGTGTCAGGATAATTTTTGGTACTCAGTCTGTGTAATGGTAATTTAAAAGTAAAACCAAAAGTATTTTTCTTACTCCTATTCACATGAAAGACTCAATTTCATTTTTAACGACTTTGCTATCTCTATAAAATACCTCTCTAAAACGAAGTACCAACGTAGTTTTCAAAGTTAGCCAATAAAAAAATGTAAAAAAGCTAAGTTTCTCCCCTAGCTATGATAACAGCTCTTGAACACCATTCCGGTGTAAAGGACCTCCATCATAAAATTTGCCGCCATTCCCCTGCTTATGGACACAACAAGATAAAAAATATCTTCTGTGAAAATTTAAGGATTATAAAAAGTACAAAGTTTTGGTGTAAATTTTAAGCTACAGGCAACAATTTTAGAGAAAGTACTTTTGGTGTCACGTTCGGTAAGTCGTCTCAAATATAGAAGGATCTTAAGTCTCGCTGTTCTAGTCAACCATTTGATATACTGGTGCCATGAAACCGACGGTCAGACGGGCAGTGGCTCTGTGGAACAGCTTAATATTCAGTCAAATCTGGTTAGACTAGTAAGCGGACCCCGGGTAGCAACTGAACGCTAGATAGATGATGATCTGAAATATCAGTTTTGCCTTTGCGGGATTGTAAAATGCCTTAAATCAACTGTCAACTAAACATGATTGATCAACATAATTAACTTTGATGGCAGACACAAATATGCCGTGAAGTAAAAGAAGCTGGTAAAAAGAACCGGGTGAAACTCTTTGAAGATACGTGCGTGTCGTGCGTTTAGTTTAGTAATTTTTCATTTGCTAAGCATTTAAGGAAAACATCGTGAGAAAACTTGTATGTTTGTTAGTTCTCTATAATTTTTCCGAACATGACATGTGATGTCTGCCAACCCACACATAGTCAGCGTGGTGTACCTCGTAGCCTGCTCGTAGTGGTAAGAGGTCCGAGCCTTGCAGTGCAACAGTTTGTATACAGAGCTGATGATGATGAATAAATTAGATAATAAGAATCCCATTTTGCATATAGCCAGTCAATCAGAAGCGTCAAACGATATCCTGCATTGTACTTGCATACTAAACCCTTTTTTTGTCTGGACTTTAAAAGATCAAGAAAAGACTAAAGAAATTGAAGTGACAAAAAATACCAATGACTCCTTCAATTTCACACGACTTTTATTTGTTATTGCTATTTTTATGATTGTTAATTTACACGTGAAACACAAATACGTACAAAGTGCCATCGTCTTATCGTATCGTCTTTCGACGTCAAAAGGTTTTCGAGATTAAGATATTTTCATTGGAGTATTTTCGTCTCGCATAATCGTACAATCTATATTTATACCCAGATTATTTGAGCTTAAGCTATCTAAATCTTATCAGAGTCATCACGATCCAACGCTAAATTCTCATCAACATATGAAAACCCCACACTAAAACTACTCTAGTGGAAATCGATATTCATAACAGCACTTTTCGCACCTCTATTCTTACGATTCACGTAATTATGTTCGTCTTTGAAAGCGTGTAATAAGGCGCATCATTATTCCAATCTGTTCCATCCACTAGATCAGATAAGATGTGGAGAAAAATTCTGGCCAAATTGGAAAACCCAAAGAAGCCACTATTAGGCCCTAATGTGAAAGCCTTACAATTCTGGGGCCTATTACTGCCGGATAATGTCTGCAAAAGATATTTTTACTTACTCATGCATATATTGGTAACAATATTCACAGCTACGGAATACATAGACGTGTGGTTCGTCAAATCCGACATGAATTTACTGCTGAATAACTTGAAAATTACAATGTTGGCAACTGTCAGCGTTTGTAAAGTGACGACATTTTTATTATGGCAGAAATATTGGAAGAGCATTATCGAATATGTGACAAGGGCGGACCTGTATCAAAGGACGACAAGCGACGAGAAAAAAAACTTAATCATAGCTGCTTTTACGAAGTACTGTCGAAAGATAACTTATCTATATTGGTCTTTAATGTACACAACTGTTGTTATTGTGATGGCTCAGCCAATCTTCAAGTATTTTTCCTCTGAGACCTATAGGATGAACGTCAAAAATGGTACAGAGTGTTACTTACAAGTCGTAAGCTCTTGGGTACCGTTTGATAAGAATAGTATGGGAGGATATTTAGCGGCTTCGGTGTATCAAAGTTATGCTGCGATATATGGAGGGGGATGGATAACTTCGTTCGATACAAATGCTATGGTGATAATGGTTTTCTTTAGAGCTGAATTGGAATTGCTTCGTATAGATTGTAGCCAAATGTTTGGAGAGGAAAATAATCCCGTTGACGATTCAGTCGCTTTGAATAGAATGAAAGACTTTCATAGAAGACACGTGGAATTGTGCAAGTAAGTTTTTAGGTAGTTTCGTCCCATTGTTATGATATAATCTATCGGTTAAAATCGGTTTTGATAAGGTTTTTGGTATTACTACCAACTTCACCCCCAGTCCTTTAAAACCATTGTGCCAGGTTCAGCATAATTAAGGAAGCTGAGTTTTGAAACTCGTATTCCTTGGAATTAGCTAAACGACTTCGGAGCCCGCAGCGAATTTATTCAGCAACATTACGGAAGGAATTCAGCAAGAACTCTAGAGTGGTCTATGTGACTGAACGTCTTTTTTATGTAATATGTGGTACACGAGCAGAGAGGTCGTCTAATGGCAAGCGGTTATCGCCGCCCTTGGACACCTATGGCCGCAAGCCACACCAGAGCAGTCATCAGTGTGTTGTCGACCTGTATAGAAAATGGAAATGAAAATGGCAAGAGGGTGGGGCCTCCAGCCATGGAACGAAATGCAATAGAATAGATACTGTTATTTTCGACCACATCCTGCGAGACGGTAGTAGTTTTTCAGTCGAGCCAGCCTTTAATACGAAAATCAGCAAGCTCTACTACTAAAAAAAGCCTCTTCATTTGACTCATGAAAATTACTACTCCACACTAAATATGTATACTAAATTGCGTAGAATTAGTTAATTCTACGCAATTTCGTATCTCTCTAAATAATCACTCCATCTCAAACTTAAAACGCGTAACGAATAAAACAGTATTTACAGTAAATGTGTGTTCAAAATCGAAATTAACCTCTCCAAAGTCAATCTAAGTTGCTCAGTTTATGTGGACGATAAATTTCTGTAACTTTGTTTACATTCGCCTTACCCCAGAAGTAAGATGTTCATTCGCAATCTAGGGCGGTTTCAAATTAGCGTATTTTTCGGCGCGTTTACGGTCGTTACGCCTATACTGTAACGACCGTATACGCGCCGAAAAACGCGTGCTACATCACGTGCTTCAAAAAACTGGACTCGTGTAAACTATATTTCGGCGTGCTCGCTTGAAACGGTAGTGACATCGTGTCAGTGTCAACAGGGATTCAGACGACTCGCGCTTATATGAGCTTAGAAGCGCGGCAACGCCCGTACCAGTTATATAAGTATAGCTACATGCGCTTTTATATTTCTTTCAAAAACTTAAACAGAATAAATTGGTTTTTCTTTCTTTTCTTTCTTTTTCTTTCAAAAACGAGCTTATACGCGCGTATAAAATGCTAATCTGAAACCACTCTTACCCCAGAACTAAGATGTTCGTTCGCGAGTTACGAATAGGAAGTCTGTAGAAGGCTGTAAATAATTATTATTGAGTGAATAATTTCGGGCTTAGTTTCTAAAGTTTGCTGTGAGATTTCGGTTGATTAATAACATGGATTTGGGTGGTGATTTTAGGTTGTTGGAGTCTAAGTTAGTTCTACGTAGATACTTGTTGGTTGTCTAACAATATTAACTATATTTAATAACTACTTTATTAAATAACTAGAGGAAGCCCGCACATTTTATTTTAATTTATATTTTCTTCCCAAGGCCGTAGGAATTGAGAGAAATGCCTTCTTTGTGCGCCTACGGTCCCCAAAGAATATACATGCCAAAACTCAGCTTCATGCGCCCGTAAGTTAATCGGTCAGTAACGCTAGAAATGTATATATACATAAAGCATACAGATGTGACATACAGACATGGCTGACTAAGAAAACTTTTTGACGCTAGCTCTTTGAAGCATTTAAAGCTAGCAACTAGTTATTTCACGTAAGAATGAATCTGAATCCAGATATTTTATTTATCTGTACTAATATAATAAGCTGAATAGTTTGTGTGTTAGTTTGGTTGATTAAACGCGCTAATCTCAGGAACTTCTGATTCAATTTTAAAATTATTTTTTTGTGTTGGGAAGCTTTTTTTATCGAGGCAGGAAAATATAGGCTTTATAACCCCACACTCAGAGTAATGAGACCGGAGTAGTAACCCTAAAAACGCGGCTTTTGATAGAAGATTTAATAACATTTTGTTAGCGTCACAGGTAAAAAACCACTGGACTAAGGAACCTGAATTTTGGATACACAACAGCACTACACAAGATTCTATTGGTTTATGTAACTCGGATAGCCGTGAATTTTCACTGCCATTCGAAGATGAATGATCTTCGAATGGCAGTAAAAATTCACAGGAGGAGATCCGACTTCAATTTCAAAATCTTTGTCCAAATTTGATGGTATATTAAAAAACTTATTTTGTTTCAGGTACGCTCGACTATTCGACTCGTGTTTGTCACCAATTATGTTGCTGTACATGTTCGTCTGCTCGGTGATGCTTTGTGTCACAGCTTACCAAATAACTGTGAGTATTTCTGTACGACCAACTTGACTAAATTTCTGACTACTGAAAGAAACGAATCTTTTCACTTATGCCGCATACTTGCGTCAATGATACTTATTCGAGATACCATAACCAGTGACCTGCGTCACAGAAACCCTAACTAAAGGATTAAATTATATTTTAATTGATTTCTTAAGTATTTTGACAGCATAGTTTTCGTCAATATTTTTGGGATTTAAAAGCGCCATCGCCCAATTTCTTTTTTATGTCAAGCCAGTATCTGAATAGCTAGTGAAGTATTCTTCACGCAAAGCCATTAGTAATCGATCCACGAAACAAATTTTTTACAGTTTTGTTTTTGTTTTTCTATTAGACATCGAAACCTACCTTATATAATAGAAGAGCGTTAGCCAGGTCAGCTAGTAAAATATTAATAAAAAAATCTAATTTGATAATTATGAAGCTGTGCTATTGCTATAACCTAACAGCTAACAATTATTTACGCCTTATTTACCCAGTAATTGCCATCAAAATATTCGTTATTTTGCTTGCAGATTGAAACCAGTCCACTGCAGAGGTTCCTGACGACAGAGTACCTGGTATTCGGTGTGGCACAGTTGTTTATTTACTGCTGGCATAGTAATGACGTTTGGTTCGCAGTGAGTGTGTTTCAAACTAATACTCTGTATCACGACGTTACCAACTAGTTAGACTTTGCAAACTCGATATCGCGCGTTTTAAGAGATCCAATTTTGGCGCTGGTAAATGTTTCTAGAATGTAATCGATAGGTACCTGTCTATATAATTCTTCCGTTACCGACTGACTGACAGAAAAGACACATCCAAAACTATTAGGCGTAAGAAGCTGAAATATGGCATATATGGCTACCGCAGGTGTGCACTAAGAAGGGATTTCCCGAAATTCTCTCGGAAACGGGTAGAAACAGTAAAATAAAATAAAATATTCGTGATCCGCTTGAATCTACGCATAGCTTATCGACCACTGTCTTCAGACGACGACACCTTAATGAACTCTGCGTATATGGTAATACGTTGTACGGTCGCTGTCTAAAAATGTTTACCACTTATCAAATTACATTCTTTGTCACGCTAGGTTCAGCAAGTTCTAAAATGCTATATCTGAGTACTTATTACTTTTCAATCATTGGTAAGGCATCGATTCAAACAAAAAGAGTATGAATATTTTTAGGTCGATGAAATAATTTGACATAATGACAGAATTGCATTTATTTTGCTGGAAAAGTTCTGTATTTTAATATTATTATAAAAACATTTACTTATTGTAATAAAATGGTACTATCTAAACAAAAGCTCACTTATGTGATAAGCATGCGCTTTAACGTGACTAGCATGCCATCCACTATCATTATAGCTCACAGTCTGACCGCGCCCTGATTTTCGCTAGACGATATCATCATCATCCTAGCATTTTCTTAGTTGCATCCCAAGCTTGCGCTTCGGAGCCTAGGGCCTGCTATTACTGGTCTACCGAGATTTGACAGAATATCAGTTTTTACACGGAGCGACTGCCATCTAACATCATTCTAAGGTTCGACCAGTAGTCAGTAGGTATATTTAAGGGCACTGACTTCCCACTAATGACTGCCATAGATCATGACAACCGGGACTGCTTAACGTGCTTTCTGATGCACGGGGTGAAACTTCTCTTAACATAAAACCTTAGCAACATTTTCCGAGCCCGACCCGCGAATCGAACCCGATGATCAGCTGTCGTATGCAGTACCGCTAGACCAACGAGGCAGTCTTACGCTAGACGATATAAATATTGTATTTTTTTCAAAAAGGTTTTATATTCAGGATGTCGTATTTTCGCCATCCCTTTCATTATAATATGTCAATGTAAAAGTCATTTGATAAACTTATTAATTACAAATACCAAAATCGTAAATAGCAAGTTTAAAATTACATTATTTGAAGACTACAAATATTTTAGTTTCAGTGTAAATATCACGCTGTGTGTGTTAAATGAACGTATATTATAAATGTGGAATAATAAATCGTTATTGACATCAGTTGCTACGCAACGCATGTTATCATAGATTGGTTGCCTAGTACAATATCGTCGTCCTTGTGTCATTGATGTGTTCATGCAATTATAAGCCTTAAGTGGTAAACACTTTCAGACCGCGACCGTATGTATGTAGAGGTGAGAAACTGGAGTCAGACTTTCTTAAGGGCAAAGTACAAACGCCAATCAAGTCATAAGTTGTCGTAGATCACTGCTTTTTGTTTTGATTAAGACATGCAGCGATAGCCTTGTAGAGAGTACGACAGACTGCTACGCAGCTCTCTGCGTAGCAGTCTGTAGTACTCTCTACTTTCGGTTTCTCCTCAAAAAAAAGCCGCAAAATTAACTGCGAAGTTATGTCGTATTTAATTTGTAATTATCGCTTGCTAAACGGCAAAGAGTCATCGTGAGGTCCGCACTTAGTCAGCAGCATGTTGGACTATTGCCTTATACTCCTCATAGCCAGAAGAAGCCCGTGCCCAGCAATGCAATATTTTGTAGAATAGATGATAATAATTTTAACTGAACTTATCTTAATTTTAGACTTCATCTGTATAAAACATGCAGAGTGGTCCTTTTTGTAACAATATTGTAGGCTGCATTAAAAAAATCTTAGGTATGTATGCAGATATTTAAAAAAACAAAATAAACTCTTCCAACAATACCTCATCAAAAATCGACTTCAACATAAAATGTGTTTTATCAAAAAATAATAAGAATCATATTCATCGAAAATGTTTAAAAAGAGAAAATATTTAATTTTCCTTACTAAAATACATACATAATTATTTCAACTTTGAATTAATGCCTCACCGCTTGGTTTTTGATATTTTTTTGCCGAAGTCAGGCTTATTATTAGCTTAATCTTTTTTCTGTAACAAGTTGATTATAAGGGCGTTTCAACTCACTTTCTTCTTCCAGAGTCAAGACGTGATGTTGGGTCCATACGAGAGTACCTGGTGGAAAGCAGACATCAAGTTCCGTAAGAGCCTGTATATACTGACGGCTCAGCTGAACAAAGGAGTGGTGTTCTCCGCAGGGCCTTTCACTAAGTTAACTGTGGCCACTTTTATTAGTGTAAGTTGTATTTTTGTAGTGGCGTTCTTTTGTCTCTGCCTACCCCGACGGGAAATAGGCGTGAGTTTATGTAGGTATGTGTTGTATTTTTATAAGATTTTTTATTATTTTATTCTTATTTCGAAGACAACTCAAGCCCTAGCGCTCATAGCGAGACTTGGCTTGCCGTTCGTAACAGATCAGCAAAGTTAAACAACGCTTGCACAGGTCACCACTTGTATGGGTGACTGTGTGTGGCAATTATTTCTGAGCGCTACCACAGAATAATTAGTACTTACGTACAGAAGGAACACTTCTCAAACCAATTTATTGAAATTGCGACTTTCGCTACTAAGCAACAAAGTGCAATTCAGCTCGCATAAGCACTCAGTGCCTAATGCGATATTCACCTAACCGTTCTCGCTCTTTTCTAAAAACATATAACGCTGTCGCTGTCTGGCGCGGAGTGACGCGCTAGCTGTCGCGCTAGGGTTGTCGACTTGCCGCTGCTTCTATAATATTTATTCATCGTCTATCTACCTACTTGACCACGAACCTAATAATAAATAATCATCCTATAAGTATCCTATTTATATTACTATTTGAGCTCGTAGAACAAAAACCACAAAAAATCTGGTCGTTTACATTTTCACTATACTAATTCTTAGTTATTTCCTAAACGCGTAGACCGATTTACATGATTCAAACAGATAAAATGGTATTTGAACTAGATCTTTAATTTGACACCATAATCGTTGGGATATCTCTACAATCAAAAAATCTATTTTTCAAGTTGCTGACGTAAAATAAAAAAAATCTAATTTTCAAGTCGACAACCCTTACGCGACGCGTCGGACCCGGGCTTGGAAGCCGCGCGAACGTGTAGGCACTTATCACTGTAGGTACGGCCGAGTGAAGGAGGCCTGGCGCTACCGTGCTTCGGAGGGCACGTAAAGCTGTCGGTCCCGGTTCTTGTCAAGGATAAGGATCGTCAGGCCATGTCAGAGGCCTTCGGGTGGTCTGAAAACTCCGACACCAGAGTTTGCCACACACTCACACAGAAAAAAGAAATGCCCTAGGAATATATTCTGTGTCGCGGGGAACTTTATAAACATGCAACCATTGGACACGATGAATACCCAGACTGAAACAAGAATTTATGGATCATATAAACTATAAAGTGTTGTCACGTGTGGGAATCGAACCCATAACTTACACTCGATGCATTTTAGCGTGAAGTTATTTTTTATTAAAGCATAAATGTGTTTTATTCCTATGTTCAGTAGTAGACTGCGGAAAGCTGTCATGATGATAGCAGAAATAGCCTAGTGAACAACTAACAGGCTGTCATACAGAGAACTGTTTTCTAGGTATTAGAGCTTGCTGATTTTAGCATGAATGGGTCGGCTCGACCGGGAAAGTAGTGTTTTTTCACAAAACAGTAATAGTACTACTACTACTAATGGCAGCAATAGCCTAGTGCAGAGACCAACAGACTGCTACGCAGAGGGTCCGAGTTCGAATCCACGGCGCGCACCAATGACTTTTCGGAGTTATGTGCGTATTAAATTGTTAATTAACATCGTGAGAAAACCTACATGTCTGAGAGTTCTCCATAATGTTCTCGAAAGACATGTGAAGTCTGCCAACCCACCTTATGCCACTATGAGAAGGGCCTTACCCTTCTCGTAGTGAGAAAAGGCCCGTGCCCTGCAGTGGAACAGTTTATATATAGGGCTGATGATGATGAGTAACCAGACTGTTGCGTTTCGTTCGGTGAGTGAGAGTAGCAGAGGCCCCATATCCTGTACCTTCTCCCTCATACGACGCACTTGTGACTCGTCTGGTGTTGCTTGTGTCTATAGGCGACGGTAATCGGTTACCATCAGCCCTCTGCACGTGTGTTTTCTATGGTATAAAACGTAACAAATTCGGGCAAAATATACGCAATAATATAAATAAAGCTTCCAAAATGTGTTCTGAAAATTGAACTTGGTATTTTCATTAAAAGCATTCCGACAATTTTATTATATTTCGGCGAAACTGATGTTCAATGGAAAATCTCTATCTGGCCTAAAGACGAAATGTAAATAATCAAACAAAATGTTCTAAATTTTAAATTTAATTATTTGTTTCAGATCCTGAAAGGCGCATACAGCTATTACACACTGCTCAGCCAGTCACAGATAAAATAGAAAACATACACCTCAATGGGAAATTTCATAGGTAATACGAAATTCATTTGCGTAAAACTATGAATATTCACATATTCATTTATGTAGCGCTATGAGCGTCGTTTTGTTAAATATCATACACATACAGCACGGTAGAAAGATTGCATATTTTCATCATATGTACTTACATTACTTTTATAATACAGTCACAAAATATCTTAGAACTTTTCTTTGGCATGAAAATGTTGTAATTTTTAATAAATATTTATGTAGTACAGTGCAGTACACCTTTTTTCTACCACCCATGCTTTTATATTATGTCCAACGTGAACCGACGATTTTATTGGGATTGCGGGCAGTGGATGGATGTGGGCGGTTCCAGATCGATCTATGTGGAGAACCTTGGTGGAGGCCTATGTCCAGTAGTGGACGTCTATCGGCTGTTATGTTAAAGCTTGTATATACTTCATTCCTTGGTGACATTATATAAGGTATAATTTAGTATGCAGGCCGCAAATCTTTCTGGTATTGCAGGTAAGTACAAAATCTGGGTAATTCAGCATGAAAGAGCTCGACCGAGCAAGAACTACCCTCTCACAGAATATCGACATAAAGTAACGGTATCTATACGTTGCGTCTAGTTAGGTGAGTGAGAGTGCCGGAGTCCCCATACCCTTGTCCTTCTCTTGGGCGGCGGTAATCGCTTACAACAAGCGATTCATCTGCTTGTTTGCAATATAAATATATAGTCCCTTCATCTCAAATGTTTTATGCCTGGTAATGGGAGAATACATAACGAGAGGTATCCAACACGAATAAAAATTACGGAACTACAGTGCCATCTAGCAGGTCAAATTCACTTCAAACGCGATATAATTTAATAGTATTTTGACAAAATAATACGCCACTTGTCCCTATCTCCACAATAATCTGCTACTGTTTCATACAAAATATTGTTTTGCGAGAAAGGGAGAGAATATGCACCTTCTACTTACCTGAAATATTTAAAACATTTTACCTGTGTATATGTTCGATTTGTAGTTTCATAGATCAGTTTACTTATGTCTATTATAGAAAATGCAGATTATAATTTATTATTTTGATGATTGGCAACAAACTTCTAGATTTATTTGCTTGAAATAATAATTAACTGATTACGAGTAAATAATGGCAGCGATAGCCTAGTGCAGAGAGCGACAGACTGCTATGCAGGGGGTCCGAGTTCGAATCCACGAAACGCACCAATGACTTTTCGGAGTTATGTGCGTATTAAATTGTTAATGTTCGATTGCTAAACGGTGAAGGAAAACATCGTGAGGAAGGCTGCATGTCTGAGATTCTCCATAATGTTCTCGAAAGACATGTGAAGTCTGCCAACCCGCACTAGGCCAGCGTGGTGGACTATGGCCTTACCCTTCTCATACTGAGAAGAGGTCCGTGCCCAGCAGTGGGACAGTTCATATACAGGGCTGATGATGAACAAGTAACTGATCTTAGATGTGCGGGCTTAGATGTGGGCATCTTCTTGCCCATTTACAAATCTTGCTGTAAATACATTTTATGTATGAACTAGCGAGCCGCCCCGGCTTCGCATGGGTGCAATGGTTGTTAGGCATGTATTATATATATAAACCTTCCTCTTGAATCACTCTATTAAAAATACCGCATTAAATCCGTTGCAAGACAGACAGAAGATAGACTTTGTTTTATACTATGTAGTGATAAATATAGTTCAGACTCTAGAGGCCACTAGTAGATTCCAACCTCCCCCGGGTTTGAAATCTACTAGTGGCCTCTAGAGTCTGAACTACATTTATTACGCTCACTAAAGAATTTTCAAAGGTATATTAAAATACTACTTACGTCTCTCTATTCGGCTATCGCTGCTTGTATTATGTCGTGTAAATGTAGGTAAATAATGTATCAGCCATTTTTTTGGGCCAGTATGCCGGCTGCCAATCAGCTGAATCTACATTTCAGTGTACTTTCTATTCCAGACCCTGTAGCCGTAACATCACACATAAGTGTATAACTATTCCCTACCGCCGTTCACAGGCCACTAGCCGATACTATAAGCGTATTCATAACTCTACAATATAAAATAAACATTCCCCGGCTGAACTGTCATTTGGACATAATGGCAGTAATATTGCGGCATATGACATGAATGCTCAAAATGCGTATATTTATATTAATTTTTGGCCCCAACATTCGCTGATATGAATTTTTATGACCAACAAACAGTAATTACAATAAAGATGGCGTGATTGACGTAGTATTAATTTTGTTGGTTTTTGTTATAATTTAGGCGTGATGTTTTTTTGTTTTCGTTTAATGGATGTTATTTACGTTTGCAAAAATTAAAGGGTAATGGCAGGAATGTATGGGCGTTTGGTACCTTCCTATGGGTATATCTGACACTGCATGGTAGGCACTCTTTTTGTATTTATTTGACAGGTAATAGCATATGTAATTACTGTTTATATTATGAGATTTTTAACCAACTTCAAAGAAAGGAGGAGGTTCTCAATTCGTCGGAATCTTTTTTTTTATGTATGTTTCCCGATTTCTCTAAGACGCCTGGACCGATTTCGAAAATTCTTGTTTTGATTGAAAGAGTACACTTCCTAGTTGGTCCCATGATCATCAGGTCAGGATCTGATCATGGAATCCTGAAAAAATCGAAGGAAGTCTTCAAATGTTATAAGCATACTTGAAGCGATTTGACGATAACAACCCAATGCCGTGCCCAATTGAGTCGTCTTTACATAGACTTTGATGCTGGATGATTTCCATGGTCTGATGATAGAGTTGGAAGACAAACATGAGATCTTTGTGATACGATAACCCAATCTCATCGAGTTTAGGGTCGTTGGGTCTGATGATGGAGCAGGAAGGTGGCCATGGGATCTTTGTATTACAAAGACGCAATCCCATTGAATTTGGGCTCGTTTGATTCATCTTTATATGTACTTTAGTGCTAAATGTTTACCAAACTCTGATGATGGAGCAGGAAGGTAGCCATGGGATATTTGTAATATAATTACGCAATCCCATCGAGTTTGGGCTCATTTGAGTCGTCTTTACATAGACTTTGATGCTGGATGATTTCCATGGTCTGATGATAGAGCTGGAAGGTAACCCTATCCCAGCGAGTTTAGGGTCGTTTGATTCGTATTTACATGGACTTTAGTGCTGAATGTTTACCAAACTCTGATGATAGAGCAGGAAGGTGGCCATGGGATATTTGTAATACAATAACGCAATCTCATCGTGTTTAGGCTCGTTTGTTTTGTTTTGGCAAACACTTTGGTATTGGATGATTTCCGGGATCTGTTTTTTTTTATGTTATTAGGCGGCAAACGAGCAGACGGATCGCCTGATGGTAAGCAATTACCGCCGCCCATGGACATAAGTAACACCACAGGAGTCACAAGTGCGTTGCCGCCCCTTGGGGTTGGGAAAAAGGATAGGATGAGGAGTGGGATGAGGGAGAAGGAATAGGGGATAGGGCCTCCGGCACTCTCACTCACCGAACGAAACGCAACAGTTTAGGTACTGTTACTTTACGTCGATTTTCTGAGAGACCCCCTCACTAAAAATCAACGTAAAGTAACAGTACAGTACTACCCACTTCCCCGGTCGAGCCGGCCCATTCATGCTAATGGAACTGAAACGAATCTGTTTAGGCTAGTTAGTTGAAAACAAAAAAAATACTTGAAATTTCCAGAAAAGTACAGGTCTACATTTCAGAATTGAGGCACGTAAGGAAGGCCAACCCATCATGTACCACCTACACTATCCTATGTACACACGGCTAGCTGACCTCTGTACCGTTCTTATGGCGTATCAAAATCGTACTGCAACTGTTTAGCTTGACTTGGCGCTGTGTGTACCTACTTGCCACCTATTACTATTTTTATTAGTATACCACGAAAAAGCAAAAAATTAAAATTATTTTTAAATAAAAAAACCGACTTCAAAGGACACTAAGGAACTAAAAAACAACAAAATAATTGGTTTTGGAGCAAACATTTTTAGAGCCAAGCCCTTACGCAAAAAGTTACTAAATTACAAACTACCTATTCTATCAACAACGAAAGTAATATACAAATGTGTAGAGGTTTTATAGTCAGGTCTGAAATACTTGGCTTGGCACGGACTACAAAGATGTTTGCTCCAAAACCAATTATTTTTTGTTTTTTAGTTCCTTAGTGTTTTTTGAAGTCGGTTTTTTTTTTATTTAAAAATAATTTTAATCAGAACTTTGCGTTTAAAAGTTATTTTATTTTGAACTTTACTAAAGGCTGTAAGTAGATAAATCCTGTGACTATAATTTACCTATGACATTAACGACAGCTATGACACAAATGATTTGTTGATTTTTGTCAGGTTTATTTACGTTATGCAAGATAATTATTTACGTTATTAATCAATCGTAAATAGATAATGTATCCTAATTAGACAATCTACATTAATCTTTTTTATGTCCGTTTTAGATAGCTATTCCTTCGATAGATAATGCGTGTACTGTAGGTAGATGTCCTAATGATGTCCTTAGTCCTACACCAATAAATATTTTAAGGATATTATGAAAATTAAATGCAGTCCCAATAAAATTTATGCATTGCAGACTAGACATAGTGTCAAAAAATGCAACACAAAATGAACTTACAAGCGTCCTTTCGCAAAATAATATCGTATCGTATCGACGGATAGATAAAAGTTAGCAGAAACGCTTAGATGTAGCATACACCATAATCCAA
The DNA here is from genome assembly GCA_944739405.2 of Euclidia mi. Lineage (NCBI taxonomy): Eukaryota > Metazoa > Arthropoda > Insecta > Lepidoptera > Erebidae > Euclidia > Euclidia mi. The sequence goes on from OX123192.2 coordinate 74,185,310, forward strand.
AGCAATAGCGAAGACGCCATTGATAATCGCCGGTTTGCTTACGATTTTCTCGTTCCGTCAATAAAATGTTGCCATATTTTTTATCAGTTTATATAAACGATTTTGTCAAAATGTTTAATGAACTTCATAATGCTTTATAATTACTGTACAGTTTAGTCCCGATTGGTGTAATACTTGTAAATGAAGCTCACTCTTCATTCAATTTATTTAATATAATTCCCTAACGCTAACCTTTTTGGCTGTAGTGACAGCGCTATTCATTATGGTCGGTCTACATAATTACTGGGCACTCTGGATTTGTTGGATTATATTAATGGAGGATCTTTAAAACAAATATTTTATTATAATAACTTTGTTGTACATAAAACGTTATAAGCAAATAGCTTTTAATGTTGTTTTGTAATAAGTATTTTGTTAAAATGAAACAAACAGCTCATATGTGTTGCTCTGTAAAATAGGTGTAATCTCCTCCAGTAGATATTCTTTGAACTGCATATTCCCGTCTTCATCCATATAAGTTTTACGCAATTCTGGTGTTAGTGATATCCATACTTGTCTTTTTTCATGTCTTCTTTGTAATGTAGCTTTTACTTTTTGAAAAGCTTGAGTTTTTATTAATGCATCATGCAGTTTCACTGGTTGTAATCGTTCCGGAAAGCAGAAAACATTTTTATCGGCATCCATAAGTGATGCTACGCAAACCACGTTCGTCTTCGGGTCTTCAGTTTGTTTAACAATAAATTCAAATTTCAGTTTTTCCATCTTTAATAGCGTTAATAATGTTGTTTTGTAATAAGTATTTTGTTAAAATGAAACAAACAGCTCATATGTGTTGCTCTGTAAAATAGGTGTAATCTCCTCCAGTAGGGTTTTCGATGTTAAAATATAAGCATACCTGGTGAAATGGTCTACCAATAAATGCAGATATGTTTTTGTTGAACGAGAGCCACCAAATCCACCAATGGTGTCTATGGAGACTATTTCGAAAGGGTAAGTAGCCGGACCCAGATGAGACATCAAACCGTATTTCAATTTTATTCTAGATTTATTTTTTATGCATATTTGACAAGTATCACAGATTCTTTTTACATTATGTAATAAATTGTTTGCTGTATAGAATGGTTTGATTTTATTTTCTGTTTGTTTTATTCCTATATGGCAATATTTATAGTGAATATTTTTTATTAATTCTATACTAAACTCCTCAGTAAGTACGATTTTTTCCTTTTTTCCTACTTTTTTGAAATATATATTATCTTTAAGTAATAGTTTATTTTTATTCAGTTTTATGTCTTTATTTTTTTGTTGATCAGTTACAATGTCTTCCAATTTAATAAAATTTACTATTTTTAATATTTCTTCCTGCCCTACATGTGATTCTATTACCGGATTTCTACTTAAACTGTCTGCCTCTAAATTGTCTTTTCCTGGTGAATATATAACCTTAAAATTAAATTGTGATAAGTAATATGTAAGGTCACCTAGTTCCTCGTCTGTTCTTGCTTTAATATTTAGTTTTTCTAGTGGTTTATGATCTGAAAACACTTTAAATTCTTTTCCTATGAGCCAATGTTGCCAATATTTTACCGCCCCTTTTATTGCTAAACATTCCAAATAAATAGCCTTTTTCCGTTTTTGACTCTCATTTAATTTTCTCGAAAAATATGCACATGGCTTTTCTTCTCCATTTTCTTGTGGTTGTTTCAAAATGGCACCTATACCTTGTATACTCGCGTCTGTATAAATATGTATCGGTAGATCCGGATCAAAAATTTCTAATATAGGTTGTGAACAAAGCATTTTCTTGATTTTATCAAAAGATTCTTGACATTTTTCTGACCAATTAAATGTCTGATCTTTTCTTAACAAATTGTGTAAAGGATCTAATATGATTGACACATTTGGTATATATTTACCATAAAAATTAATATTACCTAAAAACTGTCGAATGTTTTTTTTCGTTTTTGGGACAGGAAAATCTTTTATAGCATTAAATTATCTTTTAGTGGAGTAACTGTATTATTTCTTATTATATGACCTAAATATTTTACGGAATCCTGTGCAAAATTACATTTAGAGAATTTTAATCTAAAACCCTCCTTTGATATTGCTTCTAATAACAATGATAAGTGTTTAATATGTTCAGTGAATGTCTGCGAAAATACTAAAATGTCATCAATAAAATTTACTGTAAATTTTGATAATTTGTGTTTCCTAATAATGCTAAATAATATTCTTTGAAAAATTGCAGGTGAAGTTTTTAAACCAAATGGTAAACAAGTCCATTGAAAATGATTTTCTTGAGTAACAAATGCTGTCTTCTTCCTATCTTCAATCTTTAAAGGAAAAGACCAGAATGCAGAATTAATGTCTAATGTTGAGAAAAAATTACAATTTCTGGTTTTTACCATCAAATCCTCTATAAGCGGGAATGGTTGCGACTGTGGAACTACTATTTTATTTAGATCACGAAAATCTATGCATAATCTAGATTTCTTTCCTTCTTCTTTTTTATAAGCTAATGTTATAGGAGCTGCAAAAGGACTATAAGAATCCTCAATTAATTTTTTTTCGAATAATTTTGAAATTTGTTGTTCTATTTCTTTTTTATCTTCAAAATTGCATCTATAAGGTCGCTTGCTACAATACGTATCTACTAATAAATCTATATGGGCTTCGTAGCCTTTCACCGAACCTACATCATATTTATCTTTAGCAAATAGTGATTTGTAGTTGCTTATCAATTCATCTATTTTTGCTTGTTGATGAGCGTCTAAATGATTTATTGTAATGTTGAAATTCGTAACGTCTATGTGTTCATTAAAGTTTATCTTACACTTATCATTAAAATCAAACTTATTTTTCATGGTTACTTCCCTATCATTATTTTTATCAGTCAAACATTGTTTGAGTTGATTTTTTTTACCTGTAAAGCCAGGAATATTTTCATTATTATTTTTCATGTTTAGGTTTTGTGTGATAATCATCATTTTGAATCAATTGGAAAGATTTTATACAATCCAACCCGATTAAGAAATCATAATCAAAATTCTGTTCGTCTATGACAAAAACATTCACATCTTTTTCTATTTCAAAATTTTTTATCTTTAGGGTTACTATACCTATAGACTTTTTTACACCATTAATCGTTTTTAAATTTGCTTGACTATTGTTATTGTTGCTTGGGTCTTTTTTTAAGGATAATAGTCTAGAATTAATTAAACTAACATTTGATCCTGAATCATAAACCCCCAATGTTTCCATTGAATCATTTATTATTAACTTAATTTTGATTAATGGTGGAATTATTAGTTTTTTGGATCTATTTCATTTAAACTCATTTCTAATTCAGAGTTATTAACACTTTTAATTTGCTCCTTCTTAAAGTGTGCGCTATCCTTATTTTTGAACCAACATGAGGATTCTGGATGATACCGGGTTCCTTTCTTTTCTTTTTTCACAAATTCTACATGGTTTGTATTTTAGGTTATTTTCTTTAATCCTACTTTCCGAATCTATTCCTCAAAGAATATCTACTGGAGGAGATTACACCTATTTTACAGAGCAACACATATGAGCTGTTTGTTTCATTTTAACAAAATACTTATTACAAAACAACATTAAAAGCTATATGCTTATAACGTTTTATGTACAACAAAGTTATTATAATAAAATATTTGTTTTAAAGATCCTCCATTAATATAATCCAACAAATCCAGAGTGCCCAGTAATTATGTAGACCGACCATAATGAATAGCGCTGCCACTACAGCCAAAAAGGTTAGCGTTAGGGAATTATATTAAATAAATTGAATGAAGAGTGAGCTTCATTTACATTATTAATTAAAGTATATTTGATCTTAGCTTTTGAATACGAGAATGAACAAATGAATAATAATTGCATTACATATGGCAAGTTTTCGTTAGAAATACTGCGTTTTGTTATTAATATTTGCACGTTTATTTAGGTACTGCAACAATTATTCAAACTAGATTTTCATACTTTGGAAAGTTCTAAAAATATTATAATTACATGAAAATAGTTGGGGTAATTCACTTATTAAACGGTAGAAATCTCAACATCATATATAACTATGGGTACTAAATCTGCAGTTCTCCTTTCATTTTTAATTTACGCGTAAGTATAGTGTTTTTTCTGATAACAAAGATTTTGAAAGAAGAATGGCAATATCAGTGTCACTTGTTTGTGAAAGCGAACATAAACGAATTTATATACATTTTATAGACTGATAGCTGTAGTTTATTTTATTAGATTTTTTTTATTCAATGGGATTAAGCAAATATCTAATAAATAAATACTTTGTTACATCTGAAATGCACATAGCAATAACTAAACGTCAAAAACGAGATTTTATAAGAATCATTAAATCCTCTTTTATGAAATCGTTAGAAACCTTATGGCTGCTACACGCCGTGCCGCCGGCTTTTGGCGGACGTCGGTGCCGCCGGCATCGGCCGCAGAAAGCCGCCGGGCATCATTCCAGTTGTATTGAAGGGTAGGGTTGCCAACTTTTTTTGCGAAAAATATAGTATAAAATTGTTCGAATAGGCAAAATTAAACTAACAATTTTTAATTTTTTCTATCTTTAAATGTTTCATAGCTTGTTTGTCAATAAAAATTAAAAAAATAACAATTAGTTTTTAATTACGTTAATTATTGACGTTCTATTTCTTTCTTCTCGCCACTTTGGATTCATCACTGAACTTCTGAAGTGGCGGGGACGGAGACGGAGATATGATTTTAAGTATAAATTGCCTCCATGGTCCAATAATTGTGGATAGCGTATGCGACTGCTGATCGGAGGTCCCGGGTTCGATTCCCGGGTTGCGAAAAAGTGTTACTGGGTTTTTCGAATTCTCAGTAGCAGCACGGAGTCTAGTGATGTGCCCGGTAACGGCAATAGGCTCGCCCTCTATTACGTGGGACCTAAAAATTCATGGTGAAATGTGGGTGTAATATTACATCTCTGCCTATCCCTTTGACTAGACTTACGCCTGTATCTCACAGGCGTGAGTCTTTACTACTGCCAATTGCCTTTTTGTGTAAAAAATCTTTACCATTAGTGGTGAATTTCTTTAAGATCTCTTTAAGTCTAAATAATTTCCATCATCCATTTAACTTACGTGTAACGATATAGGTATAGATAAGTAATCATAATTAGTGTTTTGTTTTACACGTCACAGTAAGGTTTGAAAATAAAGTATTTTCATATACTTTATTTGTATATAAAAGTATAAAGTATAATTGCCAAAAATAAAGTAGGATACTTTATTATAAAGTATGGTTGACGACCCTAATAGAACGACCACACACAAGTAGCAAGTTGCAACCCGCGGCCGGCCTGCGGTCTACCCGCGCAGCCATGCCGGCGGCTCATTCGTGCGGCCAGGCCGGCGGCTTTGTATGCCGGCGGGCGCACGCGGCTCGGCCGTGCCGCCGGCACTGTGTGTAGCAGCCTTTACAAAAAACGACGAAACGCGTGAATTTCTTGTCATCTGTCATTGATACAGTTGTCACCGATCTTCAGCCTGGCGCAAGTTCCTAAGAAAAAACTGAATGTATGAAATGTGCTATCTTTTTAATGGCTACTATTATATGTATAAAACGTGACGATAGCATCTTTCACTATGTACCCTTGGAACAGTGTTCTTTCAAAGTTAGACGGGTTATACGTACATCACCGCCATGGCTGTCAATAGTGTCAAATGTCACAACTGTCACATTATTATCCAGATTGAACTTTGCCGCGTTATGTAGTTTGTTTATACAACGTAAAAAGCATACTGTAAAAGTGCTTTGTATATACCAAATAAATGTGATTTTACTCTTCTAGTGTTAGTGTTACTATATTTATTTGATTAGCATTGAAAAGAGCGCAATGAAAACAAGCAAAATAACGTGTGAAATATGGCATACAACAACATGCCAGTCAAGCAATGAAAAAAGTAGTAGGTACTTATGGCAAAATGTCCCTAGATAAAGATCAATGAATATTTACAATCTTAATATATAAAATCCTTGCGTTACTGACTGACTGACAGACACGCTACAGCCGAAACTATTGGGCGCAGGAAACTGAAATATGGCATATATGTTCCTTGGGGACCGTAGGGGTGCACTAAGAAGGGATTTCCCGAAATTCCCACGGGATCGGCCAAAACGGGTAAATTTAAAATAATTGCAGGCGTAGCTGCTGACGTCATCTAGTGTTATATAATGTGATATATTTCAATGAAACATAAAAAATATGGAAATATTCTAAAGTTTCATATCCTAGTACTTTGTAGGTAAACAATAGTGCTGTCTGTCAGTTATCAATAATCCGTTATTAGAAATTGGCACAAGGACTAAAAATTATATTCTTTTTTTCTCTTTTTAGATGTAAAAATGGGTAGCTGCTACTGGAAACCAAGCCTTGATTTATGTGCCCATTGAAAAATTACATCAGTTGAACTATGTGTGTGGCAAGCATTTTAAGCCGAAAGACTTAAAAAAAGGGAACTCAAGTCAGAAAAACAGCTGTGACTTGTATCTATAGATATTTCTTTAAATCCTATTACAGAAGAAATGTTGAAAACCTTTCCATTACATGTACATACATATATCTTTTAGTTCTGCGTATTTTTCTTCGCTAATCTGGAATAGATTTATAGAAAAGGCTAATTTGTTTGAATAAACACATAAATATTAAATACATCATACACATGTGGGTAGTCGGATCAAAAGCACTAAAAAATGTTTCGCTCTGTATTTTTTATTATTTAAATATACTAAATTAAATAATTTTCAATAATAAATGTGAATATTTATATGCTGACATAAATACCAACCAGTTTGGTGTTAATTCCTGCTTCAGAATCTGATTTACATTTTGCACTATCACTAAATTGACATGGACAGCGTTGAGGCAATGAAAACATCTTTCTCCACTACTATGGCTGGCATCGAGGAGCGCATGGCCAACTTTGAGGCTGAACTGCAGAAAAGTGCCAAACAGCCTAACAATGCACCCAGCGTAACAAGTCTGGCAGCCGATTTTTCATCCTTTCGGTCATTTGTGTTGGAGACCATTGGCGCATTTCAGCGTCAGATTGAGTTGCTGGCGCGCGAAGTGGACAGCATCGAGACGCGCAGCCGCCGAAAAATGCTTCTGATCCATGGTATCGCTGAACATAAAAATGAAGATCCTGTTCAGCTGGTCATTGATATCATGAAAGATCTCCACCTCACTGAGGTTAGTAAGGATCACATCAAGCGGAGTCACCGGATGGGTCGTCCGTCAGGTTCAACCAAGCCGCGACCCATTTTAGTCAAATTTCAACAGGCAGCAACTCGTGACAAGGTTTGGTTCTCCAAGACCAAACTGAAAGGTAGCGGCAAAACTCTGTCTGAATTTCTCACAAAGGCACGGCACGATACTTTCATGGCAGCAAGGCACCGATTTGGAGTCACAAAGAGTTGGACAAAAGAGGGACATATTTTTGTGTTAGACTCCGACGAGTTGCAGCATCGTATTACATCTCTTGGCGAACTCAACAAGATTAAGGCGGTTACTCAAAAGACGCCGACTGTTGAGAAACCTGCGGCTGGGAAGACGAAACGAGCTGCGGCCACGCAGAAGTAGGTAGCGTGCATCACAGAATTCTAGTTGGCAGTAGTTGCGGCATCCGTGGTTTGTTTACTTTATAATTATGTTCTATGTATTTTACACTTTTACCATATATCTATCTTCAATAACACTAATCCGTAATACCTCCTAATTCGTTACTTTTGACTTTGACTTCCTAACTAATCTACTTCTATAATAAATATTATTCCACCTTCTATCTATAATTTATTAATATAACACTGTTTCCAACTTCACGAGTTCATGACACTTAGCATCTGTCAACGTCAAAACTGCGTTCCGTTTTCTTTATTTGGAAACGTTTAGAAACTGAGCCGTGAATAAAATTATAAGTAAGACTACTCTTCTTTTTATATCCATTTTAATGCTTATAAATATTTACTTCCTAAGAATATATACTTGCACTATTTTACTTATTTGTATACTTATTTATTATTTTCTCCCTATTAATATAAATGTATTTATTGCTTAATTAATTATTAATACTTTACAATATAATATTTATTATGTTTGCCGTACCGTACTAAAAATAAAGCCCGGATGTCGCATTTTACAAAATTACCTACTGTTTTAGTACTTTTTTTTCCTGTTTTAGATGTTGAAACTTTTACTTTTGTTGTTTATTTTTTTTGTTTTCAATCATTGCAATTTGTATAATTATGTTTTTGTTCTGTAATTTGTTAGCACTGAACTGGCAGGTGGATAAGACAGACTTAGTTAATTAAGAAGTTATTACTCTAATTTTATTATATTATATTTTTATTTTATTTATTTTTATTGTATTTATTTTTATATACTATGTCAGACCAGTTAAATAGTGATAATGATAGTTTTTTTCTATGAGTAGTCATAACAGTAGCTTTGAAAGTATTCCTTCTCTAGCTGAAACTTTACAGTGCGAGTTTGCCGATGTACCTGGGAACTTTAATGTCGTTCATATAAATGCTCAGAGTATTCCAGCCCATTTCCAAGATATGCTGACAACCTAAAGACAAAACTTAAAGACCACTGTAAGAATATCCATGCCATTCTTGTTTCAGAATCTTGGTTAAAATCATGCCTATCGTCTGTTTCCTACTCTCTTCCAAACTTCCGACTTATAAGAAATGATCGAACCGGAAGTGGTGGTGGTGGTGTTGCCATTTATCTCCGTTCACACATTCCTTTCAATGTTGTAAATGTGTCACCACAACCTCCACCGCTTAATGCCGGCAAGCGTCTCTTTGTAGAACTAGATCTAGCTTATACCAAGGTTCTACTTGGTGTTTTTTATTCCCCTAACTGTCGTATAAATTACTTCTCTTCTTTCGAACGTATCTTAGAAAATCTAGCTCCTGCTTACAGTCATACCATAGTCATGGGTGATTTCAACACTTGTTTGCTGAAAAAGGATTCGCGCTCATTTTCCTTGTGTAGTATTGTCGAATCTTGTAATCTATCCATCCTCCCTTTAAATGCTACACATAATTTTCCTAACTCAACTCCTTCTCTTCTTGATCTCATGTTCGTCTCTTCACCTTCCCTTGTCGCTAAACATGGGCAGCTTCCAGCTGATGCTTTTTCCTACCATGGCCTTATCTATTTCTCCATTAACTTCGTCTTCCTAAGACAAAGAGAAAAATTCTGCTGCAACGTAATTTTGGTGGCATGAATGTAGAAAATCTTCGTACAGATGCAAGTATGATCGACTGGAGTCCTTTACAGAGCGCAGAGACCATCGACGAGACAAATGGCAACAAACCATGGCAAATCTTCAAATGATCTTGTTTCTGATAAAATAGATATTAATTCACTAAATCGTCATTTCACTACTTCGTCTAAATTTGATCAGACTACCAAAGCTAACACTTTGCATGATCTTTCATTGCTACCAACCCCAAATCATCCATCTTTCGTTTTTAATCAAACTCAAACTCAAAATCATTTATTCATCTAGGTCACAAAGTGACGCTTATGAACGTCAAAGATTAAAGTTAATTACTAGATGATTCTACATTTACATTTACTGCCACGTTCGCAATGCAATAGGTAGAACCACGAGAAAGAACGGGCAATAAAACTTGTGGCCACTCTTTTTAACTGCCAGTATAATTCTTTTACATGTTATATTTGTAAGGAGCTGCAACTGTTTCACATTGCGAGTTATCTACTATTGCAAAAGTTAATAGTTATTGATATCATACTCAAGCAATAAATTATGTTCATTTAGTAAGCCTCCCAAAGTGAATATGGTGAAACAGGAGCATCCACTTACGTCTTTTGATGTAAGCAACTCGCGAACATGACTGTTCTGATCTATGGTGGAACAGTTATGGTATATGAACCTGCAGCAATTTACAATCTATTAGTTAGCAGTTCATGACCACGAGTTACCCTCACCTTACAAATCCGATAAATTATAATAAAAGGAGTAGAACAAGAATGCAAATGTAGTATAAAAGAGAATACGGTAATTAACTACACTATAAAACTGCCTATTGACCTAATAATAAAAAGAAATTGACCTAATAAAATAATATTTATTTCCAAGCGTACTTGTCGTCAAGATACTCATTTAAACTATAATATGCCTTTAGTAAAAGATTATTTTTAACAATTGTCTGAAACGACCTTAAAGGCAAGAGCAAGGCTTAATCAACTAACTGAGTGTGATGTTAAAAAGTGCGTACTATCAATTGCCTCTAACGCAGTCGGTAATGATTGTGCCAGTCGGAAAATGATCCTTCCTATATTAGATGAAATCCTTCCCATCCTTTGCCATATTTTTAATTTTTCCTTGTCTTGGGGCGTTTTTCCCACCATATGGAAAGACGCCCAAATTATTCCTTTACCTAAAAAACCTAATCCTTCTTCCTTTTCAGAGTTCCGGCCAATCTCCGTCCTACCATTCCTTTCTAAAGTGCTTGAGCGCCTTGTCCATGCCCAACTCAGCACATTCCTCAATAAAAACCTTCTTTTCAATCCTCTCCAATCCGGTTTCCGTCCAGGTCACAGCACGGTTACGGCACTGATCAACATTACCGACGACATCAGGCTCGGTGTGGAAAATGGCAACGTGACTGTCCTTTGCCTACTTGATTTTAGTAATGCCTTCAATACTATTGATTTCCATATTCTGCTTGGCATATTGCGCTCTATTAACATATCTCCACCAGTGATTGATTGGTTTCACAATTACCTGTTTGGTCGCCGACAGCGTATACGTATTGAAGACTCTTTGTCTTCTTGGTGTACGTCTACAGTCGGCGTTCCACAGGGTGGCGTTCTATCTCCCTTACTTTTCTAAATTTTCATAAATTCTATATCTTATAAACTTCAGTCAGCCTACCACCTTTATGCAGATGATCTCCAAATTTACACTCAAGCTCCTGTCCATGAGTTGTCTGAAGCAATTCGTATCATAAATTCGGATTTAGAACGTATAGCTGCATGGAGCCTCGAATTTGGTCTCCAAATCAACCCTACAAAAACGCAAATTATTGTTGTTGGTAGTCCCAGGTTAATTGCGCGTGTTGACCGGACTTGTTTACCCCAAGTTTACTTTAATGGTACTCCTTTACCCATAAGCGATTGCGTGAAGGATTTAGGAGTGTATATGGATAAAACTTTATCCTGGGTACCCCAAATTAGGGAAGTTAGTAGAAAATTGTTTTCTGCGGCTGGGATGTTGCGAAGATTGCGAAACTTTCTGCCGACTGCCACTAAGATTGCGCTTGCAAATTCTCTTCTTCTACCTATCCTTGACTATGCGGATGTCAGCTATCTAGATCTCACGGAGGAGCAACTTGATAAGCTTGAGCGACTTCAAAATTTATGTATTAGATTCATATTTGGATTGCGCAAATATGATCACGTTTCTAAATTCCGTAACTTGCTCAAGCGGCTCCCAATTCGCCTTCGACGGAATACTCACATACTTTCTTTACTTTATAATATTGTCTTTAACCCTTCTACTCCCCATTACTTAAAAGATCGCTTCGAGTTCCTCTCTGATACGCATTCTAGATCTCTAAGGTCGTCGGTGAATCTGAGACTGGCAATACCAATGCATTCCAGTAGTTTCTACGATAAATCATTTACTGTCCAAGCTGCACGCTTGTGGAATGCATTGCCGATGTCTATTAAACAAGCGCAAACGCTGACTTCATTCAAGAAATTACTCAAAGACTACTACTTGACTCTTTAACCTTACTACTCTTGTGCCGTGTGGTTGACGGCATAGAATACAAGTGTCACCACCCCCTATCTTCCCGTGGGTGTCGTAAGAGGCGACTAAGGGATAACACGATGCAAATACCATCTTTGCTTAGAGACGGAAAACTCGACATCAAACCCTATACGACTGCCTCGTTGGTCTCGCGGCATAAATGTGCGCATGGGATCGGGAGGTCCCGGGTTCGATTCCTGGGTCGGGCAGTGTTATTGGGTTTTTCTGTCACGAAATTCTCAGTAGCAGCACGGAGTCTGGAAATGTGCCCGGTACGGCAATAGGCTCGCCCCTTATTACGTGGGACTAAAGTATATCTGGCGAAAAGTGGGTGTAGAAATACACCTTTGCCTACCCCTTCGGGGATAAAAGGCGTGACGATATGTATGTATGTATGTACTCTTGTAATTATATATTTTCTATTTCCTTTCATTTATTTAGCACTAATTTATGTATCATTAATATTTATATTATTATATATATATAAGGTATTTAATAATTATTTATTTCTTATCTTTTATGTATGTACATAGTTATTTATGTAAGTATATCTTTATTTATGTATGTATATGGTTATTTATCTATGTAAATATTTGTATTATTTATCTTTATCAATAATTAACGATCACCAAACTACCCTTTTTCTGAATCCGGGTTTTTCTTATCCATCCAGGTTAGGTTGCCTGTAAGAGATTACATAATAGTGATAAGGCCGCCAATTGTACTATCTGTCATTTTGTGAAGGTTCGTTATTGTAAATTTCTTTTGTGCAATAAAGATGATTAATAATAATAATACATCTTTTATTTGTGTTGGAAAAGTATAATTCTAGTCGAAACATAATTATAATTATTTATCTTACCGAATATTATCGATATCGATATTTCGTTAATCACTAGAGGGTACATCCCTATATTGACGAATATGACAATGCTGGCAACATAAAAACGATGTCAATTAGTATCTTTATGTTGGTACGAGTTCTCCCTGCACGTTTCATACAAAGCTGAAAGTCTCGCATGATCTATGGCACATCCGCCTCTTCTTACGTAGTATTTGTATACTCTTTGCCGATCTTATAAAAATGATTATGCGTCTGTACTATATTTAGGTTTTTACACATTTTCGCATTGTTTTGTTAACTTTTCTTAGCTTAGCTTTCGTTTCTGCTTTCAGTTAAGCTGTTGCATCCTGAGTGTTGAATACCTACTTATGGTGTTACACAATTACGCTGTTGTGATACTGGACATACGTTTGAGACAAATATCTAATACGTATTGTTATTTTGAACAGATTTTTATGATATTACATATTATTATATTTTTTATTATATGATTACTATTTTATGATACATACATAGGGCTGATGAAACGCCAAATCAGTAAAGTACCCCTAAATGCTTAATAGCGCGAGAGTTTGCAAAGTATAATTAGTGTAAGTTTGCTGGATAGAGTATAGAGCAACATAATTACAGAGAAGTGTGATATACCTATATAATTATAAAGAAAATCGTAGAAGTAAGTATTGGAAAGGTACTCTCAGATAATTTAACATTCCAATCACAGTACTGTTATGCTCATGATACCTACGTATTAACAAAGAGCTCAGATAGTCACCTGACGTTAGTCATTGGCGTTCTGCGCAATGTACGTTTATTTATTGTACTGCACATACGTGAACTTATCACTGTGACAGCTGTGACATTAGTGACCACAGATGATAATTATACTATAACCATATTAGTGACTAACTTCAGACCTGCCCACACTAAATGCGCGAGGTGTAACTTACAACTCTTTAACTTCGTTTTTCATTGAAATCCCATAACATAAAAATATTCTGTAATTACATTTTACTTAATAGGCCTTAGATCTATCTTTTTAAAGTATTTGTACTAATGCTCGCGAAGTCTTAATACGACACTGATAATGTACGGTGGTTTGCCATTGTTCTTTTCGTTTAATAAACTTGCAGGTCTACGGCAGAACAACACCTGGTTAAGAGAATGTATGTATTTATAGATTTGACATTCACAACAACTTTTTTTGAGGCCGAACAGATGAAAAATCATTTTAGCTAGGTACATTATTAATTGTGATCTTTCCGGAAGCATTCATGATTGCAGAAGCAGAAGCATGAATGATTAAGGTCTTTACTACTACGGCTTACAATTGTGTGCAATAATTATAGTATAGGTAATGTTCGTCTTAATGAAAACAATATAAATCTACGAGTATACAGTATCACACTACATACAAAAAAAAATATATACAAACTCATATTTTTATCCGTAACTGGAATAATATCAGAATGTTGGCACCTATTCATTTAAAACCTTTATTTCTACCCCTTCAAGTTTTATACCTATGTAACCTACAAAAAACTGTGTACATTTCCAAGGTGTAATCTATTTGTATGATAAAAATTGAATACGGTACAGCCGTTATGTCGTCAAAACTGCACATAAATATATCAAATTATACATAATACTTAAGAAGTTTCAGTAGTTAGTTTAAAATACAGTTAGCTTCCATCTCCACTCTCTTGTTAGAGCCATAAACGCACACACGGTGATCCTTAAAGTCCCTAGTCGCATACGTCTACTCAAACCATGGATGACAACTGGTATGCTACGTTGCATACGCAATAGGGATGCTATGCATAAAAGACTACATGAATCCCCGGATAATTTCATCTTTAGAACTACGTACAAGAGATACCGGAATTTCTGTACGAAAATTCTAAAGAAGTTAAAAAGAGAGTATGAGAGAGCTGAATTAAGGGAGGCCGGCAGCGATAGCCGAAAGATCTGGCAGGTAATAAAACAAGTCACACACACGGAAAAGCCTAAAACGTCGAATAACGATAAGTACGATAGTATAGAACTCAGTGCGTTAAAATAGAAAACCACATTAGTACCGAACTCCCTGTCACTTTTGGCGTCCCTCAAGGGAGCGTGATTGGGCCTACACTCTTCCTAATCTATGTCAACCAACTCTGTGAACTACCCCTACGTAATGGCAAAATCACGACATTTGCTGACGACACCATACTTACCTTCTCAGGTGATTCCTGGCATGATGCGTTCCTTGCGGCGCAGGAGGGACTAAATAAAGTTGTTTCGTGGTTAAAGGAGCACCTACTTACCTTAAATACACAGAAGACCAAAGTGCTTGCCTTTTCTTTACGTGACTCCTCCCGTCCTCCAGACTCCTGTTCTCTAGTTGTTCACTCATGTTCTTCACTAGATGACAAATTTTGTTCATGTCCCAAACTCGAACGAACAAGTTCTATTAAATATCTCGGAGTGATTCTCGATGATGGTCTGAACTTTGAGATGCACATTGAGACATTGACATCTAGAATTAGGAAACTAATCTTTGTCTTTAAGTCTCTACGACATGTTGCCGAGCCTCAATTGGTAAAGAGAGTCTACCTTGCACTCTGCCAGTCACTCTTGTCATACTGCATTTGCGTGTGGGGTGGCGCTCCTAAGCCACACATAATTAAACTTGATAGAGCTCAGAGAGCTAAACTCAAGGTGAGCACCTTCCAGCCAATTCTCTTCTCCACTGAGGAATTGTACAAATGTTACGGTGTTCTTACTGTCAGACAACTTTTCATTCTAAATACAGTCGTCCTCCAACATCATCGCACACCATTTTTGGAACTCATTAAAAGGCGCAAGGACTTAGCATGCCACCCACGTAGGTGCAGTTTCTCATGGACTAAAAGATTTTTTTCTTACCAGGGTCCTCACCTACACAATAAATTGAACAAAATATTGGCCATTTATCCAAAATCTCAAGGCGCTGTTAAAACCATGTTAACAAAATGGTTAAAGAAGTATAACTATCTAGATACTGAGGCTCTTATTCTATCAGAGCACTAAATTCACACATACACATACACACAAACATACACACACCCACACACACACAACTACTCTCACGTTATGGTTCTAGTTCCTGTATCCCAAGCTATAATTATAATTTAAGTTTTGTTTCCAATAATTTTAATTTTTTTTATTTTATTTTTTTGAATTATTATATTTAAAGCAAGATGTTATAAGACACTACCACGATGATATAACCTATATATCGTAAGAGTTAAACGCTTCCTAGGGTCTGGCACTAACACTTGTAATACAAGTAGCCACAGCAACTTAGCAAGAGTGTTAGTTCGACTTATTGATATCTTTTATGTGTAATTTTATTGTAACTCTCATTATACAATGTAAACCAGAAAGTCAATGTATGTGTCAACTGCTTTATATGCAAATAAATATTATTATTATTATCAATAATAAAATTAAAAACACGCAATTGATGCAAAAATAAACTTTTATACCTTTTTTCTTTCGCACGAAAATTGTTATAGTATGTGATTCTGAAATTTGAATTCGGTTAGCCATTTTCATACTCCGTACTTTTATTGGGTAGGCGTGAACAACAAGAATTGGGGAGCCCCATTCATTAGTCAATTTGACCAGAATAATGAAATTGCTGATATGCTCCATAATCATCATGTGTGCGTTTGCATTTGATTTGATTTAAAAAATTGGCTTTCTTTGAATAGAATTTGGAAAAAAATGGATTTTTAGTTGACTTGCATTTAGTTGCAGTTTTGACGTTTTTAACCTTGAATAAATTTTTCTAGTTTCATTAAAAGTTAAGTGTTTTAAATACAAAAAAAATGTGAAAATATTTGAATATTTTCGTCGGACAAAGAGAGCAAATACATAAATATTCAACACTGCAGCACTTATGGCGAGTCACGATTCAAAATTGGTCGCCAATCGGCCATTATTAAAAAACCTAATATTAGCATGACTCATACAAAATAATTTAGCGGGTCTTAATCGCATTAATTTAACTTATTTAAGGTATAAATACCTATTTGTTTCCTACGTTTCACTCGTCTTGCACCGAGCGTGGTCGCGGAGAGACTGATGAGAGCTCAGTGCCGTCTTGTCCGCGACCACGCTCGGTGCAAGACGAGCGAAACGTCAGAAACAAATAGATATTTATACCTTATATAAGTTAAACTAACGCGATGAAGACCCGCTAAATTATTTTGTATGATGTATATAAATCGCGAAAGTTTGAAATCGATTTTTAGCATGACTCGTTACTTTATTATTTTCATTAGTTATTAATAAATCAAATCATTCGTTGGTTACTTATTTTTTAATATTTAATTCGTTTTCCACATTTTATATTTGGCCTTTTGATGAAGATTTTGTTACAATTAACTTTTGTGTCGCTAGGTCTTTCGTCTTCTATCTACTATTTGCTACTTCATGTTCATGTTCATGCAATTTCTTCTGAAAATTATAAGCAGCGTAATAAAATATCGTTTTGGTGAATTTATAAATACTTGGAACCGAATAATTAATCAAATGTTTCAAACATTCACTAATTATATCTTGTGAACTTGTAGGCGTAAAATGTTTGGAAAAGAAATATATTTGCTTCTAAATTCGCAGTATCAGTGCGAAGTGCGTAGTTATCCGTGTAAAGATCAGATAAAGGTATTTATTTGCTAAAACACGTGTAAGATAAAAATTAAAAATACGAAGTTTCACTACCACATTTCATTTTGTTGTTGAGGTCCTAAAAGGCAACTGAGAAAAATACACGAAGTAAATAGCATCTTTAAAAGAGTTGGAAAATCTTTGCCAAATCAATATGAACTCTTCTGGCCAGCTTGGCAGAGTCGGCAAAATCGTCTTGGCCAATTTGATATAGGTACAAAAACGGAGAGCCTTATATCCGGCTGTGAAAGACTGTACTTAATTGTGATGATCATATTCGTCTCCATTTCCATAGTACTAAATCACAATAATTTGTTATTGCCAGCCTTTTTTATAATTTTATCGAATGCTGCGCATAGTCCTCTTTTCATAACGAGAAGACCATCACAGGCACAAAGAAAGGAAGAAGAAAAAAATGCATTTATTTTTATAATAGACAACAGTTTTACAATACATAATACACACACAGTCTGGCAGACTTCAGATTATGTTCTTCTTGTCCGTTGATTTTGGCTTGTGCCTTGGCTTTCTTGACCAACCGTAGAGACAGCATGATTGCAAAACTTCTATACGGTTTCAAAGTTTCGACCACTATCCTTTTTTGCTGGTTTAACATTATTCCTTCCTGTTATATTTATAAACTTAAGTAAGCATTTGCATAGTAGAGAACAGACGGTTTACCGCAAATATTTAAAAACTATGCCACTTCTAGTTTGAAGACAACAGACATCCTTAACAAGGGGTTGACTTTAGCACGTACTTCGTCATGGAAACACTTACCTCAAGAACTTTCGTTATCAAAAGGTACCCGTAATGATAAGTTTATGGCATAAATTTTAGCATAAATTATTTAGAGTGGCATGTTATGTAAATGCTTTGAAATTAGATGAATAATCCTTTCACAGGGTGGTTTTTGAGGAATGTGATTGCTTTAGAACACTATTGTAACATTGACAAAAAACTTACACTGTTACTTTTTATCTTCCTTTAACTCTCAATTATTTTTTAAATTTGGAATATCAACTTTTCAAAGTGAAGTGACGTCAAGTAGTCGGTTAAAATACTTAAATGAGCCAGTCAAGTATTTTTCTAATTACGAATCAGTTAAGCAATCTAAAATATATATGAGAACTACCACCAAAACCAAAATACTAAAAACAAATATTAAAAATTAATTCGAAAAATACAATAACTAAGAAGAAGATATCTTAAGCATTGAAAATATATTTTTAGGATATAACCATCCAAAAGATATTTTCTTCTTCGTCTATCGCAGTAGATTAAACGGCTAAAATAAAGTTTACAATTCAGAACAACCTGTATATTCAAACAGTAGAGAGTAGAGGGCGGGAGGTTGAGAATTGTCTTGATGTGGTTATTTGAGAGTTGTATGATTGTAATCAGCTTGTGTCTTGAGTTTTGTAAGAGGATTGCGATGGTCCCTCAAGACCCATGAATATACAATTATTTAAACACAGCAACAGTTTACATCAAAAGTTTAAGACGATTTGGTTCATGATACGGTTACACAATTTATTTCATTCGTAAAGAATTTTTGCCCGAAATTTCAAACGGTTGACTCAAGTTATAGTCATGCGTTGTAGTTGTGATATGTGTCAAAATAATTAACCAATTATTGACGAAAAGGAACAAGTGGGAGTACAAAGGTGTTCCCTTTCGTCAATTTCCGAGGGGAGGGCAATATTTCACGCAAGACCGATCCTGAGTCATGTTTAACAGACACAACTGCTGCGACGTGGAGAACCTCCTCTTTTTAAATTCGTCAATGTTTTTTATCAAATTGTGACCTTTAATTGCACTCTCTTAAAGTCCACTGCGACACACCGTTTATCCCGTAAGTTTAATATAATTAAATACTAAGTTTTTCTTCAGAAATCTAAAAATGAAATAAAGCTTTATTGTAAAAACCGTTTGCGATAATCGTAACCTTAAAATCTGTTATAATACTTTTATTTGCAACCTCTGTCGCGCTAGGATCGGTTGCCAATATGCGTACAAAATTCCAAATTATACGAAAACCTAAAAATAGGCGAAGTCGGGTGTACGTTTCTTTAATATAAATGAAGTTACGTATCGTGTTCATATTATACCGGTTATATTATTTCATTTTCCTTAGCCGAATTTAACTTTGAAAGTTTATTTCATTTTATTTTCAGCCTATAGGCTTACATAAATAACAGGGCAAAGGCCTCCCTTTCCTCTGGCCAGTCCTTCCTATACGCGTCCAGTTCATTCCACCATCGTCATCTAGGCCTTCCACGTTGTCGCCTTGCACCTATGGGGACCCAAATGGTGTCAATTTTGGCCCAAAATTCTCCAAGCATGCGGCAAACGTGGCCTGCCCAATGCCATTTAAGTTTTTAAGCTTTCTGTTTGAGTTTACTATTGTTTGACAAAAAACGTATGACAAAAGATCATTTTACAAACAACGTTTGAAAACTAATAATTTGACAAACTTTCATTTCGCAAACATATTACTTTAAAAACTTTCATTTGACATAATACAGGTTACGCAAATGTTTTACTTAGAAAATAATTAAAATGTTAAATAATTATTTTAAAAATAATCATTTGACTAAATAATTCGTTTGCCAAATTGGTGATTGTACAAAAAGTTAGAAGATAATTATTAGTTTTTAAAAATAACTAATTTCTAACCAATACGCAAAATTTTGAAAATATTTAATTGCATGGTTGCAATTTTCATCTTGGACTGATTATTTATAGGCAAGTAATAATTTTGTATTAATACTAATTCCATATAACTTAAGTCTTTTAAAAAAATACATTCTGCCTGAATTAAGTGAAAAGTTTTTTTAAAAGACAAGTTATATGGAATTAGTATTAATACAAAATTATTACTTGCCTATAAATAATTAATTCGGTTCTGGCGTTGTGGTCGCAGTTCTAACCTTTTTTTTTTTTTTTTTTTTATCGCGGGAAAAATGCTTATGCATACCCCATTTGTTCGGGGAACAAATAAAGGTTATGTGGGACTGCACCCACTAAACAACCCGCGGTGAGCCTTGCACGTCGCCTTGACGGGAGGTCCCGGAACATGTTACGACTTCGGCAACCTCCCAGCGAGACACCCGCACTAGAACGGGCTACCTCTCTTGGGCGATGTCCCGGCTCATCCTAGGACATCAACCCCATTGCGGAATCCTGCAGACGATGGATATCCCCGATCCTTCGCCCGCAGTACCACTTAAGGCGGCATAAGGCGCATTTCAGCGCGCTGACGCCGCCTGGTTCGCCGGCGGCGGATCGAGTCAGGCAAGGCATTTTCCTCCCTGGCTCGCTCCGCCGCTTCCTTCTGCGAGATTACTTCCTCGCAGAAGGTTGCGACCGCCGCCCAATGCCTGTCACTGATAACCATAGCCTGAACTACAGCCGGTAGTGACAGATCAACACCAATGACTGCTGCAAGATCCCGTCGGCACACATCCCAAGCTGGGCAGTGCTCGAGGGTATGCTGCGCAGTATCCTCACTGCAGTCGCAGTGGTGGCAGACGGAACTCGGCTCTCTCCTAGCGACCGTGTGCAAGTATTTGCCAAAGCACCCATGATCTGACAAAACCTGCACCAGTCGGAAAGTGAGGGTCCCGTGCTGCCGCCCCGCCCAACAGTCTAAGACTGGCCGGAGCGCTTCCACGGTCCTAATACCGGCTCGCGGGGTCTCCAACCGATCACGCCATTTGACCATAGTGACGTGGTGGGCATTTTCACGCCACCTACGTAGTTCCTCCAGCGATGGAACTGAACCAGTTTCCTTTACCACCGCTGCACGGCAATACATTTCGGCAAGTACTTCCGCCTCCAAGTCCCATGGTGGTGTGCCGGCTAGAACACATGCCGCTTCTGTTGACACAGTGCGGTAGCACCGTATGACCCTAACTGCCATAACCCTTTGGGGTTTCCAAAGCATAGCCCTTGTTTGGGCGGTTAGGCACTCTGCCCACACTGGTGCACCATATAGTGCCATCGAGCGGATAACACTCGTGTAGAGTCGCCGGCACATGATCGAAGGTCCACCTAAGTTCGGCAGAAGCCGTCCGAGGGCAGACGCTGTGCTTACAAGCCTTGGGGAAAGTTGGCGAAAGTGTTCGCTGAACTGCCATTTTCCGTCCAACATAAGCCCAAGATATTTTATGCTGGACTTGATCGGCACGAGAACCGAGCTGATCGTTATCGAAGCACCAGTGGGTGGCTTACGGCGAGGTCCGTGGAAGAAAAGAGCCTCAGTTTTATTCAGAGACACTGTAAGTCCCAGTGCCTCGATACGCCCCACCATTTCTGAGACTCCTATGTTAGCCAGATGAATCGCTTCATTGAAGCTAGCTCCCTGGGCTGTAACAAGAGTATCATCTGCATAACAAATGATACCCAGCCCGCGACAGTGCTCCCCACGAAGGACCCAGTCGTATCCAATGTTCCACAGGAGAGGTCCCAGCACAGACCCCTGTGGAACACCGCACGTCATACGACTACGAACTATGACTCCATCTCGATTCTCATGCACAATACTTCTACCCTCCAGATAGTCTGCCAACCTAACCTAATCAGCCATTGTTATAGTTGGCCCTACACAAAGATTGTTGTATTAACGTAGATTTTGGTTAGTAAAATATTTACCAAGCAATGCATTTTGTCACATGTTATTTATGCTTTACGTTGTTTTGCCAAATAACATGTTTAAAAAATAATCAATTTGTAAATTAATGTTTTAGCATAATAAATTTTTTATAGTAAATATATTGTCTAATGAGTAGTTTATTAAACAATAGTTTGTAAAATAATAAATTTATTAAGTATAATTTTGTCAAACGTTATTTGTGAAATGAAAATTTTTCATTTGTTTTTTGTCAAATGATTGGACACCTTCTGTTTGTCATATGCGGTTTTCATTTTGGAGCGTACTATTTTAAAAGTTGCTACTAATATAGTTAGTCTAGCTCTTTTGATTAATAAGCGGTACAAAAAGCTTGTAGGTATAACATAATAAATTCCACACCTAAAACGTTGCTTACCCAATAGAAGGACTAATGATTTTGTAGACAATGTTTTATGGAATTAATTTTTCAACGAACTGCCAGCCAAGTTATGACCCCTGTAAACTTTGTTGATCTATTACAAACTGCAAGTCAACTCACGCTATGGACGTTATTATGCCCATTGAAATAGTGTACCCTTAAATAAAACAGTTTCCCCAACCCGTCGATCCATTTCGACTCACTTTAGTCTCACCATAACAATATTCCCATAAACCTTTTTATGCGTCGCAAAAGGCCTATAAAAACAATACCCAAAGCGATACAATTACTCACATTACTGTCTGAAAAAACAATTACATTCAGTTTCTACACAAATAAAGAAAATTAAAAACAAACAAGGTCTGGGGCAAATACAGTAGGTATGTCAGTGATGGAATTTTCGTAGAAAAACATGCTTTCCAATTTCGTCTTATATTTGTTCAAGGTTGGCTTATTGGAGACCTAGCTGTGGTGGTATAATATTGTTAGTCTTTCTACTCCTGATATTGTGGTCTGAGAATGTTTAGAGGAATTTAGTTAGTAAAGGCTGCGATACCCTACCTAGGTAGTGAAGAGACTGCTATAAAGAAGATCTCGAGAACGAATCCATGGCGTGCACTATTGACTTTTCGAATTTTATTGGTTTGGTCTGTGTGGAGAGCCTTGCGGCTAGCCTATGTTTAGTAGTGGGATTCTTTAGGCTGATATTATAAACCACTCCATCTACATATATTATAGGATGAAGGCCCCACCGTGTTCTATTAATGTATGTATGCATGCGATAAACTTAAAGGGTTTGGAACGGTGTTCACCAATATATAGATTAGATAGTGTGATTTCTGAGCAATGTTTTGTTGTATGATTCAAGTGCGAAATAAAATAGAAAACGACTATATAACTCTATTGAACCAAAAATCATATAATACATAAAGCACAGATAATATACATAAAGGAATCTAGTTAACAGATTCCTTTGTGTATTATTATATGATTTTGTCGAAGTCGAATAAATACGTGACAAAAAATTACAACATAAATAAACAGTTCTGAAAATATACTGTTATTAAAAATACCAACTATAAACCTTTTTCTACCCGCAATCCGATACCCGAGATAAATTTCAAATAAAGCAAAATACCAATTAAAAATTAAAATATAATCAAGACGAGAAAATGCGGTAAAAATATTCAATTAAATGAAGTAGGCGGCACATCGGGTTCGCATATAATTTTTTATAACGGCACAATATGCAGGCACGCGACAAAAATCGCAATAGTCCAATTAGAACGATTGCTTTTCGTATCAATCATTTGTTCTGTGCTTTGTTATACATACGGGTAGCAAAGATAGTAACATTCAGCAGACGCTATAAGCAAGAGTATATAAGCTAAAAAAGCAGCGATGGCCCAGTGGTGAGACCGACGGACTACTACGCAGAGGTCTCGGGTTCGGTTCCACAGTGCGCACCACTGACTTTTCGAAGTTATGTGCGTATTAAATTGTTAATTATCGCTTGCTCAACGGTGAAGGAAAATATCGTGAGAAAACCTGCATGTCTGAGAGTTCTCCATAATGTTCTCAAAAGACATGTGAAGTCTGCCAACCCGCACTTGGCTAGCGTGGTGGACTATGGCCTTACATTTCACATAATGAGAATAGGACTGTACCTAGCAGTGAGACAGTTTATATATATACAGGGCCGATGGTGATGAAGCAAGAGGAGCAAATAAACTGTCATCGTGAGTTAGCTGTCAAAAGCTTTTTAATTATAAAGCATTACGAGTGTGATTACGAGTACCGAAAGAAATATACTGGCGCGCCCTTTGTGCACTTTGGTGTCACAGAGTTGCGTGTCGTCCATTGGCATCGTAATTTATTTTTGAGTAAATTGGAACAAAGCTAGAGCAAGTCTTAACCTAGTACATAAGTCAAAAGACTGCTCACCAGACTATTACTTTTTAGGAATCTGTTGAAATATTTAGAAACACAACTAATCGCAAAGTGTCCCTCTTCCTCTATCTTCTAAAGCGTAGTATTTAGGTATGTGTAAACTATGCTAAATAATTACATATATTGAACTTTTAATGAAAATTATACTGCTAATCAGACTTTCATAATTTTATTTTTATTTTTTTTATTTATAGTCTCACGCCTGTATCCCCGAAGGGGTAGGTAGAGGTGTAAATATTACACCCACATTTCGCCACGAATTTTTAGGTCTCACGAAATAGGGGGTGAGCCTATTGCCATTAGACTTTCATAATTAACAAGTAATAAACAATTAAGTTTAATTTCTGCTTCAATCATTCAGCCTGTTCCGATCCTCCGCCTTCCGCATCCAGCCCGCGATCAATCGATTAACTTCTAATTGTGAGTGATAAAATGAATATTATTGTGCTTGAATCCTACTATCCTGTGGTCCCGTACCCAGTAAGGTGTACAACGGAAGCCTAAGTTGTGTGTGGCATGTCATGCACCTGGCCGGTTTTTGATTTCATTTCTATTGTCATCGTGAAGTATAGAAGTAATAAAGGCTGTTTCGAGCCATTCCTAGCAATCAAAATATATTTTTACAGCCGGTAGTTCCTTGCGGATTTCAGCAATGGACGGGCTCCACCAGGCTGTACTACCCTCACCTTAGAATAATTCGTTTGGAGAGTGAGAGTGCCGCCGCGCCGGCCCGATTTCTTATATTATCTCCCTCATTTCCCGCCTGTTCGATTGCCAATCAATACAAATTTTTAAAAATTTGTAGTAATGAAAATCTGCAAAGTGACAATATTATATAGTTCTTATTATCCGTATATAGGCTACCCTCATTGATAGCCGCTAACGAGTTCCTAACAACAAACAATCTCGCAGCCCTGCGTTATTTCTGAACATATTATGGCGCTTATCTCATACAATGCCTTAGCCAACACCCACGGGCTTGGAGTCCATTGTATGCGACATAACATGGACTCATAGTACCAACTATTAGTAAAGTAATCTATAGTAATAATAGCTGTTCAGTGACTCTACTATGAGTGCTCACTTGTAACCGAACAGCGAGCGTTCTCCGATTTTTGTTCTGTCGAACTGAACAACAAACAGAGTCGAATATTGCTACGAACATTTCCGCGATTTTCCTATCGAACATTCTAATCAGCAAAACCGTCTTACCAAGTTTACTGTCACTTCACTAGAATGCGCGCCAAAACGTTCTTAAGAATGCTCGCTGGAAAAAAGTCGTTTGTTTTTATGTTTTGTAACATTCGCAAGAATGCACATTACAGGTAAATGTTCAAATGTATCAGCACCATTACGTTGATTCGATAGCCGATCGGCGTTCTGTATGATCTACTACATGCTCATATCGTCGAAGCACTCAGCACAAACCAATCAGTACGAAGAACGTCTGTCTAATCGAGTTGCTACATCTTGATAAATTCATGGTAAAGGCACAGATAGTAATAACACTGTGTAATAAAAGCTGATCGATGCTTGCGCTGACCAGAACCTGGCTTTTTCGCAGAGAGATTAAGCACTGTCATCTAAAGTGGCAATGCTGCCAGTCTTCAGCGCCAAGAGATGGATAATAAAACACGGATGACTGTGCAGTTGGCGTAGTGATATAAGTGGCCCCCTCGCTGCTTGACACTGCGCCGAGTCTTGTGGGTTCGATCCCCACACGAGAGAACACTTTGTGTGTTCCACAAATGGTCCGTTGGTCGTATCATCATCCTCCTAGCGTTATCCCAGTTTCTTATTCAACCCGGGCTCCGCTTACTAGTCTAACCGGATTTACCAGAGCGACTGCCCGTCTGACCTCCGCAATGTTTGTCTCTTTCGCATCTACGACAAAGAGATGAATAAACATTTGCCTCAGCGCACAATGTTTTAAGCAGTCAGTTCATCCTTTTCAGTCTTACTAGAATTAACAGAAAAGTAGCTAAAAGCTACCGACAACATTCAGTGTTTTAAACAGGCTTTCATAATATGAGAATAATTGAAGTGTAACTATGCAAAACTTTTTGAGCTATCAAATGTATGCAACACTAAAGTTTACGTATGGGCAAAATCTAGAATTGGATACGTTCCAGGCTTAATTAATTCCACACGGAACTTTCGCGAAAAGTTTAATTGGAGAGCCGTTTGTTTGACGCAAATGGGCGGCCAGAAATATCGCACTTACAGACAGTATGTTATGGCATAAACAGAAAGGAACGTTGTATATTAGACAGAGAAAAAGTGTCAGGTTGGATTGAAATTTGATGTCCTTTGATTTGAAGAGAGCATCATGCAATCAGGACCGGGATATAGGGTTGATGTTATAAACTGGTAAACATAGCACCCTCTAAGAGAATTGAGTAAGCGCGATTCTTGAGCAGTTATTTTCGTCATTCGCTAGATGTCGCTAGTTGTATTTTCGATGTTCATGTACTACATCAGCGATTCTGTATTAAATAAAAATATGTATGCTTTTTCCTTAAACTATGCTGTCCCATTGCTGCGGAAAGATCTCACTTACACTTTTCAAAGCATCCTGTATGATTATTGCATTTTAATTGTAGTGAGTATATCTACCTAAAATTAGCCACAAAAATTCGAAAATAACTGGACCGATTTGAATAATTACTTTTCGATTAAATTGAGAATTTACCAAATCATTTCATTTCATAGATGACGCACCTTTATCATTTTCTCACCCAAAGTTTGATTACCATAGAAATGTTGACAAGACCTCTCATTAACAAGTAATACATAACAGTTTATAAATCCACCTCATCCACACAACATGAGCTAGCATTCACCGTAAAACGAATACCCTCTTCACCCAACCCAATAAACCTTCATTGATCCAAATAGCATTACTTAACTTTACAAATCGCTCGCTTGTACACTACCATTCGTTACATAACATTCAAACCGCTCGTTAGGCCAGCCGACAAATCAGTTTTACTGGGCAAGTTGATATCGGTCGAAATTTATAATTAGTAGTAGAATAAATTTTTACTCTAATGGTCGCGTTTTGTAAGGATTTGGTTGTTGTTCGATATTACGAGATGTGATATTTGGTGTCTCGGTTGGGAATATATGGGTGTTTTGGAATGTACTGGGTTTAAGAAGTGGTCTAAAATTCAACTAGTGAACTAATGGTAATGAAAAGAAGTTAAAAAAAACAGCAGCCCTGCCAGTCAGTCAGTAACGCTTGAATTTTGTATACACAGAAGATTTCCTATACAATCTGTATAATTAAAAACACAAGCGCAAACCAACAGCGCAGATAGTTTTTATATGAATGGCGTTGTTTTATCTCGCGGGCACAGATCCATTCAGCAAATTGGGCGGCTCGTCAACACGATTGACGTGTTGCAGTATAACTATATGGTGTGTTTGGTTTTGTAGTAATAATTATTGTGGCTGTAATAATCTTTCATGACACAATTATATAATCAGCGTTTTTGTAATCAGTCCCATCATTCGGCACAAGCCACTTCTTATTGAACATGAGAAGTTTAAGCCATAGTCCACCGCGCTGGCTAAGTTCCAGGCTACGTGTTGATGTGTGTGACGTTATGGAGAACTCTCAGACATGTGAGTTTCCTCATGAAGCTGTTGATCACCATTTAGCCTGCAACAAACAACATTTTTGTAAAGACGCCCTCCGCACTAGGAATAAATCCTGTGTCACGGAGGACTTTACAAACATACAACCAACGGACACAATGAACACCCAGACTCGAAACAACAATTTATGGATCACACAAAATGTTGTCTCGTTTGGGAATCGAACCCACAATACTCAGCGCAGTGTCGCGGCAGCCGCTTAAACCACTTCGCCAACCGTGGAGTCAATCAAATTGGAAACGCACATAACTACAAAACGTTTGCACGGATTTGAATCCAGAACTATCTGTGTAGCAATCTATTGGTTTTTCCACTGGGCTATAGTTGCCTCTTGCTGCGAAATACTAAGTCTGGTATTATATATATTCTTGTATTATACTCAGCCTTAACTGAAAATAAATACATTAATCTCCTCGACTCGACCATTGAACCTGGGCCAACAAAAAAATCCAAACTATATACCACTAGACCAATGACATATCTTTATTTATTTTATGGACACAAAAACGAATACAGTAAATTAATTATTCAACCGCAAAGCATAGGATGGTATTGGTCAATATTTACTAGAGGATCTTCACTGAGGGAAACCGCAATCTGATCGGGTTCAAAATTGCCCAGCACGAGATCTAGTATACCACCACGATTATTTAAAACTGTGTTATATTGCTTTATTAGTGAGCAAAAGTCACAAAAATAATTAAAATTGGTTTTTACATTGGCACTGCAAGAGTTTAAGTTAAAGTCACCTAGGATTAGAACATTCATGTCAGGGTAAGTTAAAACTATATTTTCTATACATGTCAAAACATTCAAATACTGCTCATCTTTATAGTTAGGAGGCAAATACACGATACAGCATAATATTTTTACATTTTTATATGACATAATAGCAAATATCATTTTTCATCAGTCATACCATCAATGTCCGTAATTATTTTACATTATAATAATCACGAAACGCGAACAAAACTCCTCCCCATCCACAGTCACCTGATCTATCTTTACGTATCACATAAAAGCCCGGCGGGAAAAGTTCACTGTCTGACACGGAGCTCGTAAGAAAAATCTCAGTTAATTCTATTATATCATATTCACTTTGCGTAACATTATTAAGGAAGGTCTTCGTCCTTAGACCACGAACATTTTGATAGCATATTTTCATCTCACGGGATCGCGGTCGACTTTTGATAGTTGTTCTTAGCACCAAAGTTCTGTCGCCATGGCTTAACACATATGTCTTTAGCCCAGTTATCTGAAGACATTATATTTTCAGCATATTTTAATGGTACTCCAAGCTTAAAGGAAGCTTAGTGGCCACGAGATTTCAGTTTTTCAGCAGTGCATTCGTCACTGCCACATATTGACTTAAGATAGTCGCGTATATACACTGCCCCATAAAACAACTACTTGTTTTGTGAAAGTGGGAATAAAAGCTATTTTTAGTATTGCTAATTAGACAGCGACGATCATCGCGCGTTATAACGTCCTTCCTATTTAAATAATAATGAGGATGACATATATGTCTTTATATAAGTCTTGGTTTTGCTGTTGGAGTGTGCAATTTTAAAGTTACATAACAAACACGAAAATTCCCAACATAAACATCAAAAATTAATAAATGGACAGTCAATCATTATTGTAATCATCCTAGCGCTATCCCAGTTGCATCCAAGACTTACACTTTGAAGTACGGGGTCCGCGTACTAATCTAACCAGAGTTGACGGCATACTAACTTTGCCACAGAGGTGACTACTGTCTGGCAATTATGACCCAAACGGATAGCCATTTGCCATGGTTAAGACTACAAGAACACTATATTATATTCTGATATTAAAAACTAGCTACAGTATTTGTACTGTTGTATGGAGACGCGTTATTTCCTCTTCGAAAGACCTACTCTAAAATGATATAACTTTTCCAATACCATTTCTATATTCGCCTTGTATGACCCAGAAATACCAAACTATAAAATAATAAACACCATTTTCTGAGAACTATCAGTTATGTTGACTAACTGTCGTTATTACTGCAACTTGGACGATCGATATCTTCTGTGAATTGGATTAAATATAACTCTTTGATTTGACTTATAGGTTACTTGGAAGTAAGTAGGTGGCAGGTAACTGAGTTATTACATATAAAGGTACAATGCTATTGAGCATTCACTTGTAATAAGCATTCTTGCGAATGTTACATTACAAAAAATAAAGGAACAACATTCGCTCGAGCGTTCTGACGCGTTTTGCTTCGAGCTTTTTAACGATAAGAGCGGTCGCTAGAAAGATAGTGAAAATATTTGTTGCAATGATGATTCTGTTAGTTATTAACGTGCCAGGTTTCTTATTTTTGCGCCCAGTAGTTTACGCTATGCGTTGTGTGTCAGTCAGTGATGCAAGAATTTTATATACACAGACTAGACCGCCGTGATTTATTATACTCTTAATCCTTCCACAGGCATCATACTATCTACTTGTGAAAACCGTGCGATATTATGCTCGGTAGTTTATCGTTTCAAATCAATAGCAATGTAGCAAATGTTATTGAGATGACATTAACAGCGGCTAGAATTGTTTACTTAGAACTAATTTCTTCATAAGCTTACAACAAAGGCCAAATCGGCAAGGTAAGTAATTTACTACAATGGAAATCACTAACCAATTTCCAGGAAATAGAATCGAATGAGGCTTCTAGGGAAATAATAATTTATCATACTATGTATTATGTCTATATTATGTCTCAGTCTACATGTAGAAAGATATCGGGAAGGCTGTTGTCCAGCAGTGGGACAGCTATTGGAAAAAATAGCTATAGAGCTTGCGGTGGCAATGTGATAGTGAAAGACTTTAAGCAACTTTGTCTCAGTAATTTTTGAGATGGGCTCCACTTTTCAAAGCATTTCAACCCTGCAGTAGATTTGGAAATTATTTGAGTTTGGGATAATATGCGAAAGAGAAGGGGTCATAATGATATGTTAGCAGACTGCATAGTAAGTGATAGTAAGTGGTAGCGCATAGATGGTATAGGTATTATTTTTAGTTTCATGGCAATAATGACAATCACACATATTCAAGGCGTTCATAAGCAGGGGACTTGACGAATAATCTAAAAACGGACACAGAAAACCCCCAGATTGGACACAACAATTTGTAAATCACACAAAGTGTTGTCTCGTGTGGAATCAAATCCACTTTCTACACTGTGGATCGGCGAGATGGCCATTTAACCTCTACGCCATACATGCGTGTTTTTAATTCTCTTCGACAATGAAGTGAAACCTAAGTCTTGCCGTGCCGACCAAACCCTAGCCCACGTCGTGAATGATTGTCCGTTCCACCACTCCCCTGGCGGTATGACCGAGTTGCACCAGCTCTCTGCAGTGACCAAAGACTGGCTAATATATCTAAAAATAGACGTATAGGATCCAGCACAAAGAATGCCATACGAAATGATGATGGCGTGTCGAGCGATACTAATCAGTACATACCAAAATATACAGGGTGTAAAAAGACCCTTAACGAAAACTGAAACCCCATATAGTACCAATTATTACGATCATTTTTTACTTCGGCACCATACCTGGGCAATTACTAGTTCAGGAGATATTGAGACTCAAAGTCACGATTTTTTTTTTCGAATTATTCCAAAATCGTGTTTAGAATGATAAATGTACCCTTTCTGCCAAATAAACATAAACAAAATTTTTAATATTTCCCTAAAGTAAACGGCTTTAAAGTTCCCGACGCGTAGTGTATGCGTGCCATCAATCAGCTGCGAGGTCATTCCCCTCGGCCGCGCGACCACGTGATCATAAACTGCCGCCACCGCGGCGCATGGTGTTGGTAGATACGGCCGGCGTAGGTACGATGTCTGCAAACGCGCGCTATACATTGCCGGTAATAAAAGTTGTAATTTTTTTTAAGCTTAAAAAAATATTTTGTTTCCCCGGTATTATTTTCACGTAGTATGCCTTGGCGTGATGTGCAAAACGAGTAGACTTCGGCTTGGTGATGGGTCTTGTGACACCCTGTATAATAGGTACATACGTACCTACGTACATACGTACGTACGTATGCTTCATGTAAACTATGAATATAACACCGAAAACTAATAATACGAGCCATACTTTAATAAAAGGGAATGAATGGTTTAAGAAAATTTGCGTATTAATTCCTATGCTTATATAAGTCTAGGAAAAACATTACGGCTTTCATAACATCAAGTTTTATCTACTATTACAGATAATGGCTTCCTTAGTGCTATACGAATATTTCTTTTATAGGTTCTTAAGAGGTTATCCTTTATATAGAATAAGTGTTTCTTTCCGATCCCTAGGGAATTACGAGAAATCCCTTCTTAGTGCACCCTTACGGTCCCCAATGAAGACACATGCATAGTTTCGGCTGTCTGTTATGTGTCAGACAGGCAGTAACGCAAGAATTTTATACTAATACTTAAGATTGTGGTTTGTTATATACCGAATCCAATAGAGTAAGACGAAGTATAGCTCGAAGAACCGATAGTCATCGGGGCTGGAAGGTCCTAAATTAGCAGCCGCGTATCGGACGACGCAGTAAGGGAGGCATTCCGCATGATTGATCGACGATCTTGTTGGGATCGCGGGAAGTGGTAGTATGCGGACGGGTCAAGATCAGTAAGTGTGGAGAGCCATGGGAGATGCCCGTTTAGCAGTGGACGTCTTGATGATGAGGTACCGAATTATGAACGAAAATTAGGTCTAAAAATTTAAAAAACTGCTCAAGTATCTTTGAATTTCTACCTTTTACAAAAACAAGCTCTAAACATATTAAAAGAGTTTCTCTTAGATTTAGCTTATTTCAGAGCAGCTATCAGTGAATTTAATTTATATATTACATTCCGTGAAAGAAGAACACACCACTAAAGAAACACAATTTTGCATTTATAATACTTGTTTGACTTTGGCTTGTTTGACTGACTATCAGAAAGGAGGTATGGATAATAACATACATGATTTATGTAGCGAAGTATTTCCTTGTGAAAATTCTACTGAGATTTTCATAGAATTTTACAAACAACAAATCTATACATTCCGACATATTGTACATACTGTGACGGCCGGTGTCATGTCAAACCGTCGTCACGAAACACAATAATTAGCAAAGAGGTTTGAAGACTATTTTATTATTTGGAAATGAGTTTTTAGTTCGATGACTTATACATTCTGTCAAGTGTTCGCCAAATTCACCAGTCATTGACAACAAGGCGATGGCCGTGCGGATAACACACCCTGTTCACGTTCTGATTGCGTGGGTTCAAATCCCAGTCATAACAGTTATGTGGATTATGGTTTTTATGAAATTTGGAAAATGTTTATGAATATTTGGCAAATATTTAAAGAAAAGATTATTTAAATATTTCGAGTAAAAATTAGAAAATTCTAGAAACTTCAGGAAGGAATGGAAAGGTTAAAAAGAGACCGGAGGTGGAAAAACAAATTGAATTATGAAATGACAATCAAAATTAGTAGATCTAGAACATTCCTAGGGGTATATAAGGCGGTGTAGACGCGTTGAGCGCCAGTTTAAGTTGAAAAGTGGTAAAGTGAAGAAGAAAAGGAAGAAAGAAGAAGAAGTAAAATAAAGTGAAGTGAAAGTATAGTGTAGTAAAGTGCAGTGAAGTGCAGTGAAAAGTGCAGTGTAAAAGACGCTAGTGTTGGTGCTGTCCGCGTCGAAATTAAACGGCGCGTCGTGTGTGAAGTCGAATAAAGTGTCATCAGTGCTACCCGGTGTTTCCTTCCAATCCCTTTACCCCGTCCGTAACAATACTTATTTGTTTTCCGGGAAGTGGAAACGAAAAACTTTTACTTCAAATGGGAGCAAACAAATACTCCCAGCAACATAAATGCTAACTAAATGAGCATATCTATCGGCGATGTTTGACAAAAAATATCTACTCTATTAAGATACACAAAGAACTACCGGGCCATCGATTTGAGATTATATCTTACAGATTACTAACATCATTTTGCTATTCAACCAAAACTTGATGACTCTTATTTTGGAGCAAATAAGATTCATTTTCTTGTTACGGTTTGTTGTTGGATGGTAAATTGTCTTGGTCAAGGGATTTCTCCCTGTCCTAAAGGGATTTTTTGAGACAGTTTATGACCGTTTAAAATATCTTTGAGAGGCTGGCTTTGGATGTTGTCATCTACTCGATACAGATATTTGATAATATTTTTATAATATAAAAACATTGTTTGTGCAAGATTTTTGGGTAATCTGTGCACGTTATGCTTTGTTCAATGTTTGGGTCTTTCAAGCGTTTATCTGCTAAGGGCGGTATCAGATTAGCGTATTTTTCTGCGCGTATACGGTCATTTCAGCATACGCGCTTACACGCGCGCTACATTACGTGCTTCAAAAAGCCGGACTGACGTAAACAGGCATATTTCGGCGTGTTCGCCAGAAACGGTAGTGACATCGTGTCAGGCTCGTGATTATACCAGCTTAGAAGCGCGTTAACGCTCGTACGAGTTGCGCGTGTGCCAAAAGGCGCGTCTGAACGCGCCAACATGCGCTTCCAAAATCGAGCTTATACGCGCGTATAAAATGCTAGTCTGCAACCGCTCTAAATCGTCCGAAATTTTTTAATATTGTTATAAGGAAAATTTTCTGTTTCTGTTTAGAATTGAAAAGGTTGATTATAAGCCTTTTATTGGCTTGATTTCGTTTATAGTTAGTGCAGAATTTCTAGTAGCAAGTAGGAAATATAGATTTTCGTGCATTTATACCTTTTTGAAATAAAATAGGTACAGATTTTCGTTTCTTTGTGAAGCTTTTGTGCGTGAAAATCTTCATAATTGCTTAAACAAAAAACTTCTGGTATAATACAGACACCAAAATGTTTCTGGTCATTACCTAATATTAAATGTTATTTGTATTTCAGAATGTATACTAAGTATGTTCATTTCGATTATCCGATATTTCAATACTGTTGCAAGCACCATAGTCACGGATCTACTGAAATATTGTGAGTGAATAAATCTGACCAGATTTTGTATCACGTACTTAACTACAAAAAAAAACTACTACATCAAAGCGAAAATGGGCCAACTCTTGCGTTCTTATTCGATGATAAAGTGAGCTATGCGAACTAATGATCAAAAATTCAACCCTCCAATGGCTTGACGTTCACCAATCATGCTTGGAAATCAAAGTCGCTTTAAAAAAGCATGCTAACAAAAAACCTTTTGAGGCATCTTACTAAATCTTTTCCAACCGTAACATGACCATTGTCTAGAATTTTGGCTAGAAGGAGCTGGGATCAATTGCAGCAGATTTGTGGAAGCGTGACTCTATTCATCAGCCCTTGTCAGCCACAACAAATCTCAGACACAACTGTACTGTGTTGCACAGCGATGAATTTAAATCAATCAATATCAATATTGGGTTTCACTCACCCGCTATCCTTGCTGATGTCAGGCTTGAGCTAAATTAGACACATTCATACAAGTATATTGGCCAAAATAAATGAATGAAGTATCTTATACTTAGCTATTAAGCTTCAAACGCGACGTTTTCAGGACACGTTGGCACGTGGAAGTCGATACCAGATTCACAGTTTTCACAAATGTCAATCAATAGTTCAAAATCAATTTACCGTTGCCAGCACTAGATCAGGCGGCGTTCAAAGCGGTTTACTCAATTTAATTTAATTCGCGTTAATTCAAAAGGCGATATTTTACGTACGAGACGACAACGTGGTAAATTTTCAACGCGGGAAGAGACGGAAGTGACAGTTCAGTGTGACCATTGTCAGAAATTTTCAATAGACTAAACAAAATGTTACTCAATCGATCTAATCGATTTGACTTATAATAAAAACTAATTCTATTTCAAACATCCACCCGCCCCGGACCGGCCTACCGGTCCGCTAATCGGTTGGTAGACGTGACATTGTTGCAACCGCTCTCCTCAGAATCGAACCGTCCACCAAGACCTCAGCAAATCGGGGAACTCCATCAGCCCCAGTTACCAAATGAAGGATGCGCCCCCTGCGCCATCTGAGTGGCGGAAGGTTAGCCTCCTTGATCAAAACGAGGTCTCCAATCTTGGGTGGATCGGTCTTGTCGGTCCACTTAACGCGTTGCTGGAGTATGTGCAAATATTCCAAATTCCAGCGTTTCCAAAAGCTCTGAGTAATCTGGCGTACCAATTCAAAACGCGAGAGACGACCAGGTCTCGTATCAATATAGGGGTACTCAGGCAAGGCGACAAGTGGGCGACCAATCAAAAAATGGCCCGGCGTAAGGGCCTCCAAATCATTCGGATCTGAGGAGATCGGGCACAATGGCCGAGAGTTCAAAACGGCCTCAATCTTACAAAACACAGTTCCGAGTTCCTCAAATGTAAGGACAGATTCACCGATTGTCCTGCGCAAGTGTGTTTTGGCCGATTTTACAGCGGTCTCAAAAATATCACCCCAGTGTGGACAATTTGGTGGGGAAAACAACCAATTTATCCCACGTCGGGCAAGCCTATCACCTATATCAGCCTTGTTGGTTTCAAGAAAATTAACAACATCATTCAAATAATTATACGTGCCCTTGAAGTTAGTGCCGCAGTCAGAACGGATCAAGGGAGGCAGCCCTCTGCGGAATAAAAATCTTTCAAATGTGGCTACCAACGCCTCGGTCGTAAGCGAGGAGACCAGTTCTAAGTGTACGGCCTTTGTGAAGAGACAAACAAAAACGCACAAGTAGGCCTTAACAGTCTTGCTGTTTCGAAGTGTCGACGTTTTCACCAAAAAGGGACCAGCGAAGTCCGTGCCAACACCGTCAAATGTCCTGCTCTCCGTTACGCGATCTGCCGGTAAGTCTCCCATCAACGGCTGCATGGTAGAAGCCTTGAGCTTATAGCAAGGGATGCAGCGAAAGACTACACTCCGAATAATTTTTCGGGCAGACAAGATCCAAAATTCGCGTTGCAAAATGGCCAAGAGCGCATTACAACCAGCATGCGAATTTTTAAGGTGACGGTCAGTTACCAACAAGCGTACCAAATGACCGTCCTTAGGTAACAAAAGGGGGTGACGTGCTCCGTAAGGGAGGTTGGCGTTCTTGAGACGCCCTCCAACGCGCAAGAGACCCGTATCGTCCAAAAAGGGGTTCAATTTAGAGACAGCTCCCGACAATTTCGATTTCCCCGACTTGAGGATAGCAATCTCCCTTTCAAAATGCGCCAATTGCACAGAACGAACCCAAAAGGTGAGGGACTCCTGTCGTTCCTGTGGTGAGAGAAACGGTGTCAGTCGTTTCTGTTGTGGGTGCCTAAAATTAAAAACAAAACGCTTTATCCAAGCAGTGACACCTAACAACTTGTCGAGGGAGCTGTAACGATTCAACAAAAAATCGGGGTCGAAGGCGCATTCCACCTTCTCAAGAGCGAGTGTTCGTAGACCCGGCAAATTAGAAGTATTCAAAACTGGCGTTCGAGGCCAATCAATTTCTGGTCGACTCAACCATTCCGGACCCCACCACAGCGAATGACCTATCAAACTAGGCGTCAAGCATCCGCGCGAGGCACAATCAGCGGGGTTGAGCTCACCTGGCACGTGTCTCCAAACAAGTTTGACTTCGGATTTCTGGATTTGGGAAACGCGATTAGCGACAAATACCTCCAAAGTGTGGACAGAAGCCTTCAACCAACAAAGAACAATTTGGCTGTCTGTCCAGGCGTAGGTCCCATTAATGCAAATGCTTTTACCCAAAGTACTGGACACGTAGTTCAATAAGCGTACAAGTAGAGCTGCTCCCGAGAGCTCCAATTTTGGAATGGTCAGAGATGTCCGAAGGGGTGCAACCTTGCTCTTCGCCATGATCAGGGAAACTTTCACCTGACCTGAGGCACTGACTGTGCGCAAGTACACCACGGCCGCGTGACCACGTTCCGAGGCATCACAAAACCCATGAAGGGTGGCCTTGTACTTCCCGGGAGGAAGGATGGGACGAGGCAAGGAGATCTCGTTGACGGCAGGAAGCGAGGATACAAAAGAGGTCCATTCCTCAACAAGAGTGCCGTGTAGAGGTTCGTCCCAGGTCAATCCTGCTGTCCAAAGCTTCTGCAAGAAGCATTTTGCCCAAAATATGATTGGACAGATCCAACCGTTCGGATCAAAGGTTCTGGCGACAGTAGACAATACGAGACGTTTAGTCCAAGAGCAAGGCAATTTCAGGTCTACGTTATACGTAAAGATGTCTTGGACTGGTCTGTACTGAACGCCTAGAACAGCCATCATGGCGGGGTTGTCAACAATCTCAAACAAATGTGGATCCTGCTGATGATCCTCTGGCAAGCCTTCCAAAAGCGCTGGTGAGTTGGAAATCCATTTACGCAACTCATAACCAGCGGAGGCCAAAATACCTATCAATTCGTCCCGCAGGAGGATCGCCTCGTCCGCTGTGGAGGCGCCCGAGCAAATGTCATCGACGTAAATATCGTCTTTCAAGATGGCGGAGGCTCTTGGGAAACGTAGGCCTTCGCGGTCTGCGAGCTCCCAAAGAGAACGTATTGCCAAGTAGGGGCTTGACCTTAACCCGTACGTATTTGTATTGAGCTCGTAGACGACCATGGGATCGCGAGGAGACTCTCTCCAAAGGATCAGCTGGAAGCGACGGTCATCAGGGTGGATAATCGTCTGCCTGAACATCATTTTTATGTCGGCCACAAAGACAACCTGATGTCGTCGGAAGCTGGTGATGACGTCACAAAGGTCCTTGACCAACTTGGGACCAGAATGCAAGCACTGGTTCAAGGATACGCCTGTTGAAGTCTGCGCAGAACCATCAAACACTGTGCGCAGCTTGCCAGTCGATGGCTTCAATACCGCATGATGCGGGAGAAAGTAATGCTCCACCGAACGCCAATCCAAATTTGACACAGACATGTGTCCCAACTGTTCATATTCCCTCATGAACTCAATGTACTTCTGTCTGAGCTCCGGATCACGACCCATGCGGCGCTCCATGGCCAACAACCTCTTTTCGGCTAAAGGTCGTGACTCACCAAGCGGAGGTCGAACAGACAGGAAGGGTAGCCTCGAAATAATCCGACCAGAACGGAGTCGCCCAGTGTTGTTCTGGAAGAACAGCTCGCACTCCTCATGTTCTGGATTCAAACGGGCAGCTTGAGGGGGCTCCTCTACCTCCCAAAACCTCTGAACTGCATCAGAGAGAGCAGAGCCTACAGCCAACAAATTGTCAAGTTCAGGTGGAGGAGGGTCCCTAGGTACAGGTCCCATCAAAGCAAATCCAAATATGGTCGGGATGGCAGTCAAACCATTTGGCACCAAGACCCGTTTCCCACCAATCAAAATTCCACCGAGGACATCAGAGCCAATCAACAAGTCGATTTGTCCCGGTGTGTCAAATTTGGGGTCTGCCAGTTCCAATCCCGATGTCAAATTCACCACAGCAGCGGGTAGCTGTTTCTGTGGGTGCATACCCAAAATATTCTTCAACACAATAGCCGAGGTTTTAATCCTCGGGTGTGAAGATTCAACAGGGCCAAACATAACTTTAACTTGCCCTTCAACATTAGAGGCTACGTCACCTATGCCCCGTATACAATTCGGAAAAGAGCCCATATTTAATTTAACCTGCCCTACCAAATAAGTGGAAACAATGCAACCTTGTGAACCTGTGTCCAATATAGCACGGACAACAACAGAGGTCCCCGTGGGTCCCCAGACCCTAACAGCAACCGTTGGTAGGATAACGGTCTCAATGGGGGAGGTTGGCGTTATAGAGCAGGGGTCAATGACCTATTGTTGCCTGGGCGGCGACCGTTGGCCAGGACCAGGCAAGTCAAAACGAGGGTGCGGCTTGAAGTCCTCAAAGGCGCGATGACTCGATCCGCGCGCCATCTGTGGGGGGTCATAATGACGCACCCGCCCAAAACGAGGTGGGCGCGAGTCAAGGCGGGGACACTCCGCCAAAGGAGGGGAATACCTGGGGCAGCAGTCATGGTGCTGGTGACGCTGAACAGCACATTCAGGTGCGCGAGAGAGAGGAGGCGTGCGCACGCTACGGTTCTCCAAGCGGGGTGAGTGGCGATCAATTGAGCGAGGCGACTCTCGGCTACGCGCCGGTGAGCCTCGGCTGCCACCTTCAAGACACCCGCCCGTGCGCGGCGTCGGCTGGTAAGACAAGCGGCCTACCTCTCTGGCATTCATGCAGAGAATGTCCAAATGCTGTCCTCCACAGTGAGGACAGGGGCGAGAGTTTGGGCAGTCTCGCTGGTAGTGGGACCCCAAACAAGAGAAGCAAAGGCGGCGGGCATTCGCGATGCGCCTACGAGAGGCGACATGTAGGTCCAAGAATGCCCTACAACTGGCCGTTCTGTGCCCCGTGACCTTGCAGTAGGAGCACTCCGCTGGGTTCTGCGTGACCGCAAAGCGAGGAGGGCGCCGGTCAACATTGGCTCGGGTGTGACCGCGAGCCTGCTCCTTGACCTTGGGCGGCTGCGTCTTAGCCGGCGTGTCACCACCGGAGTTGTCCAAGACCCGGCACTTATCCTCCAGGAACCTCTCCAGGTCAGCAAAGGGGGGCAAATGGGTCGCGCTATCCCCACCAAAGCGCTGTTCAAAACGCGACCTCAGGTCGGCAGGCAGCTTCTTCAGCACAATGTGCACCAATAGATAGGACCATTGGTCCACGGGCAGGTCAAGGCACTTAAGTGCGTTGATGGCCACCAAGAGCGGGTTCAAAAGTTGGGTGCGCAACCCAGAGACCCGGGTGAGCGTCGGCAAACCCAAAATCTGCTCAATGTGCGTGTCGGCGAGGCCACGCTTATTATGGTACCTACGGGTGATTAGGTCCCGAGCCGTCTGGTACGCCTCGTCAGACACGGGCAGATGCTGGATGAGGCCCTTTGCCTCCCCATCCAGTACCGACATTAGATAGGCCAACTTTTGTGCCGGCCGAAGGTCAGCCCTATCATGGACTAGGCTGTCGAACAAATTAACGAAGCCCAGGTAGCTTCCTAGGCAGCCATCAAAATGGGGGAGGTCCAATGTAGGGAGCCTACTCACCAGCCCCGGTGCTGACCTAGGAAGCTCCTGCTTCAGGCCGGGTTGCCCTTCCCTATCGGCAACTAGTTGTCTCGCAGTATTGGAGACAGCATCATACAGGTCTAAGACCTGGGCATAGTCTTCGCTGACCTTATTTCGCTGGTCAGCGGTGAAATCATTGATTGACACTTCAAGACAGCAAGTGCTGAAAGTGCGGAATTGCTGTTCCACACTTGCCAGGCGATCATCAATCCGCTCGTACCTCTGAAGTAAGGCCTGCTGGCGATCAGGCCGGTTCACTAAAGCATTGGCCGAGGCAAACCAGCGCAGATCTGATGCAATAGCACCAGCAGCCGCACGCAAGTCCTTGATAGCTGACATAATCAAAATTTCAAAAGAGCCCGGACAAGCGTTAAACAATATTAACAATCAAAACTTAATTTTTCTCAATTCTTTGAAACCAACAAAGTATTAGCCTGTTTACTGCAAGGGCAGGCAAGTGACAGGTATTTACTGCCCAACAAAATTAAAGGTTTCAGTATATTGAAACAAACACAAAAGTTATCAAAGTTATAACTTATAACAAAGTAATAAAGTTGAAACTTCAACTTAATTAATTAATTATTTGCAACAGACAGACTAACTGTGTTATTTATGATATACAATAGGAAGTAAGCACAGAATATGTGTTACCTAACAATATTATCTTTATATTATAACAAACAAAGTTTATTAATGTGACCCGCCCAAGTGGCAAGGTCAAGTTGGTTGTTATGTTTATGAATATATGCAATAAACTAAATTTACTAAATTTATTGATACATACAGCTGTTATGTATCCAAACAAACTGACTTATTAATGCAACAACAAATTTAAGTTAGATTTTCCAACAATACAAATCAACAATTACTGATTGAGGTTATGTGACAATGTGTTTCAAATTATCTAGGTCAACTTATACAATTAAATATTATGTATTTTAGACAATAACTGACCTGACAAACACTACAATACTGTCTACAAGGTGATAAGATACAAGCTCATACCAATCTGAGTTCAGATACAATCAACGGCTAAGATACAAATTTACAATATAGGCAGTTAACCACGCTCTTGCTATCAAAAAATTATGTCTAGAATTTTGGCTAGAAGGAGCTGGGATCAATTGCAGCAGATTTGTGGAAGCGTGACTCTATTCATCAGCCCTTGTCAGCCACAACAAATCTCAGACACAACTGTACTGTGTTGCACAGCGATGAATTTAAATCAATCAATATCAATATTGGGTTTCACTCACCCGCTATTCTTGCTGATGTCAGGCTTGAGCTAAATTAGACACATTCATACAAGTATATTGGCCAAAATAAATGAATGAAGTATCTTATACTTAGCTATTAAGCTTCAAACGCGACGTTTTCAGGACACGTTGGCACGTGGAAGTCGATACCAGATTCACAGTTTTCACAAATGTCAATCAATAGTTCACAATAAATTTACCGTTGCCAGCACTAGATCAGGCGGCGTTCAAAGCGGTTTACTCAATTTAATTTAATTCGCGTTAATTCAAAAGGCGATATTTTACGTACGAGACGACAACGTGGTAAATTTTCAACGCGGGAAGAGACGGAAGTGACAGTTCAGTGTGACCATTGTCAGAAATTTTCAATAGACTAAACAAAATGTTACTCAATCGATCTAATCGATTTGACTTATAATAAAAACTTATTCTATTTCAAACAACCATCACGCCCCACATTCACTATCAGTATGTGCATTAAATGTCAACTATACAAGTCGCTTCATACCTCAGAATTTAGACCGGGACTATCACGTAAATATACATATTATATGGACTATGTATCTGCCTGTACTTCTCACATTTTACCGGTATATGATTTTCTCTAGACAACTGCATTCAGAAAATCTTATGCATGCTCCTTTAATATTACCACACTTGCAGGTTGCGTTACATCTGCTTGTCGAAGACTGTCTTTTGTCGTTCAAAGAAATGTGAAATCTGTCAACCCCCATTTGGCTAACGTAGTGGATTATGGCCTAATCCATCACATTCTGAGAATATGTCTGTACCCAGAAGTAGAATAGATTACAAAACCAATGGCTGATGGTGATGATATGGGCAGAAAGGCTGCGCTATTTCATAAAATAACATATTAGAGACCAGTACAACAATTACAATATTAATAATAAAACAAATGATCCATGTGGTGACGGATCAAGGATACAAAGTGTCAATAGCGCATTTCAATCTGTCTTTAGAGGCAAATAACGGTAAAGAGTTTCAATATTCGATCCATCTCTGGATTTAGAGATTCAAGATACGTGTTAGACATATTTTGTATGACGCTTATGACAAAAAAAATCTAAAATCTAAAAAAAAACAATGGATAGGTCGAAAATTTAATTCAACAGTAAAATACACGAAGTAGATACATCACATTTTGCCGAAAAAACGGAAAACTCGATATCAAACCCTTAGCGAACTCATCTGGCCAGCGTGGTATAATAGGCCTAAACTTCCTATTGACTTACAGTGCTACTGCGAGTCAAATAAGAAGAGGATTAAAGCCAATATTTGACATCAAAAATCCAGTAAAAGAATAAAACCAAAGCGGCAGTGTTCTAGTTACATTACAGAACAAGCTTAAGTTCTGCTCATTCAAAGAAAACTTATGACAACGTCACATCACAAATCCGCTTTTTATTTCATACTTTCCATGCGACGTTGTCAGTATAAACAAAACGTTGCAGATATCCAACATGTCCCCACACCACATATCGTAGTAGACATGACTAGTGTTACGACGCAAAGCCGACACTTTATCCCGGACTCGTGATAGTATCAATGTATAACTTATGGTCTCAGTGAACGCAGTTTTATAAGAGTAATAAGATTTTGTTTTTTATGTTGCTGTACTTTGTAGTGAGTTTTAAAACGATTAAAGCTATAGTGTGCCGCTTGAATGTGAAGATTAGTGCAGTATAATATTTTTCTCAC
Source organism: Euclidia mi (assembly GCA_944739405.2). Taxonomy (NCBI): domain Eukaryota; kingdom Metazoa; phylum Arthropoda; class Insecta; order Lepidoptera; family Erebidae; genus Euclidia; species Euclidia mi. Next base: position 74,229,436 of record OX123192.2, read on the forward strand.
GGTACCGTATTCTGTGGTTCATAAAGTGTAGTGTTTTTTCTTCCTTGGAACAATAATAGTCTATCATCCGCCTAGCGTTATCCAAGTCTCAACCTGGGGTCCGCTTTCTAGTCTAACCGGATTTGGCGCTCCTGTCCTGCGCCTGTCTGAGCTCCGCAGCCCGAAAGGATAGCTATATTCTATGGTTTAGACTAGTGTCAGTTTATTTTAGAGGTACTGACGCTCTATAACGACTGTCAAAGATCTTCATGACAGCCGGCACCGACGGCTTAAGGCGCTACCTCGAAAATGTGTGCCCTTTTTGATTACATATCGCACGTTGAGAATCAAACCGTCACTAAACGAAATTAAGAATTTTTGAGCTATCACCGCCGTCTAGTGACACTACGCACCCAAAATATTAATGCAAAAACTCTCATGGCGATACAAAAATCAGAAGTTGTAGATGTCACTAGTGTCGTTATGGAGTTTAGTGGGGATGGTTGCAGTCTTTGACAGCAACATCGACATTTTTTCATTTCCGACGGAAACATCGTGTGTTGTTTGTGAACTCTGTGCGGAACAGTGTATTTTTTTGTTTAAGAACACTTTTGTACAAAATTGTACGGTAAGTGAGATTATTATTTACTTCAAAAGTGTATTTAAAGACTTAGTGACAGTATACTACTACATTCGCGTGTATGTAGGACTATTATTTTACACGTACAGTGTATTTAAACTCAAAATGTCAATTTTCTGTTATTTGTTCGTCTTTAAAAGATTATATTTTTAGTGGAATAATGTTTTTAAATGTAAACTGTCAGTCTTCTATTATTTTCATATACTTGGTTTACAAACGTTTTATTCGAATAGCGTATTTAAATGCAAAAATACACTTTTCACTATATTTCCTGTTTATTCAGGACTAGTAAGTAAATTTAAAGTGTATTTGATGCAAAAAAATACAAGGAATATGTAATATAAAAAATAAATATCTGTCTAAATTATAAAGGTACCTCATCAAGAAATAATTATTTCTGAATATTTTAACTGATTTAACTGTGAATAAAGTGTCAGATTTGTGATTTCATAAAACATAATAATGATAATAACCTGTATTAGCAAAGTCACGGAATATTTTTACCTAGATTTAACTCAATTTCATTGTATTATTTGTTTTCTATAACGACGTGGTAGCTAATATTTGTATAGGTTTAGCCACTACATATTATTCTTTCTTTATAGCTTGAATACGAATTCCTGCGTTAAACTTATTTTAGAAATCAGACTTATTGAAACTCTCTTTGTTGCAGTGCTTGCAATAATTCAGTATGCCACTAATCAATCCGACACTCGTAAATTAAAAGGAATCATTAAAGAAATAAACTCACAGCTCAACAATAAGACAGAAAACACAGATAATACTATAAATTTAAATCAAGTTACTCCAGATAATGCCGAGTCAATTCCTGGTCCTAGCTCCACTACATCTGACATGCAAACTGTACTAAGCGTTCGACGATCTTCTTCTTCATCGAGTAGTAGCCATCCATCCGTGCGAGATTACTCACCTGCTTCTGATGACGATTACGAATATAAGCCCAGTCCTCATGAAAATTCATCTTCTGAATCCGACAACTCAAACCAGACTCAACCGTTAAAGAAAAAAAGAACACAAAACATAGATGCGATCCGTTCTTCTCCACCAACGGTCCTAAATAGATCTCGTGCTTCCAAGTCTTCCAGTTCATCACGGTCTTCAAGCTCATCACAGTCATCGCATTCGTCAACGTCATCTGAAACGTCCTCTAGGACGGACTCTGATTCGGACACTTCCGACTCAGAATCGATACCATCAATACGATCTCCAAAACGGGAGTGCCTTAAACCATCTGCGTTACAAATGATATCTCTTGAATATGCATACGACTCTTCATCTGAAGATGATAATTATATCATTAGAAAACAGGTACATTCTGATAATAATATGGCTACTAATATTGTTCATTGCGATGTATATGCCAAAAAGCAAACAAACTCGTCCCATAATTTAGAAACAGAGACTGAAATAAGTTACTGCCTAGTAAAAGAACAACTAGACCCCGTATCTTCGCCATCCCTTTTACCGCAGAATGAAAATGATGTTGTAATAACTAAAATAACTTTGTTATTAGTCTTCAAACAAATTCATATCCTATTAACCCGCGAACTTTGAAAAGTATCGCACTAGAAAAATGAAAATACTTGACACAAAGATATATTGCTCCTGTAATGGATAAAATTACCAATCAAGTTGACAATGAACAAACGCGAAAGAGAAAACGTGGTAGTAAAAAGGCTCTAGCAAAAACATTGAGAAATATGGGATTGCAATATGTGTCATCGTCTACCACACATAAAGTGATTTCTGAGAGGAAAATTGGCATTCCTTGTAATTGTCGCTGCCGATTAAAGTGTACATTTAATATTTCAGAGGAAGACCGTAAAATATTTTTTAAAGATTATTGGAAAATGGGTTCGTTGGCAAAGCAAAGAGACTTCATCTCCAAACATATAAGTAAAGTTAAACCCAAATATCAGTATAAAAAAGAACACAACTCTAGAAAACCTAAGCACGCGTTTTATTTGAGAGTAAATAATCAGAAAAAAAGAGTGTGTAAAATATTTTTCAAGGCCACTTTAGGCATTAATGATAGACCAATTCGAACTCTCATTCAAAAGTTAAGTTCAAGTGGTATTGTTGAACCAGAATTACGAGGTAAACATGAAAATCATGGGACTAAAGTTCCAGCTGAGCTATTGGCACGTGTAAAAAGTCACATTGAGAGTATACCCAGAATTGAGAGCTACTACTTGCGTCAGCAAACGAGTAGACAATTCATAGAAGGAGGTAAGACTTTAACAGGTTTACATAAACGCCATACGAGAGGCTAAGAAAAAAGGGAAAAAATATAACGTAGTCGAGATGTCCCACAGTGAATTTTATGATATAAAAAACCTTCAAGAGCATAAATTAAATAAAAATACAGAGGAAGGGATAGTTAAAGTAGGAAACATAAGAATTTTGAAGATTGAAAAATCAGATCCAGAAAATGTGAAGGTTTTGTACAAAGAATTTTAAATGGAAGAAGGTTATAAAGAAATAAAGTTATTAAAAATTCGTCGTGCCCAGCCTCGATTACTTCCTATGTATACCTCAAAATAACCATTATCCGACAAGAAAAAATCTGATCTCAAGGATCTCATAAAAGTGAAGGCAATATTACCTTATTACGTATCGTCTTTTTATGATCATATTTTTTATTTTTTTTATTTGATAAAACCTCTATTTTCTTTGTTATGTTACGTCCATACTTAGGCATGATAAACCAGATTATTTTGTTTATTTCATAAGAAGTATATTTGCTATTCATGGTAAACTAACATAAACATTTTGTGTCGTATTTAAATTATAATTTTCTTTGAATCTTTTTATTTGAAAAAACCTGGATTTTCTTGGTTATGTAACGACCAGGCTTAGGTGTGATGAACCAGATGGTTTTGTTTAATTCATAACAAGTATTTTTTTCTAATCATGGTAAACTATAACACGTATTTTGTGTAAGTTTACCAGAAAATTTAATTATTATTTTTTTTAGAGTTCATTTCTTTGAAATTTTTAATTATTTGTGTCAAATTATCTCAGTAAAAAATGCTTACATAAGATAATGTTAGTTTAAATTTAAATTAACAACAAAAATTTATACAAGACTGATTGCAATAATTTAAGACTGATTATAATTATGTCATCAAAGGTAAATAATAATAAAGGCAAATTAGCTAACTATAATTTCACAGATAAAAAGTGCCATAAGTTGTGATTTTAAAGTGAAAGTGATTATATTTGAGCGTAACTGTTAAACTTGGAAGTTTATTAAATGATTGAATAATATTATGGTATTTTTAATTAATTTCTATTTTTAGTTCCCGATCATAATATGCAAACAGTGACACTTAACCCTAATCATTGTAATATTAAATTGTAAACGTATTTATGAAAAGTGACATCTCATGAAACTACCCGGAAAAGTGACACTATTTTGAGCAAAAAATATAAATTACATAAAGAAATGGTATTGTCTTGTACCATGATGGATTTCAAATAAAAGCTAGGATAAATAATTGTTATATAAAGCATATAATTTAATGGTTTTCTTCCATTTAATGCAAATTTGCAACAATAACGTATTTGAAAACTTTACATGCTTGTACTGAAAAATTGTATTTTTGGGTTAGGGACGGTTTGATTCTCAACGTGCGATATTTTAAAGCAGTGATACACACCAGCAAAGTGAAAATTTTACATATTATTTATCAGGTCTTTATCTAGGGACTGCTCGGACAGATACACGATTGGAAGATTTTCGCTCGATAGAATTTTAATTTGAAAAACATGCTTTCTCTTAATATTTTTTAGGATATTCAAAAAAATACTTAACTTTTCGCCTTGAAATTGCTACTCACTGGAAGAAGAGCTAGTTTATTAGGGATTGGTTTAACGATTTTTTTCTAAAACGATTATTACTTGAGTTATGAACGAAATAAGATTTCAGACAGTTTCGTGATGGCACGCCATGTCAAAAACCGTGCGACATTCAACTTTATAGCTAACACTTAGCAATGACCTGCACGATTTTTTGACCTTCGAGGTAGCGCCTTAACGTGCTCTCCGAGGCACGAGACTGTGATGTTTGTACTTGAGTTGTAGAAATAAAAATGCGGTAGCCGTTAGCGAGCGTCTATTGCGAACTGACTCGATTACAGAAATGATTCACCTTATATGCTAATTGATATTTGCTAATGTGGGTAACCCAAAATACTATATTATATTTCAACTACAAAAAAAAAACATATTTATTTGAATACCTAAATCACTATCAGAACTTAACGTGTACAATCATTAGGCAACCTATTAGTACAATTTAACAACAAAAACAAAAACAAGCATAATAACTCAGTTAGAACAAGGTACCTATTCAAGTTAAGACCTTAATTTTATCCACAATAAAAGAATACACAAAAAATATACAATACAAGTTTACATGGCTAAATACATTTATATAATAACTTAAAATGTAACTTATAACTAAGGGAACTTATATTATGACTTAACTATAACAATAGTCTGGTGGTCTTTTTAAACGACATGCACGTATGGGATGGGATATGACTCCTGGAACGACATCTGAATATTTTTGACAATGTTTACCTTCATTGGAAGAACCTAAACTAGAAGCGGATGTGGACGGAGGCACATCGACAGTTACGGTACGATCATCAACTAACTCCCTTACGCTCTGAGGGCTCTGCGTGACCTGCGCTTCCACTGCCAGACCCGGCTGTGTTAGCGCCTCCTCAGATCCTTTCAGTCGAACCACCTCGAGAGAACTCCGTTCTGATGTGCTAGTTGGACAAATTAATGAACTACGCGATCGCTGTCTTAACTGGTCAATATGTCTATGAGTTTCCTTGCCCACATTATCTACCACCCTGTAATCGGTAGTACCCATCTTTTTTACTATTTGTCCTGGACACCACTTTTCAGTGCCCCTATACTGCCTCATCCATATTTCCTCCCCTGACTGCAACGAACGCCTGACCTCCGTTCCTTGTTTGATTTGTTTCTCCTGAGCATTCTTAATTTTGTTTTCCCTATTTGACCGTAAAGCATCTAATTTTGTTCGCAAATTTCTACCTAGCATAAGAGTCGCTGGACTTTCACCCGTAGAACAGTGTTCCGTATTACGATAATGTAAAAGAAAAGTATTTAAAAATAAATTAATGTTTTCATTTTGTTTGACTGCTTTCTTAATAATTCTCTTAACCGAACGCACTGCATTTTCCGCGGCACCGTTTGATGCTGGGTTGTACGGAGCGGAAAAAATATGTTCTACGCCGTTACTTGTCAAAAAGTTGGAAATTTCTTTACTCGTAAAGGTGGGTCCATTGTCCGAAACTATTTGCCTAGGCAGACCCCATCTAGAAAACACTTCCGTAAGTTTATCAATGGTAAAACTAGCCACCGTACTCGCCATGGGGAATACCTCTAACCATTTTGTCCTTGCATCGACCATCACTAAATATGTTTTCCCAAAGATAGGACCTAAAAAGTCTAGATGTACCCTTGCCCAAGGTCTAGACGGCCAGGGCCACGGCGAGACTGCGTGTCGCTGCGGCGCGTCCGCCTCCCCTGCGCACACCGTGCACTCCCGACACGTCGCCTCAACCGCCTCGTCTATGCCCGGCCACCACACATAACTCCTGGCCAATGCCTTTGTCTTAACAATGCCCATATGAGACTCATGTAATTCGCTTAACACCCTAGCTCGACAGCTCTCTGGAATCACTACCATGTGCCCCCACATGACACAACCTAACTCCTCATATAGTTCCCTACGGCGGTTAGCATATGGCTGCAATTCCCTGATTTCTTTATCTGTGGGCCACATATCACGAATATAGTTTAAAACTCTACTCAACATGGGGTCTCTCATCGTTTGTTGTTTAATTATATTATAATCTAATAACAATGCATTTTGTGCGAAATGTAAATATGTTTGCTCTGGCACATGCAATGACTCATCGCTGCTACTAGCAATAGGTAATCTCGACAACCCGTCCGCACCGTTTTGTTTCGTATTAACGTATTCTATATCATAAGTATACGCAGATAAAATTATCGCCCAACGCTGTAATCGACTTGCTGCCATTGTCGGAACGCCGTGTTTCGGTCCAAAAATGCTAACTAATGGTTTATGATCCGTTCGCAAAACAAAGCGGCGCCCATAGACAAATTGATGCAACCTCTGTAAACAAAATATAATAGCTAATGCCTCGCGATCAATCTGAGAATAATGTTTCTCAGCGTTGTTCAATGTGCGCGACACATACACTACCGGCCGATCGCGGCCATCGGCGCCCGGCTGTGTGAGAACCCCACCAACGCCCCGCGAGCTAGCATCGCACGTCAACACTAACGATTTATTTATATCATAATGAGCTAATACTTCTGCGCTTGTCAATATTTTCTTAACTGTCGTAAACGCTTCTTCGCACTTAACACTCCACTTCCAACGTACATTTTTCTTTAAAAGTTCATAAAGAGGTGACAATATACTACTCAAATTTCTAACGAACTTAGCATAAAAATTAACTAACCCCAAGAACGAACGTAACTCCCTAATATCACTCTCATTTTAGTATTGCACTCACTTTATCAGCGTCTACCTTTATACCTTCTTTAGATATAACATACCCTAAGTATTTGACTTCATCTACCATGAAAAGACATTTGCTTCTTTTAAGCTTCATACCGTGATTTTGTAATCTCTGAAACACCGTTGCTAACGTTTCTGAATGCTTATTTCTTTTATTTACGTCATCATAGGGACTTCCCGAAGTCCCTATGATGACGTCATCCAAAAATATTTCTACCCCCGGTATATCACTGAGAAGGCTTGACATAATGCGTTGGAAGATACCCGGACTCGAAGACAAACCAAACACGAGTCTATTATATTTAAACAAACCCCTATGTGTGTTTATTACAGTCAGTTCTTTAGATTCGTCTAATTCTATCTGATTATATGCCTGAGATAAATCGATTTTAGAAAATAGGGTAGCTCCATTTAAGCTCACTAACAGATCATCGATCTTGGGTAAAGGGTACTTATCGACCAGTAAGACAGGATTTAGAGTGACCTTGTAATCAGCACAGATACGGAGTCCGCCGTCAGCTTTACGTACCGGTACCAAGGGTGTCGCCCAGTCTGAGCACTCCACAGGTTCAATTATGCCTGCGCGCAGCATACCATCCAGTTCCGCGTCGACTAGACCCTTCAGAGCGTAAGGCAGCGGCCGCGCCCGGCAAAAAACCGGGGTCGCTCCCTCCCGTAAACGGAGAGTTGCTTTGCCACCCGTGTACCGTCCCAACCCGCCGCTGAACAATTCCTTATACCTATTTAACAAAAAATTCACATTATAATTTTTGTTAACCATATGATTAATTGATAGGTGAAACGGAGGTATTTTAATATTCAATTCTGATAACCACTGCCGGCCTAACAAAGAGGTTGTACCACCGTCAATTACAAACAGCTCTAAATATTTTATTTTATCTTTGTACTGAACTTTCGGTCTTATAACTCCTAATGGCTTTATATGGCTACCATCATAAAATTTTAACACTAAATTAAGCGGCTCAATTGATCTAGTACAAAAATATTTATCGTAAGTCGTTTTACTAATACACGACACTGCAGAACCGGTATCTATTTCCCGGGTTATAACCGTTCAAACATAGTTGGTGTAATTCCTCCTCCAGCTCGTCCGAACTGGATTCCGCCTGACCTGCCCCCGACTGTTCATTTGACGCGACTTCGCAGTGGTTCACGCCGCGTCTCTTCGTTTTCTGACTCAGCCCCGCCCGTGGACATACTCGTCGCAAATGACCCATTTGTTTGCATTTGCTGCACACAAACTGTTTGTAACGGCATTCGTCCTTGGTATGCCCGCGCCAGCCGCACGCCGCACAGTCATCGGTGCCCTTGTCCATGTACCGCGCCGCCCGTTCTCGGTTAGTGTGCTGCTTATGCCGCTTCGATTGCTGGCTCGTCTTGAAGGCGTGTACGGTCGCCGGCATTTCCCCGCTCGTCTTTTGTTCGACGAATGCCGCGTCGCGCTCTGCCACCTCTAGCCCACAAGCCAATCTTACTGCTCCCGCATACGTTAAGTTATCTTCTGCAAACAGTCTTTGCCTGATGACGTCACTCTTCACCCCGCAAACAAACTGGTCCCGCAGATTTTCCTCCAAATTCACTCCAAATTCACAGGTTTTCGATAACTTTTTCATCTCTGTCAGGTATAGTGTAATAGTTTCGTCGTCCTTCTGCCTTCTTTGCCGAAATCTATACCGTTCCGCCATGACAGCCGGCTTGGGTTGCAGGTGATTTTTCAACATTGTAACGGCTTTTTCGTACGTAATTTCCGCCGGTCTGTTTGGACTACACAATGTACTCAGCAACTCGTACGTTTCATCACCTACGCCGGTGATCAGTATCGCCAACCACATGTCCTTTTCCACTTTATTCACCTTAAAGTACATCGCCAGGCGTTCCACGTACAAGGTCCAATTCCCGGATTTCAAATCGAAGTCCTTTATCTTGCCGATTTTTCCCACCGACATTTCTTCTTCAATGTTTTTGCGCTGTAGGTAAACGTAATAACTTCGTCGCCACTGTGATGTTTGTACTTGAGTTGTAGAAATAAAAATGCGGTAGCCGTTAGCGAGCGTATATTGTGAACTGACTCGATTACAGAAATGATTCACCTTATATGCTAATTGATATTTGCTAATGTGGGTAACCCAAAATACATTACAGAGACAAGCGATAATTAACTATTCAATACGCACATAGCTCCGAAAAGTCAGTGGTGCGCACCGTGGATTCGAACCTGATACCCTCTGCATGGCAGTCCGTTGGTATCTCCACAAGTCTATCGCTTGCCTTTAACAATTATATCGCTGCCTTTAACAATTATACTGTATGTGATACATAAATTGTATTGTAGTTTCGAGTTATTCGGGTTATATATATGGTTCAAACACACGACGCGCATCACCGACTTTTTGAAGTTATGTGTGTATTAAAACGTTAATTATCGCTCGGAGGGCATGTGTCCCGGCTGCCACGAAGATCTTTGACGGTCGTTATGGGGATTTAAAAGTGTCAGTATCCTTGGATATACTGACACTGGTCTATGCCATGGATTATCGCTATCACTTTCGTGTTGATAACGGTACGATGTTGATAAAATAACGAATCATACAAAGATAGAGAAAATTCGATATTTTGTGAAAACCTTAAGGTTTAATATAAAATGTATACTATCCGCATTCACTGAAGCCCCACCCCGACAATGCAAATGCTATAGTTCGAAACTCTGTGTTATCTCTCAGTTTCAGAGGAGATTTACGCGCCAACTTTGTCCCGGCCTATTGTTAAGTATCCCCACTTATTAAAAGTATGACAAACCAAACATCTGTTAGTTTGTATTTATGATTTTTCTTAAGAAGCCTTGAATAAGATGTAAAGTTTCAGAAACGTGGGAGTAAATCTCCTTGCGAGTTGGATAAAGCTTTTACGGGACTGTGTTAAAATATATTTTGATGCATATTTTAGGAACGAAATTCTTTCGTGTGGTGACGGATTATGAATACAAAATTACATTACACCATTTCATACCGCGATGTCGTAAGAAACAGCTAAGGAAAGTATACGAGGCAAATAATATGTTTGCAAAGAGACCAAAAATTTTACGTCAAAGCCCGTGCTGAGCCATCTGGCCAGCATGGTATAGTAGGGCAAATCTTTTTACTCACTCACAGCATTGTAGAACATTAGGAGAGGGTTAAGTCCAGCAGTGGACCAGGAAATTCTGTAGAAAAAAAATTGAGAAAACTTTTGCGATTAAATTAAAGGTGAAATAATTATTACTTGCCCAAACATTTCAGCGGAAGTTACGTCCGCCGTAGTTACGGGACCTTATTCGAAAGTTTACTCTATTGAGGCCCACTACATAAATATTATTGCCTATTGTTCAATATCAAAATAGCAAGAGATCGGTACCTTTCAAATCATGAAAGCTTGAAAGCATTTTAACGGCAGAAGCCCGAACAAGTCTATGTGAAACATAAACTACAAATTTATTTGCTGTACTAAGCTTAATATACTATTCCCATAATTCGGATTGCTATGTGTAAATCATGTGTAACAGTGCCGCTGCCCAAAAGCAAAGTTGCAGGTTTTGTGCTGAAAATTGTACGAATTCTCTTTTAAATTGTTAGTTATCGCTTGATAAATCGGTATAAGAAAAATATTATTATATGCAGCTCAAGCTATCCCACTGCAGGGCAAAGGCCTCCATACCCTTTTTCCCATCTCTCCCTGTCGAGGAAAAAATATATATAAACACAATCTAATTAACCTCAAAGTTTTTCATGTATAAAATAAATATAGAACAATATCGTATGGAAATCTGCATGTCTGCGAGTTTCCATAATGTTTAAAAGTCTGCCAACCCGCACTTGGCTAGCGGGCTGAACTACAGTCTAACCCTTTGCATCTTAAGTGTGTCGATCAGTGGGCACATTTATATACGGGGCTAATATTATAATTATTTAATATACTAATATATTACCAAGGAGATACACTGTTGCATATCTCGCTTGATATCTTGTGTCTTATGGCCATTTGCAACTTCGTAATGATTAGTGCGTAGGTACAAAAAAGATACTAGTCAAAGCAAAATCATCATCCTCCTAGCGTTATCCCAGGTATAGCCCGCTTTCTAGTTTAACCAGATTTGACTGAATAATGGCTCTGTGGATAAACTCATATTATGAGTTTATCGACAGAGCCACTGCCTGCCTGACCTTACTCAAAGGGATAGCTATATTGCATGGTTTAGAGTAGACATAGCAAAATGTCATCATAAAAAATAATTGACACTTTGTTTTCCGAAAATATTACCTGTCAGATTTCTTTCGTGCAACACAGTGTTTAGTGTAGCAAGTAATATTATGGTGTCAAAGGCTGTCTGTAATCAAGTTCATTATAGGCATGAGCTGGCGACGACTTTGATTAAAATCAGCGGCGAAAAAAACGGTTAGGCTGACTTTCAGTGTCATATTCGAAGTAAAAGTTTAATTACGTATTTGGTCGTACGCAGTTTCTCTATAAACTAGTTCTATCTTCATCAAAAGACACAATGAGCTTCACAAAAATATCATATTTTTACACCTTAACACTAAAGCTAAACTTAGAGCTTAATTTTTCCTTTTTTGAAATAAGTAACACATTTTAACGTATATTTTTATTCTTTATTTTAATGCAGTAAGATAATCGTTATATAAAAATAGTTTTCCTTTTCAAATAAGAAAAATTAATGATTATATATTGTTCTCAATGTATCACTAACAACACGTTTGGTTATATCGTAGCTTTACATCAAATATACATACATACATACATAGACTCACGCCTGTTTCCCGGAGGGGTACGCAGAGACTACGGAACGCCATTGGCACCGATCCTGACATACCTCTCTTGCTTCATTCACTCCCATCAAGTTTCTCATGCATGCTTTTCTGTTTAGGGTACTTCTGACCTGTCCTTTTTTTAGGATGTCTCCAATCTGGTCAGAAGACAAGTCAGAGAACGTCCGCCTAGGTCTTCCCCTTTGTTTTGTCCCACTCACACTTACCTTATATATCTTCTTTGTCAGTCTTTCGTCATCCATCCCCTCCATGTGCCCAAACCATCTTAACATGCCTTTCTTGATGCTTGTCACTACATCTTCTTTTACCCCACACCACTCTCGTATCACACAATTCTATACTCTGTCGGTCAAAGATATACCGCACATACTTCTCAGTGCTCTCATTTCTACAGCATTTATTCTACTTTCAAGTCTCTTCTGCCATACCCAACTTTCACAACCATACATAAGGTTAGGCACTAACACCCTTCTATGCACAGCCAAACGTATCTTTTTGGACACGTTTTGACTGTTCATAAACGCTTTCAGAGTTCCATTCACACTATTACCTGCATTAACTCTTCTTTCAATATCTTCTTCATTCTTACCATCTCTTGTAAACAACGTACCTAAGTAAACAAACTCATGCACTTGTTCCACTCGCTGTCCATCGATCAAAACATTACAAGCCGTAACGCATTCCTCCTTCTCAAAAACCATAACTTTCGTTTTACTTACATTCACTCTCATTCCTTTCCTCTCTAACGCACCATGCATGATTGTTACCATCTCCTGCAACTCATCCGCTGAAAATGCAAGTATTACCTGATTATTAGCATAAAGGAGGAGGGTTCCTCGTCAGAGAGTAACCCATTCATCCTTAATCCGCAGTCACTATGTTTTAAATCTTGCAAATAACTGTCCATGAAGAGGTTAAACAGCCACGGCGACGCTACACATCCCTGTCTATTTCACCTTTCTCGATGGTAAACCAGTCAGTGTATGCCCCGTTTATCCTCAAACAAGCTCTAGAATCCTCATAAAGGGATTTCAGAGCTCGAATGAGGCTGCTGTCCATCCCATTCATTGACAGCACCGACCACATTTCATTCCTCACCACTTTATCGTAAGCCTTTTCCAAACCCACGAATGCGCAATAGACCTTTTGACCTTTGGCCAAAATCTTTTCGGCTATGCTTCGCAAGGAAAATACCTGATCCATACATCCCATACCCTTTCGGCATCCCGCTTGTACATCCCATATTTTCTTGTCGGTTACTTTCATAACTGTTTCAATCAGTACCTTTGCATACAATTTGCAAACAATGCTGAGAAGGCTATTGCCCCTATAGTTTTTGCAGTCTTGTTGCGAGCCTTTTCCTTTATAAAGAGGCTTAACTAAACTGTGGCCCAGTCATTAGGTACTCAGCCGGTGCTCCAGCAGAAGTTATATAACCGCTGCAATTGACCAACTATGATACCCTGTCCAGCCTTCAGCATTTCGACTTTAATCCTATCATATCCTGCAGCCTTACCTACTTTCATACTTGCCAGTGCTTTCACGATCTCATCCACGCCAATAACGCTTTCATCATTGCTATCGTTACCATTTATTTCAGGTGTCTCTATCGCTGTTCTTTCAAATAAACCTTCAAAATACTCTTTCCATCTCTTCAGCACGCGCGATTCACCATTCACTATCCTTCCATTCTTGTCGCTGATCGATGTGTATTCTGAGAATTGAGTTCCTCCTCGAACTACGCGAATGGGTTTCCAGAAAAACTTAATGTTTCTCCGGAAATCGTCAGATCTGCTATCAAACTCATCTTTCTTTTCCTCTTTTTTCCTTTTAACCATTTCTTTCACTATTCTTTTTGACCTAACAAACTCCTTTCTTGCTTCATCTAAGTCCTCGCTCGTTGCTTTGTCCATTCTTTCATTTGTTCTGGAAGCCAACCAATCTAACCAAGCTTTCTTCTTCTCCGACACTGCTGATTGTACATCCTTGTCCCACCATGTATTCTTAACTTTTCGTATTTTTCTTCACTTGATCACACCACATACTTCAGACGCTACACATACTACCTCTTCTTTAAAGGACTGCCACAATTCATCCATATCATTTATGCCATCGAACTTCTCCAATCTTGCTGTCAATCTTCGTTTTTACTCATCTTTCACATCTTTCTCTTGCAGATTTTCTACTTTTATTCTTTCCAAGACTCTATTTTCATTATGCTCTCGGTGTTGCCATCCTTAAAAGAGTCCACTTATCCGGCTCAATACCAAAAAGTGGTCTGTGTGGATGCCGATCCCTCGATACACCCTTGTATCCAACACATTCTTTCTCAATCGTTCATCTACTATTACAAAATCAATCATACTTCGTCTTACATTTTTCGCCTCACGCGATTACATATGTATCCTTTTGTGATCAAACATGGTGTTTGTCACTCAAAGGCTCCATTCCTAACAAACAAATATATATTTAAGGTATTAAACCAATATTGGGGAACGAGAAGAAAACACAAAGAGAAAATATTAACCAACTGTAATTAAAAGAATACGTCTCATGTACAACGCAATCTGAAGCCACTAACACATTTCCTGTAATACCACTCAACCCCAATTTCCTCAAGCAAAAACCTTTCCTTATACGTAAAGCAAAAACTGCCGAATGTTGTGTGAAGGTAATCACAAACCGGTCATTCCAGTCACGTCGGCTCCAACGTCGGTCCCTAAACGGATCCCAGGATTTACATCCCGGGCGAATCCCGGGTTGCATTCCATTACTTTTCCTCGGCTGTGAAGCTTGCATCTTTGCTGCCAAATACAATTTTGAACAACACAGCAAGAATGTTGCAAAATTGCGGCAAAAATTACCATTTTTAGGGTAAATATTCCCTTTAAAAGATAACTCAGCGTTTCGGTGGAAAATTGGATGATTCTCTTTGGTGTTTTAATTTGGCGTTTACTTTCGTTTTGTTCAAAATGCTGTTATTATGATTAAGTTATGCCTCTTTGCCACATAAATATTTTGCATTCCCATTTTTCGCTTGTTTCGAGGTGTAAGGTTCCTCAGTTAGACAAAGAGTTATTTGATTTCATGATCACCAGTACTGAGTAGACATCGATTGGTTTGTATTTGGAATAGGCAGTAATAATCCCTGTGTATTATATGTACTTTTTAGTACTAAGCTATATGAACCTTAGCTGATTCTTCCTAAAGAAAAGTATAGAGTACATCATTCGTTTAGTTCAGATTGCTGGTTTCAACAAGAATGGTCTGGCTCGGTCAGCGAAGTGGAACTTATAGAATATCAACGTAAAAACCATATTAGTGATGACGTAAAAAGATGATTAACATTCAGTTATTATTTTAATGTCAATGTAGTAAGAGGCGTCTAAGGAAAATTCAAATATCAGAGTGTAAACCCTTCACCAACTCGTGTGGCCATTGCAGTTTACTGGGCCAAATCTTCCTATTGAGTCTCAATGCTATTGTGCCAAACATGAGCGTAGGCCTATGTCCAGCAGTAGACAGCTAAAAGTGGCATAAATTTGAAAATGTTGGTAACAGCTAGGTATACATAAAAATATAATTTAAACAGTGAGTTACTGATTTCATCATCATCAGCCTGCCTTAGTCCATTGCTGGATATAGGCCTCTCCAATGGTACGCCACTGAGCCTAATTTTAGGCTCTTCGTATCCAGCCGCTGCCAAGCACTTTGCGTTTATCGTCACTCCACCTGGAGGGCGTCCTACTCTACATTTTCCAAGGCGCGGTCTTCACTCTAGAACAGGACTACTCTGACGGATATCGGTTCTGTGAGAAATGTAACTCACCTACGTGTACTTAATTTTACACAGCAGGTTACTCTCTACAGTTAAAAATCGCAGTCGTCACGTATAAATCACGCGGTGCAAAAGTCGTACGTACTTTGTGTACTGCAGGAAGAATAGATAAGAGAGGATGTTGGTTGTGGTATTGTTCTAATAGTATGTCGTAATTATGGACAGGTGACCAGTATTTAAAATACTGACGCTTTTATATGAATAGCGTAGTGGTAAACGCCATATCGTCGCTTAGCAGATTTTAACATGAGGAAAAACTTAATGTGATCCACAATTTATTTTTTCGGTCAGCGTTTTTATAATAATAATAATAATAATCATTTATTTCGTTTTTACTGCTGTTGATTGTATTTTGAAAAGTCTTTAGTGACTAATTTTGCGTGTTGATCTATTTCCAATTTGCAGTTCATAACGGTTCTGATTCGATTGGTTCACAATGGTGACGATTTACTTGCAAACAACACTATTATAGCGATAGCTGTATACCCCCCCCCGAAGCATTTTGGCCACCATCGAGGCATCTCAGACAACCGTAGATGTATTTTGGCCACTTTCGAGGCTAGGCTTTCGAGCTAAGTACGGGCGCGTAATATTTTCGTTGAAAGAATGGTGATGTTTCTATGTATTAAGTTCATATTGTGTATCAAAAGACGCGTAATTAAATAAGCTTTCGAATGATATTAATAAACACCAAATAATATACTTGAAGCCCACGCAACAGCGGTATAAAGCGCACCCGGTATAATATTTTACCGCCATTTCCGACCGCGCTATTATATTTCTAACATATTCATATTTCTCGTCGTTTTTTATTATGGGAGGTATATAAGTATTATACACGGTTAGAAAGGTAATTTAATTTACTTTAAACTAAACTCTGAAAAAATAAATATAATGGAAATCAACATTTTAATTTTAAACATAAAACAATATAAAAATATAAAATATAATTATTGTTAATTGCCGCCAATTTTCGTATTTTATTTTTCAAACAAGTTTTTTTGTTATATATCAGATTCAAACCTAGATAAGTTTCTTTTCAATTAGATTTCCAATAAAAAAAACATATCTGATCAGAATCCGATAAGAATTATTCTTATTGGACTTTGTACAAAAATTGTTTACTTTTTCGCGCCAAAAATAACCACCATTCCCGCCAAAATTTTCGAAAGCCAATATCTCATGAATTATAGGAGTATTATATATCATATGATAGGTTTATTTATATACTCATAATAAAACAATAATTCATAGCATAAATGTAACCTTATCTATATATTTTCATTCAATAAAAAATAAAGGCTGTTTTTTCGGTAATTGAATGAATATAGCCTCTTGAATTAAATTATTACACAATATTTGTTTAGTTTTTTGCTGTTATTTTATAACTAATTAGTTTATTCATAATTAAAACATTAAAATATCAAATATAATTATATTATTTGTTTGAATCACAATCATGTTTTGAATCCATAATTACGCCCCGCGCGTAACATGCAAAGGCAGCCAAATATACAAAATTTCCAATGCTGACATTTAAATAATTTTCTAAGCAAACATTGCTATAATTTTATACTTTTATAAAGCTTATACTACCAGGTATACAAAATAATAAAAGTAACAATTTATAACCCATATTGTTATCATGACAAACAAAAATGGCGAGTAGGTCGTCGATAGACGACATTGTTTACAATAGGATCAAGTTCGGCGGGTCACATAAACTAAACACTCCGTCATTCAGTCACCATTCAAACATTACTACAAAGCTTATTTAATCTTCTTTCATAAAAACATCATTTCAAATATCAACACCCGAGTGACGAGTCGTATGTTTAGGTTTAAGGTAGCACGGGAAGTGGCCTTGCTTCGCGGGTGGTCCGGTAACATCGCGCCGCGCGAACAAGCGTATTAGTTTTTAAATGGTGCGTGCACCACCGGATACAGCCTGGTTTGAGGATGCCTCCTCTAGTTGGAGAAATACCACACTTTTCGTCTTCCACAATATTATTAATCAATTCAAAAGGCAAGTCCATTAAATAGTACAGCCAGAATTCACCGTTCTCCTGAACACCATTTTTACAGGTTCCAACCAATTTGGCTCGTTACGTTGTTAAGCGTTTAGCTAATTACTGTTTCAAATTGGATTAATTACATCCATGTGCCTCGTCAGTGAGTTTGTCTGTATATCATACAGTCAGATTGCATGATAATATTTCAAAGTGAGTGTGATTGGATACTCTTTGCTTTAAGATGGAGAAGACTGATTTTGTTGATTCGTACTATCTCCGTTAAAGTTATAATCAAAATAATTTTGTTCACTTAGGCCACGATGTGCCGTTTATGAACGTCAAAAGTATATGTAGTAAGTTCATTACTTAATGATACAACATTTCATTGAATGCCACGTTCGGAATGCAGAAGAACCACGAGGAAAAACGGGCAATAAAACTCCAGGCCACTTTTTCACCATGTGTCGAAGTCTGAAGGAATAACGTGTCTCTACCACATATTTTCATTCAATGGGTATCGTAAGAGGCGATGTTATCGGGTCCATTGACAGACTCTGTGTAGCTACTAAGAATTCGGAAAAACCCAGTAACACTTTTGCCGAACCGGAAATCGAACTCCGGATCTCCTGATCAGCAGACGCATACCAATAAGGCAGTTATTGAGAATTGGTGTGGTTACATTCGCCGAATGCTTGATGGTAGTGGTGTCAATGCGCGGCCTCTGCTATTAATTTTGTTTAGCTATACGGGTGAAAGAAACTAACAATATTGACTGAGTAAAATTTGTGACATCCAAAAGAGAAACGAATGACTTCCACACTCCGTGATACATTATTTTACCGACATTCCTTTTTTTTCTTCCTTATTGCTGTTATTTTTCTTTACATATAACATAACCCACCTTTTTAATCGACTCGTCTGATACGCCAGACTTCAATAAATATACGTACATTTTTACCCACATAAAATGTATCTATACATTCCATTGGCAGATATCCGATATTCAAAGAAGCAAATATAATTATATAACATCATATATCTGTAACTGTACATAACTTTGTACATCGGCGTATAATTTAATAGACACTTATACATTTCCTCTATTCGAAAAGTCATAAAATTTTATTTCTATAGGTTACCCCTTTTATTGGGGAAATAAGGGCAAAGAGAGCATTAGAGTAATATTCTTAAATAAATATAAGATTTTAGTAGACAGATATAGATTTTGTGGTTTTATTCGAAAAGGCAAATAAACAGAGTACGTTTATTCTATCCTTATCTTTATTGTATAGAAAGAAATGTTATGTAGGCTTATAGGTTATACCTTAATATTGATAACGGTACATATATTTTTAACTTTTTCCTCATTGAGAGCGGTTTGTTTATAGATACGCAGGTACGATATTTATTTGTTGCCGTTTATAAAAGGGACAAGTCTTTTAATTTGTAATGACACTGTAAGAACCTTTTTTCTGTTTTAATCTATGTTATGTTCTCGGTGTTTTGATGTATGTTTAGTAACATACTTCCTGTATTCATTAATAGCAACGCAAAATTAAGCAAGATTTTTTTAAGGCAATTCCTCTCTAGAAATAAATCGTGTGACTTTTCAGACCTTACAAACCATTAACTAACGCACACAAATTAACACAATGAATCATGTTTTGTGTCAGCGTGTGTCAGTTGTGTGTCAGGCAGCGATAGCCGAGTGGATATACCAACAGACTGCCATGCAGAGGGTATCAGGTTTGAATCCACGGCGCGCACCAATGACTTTTCGGAGTTATGTGCGTATTGAATTGTAAATTATCGCTTGTCCCGTGCCTCGGAGAGCACGTTAAGCCGTCGGTCCCGGTTGTCATGAAGATCTTTGTCAGTCGTTACAGGTCGTCAGTACCTTCTAAATAAACTGACACTAGTCTAAACCATGGAATATCGCTATCCCTTCGGGTTGCGGAGGTCAGACAGGCAGTCGCTCCGTGGAAAAGCTAATATTCAGCCAAATCCGGTTAGACTAGAAAGCGGACCCCAGACTGAAACTGGGATAACGCTAAGGGAGAGAAAGAAAATCATGTTGTGTGTCAGAAAAGGTATAGTGGATCACATATTTTTGTTGTTTAGTTGGTTAAACTAGCCTGTTAGTCTAGTGATTAGTCAACCTGACTATTCAGCTGGAGGTTATGAGTTCGATTCCTACTTACGAACCTTTGTGTGATGAACACGATGATTTGATGTATGCCTGGCTGTAATTTATTTATTTTTTACACCCACATTTTGCCTAATATTTTTTTAGTGACTGTCTCCATGCCAATTGTAGTCCACTGCTGGTCATACATAAGTATGTCAATCACTTATCTGGTTATCATAAAACATGATGATGACGGTGTTTAAAGTTGTCCTAAAATGTTAATGTCCTATCCTGTCACAGAAAACACATAAAACAGTTAGATCTGTTTTTCTTTCAGGCCGAGACTCGTTAGGCCATGTCAAAGGCTTTCGGGCGGCCTATAAACTTCAAAACCTAAGCAGGCCACACACCCACACTTAAATATAATTTATTATATTGTATGTATAGTGTAGGTTTAACAATAAATATTATGAAAGAAGTTCATTTATACTAATACTATAAAGCTGAACAGTTTATTTGGTTGAACGCGCACTCAAGAACTACTTAGTTCGATTTTTGATTAAATAATTATTTTTGTTTTGAATAGCCCATTTATCGAGGAAGGCTGTAGGTTATATAACATCACGCTATGTGCCACGGATGTTGAGCAGTAGCCCAAAATAACGCGGATGTAACTGAGGACTCAGTAATACATGTTGCTACCAAAATAACCGTATGAATCAAAACACACACAAAAGAAGACACATACAATATAACTGACACGAATACAAACATATATGTTTTGTCCCTTTCTTCGAAGCTCATTTGGTAATTAAACACTGGAGGTTCGTGAGATAAAAGATGGCACTTTGCTTTAGTGTTTTTAAAGTTGCAATACAGTTGGATGCGATACCGATGTAGATACGGGTTGTAGAAGGATTCATTCTATGAAAAGAACGCTGCCACGTTTTAGTTTTAAGTAAATATGTCACTATTTAAATCTCTAGAAGAATTCATCTTTATTTTTTATTGTGGTTTACTAAACCGGTTTGGCGGCGATAGCCGAGTGGGTATACCAACAGACTGCCATGCAGAGGGTATCGGGTTCGAATCCACGGCGCGCACCAATGACTTTTCGGAGTTATGTGCGTATTGAATTGTTAATTATCGCTTGTCCCGTGCCTCAGAGAGCACGTTAAGCCGTCGGTCCCGGTTGTCATGAAGATCTTTGACAATCGTTACAGGGCGTCAGTACCTTCTAAATAAAACTGACACTAGTCTAAACCATGGAATATCGCTATCCCTTCGGGTTGCGGAGGTCACACAGGCAGTCGCTCCGTGGAAAAGCTAATATTCCGTCAAATCCGGTTAGACTAGAAAGCGGACCCCAGATTGAAACTGGGATAACGCTAAGAGAAAGAAGACTAAACCGGTAATGACAATGTAGGGTTTTCTTCTGCATGTTTGAAAGTTTGTATAATGTCCTCGTAATCCTATGGGTGTGCCACCCTTGTAAACCTAGAGAGTAGGGACCTGTGACCAGCTTTAAATAAAAAGCTATCAGATCTATACTTCTATTCTTATATTTA
Organism: Euclidia mi; assembly: GCA_944739405.2. Taxonomy (NCBI): domain Eukaryota; kingdom Metazoa; phylum Arthropoda; class Insecta; order Lepidoptera; family Erebidae; genus Euclidia; species Euclidia mi. Next base: position 74,251,058 of record OX123192.2, read on the forward strand.
TAAGATTGTCTGCGTGGTCCAGTGGATAGCGTATGCGTCTTCTGATTCTGAGGTCCCAGGTTCGATTCCCGGGTCGGACAAAAGTATTACTGGGTTTTTCAGAATTCTCAGTAGCAGCACGGATTGTTTCAAAGTGCCCGGTAACGGCAACAGGCTTGCCCCCTATTACGTGGACAAATGGGCAAAATGTGGGTGTATTATATTACAAATGACATGTGGCAAGCGTAATAAACGTGTACTCTTGGCGGGAGATTATAATATTGATCTAAGAAAAAATAGTAAGATAAAAATGGAATTTGAGTGTCTTCTGTCACGATACGGCTTAAAAGTTGAGATCAAAAATCCTACTCGTGTAATGAGTGGCACTTGTATAGACAATTTCATACACAATTTTGGCGTAAAATACAGCGTAGCTATAGTACAGACAACTTAAACAAATTTAAATCGTGCCTGAAAAACCTATCGTTTACAGACGTTTAATCTACAGATAATCCAAATATAGCTTATAATAGATTTATGGACACTTTTAAATTGTTTTATGATTTATGCTTCCCCTACAAAACCACAACAATTAAATCAACAAAAAAATGTAACTGGATATCGAGGGGTATAAAGCAGTGCAGCAAAAATAAACGAAAGCTTCTATGGAAATCTCGATTACAACCGAATAAAACAAACAAAAATAATTATAAAATATACGCGCGAAAATACAAAAATATAATAAGTCTAACACAACGCTCACAAAACATACATAAAATAAAAATGTCAAAAAATGTTTCAAAAACCACCTGGCAAATAATAAATAACTCCAAATTAAACATGCCTCCTGATAATATTAATAAGATAAGAATAGGAAATAATATCGTTTCAAACCCCCAAACAATAGCTAATGCTTTTTGTAACCATTTTGTTGATAAAGTAATACCACTACCTAATCATGGCAATATTAATGTTACAAAACACATAGAAAAAAATAAGAATTCCATATTCCTATCGCCTACGATTCCAGGAGACATTGAAGAAATTATATCAGCATTAAAAAATACGAATAGTATGGGGTATGATGATATATCAACCAGAGTTATTAAATACATAAGCCCGTTTATATCAAGACACCTAAGTCACATAATAAATTTAAGTATATGTACAGGTATTTACCCTGATGCATTGAAAATATCTCTGGTTAAGCCGCTTTTTAAAAAAGAAAATAGGGAAAATATGGAGTGCTATCGACCCATCACGCTTTTACCGATTTTCTCAAAAATATTTGAGAAGTATATTCACAAGCAACTCTATAATTATTTTGAAAAAAATAACCTATTAACAGTTCAGAAAAAGGGTTCAGACCAAACCATAGCATAAACAGAGCAATTTATGATTTCTTAAGAGTTATTATGACAAACGTAGATAAAAAGGTTCCTATCTGCGCTGTCATGTGTGATATGACTCAAGCCTTTGATTATGTCGAACATAAGACGCTACTAGCAAAGCTCGAAAACTATGGAATTCGAGGAAATACCCTCCAGCTCATAGAGTCATATCTAACTGACAGGAAACAGTACGTTGAAATAAAAAGAATAAACCAAGGGAACAATAGAGAGGAAACATTCTTATCACATATGAGAACTATTAAATACGGTGTCGGACAGGGCAGTGTGTTAGCACCTTTACTGTTTATAATATACATAAACGATTTACCTAAAGTTACTAGTCACCCCATTACATTATTTGCGGATGACAGTACAGTCGCTATTGAGTGTACGAATAAACATAATTATGAGAATGACATTAATACTACATTGTTGAATATCATAGACTGGTTAGGCAATAATAATCTCAAAATAAATTTAACTAAAACCAATCTAATTCAATTCTCGCAACGAGTTCCTATTTATAAAAACCTAGATATTAATTACAATGGCATAAAAATAAATGAAGTTGACTCCACAAAATTCTTGGGTCTTATTATTGATGGCAAACTTAATTGGAAAACTCACACAGAAGCACTGTGTAAAAAACTTAGCAGTTCAGCATATGCTCTTTTTAAGCTTGCACCAGTCATAAATCACGATGCCCTACTTACAGCCTACCATGGAACATCGATGTCTTATCTGAGGTATGGTATACTATTCTGGGGCAACTCAACTAACACAGACATGGTGTTTAAGGTACAAAAAAGCTGTATAAGAGCGATATTTAAAATAAAAAGCTGGGAGAGTTGTGAACCATATTTAAAAAAACATAATTTATTGACGTTACCTTCCCTATACATACTTGATACTTGATACTTGATTGCACGGGCTGTTTCCGCAACTCCACGTCTTGGCGCGTATTTTGCGTGCGGGTGGGAATGGTGTCTTCATTCGAGCCACCCCAGCTCTTCGAGGAAGGCCAGCAGACTCTTGATGTGGCCCACTGCCTCCCTCAGGGTGCTGTATCTCGTCAGGTACTGCTGCCTGTACTGTGCGACCTCAGGGCAGTCGAGGAGCAGGTGGGCTGCCGTCTCGTCTGCTGCCATACAGGCCCTGCACAGCGGGCTGTCGGTGATACCTATAGTAAATAGGTGTTTATTAAAGAATCCGTGTCCTGTGTAGGCGGCCGTGACTGTCCGCAGTTGTTGTTTGGACAGCCGGAGGATTTGTTTGGCTATCTTACCGTCTACTGCGGGAAGAGCCTCCTTGGCCTGCCTACATGTTTCAATACCAATCCAGGACTGGTTGTGTTGGGTCCTGGTCCTATTTCTTACCAGGTTGCGATAAAAACCAGAAGGGAGGGGAATGATGGGCTCGGGTCCCACCACCTCTAAAGTGGCTCCTCTTCTGGCAAGTACGTCGGCTGCGTCATTCCCTCTTGAGCCACTGTGGCCCTTGATCCATTGCAGTGTTAATTTGTTTTGTTTACCTACCTCTGTTAGTTTCTGGTGGCATTCAAGCGTGAGTGCCGAGGTGATAGTATGGCTTTTGAGGGCTGAGAGGACCGCCTTACTATCTGAGAGGATCCTAATGGATCGTTCCCTTACCTCACGTGCCATGATTGCTGTGGCAGCTAGGATTATGCCAAAACATTCGGCCTGGTAGACCGTGTTGTAGGCTCCCAGTGGTGCTGCGATGTTGATGTTTAGGTCCTCGGAGAATACTCCTGAACCCGTACCTGTATCCGTCTTAGACCCATCTGTGAAGATCGTGAGCTCGTTGTGATTAACCGCTCCTTCGTGTAGATCCTCGTACAGTTGGATTTTGTACTTCTTGTCGAACACAAATTGTTTCGGTATTTGGTCGCCAATGGCTTGTGTAAGAGGAACTTCTTTAAAAAGTGTATTTAAATTGCTAGTGTGCGGTGTGTTGGTGTCTTTCCAGAGCTTCAGAGCTCTTAGCCGGACCGCCGTCATCGTTGCTTCCTGTTGTATAAACAGGTGCAATGGAGGCAGGTCCAGCAACACTTCGAGTGCCGCTGTAGGTGTAGTTTTCATGCAGCCCGTTGCCGCTAGGCATGCAAGTCTTTGAAGCTTTTGAAGCTTGTTGGCGGCCGTTGTTAGGTTGGTCCGAGGCCACCACACTACTGCGCCGTAGCTTATCATCGGACGTATTATTGTCTTATAAAGCCATAAGACAATTTTGGGGGATATGCCCCAGCGTTTGCCTATCATCTTCTTACACTGCCAGAAGACAATGCTGGCTTTGTTGAGCTTATTTTCCATGTGGCTGTTCCATGTCAATTTGCTGTCGAGAGTGACACCTAGGTACTTGACCTCGGTAGACAGCTTAAGCTCTGTATTAAATAACCTGGGCAGTCGGTAAGTGCCCAGCGCGCGTTTGTGTGTGAACATAACTAGTTCGGTCTTGGTCGGGTTTACAGATAATTCGTACTCATTACACCACCACTCTACTATGCGTAGGGCTTGTTGGGTTAGGTCGTACACTGTACTGGTTACCTTACCTGAGGTGAGTATGGTTAGATCATCTGCATAACCTATTGTGTAGAAGTCTCTCGCATTGAGTTTGTCTATGAGTTCATTGATGACTAAGTTCCACAATAGCGGGGAGAGTACACCTCCCTGGGGGCACCCTTTAGTTATCAAGGCTGTCTGAGTGTCGCCGTGCAGGCGCACTACCCTTTTGCTGAGCATGTTTTGGATCCACTGTATGAGCATCTGATCCACACCATGCCTGGCTAGGGCGTTGCTTATGCTGGAAAAGTTTGTCTTGTCGAAGGCTCCTTCTATGTCAATGAAGGTGCCCAGACAGATGCATTTTTGTTGTATAGCAGCTTCTATCTGGTTCACGACCTGATGTAAGGCCGATTCCGTCGATTTCCCTGAGCTGTATGCATGTTGATTGGCATGAAGGGGTAAGTGTTTAAGTGCCCCACTTCTTAGTTCCCTCTCGCAGAGCCTTTCCAAGGCTTTAAGCATGAAGGAGGTCAGACTTATATACCCTATACATATTTGAAGCAGCAATTTTTGTTAAGTCAAACCCTAATTAATTTGAAACCTTAGCGGATACAATTAAACGTAACAGGAGACCCATCACACAGAACATGCTTCGTATACATAAGGCTAATACGACACTATTACACAAGAGTATATACTGCATGGCACCTGTCATTTATAATAGAGTACCTAATGAATTTAAAAAATTGAATACTAATATGTTTAAAAAGCGTTTGTACAATTTTCTAGTAAATAAGTGTTATTATAAAATTAATGATTTCATTGATGGCATATAAATAAATTATTGTTTTACATGACATAAATATAATCATTATTACTATTGACATTCACTTATATTTTAACGTATTGATTATCATTTTTTAATTGTTTAATAGCTTCATTGACTGTACATGTTTTTATATTGTTTAATTTAATTATTTTATTTGTCTAATGAGTATCGAATTTAGTACCTATGTTTATATTATGTTAATGAATTATTTTAAAACTATAATTTGGTATTATATTCAGACAGTATTATGAAATTAAATTTTGCATGCCGATTAGGTAGAATGAAGAGGACAATATGTAACTTATATCGAACATCTCTGTATACCTTTATTCAGCAAATAAAATGGTTGATTGATTGATTGATTGATTGTATCATTACCTCTGCCTACTCCTTCGGAGGTATAGGCGTGAGCTTATAAATAAAAAAAATATTTTAAATCGTTTGTTTGTCACTGGTTCAATTAGAATATTTTTTTGTATTGGATAGCCCATTCTTGCAATTCTTGCATCCATTTGGATGTAAGTGCGGGCTCAGCTAGTTTAAGAAATAACAGAAAAATCTAGAGACCTACTTTTGCATTCGAAATGTTAATGAATTGTCGCACGCTTTCCACGTGTTACCCACATTCTTCCGTAACTATATTCTTAGCGAAACCCCTCTCTCCAACGTCCGGAACGAGCCACGCGCTATAAATGATGGCGCGCGCTTAGCAACGGGTTCAGTTTGATTGCGGTCGGCAACGGTTGAACATCGCTACCCTCGCTTATACGTTATTCGGTGCCAGTATAATTTTCTTGTATTCCGTAAAATTACTTGCAGTAATTAGTGTTTTGAATGTAATAGTTCTAAATAATTATTTGGTGTAATTCTGATTATCGCATTGTGATTGTTAAATAATTAAATAATTTTAGGAGTATCTATGCGTTATTTTTTAAAAAACCATTCTCACTTCTGGTTCGTAAGATCAGAAGTGGGATTTGGACCACGTGCTTAGTGCTGTTTGTGCCATCCGTTTTAGTGAAATATCTGTCAGTGTTTGAATTTTACCTAATTGCTGCAAGTTTTGTAGGTAGTTTGCTGTTTTATAATTGTGCGTGTTTCGTTTACGCGTATCAGGTGAGTGTTTCGCTTACGCGTAACAGGTGAGTGTTTTCCATTTGATTTAATTCCTGAGATATGCCGCGACGTTCGGAAAGTGTTGAAAAACCAGACGATTCGCGTCGACCGCACCGAAATCGTTCTCGTACTTTTAGAAGTAGGTCGCGTAATCGTAGTCGTGATTCCGGTGGAAATAGTCACTCTTCGTCGCGTAGACGCCGTGAACGTTCTCATGATCGCGAACGTACCCGGTCGAAGTATGGTGATGTGTCTTGCAGTCCACGTAATACTCAAAGACGTCGTGATATCTCATACAGCTGTCGTGATTCTCCGTGTGATCAGGCTTTAGGTCAAATATTAGCTCGTTTGAATTCTATTGAAAGCTGTTTGCCGACCTCGACAACGCAATCAAACCCGCGTCGCGTGTCAATGCCTGTTAGGGAGGCAGGAAACTTCCACTAGGCAGGAGTCGCGAACATTTGACGGGAATAATGACGTGACGGATAAGCTTGTTGGCGCACTGTCGTGCATAGTTCGGGCGAGATCGCATAATTTTTATATTTCTCCCTTCGATCCTAACCTGCATGACTTTGACATTTGGTGTTTGGAAGTAGACCGCGCTCGTGATTTAAATAGATGGGATGACCGCGAGTGTCTGATGCGCATAGAAGGTTGTTTGCGCGGTGATGCGAAGTCGTGGCTTAATGATTGGGTAACGAATGATCGTTCGTGGAGCAACTTCAAGTTAGAATTTCGTTCGCTGTGCCCACGTACTGTAGATATTGCTCCTACTCGTGTATTTTTCAACATGTTAATATATGGCACTAATAAAAATGTTTGGTGTGTTACCTTAACTATGGTTAATAGATGGCATCACTTGTAAAATTTTATTAAATTTAATTAAAATTACCTACTGCGGGTTTCTAAAGTCATGTGATGCTCTGGGTATGTTTATTAAATACCCCCGATTTCTTTGGCCAGTTCCAAGTTATGTTTAGGACGTTTAGGAGTGATACAGTAAGCAGAAGAGTTTATAGAAGAAGCTGTTGAACTCGATTATCAGTGTAGAAGTAAGTGATCGAGTTATCATTGTGGTGCGTTTTGATAATCGGTTTAAGCGATTTTCGTTTTCATTCTAGGTAGAACCAGGTTAGTGATGATTGTTTGCTTATCTTTATTTCCATTGAAATGGGAACATTGTTAGTTGATGTTGTGATGGTCTTGTAGGACCCTAGTTACCGTTGTAATTGTAAAGATTTGCAGAAACGGAATGAGCTGATAATGCGGCTGCATATTTAAAACCATGCGCTGCAATTGGTTGGACCAGCTACATACCTTTATGGTTAGCCAAGTTTACGCTGGTGCTTTTGTGTAAGGCATAGCTTTGGTTAGTGCGCAAATAAGACAAAGCGTTAGTGCAGTTTCATAGTATGGAAAACATTGTCCAAGGCTTTTAATGGGAAAAGTCTATTGCTGATCGCTAATGATTGGGTTAGGATAAGTATTTCGAATTAAGACTCACCATGACAAAACATTTTTAACGCTGACAAGACTGGTTGAATACTTGTTAGTAAACTTAACCCTTGGAGTATCAGCCTAATGAGATTTTCTAAGTCTGTTTCAGATTACTTTGATAAAGGCTCGAAAAGATTATCTGGGAGGCGTTGTGATTGTAACCGGATGGAGTCTACGTGTGGTGGTGACCGAGTGGAGGTTGCCTCCGGTGCTGTGTAAACGGATGGAGGTTGCGTGTGGAGGTGACTGGTAAGAGGTTGCCTGTTGCATCGTGTAACCGGATGGAGTAAGTATTGGTGTAGAGCGGCGATAGCCCAGTGGTGTACGTAACGGACCGTCGAGGTGATGGTCTCGGGTTCGATCCCCGGGCACACACCTGACTTTTCGAAATTGTGTGCATTACAAATAAATTGTCACTCGCTTAATGATGTGACCGGTAGACGTCAATAGGCTCACCACCTATTACATTGGGACCGAAACATAACTGGTGAAGTATGGGTGTAATACACCTTTGCCTACCCCTTCGGGGATAAAAGGCGTGAAGTTATGTATGGGTGTTGTTCAACATGTTAGCTTCGAAAGAAAGAGTTACTTAGTTATGATTTTCATTAAAACCTGTAACTGTTTTAAACAGGGTAACTTTTATTTTCCACCGACTCGGGCCAGGAATGGCCGAACGGCTAGAATGATTACTGTTCGAGAGTTTCTTATTCCTAGAGCGAAGTGCATTAAGATATGGCACTTGATAACCCTAATGTCAATAGAGAGGCCCTCTTAACTGTTCGCAGACAACGAGCATCTCAGCACTCTTGCCGTCGGAGACTTTGGGTTCGTGAGCAAGGCTGCACAAATCAACGGCAAACTGGACTCCGTCATGCCGCCACCGCGCACCGCTACGAGTTGCTGCGGCAGAGCATATGATGCTCTGGCGTGGCGAGTGGACGCCTGATGCCTGCTCCGCTTTCTTCGAGGCTGATGAGTGACCAGAAGACTTTTGATTGGTCTGAGCCTCTGGCTTATGACTTCTGACTGGCCTAGGCCCTTGGCTGATGGCTTCTGTTGGCCTGAACCCCTGGTTCATGGCTTCTGATTGGTCTAAGCCTCTGGCTTATGACTTCCGACTGGCCTAAGCCTCTGGCTGATGGCTTCTGTTTGGCCTGAACCCCTGGTTCATGGCTTCTGATTGGTCTAAGCCTCTGGCTTATGACTTCTGACTGGCCTAAGCCTCTGGCTGATGGCTTCTGTTTGGCCTGAACCCCTGGTTCATGGCTTCTGATTGGTCTAAGCCTCTGGCTTATGACTTCTGACTGGCCTAAGCTTTTGGCTGATGGCTTCTGTTTGGCCTGAACCCCTGGTTCATGGCTACTGATTGGTCTAAGCCCCTGGCTTATGACTTCTGTTTGGCCTGAGTCTATGGCTTACGGCTTCTGTTTTGGCCTGGACCTATGGTTCATGGCTTCTGTTCTGGTAAAGTATCCTGGCTTCACACCCAGCTCTTGCGAGCGCATGGCGTTATCGTCCAGATTTCTTCATGTGTTCGTGTGGATGGTGTGGAAGCTACTATTTATTCACTTTGGCTAGTATTCCACTCACTGGAAGTCCGGAATTTCATTGCTTGGAATGCTATTTAGTCCCGTTTACATTAGCGTGCTTAAAATAGCTGTTTTTGCTTTGTAACGATTTTTCCTATTCTGAAGCATTTAAATTTATATCTCAATTACCTGGGAAACCTTTCTGTTTTGCTTGGGTGCTTGATGGCGGGAGTGCACGCTCGCTATCATGTACTCAACAAAATTAGTTCTATTGCTTACTATTCTTTGGCTCCAGATATATAAAACGCGAGAATACGAATTTACGATATGTGTTACGTTGCAGATGATGGTGCCCAGTCTGATGATGATAGCCAGCCCGGTGCTGGTGGACCTAGTGATGGCGCAAGTCAAGAAGCGGTCGAGGACGCCTCGCTGTCAGGAACGGCCGTCTTAGCGAAACCCCTCTCTCCAACGTCCGGAACGAGCCACGCGCTATAAATGATGGCGCGCGCTTAGCAACGGGTTCAGTTTGATTGCGGTCGGCAACGGTTGAACATCGCTACCCTCGCTTATACGTTATTCGGTGCCAGTATAATTTTCTTGTATTCCGTAAAATTACTTGCAGTAATTAGTGTTTTGAATGTAATAGTTCTAAATAATTATTTGGTGTAATTCTGATTATCGCATTGTGATTGTTAAATAATTAAATAATTTTAGGAGTATCTATGCGTTATTTTTTTTAAAACCATTCTCACTTCTGGTTCGTAAGAATATAATATAGAGTATAGTTATCCGAATAGTTTCAAAATATCAGAGGTTCATGATTCCATAGTTGTCCGATGACCTTTAGCTCGCTTCAGTTAATGTTCCGTGTGGGACGACAATGTCTTATCACGGACACGTGGTTTCTGAGCTATTTTGTCACCTGGATATACAAAGGACATGTTTCTAAGGCTTTTATAAGGCAAACCAACTGGCCATATTCCGTTTATACCCTATTGTATTGGACATGACTACCTAAATACTAGTAGGAACGTCGAAATGTTTTCAGAATTCAACTACATAGGTATGTATTCCAGTTGCTTTATTCCACTTAACTTTCTTAATTGCCTCCGTGGTCCAGTGAATAGCGTATTCGTCTGCTAATAGCAGGATCCGAGTTCAATTCCCGATTTGGGCAAAAGTGTTACTAGGTTTTAACAAATTCTTAATAGCAGCACGGAGTCTGGCAAAGTGCCCGGTAACGGGAATACGCTCGCATCCTATTACTTGGGAGCTACAAATAAGGTACAATTGCAAATATGGGCGTATTATTACACCTCTGCCTACCCCTTCGAGGATACAGGCATAATTCCATTAAAAAAATATTGTCAGTCTACCAAATTCCTACTTTGTAATAATACCTCTAAGCCATAATATACCCATAAGCCAATAATACCTCTTTAGCTAGCAACTTCCAAACCTAAAATAAACATTCCCATAAGGCGCACAAACCCAACCTTTATTCACAAATTGATACGTCGCAGCGTTTGTCGTCCTACCTGTTTTTATTTTCCCCCGGGAATGATTTGGGGACCCGATTTATTGCTGACCTTTAAGGTGAGATCACTGGAAGTGACTTTTCAAGGCAAGTGATTATTTTATTACGTTTGGAAACGGGAAAAGGATTTTTGCGGTGAAAGGTCGGCTTGAAATAACACTAGAATTGTTTCGTGTAGATGGTGATAGATTTAATTTACATCTAAATGTGCAGTGGCATGTTGGGTGTTTTTTTTTTCATCCGTACAAATATTACGAACACGATATTGTGTTTGTTTGTTTGTTCTTCTGTCGCGTTGCAACGTAGCGATATTATCGTATGATGTTTATGTGAGATAGTTAGGACATGAAGTCATAGGCTACTTTTTACCATGATAAAACATTTACCGTCACTATTGTCAACTCCCAAGCGCGCGAAGAGGCGGGCGAAAAATTCACTATGATTACAGCACAATCACAGGAATTGTTGTAATAGTGCGATAAAATGTTTTATGAACCTAGCGTGTATTAGTCTGAGGATCTGTCATTATCAATCAATTCAATCTGTTTTTATCAGTTGTCAAGTAAGGGTGCACTTTAAATATGAGGCAAACATTTTTGAAAAGGCGTGCCGATTATTTTTATGCTCAATCTGGCAACCAATTTGGCACACAGAAAATTTGCAGAAATATTCTTTGCTACGAATAAAATTCCTTAAAACTATAGTTAGCTGATGTAAAAAAATAAGAATAAAATAATATAATATGTAAGTTGAAAAGTAATTGTCCGGTCATTAAAAGTGCCTGAATTGTTGTGCATCGATGCCAAAAACGGCATTGGCGTTATTCACGAAGTAATTGTTATAAAGAGAGGGCGAAAAAAAGCGGCCTACGGAGAGCAGGTTTGCAACATTGAATGTTGGAGGAGGAATGAACGGCAAATTGGATGAAGTATGTCAGATGATGGATGATAGAAAGATTGATGTTCTTTGTGTGAATGAAACAAAAAGAAAAGGGTGTGAAACCACCAAGCATGGCGCATATACGGCGTATTGGTCTGGGGTAGATAGTACCACCAGAGCCTGTAAGGGAGTTGGTGTAGTACTGTCTGCGCGAATGAATGAGTGCGTAAAAGAGTTTGAATGTGTAAATGCTAGGCTACTGTGGATGAGAATGAAAGTAGGACTTACTCGTCTCTTTATTGTGGGGGTGTACGCCCCGGTCAATATAGTTACGGGTGTGTCACAACATGAGCAAGACGAAAGGCAGGAGTTTTGGGAGAGTTTAAGAGAGATTTTGAGGAACTGCAAGGATAATGAAAGATTGATCTTGTTAGGGGATTTCAATGGATGGGTGGGAGTAAAGCGAGATGGATTTGAAAGGGTGTTAGGTGCATTTGGTGATGAGAGTGTGAACGACAATGGAAAAGTACTGCTTGAGATTTGTTTGGAGTGGAGCCTTTGTGTGACAAACACCATGTTTGATCATAAAAGGATACATATGTATACGCGAGAGGCGAAAATGTTAGAAGAAGTATGATTGATTTTGTGATAGTAGATGAACGATTGAGAAAGAATGTGTTGGATACAAGAGCATATCGAGGGATCGGCATCCACACAGACCACTTCTTGGTGTTGAGCCGGATAAGTGGGCTCTTTAAAGGATGGCGACACCGAGAACGTAATGAAAATAGGGTCTTGGAAAGAATTAAGGTAGAAAATCTACAAGAGAAAGATGTGAAAGATGAGTATAAACGAAGATTGATAGCAAAATTTGAGAGGTTCGATTGCATAAATGATATGAAAGAATTATGGCAGGCCTTTAAAGAAGAGGTAGTATGTGCAGTGTCTGAAGTATGTGGTGTGATCAAGAGAAGGAAAATACGAAAGGTTAAGAATACATGGTGGGACAAGGATGTACAATCAGCAGTGTCAGAGAAGAAAAAAGCTTGGTCAGATTGGTTGGCTGCAAGAGCAAATGAAAGAATGGGAAAAGCAACGAGTGTAGACATAGATGAAGCAAGAAAGGAGTTTGTTAGGTCAACAAGAATAGGGAAAGAAATGGTTAAAAGGAAAAAAGAGGAAAAGAAGGATGAGTTTGATAGCAGATTATCTGACGATTTCCAGAGGAACATTAAGTTTTTCTGGAAATCCGTTCGTGCAGTTCGAGGAAGAACTCAATCTTCAGAACACACATCCATCAGAGACGAGAATGGAAAGATAGTAAATGATGAATCTTGCATGCTGAAGAGATGGAAAGAGTATTTTGAAAGTTTATTTGAAAGGTCGGCGATAGAGACACCGATAGCTGAAATGAATGGTAACGATAGCAATGATGAAAGCGTTATTGGCGTGGATGAGATCATGAAGGCACTGGGAAGTATGAAAGTAGGTAAGGCTGCAGGATATGATAGGATTACAGTCGAAATGCTGAAGGCTGGACAGGGCATCATAGTTGGTCAGTTGCAGCGGTTATATAACTTGTGCTGGACCACCGGCCGAGTACCTAACGACTGGGCCACAGCTGTAGTTGTGACTCTTTATAAAGGAAAAGGCTCGCAACAAGATTGCAAAAACTATAGAGGCATTAGCCTTCTCAGCATTGTTGGCAAATTGTATGCAAAGGTACTTATTGAAAGAGTTATGGAAGTAACCGACAAGAAAATATGGGATGTACAAGCGGGATTCCGAAAGGGTATGGGATGCATGGATCAGGTTTTTTCCTTGCAAAGCATAGCCGAAAAGTTTTTGGCCAAAGGTCAAAAGGTCTATTGCGCATTCGTGGATTTGGAAAAGGCTTACGATAAAGTGGTGAGGAATGAAATGTGGTCGGTGCTGTCAATGAATGGGGTGGACAGCAGCCTCATTCGAGCTCTGAAATCCCTTTATGAGGATTCTAGAGCTTGTGTGAGTATAAACGGGGCATACACTGTCTGGTTTACCATCGAGAAAGGTGTTAGACAGGGATGTGTAGCGTCGCCGTGGCTGTTTAACCTCTTCAGGGACAGTTGTTTGCAAGATTTAAAACATAGTGACTGCGGATTAAGGATGGGTTTCTCGTCAAATGCCTCCTTTATGCTGATGATCAGGTAATACTTGCATCTTCAGCGGAGGAGTTGCAGGACATGGTAGCAATCATGCATGGTGCGTTAGAGAGGAAAGGAATGAAAGTGAATGTAAGTAAAACGAAAGTTATGGTTTTTCAAAAGGAGGAATGCGTTACGGCTTGTAATGTTTTGATCGATGGACAGCGAGTGGAACAAGTGAATGAGTTTGTTTACTTAGGTACGTTGTTTACAAGAGATGGTAAGAATGAAGAAGATATTGAAAGGAGAGTTAATGCAGGTAATAGTGTGAATGGAGCTCTGGAAGCGTTTATGAACAGTCAAAACGTGTCCAAAAAGGCACGTTTGGCTGTACATAGAGGCGTGTTAGTGCCTACCCTTATGTATGGTAGTGAAAGTTGGGTATGGCAGAAGAGATTTGAAAGTAAAATAAATGCTGTAGAAATGAGAGCACTGAGAAGTATGTGTGGTGTGTCTTTGACCGACAGAGTAAAGAATTGTGTGATACGAGAGTGGTGTGGGGTTAAAGATGATGTAGTGACAAGCATTGAGAAAGGCATGTTAAGATGGTTTGGACACATGGAGAGGATGGATGACGATAGACTGACAAAGAAGATATATAAGGCAAGTGTGAATGGAACAGGACAAAGGGGAAGACTTAGGCGGACGTTCTCTGACCAGATTGGAGACATCCTGAAAAAAGGACAAGTCAGAAGTACCCTTAACAGAAGAGCATGCATGAGAAACTTGATGGGAGTGAGTGAAGCAAGTGAGGTATGTCAGGATCGTTGCAAATGGCGTTCCGTAATCTCTGTCTACCCCTCCGGGAAACAGGCGTGAGTCTATGTATGTATGTATGTTATTGTTATAAAATATAATAATTTATAGTGCAATAAATTTTTATACGAGTATAATACATTATTCTATTCAAATATTTTGTTGCCGCGTCCAATTTTCGAACAATGAAAGTAATTGATAGATATCGTAATGTACACTATTGTATTTTGTCATCATATTAATAATATAATTTGTACGAAAAATATACAATTGAGTGATAAGGCATATAGCATCACGCTATGAGCCACGGGTCCGGAGCAGTAGTCCTAAATAACGCGGGTGTAACCATGGACGTAGCTAGTTTCGCATGAAATTGTTCATTATCGCTTGTGTGTGTTATGTGTGCGCAAACGACGAAGGACAACATCGTGAGCAAACTTGCATGTCTAAGATCTCCATAATGTTCTCGAAACACATGTGGACTCTGCTAACTTACACGTCACCAGCATGGTGGATTATGGCCTCCCATTCTCATCTCGGGAGAAGAAGCCCATGTCTGGCAGTGCGATAGTGTATATAGAGCTGATGATGATCAACGCAATGTACTATGAGGTGGCAGTTGATTCCATTCTTGCAGTTGACAAAGAAATTAGCCAATACTACAAGAAGTGTCGCTCTGTGTCCTCCAATAAGTCATGAAGATAATCATCACCGTCAACATCATTTTGTTCAAGGATCAATATAAATGTTGTTCATAAAAATATATTTTATTCTATCCTGATACAAAGATTTCGCTAGTTATTTATACACATTTTACGACACATTTGATATTTTTATTACATTTTACTACTTCCCTCTCATATTGACCTAGTTTGATGTCAGATTTATGTTCTATTTTTTTCTTGGGATAGTTATTTTAGTTATGGAGCTAATGGATTGCTATTTAATCACAATGTCAACTTCAACAGATTTTTCTCGATCAGCTTTTTCATATAATTCTGTTACGCAAGTAATTTATCGTTTCTATTATTTGAATTAGTTGACGTTAAAAGGAAACGTTATTTATATATTATGAGAAGGACGCTCTCCGACTAGGTGGAGTTTCGATATATGCAAAACGACCGTGGCACGAAATATAAATGTAGAATCTGTAATTTAATTTACAATTTGATGTTCATAAGCGTCACCTTGTGTTCAAAGTGAATAAACGATTATGATTTTGACGTGACAACGTCTTATATAAATTGGTTTGCCGGGTGACACTTCAAGAAACTGCGTTACGCTCCGCTCACGTTATGCGCTCACAATGAGAGCGAGTGAGAGGCACGCGTCCCGCCTAAGAGCGAGAGAGACAGACATAAAAAGTGAAAGGCACGCGTCTTTCATCCTTCTTCCTACTATACGAATGAATATTCACATTAAAATTATTTTACCACTCAAAGTCGTTGTCACGTAAAACTTTCGCCCGTATACCGACTTTACAGGCGACCAATTTTTTTTATTTGATTTTGAGTGTCATCAACCAATCATGTATTAGTCGTTCTCACGAATAGAATATCGCCACAAACACAAAGATTGGTACTATGTGGAAATCGAACCTAAAAATCATTCTCGGCAGGATTGCGTTTGCCAACCTCATGTCGACGGGCACCACGGTGTGTTTTGTGGGCCGGTGTCCAAATCCCTTTAAGAGTGAGTAACGCACTTCATCTACCTTCTTCAAGAGACAGTGGACGAGCAAGTAATTTAGGTTTCTGCTGTTACGCCATCAATGAAGTCACGTTAAAAGTGAGACATCGTCTAAATTTTAGATAGGTATATAGGATTATTTTTGTAACCTGTATAAGAAGTAACATGAATATTTCAGAACATTTTTGATGCAAAATCATCCCCTTCTTCAAACAAATATTGTCTCATTCCATTTCAAGACTGAATGCTGTCTTTGATAAAGGACTATTGAATTTCTCTATATGAAAATTCTGAGAAGCTGCATGCAGTATGAAAAGGTCTTTCATAGCTATCAGTTGTATCAATAAACTCTAGTTCCTTCCAATATGAGATAGTATATTCTTTTGTCCGTAAATTCAGTCAATAAACCAACCAAATAGTTTTCAGCAACTGACATTTCAATCTCAATAAAAATAGTATCTAAAAGGTCTCATAGGATTAATCATATCTGTCCGTCTGTCTATCTGCTGGCTGACGGTTACAAATGAAAAATTTAGCCGTTGGCGTACCCGATCGAAATAATATATAGGACTTTGCTATATTTTGGGATGTTTGTTAAGTGAAAAATATTGATGTCCCTCAGGACTTAAATCAATTGAAGGTATCGTTATATTTCAGATTGCGTCAGGTGAATTTCGGCAATATATGTGAATTTGGGCACTGTTAAATACATCTAATCATATTTGACTTTTAGAGTAACGTAACATCTTTATTATGCATTAATGCCCAGAATAATAGACCTTTGCCCAACAATGGGACAATATGGGATAAAAAATAAAAAATATTATTATACATGCTTTTATGTTGCACTTTTGTTTCATTGTGGTACGGCTACACTGACTGATCTTTGCAGTGAAGCGTGGAAAGCGAAGAGGCAAAGTAATTATTTCTTTCTTTAAAATAAATTAATGCCAGGAGGGCTGTCTGATTGTTCACTGATGCAGAGTGAGGCAGTAAAAGGGGTAATTAGTCTTTAACACCAATACAATTGCGAGACTGTTGAGATAATGTAAACTTCCCTATGAGACGTTTGGAGTTTAGCCATTAAAGCCACTACACAGGTGTCATTGACTTATTTTTATGGCGTATCTTTCTTACTCTTTGGGTTGAAATTCACGACCATACCTGGATTTGGTAATGGTATCAATTATATAATCGATTTGGTAATATATGCGTGCGGTAATAGGCGGCAAACGAGCAGACGGATCGCCTGATGGTAAGCAATTACCACTGCCCATAGACACAAGCAACACCACAGGAGCCATAAGTGCGTTGCCGCCCCTTGGAGTTGAGAAAAAGGATAGGATGAGGAGTGGAATGAGGAAGAAGGAATAGGGGATAGGGCCTCCGGCACTCTCACTCACCGAACGAAACGCAATAGTTTATGTACTGTTACTTTATGTCGATTTTCTGTGAGAGGGTAGTACTTCCGCGGTCGAGCCGGCCCATTCATGCTGAAATCAGCAAGGCTCTGCTACCTGTGAAAATATATAGGGCTAATGATGATGATGACCCGATTTCTATTCACGTTTATTTTCTATAATCAAAACAAACCTTTATAACTCTCAGCAAATTAATAACAAGTACTTTGCCTATTGTCAACATCGTTGGAATCCTTTGAATACCGTTCTTGACCGATCGAAAGCATTAATTTAATTAACACAAATTAATTTGTAAACAATAATTTTGAAATAACCGTCCTTTTAAGTCTATTCAAGTTAATAATTAAAACGAATAAATAAACTGTAACAAAAACAAATTTTTGGAGTGATAATATTAATGTATGCGTTATGAACTTTGGAAAATAATGTTGTTAAAATACTGTTCAAATTGTAATTACTCATGATTAACTTTAATTAAAGTTATTAGTTGTTATGTATATTTTTGCATATTCTTTAGATTTTATAATTATTCTATTATTATAATTGTTCTGCTGCTCAAAATTTGATATTTTTCTTTAAGTTTACTCACGACATGTCTCCAGTAATAAAAAGAGTGTGCTATGAGTGGCTGTTCAAGCCATAATAAAGAGCCATTAGCGGCCAATATCTTGCTTAATGCACACGTACAAACACAAATATAATTATAATAGTATCTATCTCACAAATACCAGGAATTCATTTAAATCGGGTCAGCTCATTACAGTTAAAAGTTAAATTTAATATTATCGCCTAAAATATCTCTCTACATCAACTAGATTACTTAAAGCTAGACCATCTGACATGCTACAATAATCATTATATTATTCTGATAATATCACAGTACCGCATCAGTGAAATTTTGCAGCTTTACGAACTATGACATGCGACAAATCGAACTGCCAAATACTAGACTGAAAAACCTACTTAGAAACTTGTTTCAGCAATTGCAATGCTCTGAGTTTCGTTTGATCAGTTACGATGTCACCGACAAACTTTTCTAAAAATTGCTACCAGATTCAGTTTGGATATGTTTTTACCCTTTTTCGTTAGACGAGGAGCAGATCGCGTAATTATTTTGCTAAAAATGCATGATTATTCTCATATGCAGATAGCTTTGAGTTTGATACGGTTAACGTTGAAATATTACATGAATATTTAAAATTCATAGCCTTTGAAACCTTTGAAATGTTTTGCACTTTTTACTGCTCTTTTTTGTGTCAGTGTTTTGCTTTTTGAAGTCAACAGTGCGTCTGAGATGAAGACCACAATTTGGAAATTGAGAGTTGTTCTGTAATGTGAAAAAAAAACATATAAACTGTACAATTCACCAGATATGCCATCAAATTCCATGCGTATCCAGTACAAAAGCTTTGTCGTTTGTAAAGAACTGGAAGTAATTAGTGGAATATTGCTTCTCTCGCACCACTCACATAGTAACTTCGATTGAAGTATATGATACATCGGCAAGGCTAAGCAATTTTTACATAGGCTGCAACTCAGATGGGAGATAGCATGTTGTGGAATTGATATCGGAGCGCTAATGTCCTTCGACGAGTACAAAAAGCGTCCTGGTTGCTTTTGTTGACAGCTCTGTTGGCGAAAAAAAGATTTTCCAATGATGTATTCATTTCTTTAGAAGCGTTTGGCTTTCCAGTTTCATTCATAACATTTCCTAAAAGTCCACGTTTCGAATCATTTGGACTGTTGTCGTTCCCATTATTCCATGGACCACCATAATTACGTAAACAAATAAATTCTACCTTTTCACGCGCAAGCCACCATTTATCATGGGAAGCGATTGTTCATACAAATGTATCATTTTTACAACTTGCACCCAAATGAGTTGGGTGATTTCGGAATAAAGTCATTATTACTCTTTATTTGAGTTTTTTTGTTTATGTTTTTTATTGTGGTGAGGCAAAGTAATTTAGTAGGCGTAAAAGATGCAGTCAGTAACTTAGAAAATGAAATTAATTATTGTCTATTATAGCAAACTGGACGTGATCACCGTCTTTGCCCGCGTGGGTGTAGGTGGCAAAAGGTAGCCTAGCTGTTCTTCTACAACGTTTCATTAAAATCCATTTAGCACTGAAAAACTTCATTAAAAGTAAAAAGTTTAATAGGCTGCTACGTTTAAGATTTGGACTTGACTCTTCAAAACTATGTGAGCCCTTAAATCTTTGTGCAATGAGCACAATTATTTATTATGCTTCTTAGAGTTATTTATATATCACTAGCTGACCCGGCGAACTTCGTACCGACATATTTTTTGCCATCAATACTGTCAATAGTCTAAGTTGACTATTTTTAACATACTTACCTTCTCATGAAACAACACATAAAAGAGAGATTCATCGAGTTTGGTGCCGTCGTTTGGAGGTTATGAGCGTACAAACATTTCGGTGATTCATTTTCAGCTGGACCGTGCATGAGTAATCACAGAATGAAATGTCTGCCCTTGTCCCTGAGGACGAGTTGTTTCGGTTTGGATTTAATTTAAATATCGCCAACGATGCATAAAACAATAAATGTACTAGTTGAAACAGAAGGCACCAACATTTTATACTGATTTTCGTTTCAACTTCTGTCTCTTCATATTTCTCAAACTAAGTAAGTTATACTAGTGACACGAATTTGTAATGTAGATTTTAAACGAAAGAGCTGTTGTAGTTTCGGTGAAATTTAATTAAAGTATTAGAAGAGACTTGGGGGCTACCCACTGTCTAGCAAATTTTGAGGCACCCAGCTTATGTAAAGATCATTAGTTTGAAACTGCTGAAATTGTTGTAAAATAGTACCATTTTTACATTATACAATATTATTTAGCGGGTCTTAGTCGCGATAATTTATTTATTTCAAGGCATAAATACTTCTGTTATTCTCCTACGTTTCTACCGGCTTGCAACGGTTGTGGTCGCGGAGGGACTTGATTTTTACATTGAAGGGGAAAACTTTCAATAAAGGTAAATTTAATTTAAAATTAAAAGGAAATTTGAGACAAATACCTAATTAATTCGTCATAGTCGACCAAAGCTTTTGGACGACCACGGGGTCCATTTTTCCGGTCAAAATTTCCAGAACGGAAGCGGGCAAACCAATAACGGGTGGTGCGATCGTTTGTAGTGTGCGCTCCGTAAACATCGTTGATGCCGCTTTGCTGCCACGACGGTACTCATACTCCAAAGCAAAGTTAAGTTATACTGCAAAGTTACTAAGGTGGCTTTCTGAGTACGCGTTTACGTTGAAAGCTCTCATCCTATATATATTTTTCATTTTATTTACACCGCGACTGCCTCGTTGGTCTCGCGACATAAATGTGTGCGTGGGATTGGGAGGTCTCGGGTTCGATTCCCGGGTCGGGCAAAATGCTATTGGGTTTTTCCGTTAAGAAATTCTCAGTAGCAGCACGGAGTCTGGTAATGTGCCCGGTACGGCAATAGGCTTGCCCCCTATTATGTGGGACCTACAAATTCCTCGCGAAATGTAGGTGTAATATTACACCTCTGAGCCGTTTTGTTTTTTTTTCAACTTTGATATGACTGTGTGTTCTTCTATGGCTTTCTCGTTGTAACTAAATTTTTTTTATTTTTTTTTTATTTATCGACTAACGCCTGTATCCCCGAAGAGGTAGGCATATCAAATTTGAAAAAAAACAAAACGACTGTCTTTAAGATATGAATACTAAATAAATATCCAGCTTCTGACAAAAATTATTGACTAAAGAAAATACACAAATTAGACACTCTGCTAGTATCATCATTCATCCTTTTATAGTCGACTGCTCGACATAGACCTTCCCTAATTATTGTCACAAAAGCATAGTAATGTAATAGGAGTATAGCGGTAGCTACATACAACTAAGGCCATCTAGCGAGTGACGACGCAGTGTCCACAACAACAATACGGCGCCATCTATCGGACACAATGTGACAGAAAACAAGGTGCTGAATCGAGCAAGCAGATTTCGCACGCCGCGCGCCGTGTTGTATATATACAACATCCCAATTACGTCCGTTGGACTGAGAGTCCACCAGGCACGATCACCCAGCCTGGATAGAGGATCCTCCCTGTAGTTGGAGGAACACCACACCTTTCTTCCTCCAGAGCAGTATTTGACCTTCTACACCACGCTGGCCAGATCGGTTTGCAAAGGGTCTGATCGAGCCGAGTTTTTCGGCTCTTCCGCAAGATACTATTTGATTCGTGTATTTTCCTTAGGCACCTCTTACAACACCCACGGAGTTAAATGGCTTGTGACCATTCGTATTCTTAATCCATCACTAAATGGACTTGCATAAAATAAAAAAATAAAATAAAAAATGTTTATTGCCAAAAAAAAAAAATATATTAATTATCGCTCGCTTAACAATGTGCCCGGTAGATGGCAATAGGCTCGCCCCCTATTACATTGGGACCGAAACATATCTGGCGAAGTGTGGGTGTGTAATACACCTCTGCCTACCCCTTCGGGGATAAAAGGCGTGAAGATATGTTATGTTATGTTATAAAAACAAGTTAGAGCTATAGCCAGTGGCCCCACACTAGGCAAGCCTATCCTGTCGGTACCTACGACAATAACACTCTTTTGCCATATATTATTAGCTCGGGCAGCATCAACTGACATTGCCTTAAAACTAAAGATGATTTAATAACTAATTATAAGTAATTTCTAAAACATGCTACAAAAATAGAAATATAAATTAATAAATAAAACAAAAACATAAACAAAAAACCCGGCCAAGTGCGTGTCGGGCCACGCGCAATGTAGGGTTCCGTAGTTGCCCATAATGGCCATTATTGATACTAACTTCTGTTTCACATGGGACTAAAAACGGGCATCTTTCAGATTTAGCCAGCTCTCCCAATGTAAACTCACAGAAATAGGTACCGTATTTATAAGTTAACCGACGATTACTCGTAAACTAGTGATGTCTACGTAGCCGTGATAGTTTTCCTTTTAAATTCGTTATAAGTACTACATTTGTGATTTTTCACCTCTTCCAAATTAATAGTTTAGCCGACAGAGGGGAGGGACACTTGAGTCTAACAATTTTTTTCACTTCAAAGCTTAATATTTGACAAACCAATCACTTGATCGAAAAATGATTTGAGCAAACTATTTTTAAAAAAAAAAAAGCAAAATATTTTTTTAAAACCTATCCAAGGATACCCCACACAATGTGGTACTCAACCAAAAAAAAATTCAACCCCACTATATATGTAGGGGAGATACCCTTAAAAAAAATATTTTCCTAAATTTTATTCTACAGTTTTGTTGCAATATTGTATGTTTATATTCATGTCAAATATCAGCTTTCTAGCACCAAGCGTCTTTGCGCTAGGCTGCGGACGGACAGACGGGCGGACATGACGATACTATAAGGGTTCCTTGTGGACTACGGAACCCGAAAAGGGGCAAGTACGCTGGTCTCGATGCAAATAAAATAAATCTAAAATAAAGTTATGTACGTAATTGTAAGAGAATGTGCACCAAGGTGATATGTAATAATTTTATATGTATAGTTACTTTACAACAACATTACACGATGAAGATATAAGTAGGCTTTCAGTTAAGTCATATGATAGGGAAGTAAGCCATTTTATAATTTTAGGTTTTGCTTCTCTCACTGTGCAATGCTTTATATTAGTTTCACTCGCTACTTTGTTATAAATGAAAATGTCTTTAAAAGGGCTAAAGCGTCTAGCAAAACTTGACTTGATCCTAGGCAAGGGCAATCTATTAACTCGCAATTGGAGAAGGTTTGCGTAATCCTGTGATGTAATGACTCGTTTGTGTACTATAAGCACAGACTTTAAAATGAAAAGTTGGCGAACATTTAAAACTTGACATTCTTGATACAGATTTTTTGTTGGGTATCTGAAAGGCTTCTTAAGCATTGTTTTCAACACCAATCGTTGTGCTCTTTCTATCTGTATCATAGCTGTTTTTGCTGCGCTGCCCCAGCAGCTTATGCAGTATGTCATCAGGGATTGACCTAGTGCATAATATACAGTCTTTAAGATGTCAGTATTAGCAGATGATCGAAGTAATTTTAATGTTCGCCGTTTTACGTATTCTAATAATAATAATAATCTTTATTGTACACCAAATTTAAATTTGACATAGGAATTACAACATATGAGTATATATTGCACAAACGGCGGCCTTATCGCTAAAAAGCAATCTCTTACAGGCAACCCATAAGGAAAAGAGAAGTAAGGAGCCAGGCATAGGGCAGTTTTGGCGTAGTAATGAACTAATGAAATTATACCAAACAAAATACGAATACACACTATAGTATACAAATACACTAATATATACACTATAATATATATACATACATACATACAAACAATAATATAATAAATTAAGTAATGGGAGTAGACAATAGTAAAAAAAGGAGAGAAAGAAAGTGTGAGTTTGACAATATTATTGAAAGTTAAAGAGTTAAGTAGTATATAGTATTCTAGATGAGAGTGAGCTTATATGTTCCTTAAAATTTAAATTTTGATCTACCTGAACGCCAAGATATTTTATGCTATTAGCCTTTATCAGTTTCTCGCAGTTACAGGACCGTTTTGCTGCTATGCATTCATGTAATTTAATGCCTAGATTTAGATTAGGGGCTGACACTTTAGTCTTATGAAACGGTATATACTTCGATTTTTTAGCGTTCAAGGTCAGTAAATTTCGCTGTAGCCAAGTTGTCACCTGTATCATATCTTTTTCAACAATAGAAAATACATCTTTCCAAGTGGTGCCATGATATATGATTACTGTATCATCTGCATAGCAGATAACCTCCGCGTCAATTTCTTCGTGTATATCATTTATATACATGATGAATAAGGTTGGCCCAAAACACTGCCCTGTGGGACGACGAAACTAGTCGATTTTAATTCACTTCTGACGTAGCCAACTTTGATACATTGTTGCCTCTCTGTTAAGTAACTTCTGAACCAACTTAACGCTATGCCTCTAATACCAAAATAACATTCCAACTTTCTTACAAGTATCGGAATCGACACTGTGTCGAAGGCCTTGGCCAAGTCGAGAAAGACACCCAAGCAGGCTCTATTTTTATCAAGATGGGCTGATATTGCATACGTCCTCTAACTAATATTGCATCTGCCCTTAGTACCCAGTAGCATTATCCAGGCAAAAGCGTCAGTAATATCCCCAATAACAAGCCTTTAATTGCTTCCTCACTTTATAAAATATAATTGCAAAATTTCAGCTTACATTTTTCACATTATTGTTACCCAGTTTAATTAAATACAAGCATCGACGTATAAAAAACAAAGTAATACATTGATGAATGAATAAACATTTATTATTGAACAGGAAAAGTTTGCTTTTTGTATATTATTATATTATAGTTTCTTTTTAGTGTTGACATGCCGGTGTTTATTGAATAAGCTGTTTCTCGTTTCTGCATTATATTTTAATTGTTTAATACCACAAGAGGTTTAATTTTCTTTATGTTTTATTATGTGGTGTAATTCATATATATTCAATTAAAATAAAAACAAATAGAAGGCTGACGACGTAGATAGACGTATCATCATTATCATACAGCCTTTATTGACACAGACATTGCCAGGTATTGACACTTTGTACTCATAATCTGACATCACACGGAGACATTTTATAAGCATTAGAATACAAATCTATCTTTCAGACGTTAAATAAGCTTCCGCAAGCAGTTTCGTTTCCACTGCAAGCATAAAGGTAAGACGTCCTATATAATTAGGATCGTTCCACCTCCAACTTCCGATAGTTCATAAATGTGTAATAGAAATGTAGAGTTCGGATCGATCGGATTGTGCTTACTGAGTTGTTGGCTTATAAGTTTTGC
The DNA here is from genome assembly GCA_944739405.2 of Euclidia mi. Classification (NCBI taxonomy): domain Eukaryota; kingdom Metazoa; phylum Arthropoda; class Insecta; order Lepidoptera; family Erebidae; genus Euclidia; species Euclidia mi. The sequence continues at coordinate 74,276,287 of OX123192.2, forward strand.
TGACTCAGATAGTTTGACTCTTGGATTGAATGATTTCAGTTTGTTGATAGGAAGCCTGCGAAACGTTTGATGGTGCTAGTTAGCGCGTCAGGATTTTGTGCCGCTTGGTGTTGTTTTGGAAGTTATGTGTGTTAGTGAAAATGAAATGTGTGTGAGTTGGTGTGTGTTCTTGTTGTTATGAGTTGCGTGGCGTGTGCGTGTACGCTTGTGTGTATTCGAGGCTGTGTGTGAGAGGTATAGATTTGTTTTTTATAAGTCAAAATGCAGAATAAACTGTAATTTTTCTAAGAGAACAGCAAGTGTGTTGACAGTTCATTGCTACTCGCTACGCATCTCGTAACTACGAATCGCATTGCTACGAGACTCGTAGCACACAACGCGATGCAGCATGTAGTCGCTACTACTTGCTTCGAATTGTATGGCTATGCAAACTATGCAAAGCGACGCATTGCGCACTTGTCACTCACGGAATGAGGAAACCAGGTCATTATAATTATATTGAACAAGCTGAAAAGGAAATATGAAAAGTAGAGAAAAATAAATATTAATTTCCGAATAGCGGTCCAAAATATACTTTACGATCAATTGTCATAAGTACCAAATATATCTATACAAATAATTACATAAAAATCCAGTGAGCCGCTTTGGAGAAGTGCGATCACATACATGTGTCGTGTCACGCACACGAGATTTTGGTGTAGGTGAAAATAAGCAATCAACTTCGCTGATAAGTTCTCTGTATTATGAAATAGACCTATGTCCAGCAGTGGCCGTCTATCGGCTGATATAATGATGATAGGCAGCAACGGCATCGCCTGATGGTAAGCGTCTACCGCCGCCCATAGAAACCCGCAAAACCAGAGGAGGCACAAGTTTTTTACCGCCCTTAGGGTTGGAAAAAGGAATAGGAAGACTAACGGGATGAGATAGAAAGAAAAGTGAATCTCTGACACTCTCATTCACCGAAAACCATGCAACAGTATATATACTTATGCGTTTAAATGTTTATGTAGATTTTTTTTATAGACTCACGCCTTTATCCCCGAAGGGCTAACCCTTCGGGGGTAAAGGCATGAGTCTATAAAAAAGGCGAAATGTGGGTATAATACTACACTTTTGCCTAAGCAAAAATGTAGTATTATACCCACATTTCGCCATGTTTTTTTTTAGGTCCCACGTAAAATGGGGCGGGCCTATTGCCGTTACCGGGCACATCCCCAGACTCCGTGCTGCTACTGAGAATTCGGAAAAACCCAGTAACACTTTTGCCCGACCCGGGAATCGAACCGGGTTCTCCGATCAGCAGTCGCATACGCTATCCACTGGACCATGGAGGTAGTCCTTTAATTATTTAAAAATAAAGGTAAAATACTTTCTACTCTTCAAGCCGTTTTGATATAGGTTACATTACGGGATAAGGATATGTAAATAAATATTTGTAACAAATAATACTATTTTAAGTAAGCCTAGACAGTCAAATATGATGTTTTAAATAAATGTTAATTGAGTAGACAACGACATGTAACTAATTACAAGCTCTTGCATACATACAGATAAAACAAAGACGAAAAATTTAAGCATTAAAATAGTAAATTCATATCTAGAACAAATAAAGTACGCGAAAAAAAGAAGCCATACGATTAATTATACACATGCTTCGCTTCGCATAAAAATACTTTTAAGACAAAAACACATTTCAATATCAATATAAAGTTCTCTCAAAAGTCTCTAAAACAAAGTCTGGCCACAAAAACGGGTAGAGGACAAAAGATCTGTGACAAAGTGACCGGGCCAATTAACTTATATACGAATTAAAACGATTTTAATGAACCTAAAATAGAAGCCTTTGGGTAATACGATCTGCTTTTCGGATTTTTATTTTGATATTTTAATTATTTCGTGTAGTTTGTTTTTCAAACAGTTTTATTCTCTAGGTTTTTTTATTTGAAATAGAGCTAGTGGTACAATTTATTAAAAGTTACAGTAATAATATTAAGATACAAATTGTAATTACACATTAAATAACGATTAAAAAATTTAATCCATTCCAGGGTCGGAGGTAAAGTAATAATTTGAATAATTCTTACATCTATTCTGAGAGCTAAAATAGCTAAACATGTTGAGGACTATTCAACTATGTCAGTCTCTCAGAATGGATGTAGGAAGGTGACTCGTGGTACTAAGGAGCTCCTCCTCATTGACATAGCCATTAGCCAACAAGTTCGCCGTAACCGAAAGGATCTGGCGGCATGTTGAATAGATTATAAGAAAGCGTATGAATCCGTGCCGCATACATGGCTTTTGAGGGTGTTAGAGTTGTATAAAGTAAATACAAGTCTACGCACCTTCTTAAAGTCATGTATGGGGCAGTGGAATACGACTCTTTGCTATCCAGGATGCCGAAGGATCCAGGAGGACGGCGAACGTATTAAAATTGAGCGGGGGATTTTTCAGGGCGACAGTCTGAGTCCCTTTTGGTTTTGCTTAGCCATGAACCCTCTCAGTACTTTACTGGAGGGTTCAAGGTTAGGCTACAGGTTACAGAGAAGTGGTCAGGTCATATCTCACCTGTTGTTCACGGATGACCTGAAGTTATTTGCCCACTCTGATGCTCAATTGATAGATTTACTAAAAGTAGCCCAAAACTTTAGTAAGTCAATCAATATGGAGTTCGGTGTGGATAAATGTGCTCTCATTCATGTGAAGCAGGGAAGAATGGTGGAATCTGAGGGGACCCAACTCTCAGATTCCATTAACCTAAGAACGCTTCTCTTAACTGATACCTATAAGTACTTGGGTATGTCACAGGCTTTAAGTATCAATGAAGCCGTCATGAAGCAATCGCTGCAAGAGCGTTTCTTTGTCCGCCTGAATAAAGTACTGAAAAGTCTTTTATCAGGTGGCAACAAGGTTCGTACTTGCAAAGATTGGGTCATGCCACTTCTTGTATGCTCCTTTGGCATACTCAAGTGGACTCAGTCTGAATTGGACGCCCTAGACTGAAGAGTTCGCACATTGTTGACGGCATATCGTATGCACCCCGCTCAGGTTGGCTAAGGAGAATTGGTGCATGCCTGTAATACTTAGTACTGATGATCGCAAGCGTGTATGGCAGATCAAGGAGCTTCATAGCAGGTTCCATCGGGCTCTGTATGGACCCGATGTAGACCTATTAGCCTCGGTGAACTGGCTACGCTTCGGTGACCTCTTTGGGGAATTTGAAGGGTTTGTTTGTGCAATTGCTGACGAAGTTATCAAGACGAATAAGTACCGGCAATATATCCTGAGGGATGGCACTACTGATATTTGCCCTGCCTGTCACCAACCTGGTGAATCCCTCGGGCATATTGTTTCCGGTTGTTCACGTCTTGCTTAAGGCGAGTACTTGCACAGACATAACCAAGTAGCCAGAATTATTCACCAGCAACTTGCTCTGAAGTAGAAACTTGTAGACATCGAGGTACCGTACTACAGGTATGTAGCAGAGCCAGTTTTTCGAAAATGGCCATGCCACATTGTACTGGTGTCGACAACCCTGATATCGTGTTAATAGATCGATCAGAGCGCCTGGTAATAATTGCTGATGTCATTATTCCTCATGACTAGAATCTCGTGAAAGCCGAAAAGGAAAAACAGATTAAATATCTGGACTTGGCTCACGAGATTGTCGACATGTGGGATGTGAACTCAGCAATTATTGTGCCGATAGTCGTGACCGTTAATGGTCTAATAGGCAAGAGCCTCGACCGTCGTAAGAGACTCGCGTTGGGTGCTTGGATCAAGGGCCTGATGCAGAAGGCAGTACTTCTGGACACGGCACGTATTGTGATGAAGTTCCTGTCTCTGGAGCCAACCCACCGGCAGCTTAGACCCTATGCCCGATGCTGGTGGGACCCCACGGTTAATTTTATATTTTTAAATGTGTTTTTTTGTGTGAATTATATATTTAAAACTGTAATTTTAAATAGAAAAATAATAAATAAAGCAGTGAATAATAATAGCATTTTATTACAATTTCAAATAATTCAATCTTTAATTAGTTATTTTGTTTTAGTTTTACAGAGATCCCGAAGTAATTTTTATGGTATAAAGACTTGTATTTTGAGTGTAATGAAATGAAAACTAAGAATTTGTACACATTAGTTCTTCAAGTTTAGTGTTATGGATTTTTTTCAAACAACTAAGATAAACAAAGACAAATCCTTAAGCCATTATTAATCATTCACCAAAGAAGTACAAAGCGTACACTTATCTGCCAGATAAGGCACAGTTATTTTTCACTTCGACACCTCATGAGCGTCCTTTCGATGGAAAATGGAGTGATATCGCGACATCGACTTTGAGTTGACGGTTGAGCGAAAATGATTGGAAGATTTGGATGATGAGTTTATGCGAGAATATTTTGTGGCTCGATAAATGTTTTTGTAATATTTGAAGATAAGTCTTTAGTGTTATGGAATCGTCATGTTTTCTTAGTAAATGTTTCGGTTTTATATCATTTTGACGCGTTCTCTCGTACGTTCAAATTTTCTGTTGTGCATATTTATTGATTTGAAAATAAAATGATTGTAAATTAGCAATAAATAGCAATAATCCATGAATTAGAACAGTTTCAAAACCTTCAAGGGTACGCCTCTTAACGACTGTAAAAGATCTTTATAACAGCCGAGACCGACGGCTTACGTACTTTTAGAGGACACGAGACAAAGTAATTTTAATAAGCACATAACTTTAGAAGTCAGTCAAAAAGGTTTTTAATCTTAAAACCTCTGCGTAGCTGTCTATCGGTACCTCCAGATGTGACTATATTGCCTTTTTAAGTTATACAAACGCACCGATGAATGTATCAATACTAATATAAGCTGAAGAGTTCATTTGTTTGATTGATCGCACTAATCTCAGGAACTGCAGGTTCGATTTGTATAGTTATTTGTGTTGGATGGCCCATTTGTCGAGGAAGGCTGTGGGCTATATAACATGACGCTATGAGCCACGGGTGCGGAGCAGTAACCCTAAATATCGCGGGTGTAACCGCGGGCACGCATCGTTTTAAGTTGCTAAGCTTAAAGTTAGTAAAGGCAATCGAGCGATATTCATTTCCAGTTCACTGACAAAAGCCACATTCAAGTTGATGCTCTATATAGCTATAGTATTCTCGGTCACTTCCACAGTACAAAATGATTACTATATAAAATGTACTCGACCACACATCTAAAACATTGTCATTTCTTAAAATTGGTCGTGGTTATCGTTGGGTAAGGGAATAAATTTTTATTGTCTACCACTTTGGATCCAAAGGATGGAGGTTACGCGGCCTTTTTACAGAAATTACCATTTTGAAGATCATCGTCACGATTCCAACGTCATATGTTGGGGCAGTAATTATAGGAGTATGGGTCTAAGGCCATTGCCGCGAAAAATGAGCAGGCAGACTAATATTATAAATGGAAATGAGTGTATGTGTTTATGATTTTACGTCAAAATGACTGCAACGAATTGATGATTTCTTGTAAAGTATGTATAATTATGTTTAGGCCAAGGAGACGAACATGTGCTGACTGTTATTACAAAAATAAAACTTGAAAGAACGGAGTTAGAGGGTAAAAGTTACTACAGGCATAATATTTTCTTGGGTTTTACGCGAATGTTACACATTGAAATTAAACTACAGTTTACGGATTCTATCGCGTTATATTGGTTTCACTGGTTATTACATTTAAACCGAATGATCTAGAAACTACATTTTTATTACTAGCCGACGTTTCGATTTTTTTACAGGATGCATGTTCACGGCAGACTGAGGTGATATTTGTCTTTGTCTTGAATTTAAAAGTTATCTGAAAGTACCCGAACATTTTTCAACTATTGGTGTTACTATCTACGCAGTATGTGGTCACTGTGTAATAACCAGTGAAACCAATATAACGCGATAGAATCCGTAAACTGTAGTGATGCATGCTATAGTGATGCAGCAGATGATAAAGCAAAGGCAAACCTTCGCTAAGAAAGTTCATTACTCAGTTAGCTAGTCTGTGAGAAATAAGTATGCGGACAGCAAGTGTTCAGTATTTTTTTGACGAATTCTTCAAAATTTTGTGCGGAATCGTCGTCGCATACCGTATAAGTGGGTTGCGACCTTACATGTCATCACGTTTCGACGCGTAAAAATATGGATCCGTAATATGTTGCCGACATCCATATTATATTTTTGTCATAAGGCTGCTTGGAAGGGTGAAGGAACACATCTCGTAATGTCGGTGTATTTATGTAGAGCTGAAATAATATTCGACGGTTTGCCTAGGATATGTTTGCTTAGGGAAATCTTGGAGTATTGTTTTGGTGTTTATTCTATCGTATAATAAGGCTCGTGTTTAGTATGTTTATAAGATAAGTATACTTCTTTGAAATTATATCACTTGATAGTTAATTTCAGTAGTAAGATGTGCAAAAAATATTTCTCCGAACAAATATTATAGTTTTCGAATGTCAACCTGAATAAAGTTAAAAACGAACCCAGATTTATAATAATAATAATAATAATAATAATAATAAATCTTTATTTCAGAATACTTAATTCCATATTACAATAAAATGCAAAGAAACTTATTTCTAACTTAAATACTAAGCATTATTACTTAAAAAATAAGTTACGCAGCTATTCGTAACCATTTATTATACATGGAGCTGGTACACAGTCGGTCAGCCAGTTCCTTTACGATGCTATTGCTACACGTACCAACCCGCTTCATAAACATAGCGATTCGATTTCTTTGTATGGCATTAAACGTGTTCAGTCTTGCTTCGGCAAACATTCCGGAGGCGCTACAGTATGGAGCAAAACCCATTAGGTGCCTGTAGATGTTATTGTACTGAACACGAATGCCATCCAAAGATCTTCCCGTATACCTAGTCCAGAGTTGGCACGTGTAGAAATTTTGACAATATGTTGTAAATAAATGGTTTTTAGTCTGTACATCAGCCTTAAAAAATCGTCTCGCTAACATATTACCTACAACTGAGAGCGCCCTGCGTTGTCGATCGATATCAGCATCATCTTTCATGTCCGATGTTAAGATGTGGCCAAGGTACTTGAACCTCCCAACCACCTTAACATTCTGTCCTCCTATCCACACCGGCGGGACGTTCTGAGGACCTCTACCTGATCTAAATATCATCATTTCAGTTTTATTTGCGTTATATAATAAATCATGCTTTTTAGCATATTGCTCACAGATCGCTAACAGTTTTCTTAGACCCTTGATCGAGGGGCTGAGGAGGACCATGTCATCAGCGTAACTCAGGTTATTGACATATCTGTCACCAAGCCTGAGCCCTACCGGCGTCCTGCTCAGCTCCCCGATCAAATCGTTTATATAAAGGTTAAATAGGTCAGGAGAGGTCAATCCACCCTGCCTAACTCCGCTTGATAGTTTATAACTGTCCGACATAGCAGACCCCCACCTGACATTGTTAGACTGATTAGTATACCAATACCTAATCAGACCAACAATGCCAGTCTGTACGTTACTGTTGTCTAGTTTCTCCCATAGCAAGTCGTGATTGATGGTATCGAAAGCGCGACTTAGATCCAGGAAACAGGCGTACACGCTTGTTTCCTGGCTTACATACTGCGACACGACTTGTTTCAGAGAGAAAATAGCCATATCAGTTGATACTTCAGGGCGAAACCCAAATTGCCCATCATTAATGTTCAAGGATGGGCTCAACTTTATATGTATTAGACGTTCAAGTACCTTGGCCACAGTGGTTGCCAGAGAAATGGGCCTATAATTGGACATGCTCGATGTATTACCTGTCTTATTTTTAATTATAGGTACAACTAACGTGCGAATCAGATCAGCCGGCAAGTACTGATGTCGCGAACAAATATTGAAAAGTTGAGCCAATACGTCAGAAATATGCTGTCCTGCATACAACAAATGCTCTACGCTTAGTCCATCATGACCCGGGGACTTACCATGCCTCATTCCTCTAAGTACATCTATTACATCATCAGATGTGACATTAAATATCTCCTCAGACCTAGTCTTTCTTAATGAAACACCCATATGTGCCTGCATATTGCTAATATGTGAGACATCAAAATGCGTTCGGAACTTATTAGCAATAGACTTTCCATGGGTCTCCCCTTCTACACTAACTGGTGAGCTACTCTTAGGGTTTAGCTTTTTAACTTCTTTCCAAAAGCCAGTGAAATTTTTTGATGATGCTTGAAGAGCCAAAATTTCCATCCTAATCTTCTCCTGATTATTATGTACATACTTCAGTGCAGATTTGAAGTCCTTTCGGGCAGCACGCATTTGCTCGTAGTAATATCCCGAGCAAGGCCTACCACACATGTTCCATTCTAAGAATGTTTGTCTAGCCAGGACGTGGTGATGTCTTACATGGTAGTTCCACCCTACAATATTACGTTTATGGGTATCTTTACAGGTATATGAGCGCTCAGCAGCTGTCTGCATTATCTTCACTATGTTACAATAGTATAAATCAATTATTTCTGTATGTTTCTTATCTTTACATATATAATCCTTACATGACAAATTAAAATAATTATTATCTAACAATAAAGAAAAATTCTCAGTACAGAATTCACAGTATTTATCACATTGGTCCTTATTCCTAATACCCCATCTATACTTAAAATTGCAGTCAGTCCCGTTATCTATAATCAGACTTTTACAAATAATACTATTAAACGTTACCTGTATGACTAGTGGAAGGTGATCGGATAGGTACGCGTCGTATAGCACGTGCACACCACATACCGCAGTCTCGGCCGCCGCGGACACAAGACAGTGGTCAAGCCACCGCTGCGAGCCTGTCGCGTCACTAACATATGTATATGTGTTTACTTCTAGTTGCTTATGGTCTAAACACGATAATAACTCCTCAGCACAATAGTCCGACAGCTCTTTGAAAAACTTTGTCCCTGGGTGAGCATTAAAATCCCCTAGCACGAAAACGCTTTCTATCTCCGCACTGTCAATTACCGCACTAATATTAGCGAGACACTGTGACATTTCCGGCAAATTTTCCTCACAGTCGGTAGGCATATATACACTAAACACTAATATACTCCTATCACCACGCACAAGCTTAACCGCTACCATCCTATCATTGTTGCAGGGCACTATTTCCGCACTGGTGAATATTCTTCGGTCCCATAAGAGAGCTACTCCTCCGTACGGCCTCCCTCGTATCACTCCTTGTTCCGTGTCGATGGCAGATATACCATGGCTACCGAAACATCGGTCAATTGTACTTAATATTCCAAGGTCATGTGGGAACAACCACGTTTCTTGAAGCGCAATTACTTGATGATTGATACATAGCTGTGTAATTTCTTGTATACATCTTTTCAGCGATCTACAGTTGTACGAAACAAGCTTTATAGTTGTACCATCCATATTAATTATCGATATTATTTGCGTTAGCTGATGGCTCGGCTACAAATAGTGTTCGGTTACGGGTTCGATTACGCTCCCAGTATTTCCTAAATACAATATTGGCGGGCCAGAACCGATCGCCATTATCGTTCAGAAATAAGTCAATACTGCTTAAAGGTACAACCACTTTAAAAGCATTGAACTCTTTGTTTATACTATTTATCTTGTTGACTTGTACATCTAATTCTGTCTTATGTTTGATAAATGCTTCGATGTCTTTTGAAGTTGTATCTATATGCACTCTAGACACATAGAGCGATATTGTTCTGTCTGCGGCCTTAAAGTTAAACTGTTCCAAAGGTTGAGCGAGCCCTCTTCTGTTCTGTATTTTATGGCGCTTATGTTCCACTGTTTTCCAACCATCCTTAGTCGTGTTGCTGTTCGTAGTGCCATTTCTTATTACAGCATCTCCAATAGTACACTCAATCCTATCACCTAATATAATTTCACTGGACTCGCACGACTCGGGCTCGAACCCGCGCTGCACGTAAGGCCTGCCGCCTCGCGGCCGCCACGCTATACCCGCATACGTCGCTGTGTTGTCGCTCGCTGGCGCGCCTGGCGCGGTCAGCTGGCGCGGCGCCGGCTCGTAGTCGCGCGCGCTCGCCCCCTGCCCGGCTGACCGTTTGCCCAATGCTTCACTCGTCATTGGTAGCTGTTGCATACTTCGCGTCTCGTTCTCTGCGCCCGACTTTGGTTCTAGCTCCTCACTGATACTGTTATCAGTATTCCTTGTATTTTGTCTCAGTATTTCTTGTGTAATTTTAAGGTCATTTTGCAGTAGTTTGTCTTGAACCAACTCTTTTAATTGCTGTATTTCGGCCTTTAATGATGTTATCTCAGTCGGTGAAGGTTGCGATAAGGTCTCAGACGTTTCTCTACGTATACTAGCAACTTCTTTTTTGAGCAGCGACATTTCTTTCAGGAACGTAGTCACATCTATGTGATCAAAGGTGACTGGTGGCAACTTGTTGAGATCTTTCGCTACAAATACTGGAAGACATTCCGGTTCCGTTTCCTTAATTATCTTAATAATATCCTGCATACTCTTCTGCTGATTACCCTCTTTTCTTCTTGTAATCTTTCGCGACGGGGCCAAGAGTTGAACTACGAGTTGTCTGGCATTCTCTATGTCCAAGTCAGAAAAAGCACTCATGCATATTTGTATTATTGCAGTCTCGGCAAGTGTATCCACTTTGTTGCATACAAAAGCTAATAGCTCATTGATCACGACATTACACTCAATACATTTTAGGTTCATGTCACCACGGACGCCTCGTTGCGGTGATCGCGACATCGCGTCGCTCACGCACACAGCGTGCTTTCTTGGTTAGCAACAGCTAATAATAAAATTGTATTTTATTTATGATGTCCGATGATCACTCCACTTTCACCTCTATTATACTCATAGTTAAATGTCTATAAAAGTCAATTTTGCATTCACTGGTTGAATAATATTATTATCGAGAAATATTTATTTAAACCAAAATTCCACGAATTTCGCGCCCGATTTTTATGCAGGTGTTCGTTTTTACTTTTTTTATAGAAGTATTAAGTCATAGGTGATCCTTCTAGCGTTATCCCAGTAGCAACCTGGTGTCCGATTACTAGTCTAACTTGATTTGGCTTAATATTAGCTTTTCCAAGCAGCTACTGCCTCTCTGACCTCCGCAACAAAAAGAGAGAGTGTGCCCAGAAATGAAAAGGCTCTTAGGCTGACTCAAACTATTTCACTTTGTTGTTCATATCATCATTTACGTTCTTGCTAAATTAACTGTACAACAGTCGTATGATTTTGAAGTCTATACAGATTACCTCATTTACCAAACTATTGCGACCGGTACTCAAACCATGCTATGATCGTAACTTTTTTAGTTAGTATAAGCTTCAGATACATCCAGGAAACCTTAGTAGATCTACACACACGAAGAACGACGAAAATGAGTCCCAATACAAAATGTACATGAGCACAAGTGGTTAAATTGAAGCCGTACTATGATATTTTCTCATTCCGCACAGTATCCACTGCTCATGATAAATAGATCACGGATCGCTAGTCCGGACTGAAACTGCTGTTACTATTTGACCACGTGTTTACTAGCTCCACTGTTATGCGAATAACCAAAGGGAATTAACTAAGAAATATGAACGGTGGCTCATGATCGGTCTATGTGGAGAGCCTTGCGAGAGATAGATGAAGATAGAGATATAGATGTCTTTATGTCTTTTATGTCAGCAGTGGACGATTCTATCACCTGGTGTTACATACCCATATTTGCGTAATAAAATATCTTTATTTTTATATTTATGATGAGGAGCGGTAGCGGCGATTATGCTCTCTTTAGCGGAGAGATTGCTACGCTGAGGGTCTCGAATCAAACCTTAAGGCGTTCACCACTGGCTTTTCGAAGTTATGTGCATATTAAATTGGTAATGATCGCTTGCTAAACTGTGAAGGAAAACATTGTGATTTATCTGAGGGCTCTCCATAATGTTTCCGAACGATATGGAAAGTCTGCTAAACTGTACTTGGCCAGCGTGGTGGGCTTTTGGTCTAACCGAAGTGGGACAGTTTGTGTATACAAGGCTGATGATGATGATGATGATTTGACTTAGATTTGACTGCACTTATCTCGAATACATTGATACAACTTACGTCTGATCCCAATTTTCTATCTATTGGTGGATTTAGCTACTAGAGATATATATATTTGACGTACTTTGTATAGAGCTTACATCAAATATAATTATGTTTAGTGTCCAAATTCATCAATAGATAGAATATTGGAAACAGGCCTAAACCTTTGAATAATGCGATTGTCCCAAAATACCCAAAATCTTTCTTAACGCAAATATTTTATTCACAAGACAGAAAAAACTCGTATTAAAATAACGAGACCTTACCAGTAGGATAGAAAGTTCCAGAAATAAGTTAGGATGTCTAAAAGGTGGCTAACTTCGTAACAGGTAATCTAAAGTTCTGAAACTAAGACTACGTTGTTAGGTCTGCTCTGTTTCAGTGGGAGTTTGTCGTAACATTCGCGATGTCCGTGGATACTTGGGTTTGGTTAAAAAAAATATTTATTTATATGTAAGTCACAAATAGAGGTACATGGGATCTTATTGGTACATAGATGTTTTAGAATCACTATATTTAACCTTACGGCATGTGACATACTTACTATTATATAAAATAACTAAGTACTAAATTCGAACACAATATTGTATTATAATGTGTCGGATAAAATAATCATACACTGAATAATAGGCCTTTTACAATAAAATGTTTTAAAATTACTCTTTAATAATTTAATATCTTGTTCTTCTAAATAAGCAAAAAATACTTTTATTAAAATATGCAGTAGTATTTAAAGGTACACAAGTTTTTAAATTGTGTCTTTGTTAATAGTATTAGAATATTTGTTTTGTGATATTCAGTTGTTGAATCGAATTTGGTAGTAAATAATTTTGGAGATACAGGATTTTTAACCTTATTTAATTGGTCACTGTAGGCCACCCGTTTGTTTGTGATCATGACTAATGCACCTCTACAGCCCTTACAATTCAATGTAGCTGAACTTAAGCCTCTCATAACTTTGTTAACAGTAGCCATGCGAGTCAATAGTAAGATTAGGTCTACTATACCACGCTGGCAGGCGGCTTGGTACAGGGGTTGATGAAGAGTTTTCCATCTCTTCGCAAATATACTATTTACTTCGGTGTATTTTCCTTAAACGTGTCTAATGGTACTGACACAACTGAGCATTCATCTCTATTGAGCATTCTTGCGAATGTTACAAAATAGAAAAACTAACGACTGTGTTTTAGCGAGCATTCCGCCGAACAAAATTGACTGTCCATTCTAAGGAATGGATAGTTAATTTGCTTCGACCTTTTTGCTGATTGTAGATAGAAAGACCGTAAAGGTGTTCCAAGCAGTGTTCGGCTCTGTTAGTTGTTCAATTCGGTTAAACAAAAAAATCTCTTAGGGTCATCCAATCATCACCCTCTTAGCGTTATCCCAGTGTCAATCTGGGGTCCGCATACTAGTCTAACCGGATTTGGCTGAATATTAGCTTTTCCACAGACCGACTGCCTATCTGACCTCCGCAACCCGAAGGGATAGCGATATTCCATGGTTTAGACTAGTTTCAGTTGATTAAGAAGGTACTGACGCCCTGTAACGACTGTCAAAGATCTTCATGACAACCGGGACCGACGGCTTAACGTGCTCTTCGAGGCACGGAACTAGCGATAATTAATAATTCAATCTTGGCGTCATCCAATGTTAAGACTAAAACTTAATACCCTAACACCCGTCAGACGATCACTTCAAACAGAAAACAGCAGACATTAACTCTCCCATGCACAATATCAATAGGCACAAACTCAATAAACAACTACAGCTAAACAATATCGGCGACGCGTAAATCGTTTTCCATTGAGTGCGCAAAGCAATTTCATTTGAATATTTAAAATTTCAATATGAATCGGTTGTCCGATAGTAGTGGCTCCGGTCGAAGTGCATTTGGCAATAGCCTGATATTTACACGTGATCCGAATATCCTGTACAGCGCTTCAAATAACGAATAAATTTATTTCTAGTGTCATGGATATGATATTCAAAGTAGAAAGAAAGATATTGCGTGACTCTGTTAGTATAGGGTAGTTTCAAAAGCTGTAAAAACTTAACTCCTTGCGTCTCAAGGTAGGCAGCGGCTTGGCTGTGCCTCTGTCATGGCCAAAGTCATTGTCAGTAAAATCTATATATAATCAGGTGGGCTGTCAGCTCGTCTGCTACCTTACTACCATATACAAATTAAAAGATGCCTGGTGTAAAGACTAATAGTCCGCTAAGCAAACGATCTCATGTTCAAACTATAATGAACCATTGTGTATGAGCACATGACGGGACTTGTAAGCTATCGAGAACTTATTTATTAAATTGTTTATTATCGCTTGCTAAACTGTGAAGGCAAACATCGCAAAGAAATCTGCGAATCCGAAAGTTGTCCTTGTTGTAATGTTCTCGACAGACATGTGAAGTCTGCCAACCCGCTCTTGGCCATCGTGGTGGCCTATGGCCTTACCCTTCTCATAGAAGAGGCCCGTGCCCAGTAAGGGGCAGCATAAGACTGATGTTGATGAGTACAGATGATGAGATTTGTTTTAAATTAATTAAAATGGCGTTAATAGTTACATTATAAGTTATATTTATTTTATGACTGTACACTCTGCGTCTGAATGCACTGTACTTCGTACATAGACATACATATAAGTTAGCCATAAGGATTTTAGACGCATTGTCGAATGTTCTAATATAGTTCAAAAGTTTTGTAAAATTTAATTGTACTCCTGTTATCGTAATGGACCTATAGGTCAGGTATTACTATTAAGCCCAACGTACTTTCTTAACTTTCCAACATGGCCTAACGTTTCTTGTATGTGAAACAAGGACCACGACCGTATTCAGATAAGATTTGTTTTGTTTGATGTGTTTGATTTTATAATACCTAAACAATTTAGTGAGACGATGATTTCAATTTTTATGCACATTGTGGTTAGTTGGCAATAGTTTATGTAGAATTGTTTTTAAATAACTGTCCGTATCTATTACTTACATTGAGATTATTTGCCACAGTCTTTCATATCCGGTTAGAATATAAAGCCGGGCTCACCAAATAACGGTAAATAAAAATCAATGGATTTTTTAATTTAATATAAACAATATTTAAACTATTTTTAACAATTTTTAAACTTTATATTTAAAAATTGTCAGTAATCCGCCCAAAGGAACTTAAGTGACTTTTGTCCCTTTGATTCAATATCTGTTGAGTGAACTCAAGTGACTTTTGTCCCTTTTTTGCTATAATAATGTATGCAACTTTTTAGAGTCAGCATTTGCGGAGTTTTTAGTTTTGTAGCTGTTCACTCTACGGTGACTTGCCTTGTTCTTTGTTTAACTTCTTACTTCAATACATTTCCTAGTTAAAAAACATTGCAACAGTAATGTAATGGTTTATTTAGATTAAATAAATGATTACACAAAACGTCAATTGTTCCCGTGTGGTACGCGTTACGGCGCGCGAAGTTAATGATAGCCGTTTATGTTATTTTGGGTTGTAAATGAGTATTTTTAAGTAAATAACTTATTAAATGATAAATTTATAATATAGTCTAGGAGTATGTAATCAAATTTTAAGCTAAGAGTAAGTATATTTATTTAAAACATACCAAGAAATTTTTACCCCAAAAATATTTACGCCGTCGGCAAAAATTTCACGCCAATTAAACAGTGATAAAATTATTTTAATTACTAAAAAGTGGTGATTTTTTTATTTTATCGTATGTAGACATTACTATTACGTCGATAAAAGTTATAAAATACATATGTCACCGATTTACTTTTTAATATAAACCCGTTCAAAATTAATATAAACGTGTTTTCAACGCTCGTCAATGTTTGACACTAAGTATAATAAATTAGAACCTAAATATCAACAAACACTTACTAACACTTGAACGAGTCATTCATTAGCTTTAAGAAAAATATCACTTCAGAGCAGATTCGTGTTATACGAGTCGACAAAAAAATTGTTTAAGTTATCACGCGGCGGCGGCCATAATAAAGTATCGGGTTTCACCGGGCGGCAAAACGGCGCATTCATCACAGCGGTTATTCATCAATCGTAGATTTCCACACATTCGAAGTCAAGAATATCTATATATCATTCATTTAACCAGAATATATGTCCAAAAATTGCCCCCTCCTTGCATTTCGTGGGACCTTAAATTCAAAACTTGGCGAAACGTGGTGTAGTCTTACGGCCCTGTCACGACCTTGCCACTCTGAGCGGCGGCTTAGCGCGGGGCGGTGAGCGGTAAGATCAAATGTATGAAAACGTTCGAAGCACGCCACGAGCCGCCGCGCACAGCGATAACGCGCGCGTTTTTTTTGGCGCGAATGGCTGCGCGGCGGGCGTTGCGGCGAGCGGCGGGAACAAATGTAGTGCGACCGAGTCCGACGCCACGACTTCGAGCGGCACAGACAGCTTTACGCGAGGGACGAACTAGGCGGTTAAACTATTTGTTAAATATTTTGTGGCGGTAATGAATACGGAGACATTTAAAGTCGAAATTTTAAAACGGTCGCGTTTATGGATAGCAACACATCCGCTGTATAAATACAAAAATGTTAATAAAACGTTGCGAGATGTAATGAAACTATGTTTTAATATAAATCGCAAATTACATTAAAACATTGTGTAATGTACATATGTACCTATTTAGGTAGGTACAGACACAGCTACTATGAAAGTTAAAAGGTGGTTTACCTACCTACTTAACGTAATCTACGTTGTGTAGGTACCTACCTATTCAACGCCTCATTAATTGCGAATATGCATTATTCCTTTGATATAATATACTTGTAAGAAATGAAGATCCAATGTCGACAATTTTGTAGGTATATATATATGAAAGAAGGTAATGACTCGTTGAAAGAGAGTAAGAAAAAGAAAAAGTATGATGAATGTAAGAAAAGAGCCAAAAAAGCCGTTGCCTTAGCTAGAGCAAAAGCCCTTGACAATATATACGGATTAATTGAGAAGCCGGAGGGCCAAAAGTATTTATACCGACTGGCTAAGGCTGGAGAGAGAAAGGCGAGGGATGTCCCATATCAAGTGTATGAAAGATGAAACAGGAGTGGTTCTTACGGATGATGATAGGATTAAAGAAAGATGGAGAACATATTTTGAAAAATTAATGAATGAAGAGAATGATTGGTGCAAAATGCTTGAGAACAAGGCGAAGAATATTGGACTAGTGAATGTAATAAGTAAGGATGAGGTAAGACGGGCTGTGAGTGGAATGAACAATGGGAAAGCATTAGGACCAGATGGAATACCAGTAGAAGCATGGAAGGTGTTAGAGGAGGATGGATGGACGTGGCTGACTTTATTCTTCAATAAGATGTTGCATGAGGAGACAGTACCCAAGGAATGGTGCAGGAGTTATCTAGTGCCCATTTTTTAAAATAAGGGAGATGTTCAAGAATGCAACAATTATCGGGGAATAAAATTAATGCCTCATGCCTCAATAGTATGAAAGTATGGGAGAGAGTAATTGAGCGACGTTTGCGAGCAGAGAGTGAGATTTCACGTAACCAATTCGGTTTTATGCCTGGTCGAGGTACGGTGGATGCCATTTTTGCACTTCGCCAAATTTGTGAAAAATACAGGGAGGCGCATAAAAATCTGCATATGGTATTCGTTGACCTCGAAAAGGCATATGACCGGGTACCACGTGAAGTCTTGTGGTGGGCCCTCAAGAAGAAAGGAGTGCCTGAAAAGTACCAGAAGTTGATCCAAGCTATGTATGCTGAATGCCACACGCAGGTCCGGTCCGCAGCTGGAATCACAGCCAGATTCGATGTGGCTGTAGGCTTGCACCAAGGGTCGGCTCTTAGTCCTTACCTCTTCTTGTTGATTATGGATGCCATATCATCGAACATACAGGAAGAGGCACCCTGGTGCATGCTGTTTGCCGACGACATCGTCCTGGTAGCAGAAAGTGGACAGGAGGTGCAGAGCAAGCTGGAGGAGTGGCGGCAGAGACTGGAGAACGTAGGCCTTAGGATAAGCAGAACCAAAACTGAATACATGTTCTGTGACTTTGGCGGCCTCTCTAGTCCAAGCCCGGTTACACTCGACGGTATACCCCTACCAGTATGCTCCGACTTTCGCTACCTCGGTTCACTCCTGCAACACGACGGCGAAATTGACCGAGATGTTCGGCAAAGGATCAACTCAGGATGGATGAAATGGCGACAGGTCTCGGGCACAATATGCGATCCTAAAATGCCTTTGAAATTCAAGGGACGCATATATAAGACGGTTATAAGGCCTGTCGTATTGTATGGAGCTGAGTGTTGGGCTACTAAGAAGATGGATGAAAAACGATTACATGTGGCAGAGATGAGATGTTGCGATGGATGTGTGGAGTTACGAGAATGGATAAGATTAGGAATGAATACGTGAGAGGTAGTCTGAAAGTGGCGCCTATAGACGAGAAAGTGAAAGGAAGTCGTTTGGCTTGGTATGGACATATTATGCGAAGAGATGATATGTATGTAGGTAAGCAAGTGATGAATATGAAGGTAGAGGGATGGAAAGGGAGAGGGAGGCCAAGGAAAAGATGGATGGACTGTGTGAGGATGGATATGAAAGAGAAAGGGGTAAATGATCAGATGACGGGCAACAGAAAAGAATGGAAGCGAAGGACGTACTGCGCCGACCCCAAATAGATTGGGACCAGGGCAAGAAGATGATGATGACCGTATAGTAACACAAAGATGTTTGGGTAACTCCGTCGGCCCAAATACGTCCACATTTGCCACTGCGTTTACCGCTGCTGTAGGGTCGTGGCGTGCACGACGCTCTGCCGCGCCGCCCGCCGCGACGCTCGCCACTTAGACCGATCTCGTGTACAGGCCCTTATACCTCTGCCTGCCCCTTCGGTAATGCAAGCGTGCGTAGATAAATAAATAAATGTTCAAAAACCAAATCAGATCGTCACATTGTATCATCAAACTCCATCAAGCAACTGCCAATGTTGCAGATCTGTAAATTTATCCGTATGCAAGAAAGAAAGAAAGTATTGGACAATTACCGAGCCAACTGCAGCAGTCTGTAGACATTTTGGCATTTGCCCAACTGTGATTGAGTTGTTTCACCACTCTGAAGACAAATTGTAATATTTTACTTGTTAAAACATTGGCACTATCTTGTTCATTTCGGGGGAAAGGAAAAGGAAATGACGGAAAAATAGTCAACAATTATGAAAAAGATTGGAATAAGTAGAGCTATTTAAAGCAGATGTACTATTCAGAGAAGCAATAAGTCTAACAGATTGCTTGAGGGTATCCATACCACGGCGTGTAATGCGAAGTTATGTGCATATTAAATATTGGATTATCGCTTGCCCTGCGCCTCGAAGAGCACGTTAAGCTGTAGGTCCCAGCTGTTATCAAGATCTTCGACAGTCATTATGATGAGTCAGTATCGCTGAATAAACTGACTTTGGTCTAGTTTCATGGACTGTCACTATCCTTTTGGGAGCTCAGACGAGAGTCGCTCTGTTCAAGCTAATCTTTAAAAAAAATGCGGTTAGACTATTAAACAGACTCCGCAATCCAAGGCGAAAAGTCTTAGATGCAACTTGGATAAGGTTAGGATGATGATGATGGTATGATGTTTGACGACCGGTTGGCGCAGCGGGAGTGTAAGCGACTGCCACGCCGAAGGTCACGGGTTCGATTCCCGCTCAAGTCAAACATTTGTGTGCGTGAACATGGATGTTAATAATAATAATAATAATCATCTTTATTGCACCAAAGAAATTTACAATAATGAACCTTAACAAAATGTCAGATAGTACAATTGGCGGCCTTATCACTATTAAGTAATCTCTTACAGGCAACCTAACTTGGATGGATAAGATAAACACGGATACAGAAAAATAAGAAATAAATAATTATTAAATACATAGATATTAATATTAATGATACATAAATTATTAGTACTAAATAAATGAAAGGAAATAGAAAAATGATAATTACAAGAGTAATAAGATTAACGAGTCAAGTAGTAATCTTTGAGTAATTTGTTGAATGAAGTTAGCGTTTGCGCTTGTTTAATAAACATCGGCAATGCATTCTACAAGCGTGCAGCTTGGACAGTAAATGATTTATCGTAGAAACTACTGGAATGCATTGGTATTGCCAGTCTCAAATTCACCGATGACCTCAGAGATCTAGAATGCGTATCAGAAAGGAACTCGAAGCGATCCTTTAAGTAATGGGGAGTAGAAGGGTTAAAGAGAATATTATAAAGTAAAGAAAGTATGTGAGTATTCCGTCGAAGGCAAATTGGGAGCCACTTGAGCAAGTTGCGGAATTGAGAAACGTGATCATATTTGCGCAATCCAAATATGAATCTAATACATAAATTTTGAAGTCGCTCAAGCTTATCAAGTTGCTCCTCCGTGAGATCTAGATAGCTGACATCGGCATAGTCAAGGATAGGTAGAAGAAGAGAATTTGCAAGCGCAATCTTAGTGGCAATTGGCAGAAAGTTTCGCAATCTTCGCAACGTCCCAGCCGCAGAAAACAATTTTCTACTTACTTCCCTGATTTGGGGGCCCCAGGATAAAGTTTTATCAATATAGACTCCCAAATCCTTCACGCAATCACTTATAGGTAAAAGAATATCATTAAAGTTAACTTGGGGTAAACAAGTCCGGTCAACACCCGCAATCGACCTGGGACTACCAACAACAATAATTTGCGTTTTTGTAGGGTTGATTTGGAGACCAAATCTGACGCTCCATTCAGCTATACGATCCAAATCCAAATTTATTATACGAATTGCTTCAGACAACTCATGGACAGGAGCTTGAGTGTATATTTGGAGATCATCTGCATAAAGGTGGAAGGATGACAGAAGTTGATAGAAAATAGAATTTATAAAAATTGAGAAAAGTAAGGGAGATAGAACGCCACCCTGTGGAACACCGACTGTAGACGTACACCAAGAAGACAAAGAGTCTTCAATCCGTATACGCTGTCGGCGACCAAACAGGTAACTGTGAAACCAATCAATCACTGGTGGAGATATGTTAATAGAGCGCAATATACCAAGCAGAATATGGAAATCAATAGTATTGAAGGCATTGCTAAAATCAAGTAGGCAAAGGACAGTCACGTTGCCATTTTCCATACCGAGCCTGATGTCGTCGGTAATGTTGATCAGTGCCGTAACAGTGCTGTGACCTGGACGGAAACCGGATTGGAGTGGATTAAAAAGAAGGTTCTTATTGAGGAATGTGCTAAGTTGGACATGGACAAGGCGCTCAAGCACTTTAGAAAGGAATGGTAGGATGGAGATTGGCCGGTACTCAGAAAAGGAAGACGGATTAGGTTTTTTAGGTAAAGGAATAATTTGGGCGTCTTTCCATACGGTGGGAAAAACGCCCCCGGATAAGGAATAATTAAAAATATGACAAAGGATGGGAAGGATTTCATCTAATATAGGAAGGATCATTTTCCGACTGATACAATCATTACCGACTGCGTTAGAGGCAATGGATAATACGCTCTTTTTAACATCACACTCAGATAGTTGATTAAAAACGAATGATGGATAATTTGGGGTTGGAAGCAATGAAAGATCATGTAAAGTATTAGCTTTGGTTGTCTGATCAAATTTAGACGAAGTAGTGAAATGACGATTTAATGAATTAATATCTATTTTATCAGAGACGGGATCATAAGAAGATTTCCCAACTCCCAAAGTTTTTAGAAATTTCCAGACCTTAGCTGGATCTTCATTCTCAACAGATCTATGGATGTATTGGCGTTGTGCTTTCCTACACACCTTTTTACAGTGATTTCTGATTGCAATGTAGTTGTCCCAATGGCGAGAAGTAGGTCGACATTTATATTTAGTTTTAGATACAGCTTTCTTAGACAACAGTACTTTAATTTCAGTGGTTAGCCAAGGTGACGGTAATTGTTTGACTCTAATCGCACAGACTGGTGCATGGACATCGTATAGGCGAATAATAGCGTTAGTGAACAATTCAACTTTCTCGTCAATGGTCTCTGCGCTCTGTAGAGGACTCCAGTCAATCATACTTGCATCTCTGCGAAGATTTTCTACATTCATGCCACCAAAATTACGCTGCAGAAGAATTTTAGTCGTCTTGGGAAGACGAAGTTTAAAGGAGAGAAAGATAAGGTCATGATAGGAAAAAGCATCAGCTGGAAACTGCCCATGCTTGGCGACTAGAGAAGGTGAGGAGACAAACATAAGGTCAAGAAGAGAAGAATTGGAATTTGGAAAATTATGTGTAGCATTTAAAGGGAGGATGGATAGATTACAAGATTCGACAATACTACACAAGGAAAATGAGCGCGAATCCTTTTTCAACAAACAAGTATTGAAATCACCCATGACTCTGGTATGACTGTAAGTAGGAGCTAGATTTTCTAAGATGCGTTCGAAAGAAGAGAAGTAATTTATACGACAATTAGGGGAATAAAAAATACCAAGCAGAACCTTGGTATAGGCCAGATCTAGTTCCACAAAGAGATGTTCGCTGGCATTGAGCGGTGGAGGTTGTGATGATATATTAACAACTTTGAAAGGAATGTGAGTACGGAGATAAATGTCAACACCACCACCACCGCTCCCGGTTCGATCATTTCTTATGAGTCGGAAATTAGGAAGAGAGTAAGACACAGACAATAGCCAAGGTTTTAACCAAGATTCCGAAACATAAATGGCATGGATATTCTTACAGTCAAAAGTGGTCAGCATATCCTGGAAATGGGCCGGAATACTCTGAGCATTTATATGAACGACATTAAAGTTCCCAGGTACATCGGCAAACTCGCACTGCAACGTTTCAGCAAGAGAAGGAATGCTTTCAAAACTACTGTTATGACTACTCATAGAAAAAAAACTATCGTTATCGCTACTTAGTAACTGGTCTGACATAATATATAAAAATAAATAAAATAAAAAATAAATAAAATAAAAAGATAATAAAATAAAATTTGAATGATTAACTTAGTTTTTCTAATCTTATCCACCTACCAGTTCAGTGCTGACAAATAATAGAACAAAAAAATATACAAATTGCGATTGTTGACAAAAACAAACATTATAACAAAAAAAGTGTAACAAAGAAAAAAATGGAAGTTCAAGTTTAAACATCTAATTATTATGCGCTTTCGAAAATAAATAGGTAATTGTAGAATGCAACATCCGGGCTTTGTCTTTAGTACAGCGTAAATATTTAGAGTTAAATATTACATAGATTATAAGTATCAATAATTATTAAGGAACCAATAAATACATTTATGCTAAAAGGGGGAAAAAGAATAAATAAATGAGCAAATAAGTAAAATAGTGCAAATATATAATTGTAGAAAGTAAATAAATATTTATATGGATTATGAAAGAATATTAAATGAAGAGTAAAGACTTATTTATAATTCACGGCTCAGTTTCTAAACGTTTCCAACTATAGAAAACGAAACGCAGGTTTTAAAAAATAAATTAGCGGGTCTTAATCGCGTAAACTAACTTATTTAAGATATAAATACCTATTTGGTTCCGACGTTTTGCTCGTCTTGCACCGAGCGTGGTCGCGGAGAGACCACGCTCGGTGGTAATTTATTTTGTACTAGCTGCTGCCCGCGACGTCGTCTGCGTGAACGCTATACAGCACTTAACTATTAAATAAATACCTACGATTATACCTTTTAAAAAATACGCGGCAGCGATAGCCCAGTGGTGTATCTAACGGACTGTCGGGACGATGGTCTTGGGTTCGATCCCCAGCTACCCCGGGCACACACCTATGACTTTTCGAAGTTATGTGTGTATTAAAAATATTAATTAATTATCGCTCGCTTAACAATGTGCCCGGTAGATGGCAATAGGCTCGCCCCCTATTACATTGGGACCGAAACATATCTGGCGAAGTGTGGGTGTGTAACACACCTCTGCCTACCCCTTCGGGGATAAAAGGCGTGAAGATATGAGAAGATATACCTTTTAAAATAACATTCATTTACCCGTTTCTTCTTTATATTTCATACCTGCAGAAAGAGTAGTAACAGAGGGAGACTGTCTTTTGTAAAATTGACCTTCAAAAAGTGCTGATTTTCAGCCTGCTTTGAATAAATGACTTTATGGTGATTCTGCTGAATTAAGTCATAAGTTGTGATTGAAGCAGATGGAGAAAATAAGGAATACATAATAGGCTAAAATACATACTTATAGGACTTCTCGATATACAACATTAGTGGTTTGGCTCTCCGCAGCCAAAACGTAAAGAGAGTCAGGACTGGTGACGCGGGAGCAAGCGACATACAGGACACCCGCTGCCCTCAATGTCTGCCTCTGCGACTTATTGATGGTCATCGCGAAGCAAACACTCACGGGGAACTGTATGCGCTTGAATTATGAGGTATGAGAGGAATGCGTGGTATAAATACTGCCTCGCTGACGCCACAACCCGTAAGATTTTCCAAAATGGTGTGTCTGTGGAGCGAGAATGACTTTCAGGCGGGTCACGTTATACAACTTCAGAGAAGATAGGTTCCGAAGAAGCATAATCGGGACACCAACCTTCAGCTTGATGCTATGCGCTGGAAGTTCACTTGCTGCCTGGGAGTTCAGAAATTCCACGGGATAATGTGTGGCGTTTTCTTGCTCGACGACAGTGTTTATAGAGGTGTAGACCACTTCATTCTTCTCCATTTCCAAGAGAATGCATTCGTTAATTGCTACAGCCTGATCATTTTTGGGCGTCAAAATAGGCCACTCACACACTCACGAATTCTGCTATTACGGTATACAGCTGTATAATTCTAAGCTGGATACAACTCTACTGAGAGACTCTGGAAGCACCACCTGTCCACCTCTCTCCTCTGGTAGAGTGTCTTCGCCAAGACTTAGAAAGACATCTTAGAATTGTTGAGCACGTGCATTGACGCCAAGCTGAGCTCTCATATTAATGGTCAAGCGCAGCATACGAACTCGTGACCACAACAAAGATAATTTCAACGAAGCACTTACCTTTTCCGTGTGGTGACGGATTAAGAATACGGAATGTCACCACCCCATATCATCCCATGGGTGTCGTAAGAGCCGACAGAGGGAGCAAGAACAGCACTGTAAGAGAAGGAAAACTTGATACAAACCCTATACCAACCCGTTTGGCCAGCGTGGTATAGTAGGCCAATTCCTCCTTTCAAAGGAGAGGCCTAGTCCAGCAGTGGACTGTTAAAGGCTGATGATGATGATGATGATGACTCACCTCGTCAGCCTTCGATCCCCGCGTCACCATGGGAAGCGTTTGTCGGGAATCGTCACTGAACAGAACTGTGACCACCCATTAAATGCTCGTTCCTGCGGATGTCCTGCAGGGTTCTGTCCATGGCCTGAACTGCCTTCCTATTGGCCATCGTACGCTCATCGCATATGATCAGAGAGCAGTCCTTGAGCACGTGTCTCTTATCACTGTTACGTGACACACCACAAACGGGTATTACGGCGCTCTCTAAATCGATGGGAAATTTAAACATGGTATGTGCTGTCTTGCCACCCGGAAGCAGTGCGGCAGCGATTGCCGGCTACGCTACAGCAATGACAATTTTGCCTTGCCTCCTGACCTCTGCAAGTATGCCAGTAGTAACAAATGTTTTCCTGTTACACCAGGAGTATCCAAGAAAAACATTTTAGCCTGGCTTTGCCCAACGCTTTCAAGGACGGTGTCGTAAAATTCGTAAGGTGGTCATTTCAAATTGTCTCAGCGTTATACTCCCAATTTTCACGGTCTTGATGCGGTGATGATTGGGAAGCTGGTAACAAATATTTGACCAGTGGATTACCGCTGATAGAAATGACCACGTCTTAAAGTGAACTGAGACAGGTGTTCAGCACGCGGTCATCAGTTACTTCGACTTCGTCTCTAGTAACACGCCTCAAAGCTCGTAGAAAATCTTCAGACAGATGATGGCGATACTTCTCCCAGAAAGCTACCGCGTTCGCGACTCCACAAAACACCAAGATGACGTCAAACAGAAGACGCATGCGGCTGGGACTGTCACTGACGCTCGCCTCCGCGAGGTTGTCATCCCAGTATTGGTCACCGTCGAGAAAGTGACGTACTACGCAGGCTGTGCGGTAAGTGGGATACTTCAAGCCATCAAATGTCCTCAGAAAGGCGAAAGACGTTGGGCCTCGGACCGTGTGAAGTAACCGCAGAAAATAGTGTTACGAGCTGGGGTTCGGTGATAAATTATATACACTATGCCAGAAAAACTGCACTTTATTCACTAACACAATAACACTAGATACACACACTTAATTTTTCAACACTAATAAAACTCACTATTCACACCACTAGAAACTTCACTAAACACTTCCGACTTACTTCCCTTCGCTTGATGATTATCGCTCCGATATTCAATTGAAACTATATCCGGTCCGTTCGCTCGCGCTCTATTTATACTGGCCGGATAACATCACTAGCGCATTCTAGATGCTTCTACAAAACTGTCGAAATAATCGCGAACAGTCGATACTCGATACAGCAACGCCATCTAGTACAGAGTAGCTGAATTACCTTTAAACCACCGATACATTCAATCTCTTCTAGTACCCCCATTCACCGATAGATGGCGTAACAATAGCATTCGACATTATTTGTGTGTACGGTATAAACTCTACAAAATGCGGTGTCCTTGAAACTTCCCGGAAAACCTTCCACAGCACCTCCCCGTCAATGTCGGTTAAATACACCCTTTTGCTTGTCGTACGTGTAATACGAAGGCATCTCGTCAGGGAAGTAGTAAGGGACCTCCCAAACTGATCGATTTTACAGAGCCTGAAAAATGCCAAGAGAGTTGCTTGACGCCGATTTTCCAAGTGCTCAGCAGCGCTGTCGGGATCAAAATATATGCGCTGGCCGTTCTCTAGGTGGTCGTGTAAATGCATTACGGTAGGATGCTTCTCATGTATAGAGAACACCAGTATCCGCCAAAACGCTTCAGACGTAACAATAAATAAATTGTTGTGTGTGAGTAAAAATAATCTAGCTAGTTCCACATCTCACTAATGTTTATATACAATTAATCCAAACAAAGGTACGTGCTATATGTATATCCCGGAAGACAATTTAAAGCAAGTTTACATGCGACATGAAAATATATTAATTAAGAAGCAATAATTACACCAATGTGACCAAAATGTTTATTTTGTACTAACTCCATTACTATTTATTCTGACAGAAATTATGTAAGCAATCAAGTGTGGCGATGGTGTAAATTTAATTAAATAACTTCAACTAATAGTCTTGCTCATCTCTGAAACGAATCAAAAATAAAAATTTTAAGAAGAAAATGTACAAATCCATCTATGACTTTTGAAAACAACTATTAACGTCACCAACATGTTCAAATTTAAATTATTTATATCCAAAAAGGGCTTACACATGTAATTCGACTTGTTGTTTTTGAACTCTCTTAGATGGCGCTGCATTAAAATTGTCTTAATTCTACTTATATTCAATTAATTATTTTTATCAGCCTAAGTTACTTATATTGCGTAATTTTTATAGTGTGAAGCTATATGCATTGTTACATTACACGTTCTTACAGAATGCGTTGAAGAAATAAAGGTTCTCTGCTCGTTCCCTGTAGGTCATAGCGTGATAATATGTAGCCTATGTGGTGACCCGACTTTTTATTAATAATTGTGCCAAATTTGAAGTAAATCCATGCAGTACTCTTTTACTTTATCCCGGATATAAGGACAAACAGATAAACAGACAAACAGACAAAAATTCTAAAAACTATATTTTTGACCTCGGTATCGATAGTAGATCACACCCCAAGTATTCTTTAAAAAAAATATTCAATGTACAGTTTTGACTTTCCTACCATTTTATTATATGTATAGATGATGTATACAAATCGCGAAAGTTTAAAATCGATTATTACAAACCGATACGGGCCGGAATATGTTATAAAAATCAAACAACTTGAACGCCTTAGGATAAAGCGGGTATGTTTGGAAACTTCGCTTAGTTTTTTAACAAAGTGTCGTGATGACGATGTAATACCCGTAGGAATGCGCATTAAACCGCGTAAGGACATTCTTTTTAGAGTCTCTCCGCGACCACGCTCGGTTTCGGTTTAAATGTAATAACAAATAACCAGTGAAAGTAATATAACGCGATAAAATCCGTAAACTGTAGTTTAATTTCAAAATGCTAAATTATTAAATTATAGATAGAAGGTGGAATAATATTTATCAGAGAAATTGATTAGTAAGGAAGTCGAAGTCAAAAGTTAC
Organism: Euclidia mi; assembly: GCA_944739405.2. Taxonomy (NCBI): domain Eukaryota; kingdom Metazoa; phylum Arthropoda; class Insecta; order Lepidoptera; family Erebidae; genus Euclidia; species Euclidia mi. The sequence goes on from OX123192.2 coordinate 74,304,689, forward strand.
GAATTTAGGAGGTATTAAGGATTAGTGCTATTGAAGATAGGGTACAAGTGTAAAATACATAACATATAAAGTAAACAAACCACGGATGCCGCAACTACTGCCAAATTAGAACTATGTGATGCATGCTACCTATTTCTTCGTGGCAGCTACTCGTTTTGTCTTCCCAGCCGCAGGTTTCTCAGCAATCGGCGTCTTTTGAGTACCCGCCTTAACCCGGTTGAGTTCGCCAAGAGTAGAAATGCGATGCTGTAGTCCTATATTAATGTCCTTTGCCATAAGAACGGTCCAAAAGTCTAAGTGTCAAACTTAATGAGAAGTAGCGTGCACAAAACCACCACCTTCAAATCGTACCTGGGACTTGTTGTAAACAATATCGACAAAACAACAAAATGAAACCTTTATACTTATAGGATTACTCGTATTTCACCGTCCCACTATTACAGTGCTTTTACTAAGCATGGTAATGTTTTGCAATTCTTGTTAAATAAGTAAACGGCCTCTGAGGTGAGACTGCAACTGTTATAATGCTAGGGTGATGATAAACGTATTACAGTGCTTTTGCTCTGAAACTACTAGACTAAATAAGTTATACATAGTTTGGCGCTCATATGCTTTATCGCAAACCAAAAGACGAGGGTATAACGTAAACAACATGTTTTTGAAATAAACATGACCTTTGCACGCCTGTCGAAACATCAAACAAGAACAGAGTTATATATACCTCAAATAATTTAGTTAACGCAATTATAACGCATCAATAAACCTGTATGATTAATACCAATCGCGAAAGTTTAAATTTGATTAATTTCTATGTTTGTTAGTACTTGTACCCTTTCAGTGGCCCGAACAAATTTGGGTCAGATGTAAAACAACTTTTGGTACGAAGATAGATAATAATCAGCGTACAGAACCCTCTCCATGCGAGTTTAACTCTCACTTGTCCGGTTTTAGGGTGCCGTAGCAAACTTCAAGGTACCCTTGTTTCAGATACTTAAAGTCTCAATGTGACTCATAAGAAAGTGAAAAAAAACGAATGTTTTATTGCTGAAGATGTCATATCAGAAGAGCCGCTAAAGGTCGAAACCAGTATTTATAATGGATACATATTTCTTACAAACAGCTCACAATATATTTCTTAGAACACTATTGTCCAAACAGATCAAGGGAAAAGCTTTTATGCACTCTCGTCATAAAACATTCACACAACTTAAGAATATCTAAGACATAAATATTCCTACAAATATCCTGTCTCTTTTTTAAGCTTAGAGTACGATATATAGTTGTCTCTTTCTATCTAATGAGGACTATTGAAAATCGCAACAACAGCGTTATGCGTCGTCGGTGAAATTCGGTCACCCGTGGTATACATATTTCATGTGCATGACTTGTAACAGACTAAAAATAGGGCGGTTTTCAAATTTCAAATCTTGCTTTAAGGTATAATCGTGGTTTACATGTACAGATAAGATAGATTGGATATATATATAGCTACTAGGCTGAAGCAGTAATTTTTTCAATTAATTCATTTCAAAAGTACATTGCAGACATTTTTAAAAAATATAAATAAAATAAGCGTACTAGACATTTTTAATAATTCAACTGTGGTGACGCAAGCATAAAAAAAACGAGTTCTGAGCCCACTGCAAACTACAGCTGCAGACGATATTTTGCCGCCGCTCATGTCGCGGCGACATGTGGTCGCAACCTATGTCATGATTTTGAACTCAACCGCAGACGGCAGCAGCAGTTAGCAGCGCCTTATTCCTATTGGTTGTGAGTGTTCTATAAGATAAGATGTCTTACGTCATTGGCAATACTAATGTGCGACTGACATCATAGACGGTGAATTACTCGCTACGGCGCGCCGTAGACCATGCGTCAGTCGCTACGGAGAGTATTTCATAGAAATACATAGAAGAGGCAACTGTATGTAGGCAAGTCAGTCACGGCAGACCTCGAAGGATATGCGTCAACGAAATTGGAGACGTTTTGAAAAAGGGCAAGGTCCGAAGCACCCGGAAACGGTGAGCATGTGTGTCAAAATTAAAATCTCAAATCTCTGCCTACACATACGGGAAAAAGGTATGAGTATAATAATATGTATGTTACATAGAAACTAGTAATGTCCCGGCAACACATTTCGTGCTGCTGTAATCTGCGTTCGTCTATGAACTCGTACCTTAATTATTATGGAGATGCTATAACATATTAAAATGTTGCTAAATTTTAGAATATAAAACCTAAGTTATTATAAAAAAAACTTTAATTGTCTTTTACATGTTATTATGTCTGATATGGATAATTTGTTGTGTCTATTGCTATTTTATTTAATAATAAGATCTACTATACGTAACTATTTAGTAATCTGTGACTATATATAGTTATGCAATAAATAACTCTTTATCTTACGTCTTTACGTTAAGTCTATAGCTACAGGCTATTGAAACTTAATTAAATATTCTGTTAAGGCAAATACACAATATAAGAAATATTTATTCTGCTCCTTGCATAGCTTTTATAATGAATATTATTAACTGTAAAGATTTTTAAACCAATGCTTATTATATTTTTATCGATAATTGGCGTGTTACAAAGGAACACCAATCCTATCAAAATAATCGGTTTGCATTCAATATTTAGAGATAACTTTTCATTCTAGTTGAAATACTGTTTGCTTTGAGATGAAAGCATGTAATAAAGTAGATTATCCTAAATTCTATTTTGATTGAAAAATAAGATGTATTTTTGAGTTTCTTGAAGATTAGACTGCTTTTCTACTAAAGATATGCTATGGAGCTATGCTGCGATGATATAAAAGCTAAGCTAAGAAACTAAGTAACAGTTTGTACAGGGGCTTAGCTATGTACATAAGAAAACTAAACTAGGTGTTTCCCGCGGTTTTCCCCGCGTTCTGAGGGAACGACTTCGCGTATCCGGTTAATTTATAAGTTACTCCTTGGTACATCAGCTATCCGCCAGTGAAAGTCCCAAAATCAGTCCAGCCGTTCCAGAGATTAGCGAGTACAAACAGACAGACAAAAATTGTAAAAAAAATCATTTCGTTATATGTACCGTGTATACACATGCATTTAGTAAAAAGCGGTTATTTTAATATTACAAACAGACAATCCAATTTTATTTATTTGTATAGATGAGAAGTGGAATGAATATGCGTAGGTAGCTGTAAATATGTAGCTACACTACTTACAACGATCCATTCCCCTTCTCTTTTTCGTTTGATTGTGTGGCTGACTTTGGTGTTAGACCGCCTGAAGACCTGTACGAGCGGTTCTTAAATTTGCCGAACTATTACTAAAACGCAAGCCAAGTCACATTATAAGTGCTACCATATACAGTATCTCTGAAGGGTACGCATTTCCTTCTACACAATAACATAATTTACTTGATCCAGTTTCCAACAGTGCTAAGCTATGTATATTTATACATATTATTATGATAAAAAGAAATCTCGTCTGTATAAACGCAATGAACTCAAAATATGTTCAAAACTCCGTTTGGTATTCCAAAAGGATTTTTGTACAATCTTCACTCATTGATAGTGTGTTTCCTGAGAAAAGTATTGTTGTATAATTCACGCAGGTGAAGCCGCGGGCTAAGTCTAGTGGACAAATAAGTATGATTACTGATAATCAAACGTATATATAGCAACACAGCATAGCCCATCTCTCGTGGCCACACAACCTTTGTCCGAGAATTTTATAGACTTAAATTGTCCAAGCGTAATGTAGACGCAGATGTTTTTATCATCAACACTTATTCATATAGATTTACAGCAGTAAAGATACCAACAGACTGTTATGCAGAGGGTATCGGGTTCAAATGCACGTCGCGCACCATGGACTTTTCGGAGTTGTGTGTGTATGAATAATTCATACGAGGCACGGGACAAGCGACAATTTCATTAACAATTATTGTTAATGAAATTGTCGCTTGTCCCGTGCCTCGGAGAGCACGTACGTCGGTTTCAGTTGTCATGATGATCTATGACAGTCGTTACGGGGAGCTAGTACCCCAAATCAAATGATACTAGTCTAAACCACGGAATGTCGCTTTCCCTTTGCGTTAAAGAAATCAAACGGCAGTCGCTCTGTGGAAAGGCTGATATTCTGTTATATCTGATCGGACTAGTCAGCGAACACGAGGCTCCAAGATGTAAGTCGAGATAGTGGTGTATGTTGGATTTGAACCCAAAACCCTCAGCAAACAGCCTGATGATCTCCCACTAGACTATCAAACATAAAAATGAAAAATCTCTCGCTATATTGAAACTCTAAGCATTATAACATTTCACCATAACTGCAAGCAAATAATTAAGGGATGCGAAGTACTAGCGGCACTTTAAACATTTAGATTTATATATATAAAAGTTCTCGCTAATTGGAAACGTATCTCAGATTAATTATCAAGTTAATGGTACAAGTTAGAATTTTTAATCTTGCTACGGTTTGTGGGGCGGTTTTAGCAGACTTTTTAAATGCTTGATTTTACGGGAAAATACTGTAAAGGGTAAACAAAAAATTAAAAACATATTAAATGAAAAATGGTTTTTATCCATATTATTTCCATGTTACTTTGCCAGCTCGAGTGTAGGCTATCACGACAACATAAAAGCTACCTGCATAAATGTCATAAAAATCCGTTCCGTAACTTTTATGTAAAGGGTTCCAAACTACGATTGGCTTTTATTTACTTTCGTCCTTATTTACGCAACGCAACATTTGAGAATCATCATCATCTCAGCTTAGAGACGACTGCTGGACATTCGTCTATCCTAAGGCGTTCTACACAAACCAATCTAGAGCCACCCTTGGAACTTAATCAATATTTGAATTGCTTGTGTTGGTTATTTATTTAAACAGAAGGAATGCCCTCAACCACATACAAATTAGTAGGCACCACAAGGCAACACCGAAGTCGTTGCGACGTTATTCACAAGTAATCACAGGTGACCACACCTTGACCGCATTATGACAAGTGGCCAATGTGTTTTCGATTTGTGGTACATTTGAGTCAAACCTATGTAAGCATAAAAAATTCAGTTAGTAAAACACAATCCTGAGAAGGGTGTCTGCAAACTCTATTCATTATTGTTTTCACAATATATCGCCGATGTATATGTACTCATTAATCGGTTGCAAAATGCTTAGTTAAAAAATTGTGACGGTTATACCCGTTGAATAATAGAAATGAATGCAAATTATGCATTGAAGATTATTGAATGAAGAAACAGCAACCTTTTCGTTATAAAAGCGTGAATTTGCCTACTACGATAATGCCTGGCCGCGATTTTACTCGGAGTAGCAGAATGAATCAATGTTTTTGGGAGCATTATGGAGAACTTTCAGATATTCTGGTTTCCTCACGTTTAGCAAGCCATAATGAACATTTTAATTCGTACCTCGAAAAGAGAGTAATGCACGCTCTGGGTTTCGACCAGAGACTCATTGTAGCAGTTTGTTCGTTTTTCCACTAGGCTATCGCTACTTAATAGAACAATATTTTCCTTTTTAAAAATAGGGGGAGGTATTGACAAGTTATGGCAATACCTACCCCTTTTTAGTAAATTATATGAGGAGAACTCATACTTTATTGCAATGTGCGCATTGCGTCGGCGTATAGGGGCAGTTCAAGGTCGTCGCAGTTCAAGCAGTTCAAGGATGGCCTTAGCAGAGGCCGATGTCCAGCAAGATAGCCTAGAGGTACAACAGACTATTACGCAGAGAGTCTCGAGATCAAAACACTTAGGGCCGGTTTCACCGCAGTCTGTTGGTGTATATGTGAGATAAGTCATACAAATTTCGATCTCATCGTCAGCATCTAACAGCCCACTGCTGGACTAGGCCTCTCATTTGAAAGGAAGAATTGGCCTAATATACCACGTTGGCCAAACGGGTTGGTATAGGGTTTTTATCAAGTTTTCCTTCTCTTACAGTGATGTTCTCTGCATAATATACTCCCTCTGTCGGCTCTTACGACACCCATGGGATGATATGGGGTGGTGACATTCCGTATTCTTAATACGTCACCACACGGACGTTTCGATCTAATTTTAATTTATCTGGTAAATAAGGTCTATCTAAAGGTGGGGCAGTTGAGCCCTAATCTCGAAAGGTCAGAGACAAGCGCCAAAGATCGAGAATCTTTACAATACATTTGAGTCTGTTAGCATCTCTAATAGGAAATCGTTGCCTTCTAAAAATAGTATAGAAGTGAATTTTGTTTCATCAAAGTCGTTCTTGCCCAATTGTATTTAAACTGTTGACCTAATTGTCAACCATTGCAACATCTGTTTATTCACAGCCAACATGACGTAATGGATTGATTGATAGAGCCGTAATCAACTGTTACAAGCACACTCGACGTTATCTGTACAGACAGGGAGATTAGTGACCGTGGGCTGACGTTAATTTATTTAACAAGCATGCTGATCATGTTTATGTAATTTGTAATTAGTTTGATCATTATAGGATGGTAATGATGTTAAAAAAAGCCGGCAACATCTAGAATAGCGTTTGATTTGTATATGTGTTGTTAAAACTTAACGTAGTAATAAACATGTCTGTTTAGAAGAGAGTTCTGAAGAGAGTGAATCGATAGGATGTTAAGGTTTTTCAAATTCGTTCTTTGTTCATCATCAGCCCGGTATATAAATTATCCCATTGCTACACACGGGCCTCTTCTCACTATGACTTGGGTAATGCCATAGTCTATCACACTGGCCAAGTGCAAGTTCACTGACACATGTTTTTCGAGAGCATTTTGGAGAATTCCCACACCTGCGGAATTCTTCACAATGTTTAGCCGTAGTGCCTAAAATGACCACAGGGTGTCGGCGAGGTTTGTTGATGATTAAGGGGGTTGTAACTTAACGCCGATATGTATTGCAATTTGAATAATATGAGTAGACAGATAGAATGTTCAAACTTACATCTCAAGACGTAGACATCACATGGATAGCTCTGTTTGACCTCGATGCCAGGCATTTGTCAGTATGGTTCATCCACAATCCTTTCAGTGCGACCTGTAGGTTAAAAAGTTATATGATTCCACTGTCCGGCAGTCTAGTATTGCAGTTTTATCAATTTCTATTTAAGATTACGAATTATATAACTGTCAATTACAATATATCAGGTCTTCCAATAACACAATACCTGTCGGGTTTCAGGTACCGATATCAGGTCTCTTAGTAACATAATACCTGTCGGGTTTCAGTTACCGATACCAGGTCTCTTAATAACATAATACCTGTCAGGTTTCAGTTACCGATACCAGGTCTCTTAACGGACGTCTCCGCTCTTTTCTCGACTGAGGCGATAAACGTCTTTATCCTCAGCCGAGCTCTAAAACATCTTTACTATTACAATACAGAATTACCATACAATACATTAACAATCACTAGATACGTAGAAATAATAGGATCCAATTGAATTAGCTTTACAACACTAGCTACTCGCAAACAGCAGGAATCACTAAATACTTAGCTCCAGCGCCCATTTGTGGTTTCATCAGACCAGCAGGCAATAATGATATCTAGGAACTCCACACACATATATATTTATTATATGATTTTTACACAATATACAATATGTTTTGAATGACAATGTCAATACTATGAAGTAATAAAGTAACTTCGTATTTTTCATATATCAAGATCAAACCTCAAACGTAGAACCGTCGGTTGTGGCCAGTACTCACATAGAGGTTAGCTATTATTTACTCTTTCTCTGTGGCTCATTTTAAATTTATTAATGTTGCTGCCCTGTACACTATATACAAATCGCGAGAAATCGCGACACTCCCGCCGGGCAAGATTATAAGACTACATACAAATCGCGAGCAATCGCGACACTCCCGCCGGGTAAGATTACAAGAGAGTGGTATATAGGAGTGATTATATCTCTCTCTGAGATTTGTCAAGTATCGATTGTGAACATTTCCTTGAATTCATCTAACATTACTAGAGATTTCTCCACCCTTGAACTAAGGTGCTCTATGTAATGTTATACATCTGTCAGCTTGTAGAAATCCGATGGCGTAAGAATATGTTCTATTTCGTTATCAACACATGTTAAAGGTCGTGTATCTATTCTAGCCTCTCTTTCTTTGACAATGTTTGACAATGGACTATTACTTAAAAGGTATTTTGTAGTGTCCTTTTCATACAATGTTTCACTAGTCCGACTAATCGTTCGTAGAATCCTCCGAACCAAGGAGCTAGTTCAGGAATAAACCTCCATCGAATTTTTATTCTCCACACAATACGCATTGGATAGTATTTCAGATATCAATTTGAATTTTAAAGCGTTGTTAGGTAACAACAACAACTTCCAGGTATATGGCTCGAACGGCTAAACACGGGAACAAGCAAATCCATCTCTTACTTGTTCCGTTTTCTGTTGAACTTGATCCTTTCCTTGTGGAATCCAATACGTTTCACGTATAATACTAAGAGTGTAGTTTGTACCAACATGGTTATTATCTTGTGGGTTTCAATATGATACTATTTAAATATTCACTCTCTTTTGGAATCAATATAGGATAACGTTTGTCAGAAGACCAGTCCGTATTAATAAGACGTTCTTTACATCTGAGTATGCCATCCACATCTGTCTAAATTCCTTTTTAGATTTGTTTCTTTTCTATTTAATTCGTTGGAAAAATATTCGCTTTGTATCCTTTTTATTTTCATCACTTTGGAATATAGTTGATCTGGATGTTCACTTGAAATTGGTTTACTAATATTTGAATTCTGGTCTTCTTTTATATTATCTTGTTCTAAAATTACATTATTCAACCAATATTTGAATACGCTAGACGAGCTAGAGCTCTGCCAAGCTAGACGACTTCCAGCCTCCCGGACAAGACGGTTTCCGTAAAGGCTATAGTACCATAGACCACATACATACGCTGCGACAGGTTATACAGAAGTCCGAGGAGTATAACCAGCCCCTATGCTTGGCGTTTGTGGACTATGAGAAAGCCTTCGATTCGATCGAAACCTGGGCGGTGCTACAGTCTCTCCAACGGTGCCGGATTGACTACCGATATATCGAAGTGCTGAAGTGTTTGTATGAAAACGCCACTCTGTCAGTCCGCCTCCAGGACCAGAGTTCGAAACCTATTCAACTCTAGCGAGGAGTGAGACAGGGGGATGTCATATCCCCGAAACTGTTTACCACTGCGCTGGAGGATGTTTTCAAGCTTCTGGACTGGAATGGACTCGGCATCAACATCAACGGCGAGTACATCACTCACCTTCGATTCGCAGACGATATCGTAGTCATGGCTGAGACCATGGAAGACCTAGGCACAATGCTCGATGGCCTCTGTAGAGTCTCCCAACAAGTAGGTCTTAAGATGAACATGGACAAGACAAAAATCATGTCGAACGTCCAAGTTGTACCTGCTCCTATTCAGGTTGGGAACTCTACGCTCGAAGTTGTCAACAAGTATATCTACCTGGGACAAGTAGTCCAATTAGGTAGGTCCAACTTCGAGAAGGAGGTCAATCGTCGAATCCAACTCGGTTGGGCAGGGTTCGGGAAGCTACGACATATCTTCTCGTCCGATATCCCGCAATGTCTCAAGACGAAAGTCTTTGACCAGTGTGTGTTGCCAGTGATGACTTACGGATCAGAGACGTGGTCGCTCACTATGGGCCTTATCAGAAGGCTCAAGGTCACTCAGAGGGCGATGGAGAGAGCTATGCTTGGAGTTTCCCTGCGAGATCGAATCAAAAATGAGGAGATCCGCAGTAGAACCAAAGTCGCTGACATAGCTCTCCGGACAGCCAAGCTGAAGTGGCAGTGGGCAGGGCACATAGCTCGAAGAACCGATGGCCGTTGGGGCAGAAAGGTTCTGGAGTGGCGGCCACGTACCGGACGACGCAGCAGAGGTAGGCCCCCCGCAAGGTGGACCGACGATCTCGTCAAGATCGCGGGAGGCGGTTGGATGCGGGCGGCTTTAGACCGGTATGTGTGGAGAACCTTGGGGGAGGCCTATGTCCAGCAGTGGACGTCGTTTGGCTGATATGATGATTTGAATTCTGGTCTTCTTTAATATCATCTTGTTCTAAAATTACATTATTCGTGAGACCCTCCCCAACGAGAAATGTTGAAACTGCGTTTCTGTCCTTAGGCCAACTAGCTGGACCCCGTACCAAAAATTCTGGACCATTCAACCACTTGTGTGTAACTTCTTGTGACGTCGCTGGTTGATTGGCCACATCTGCAGGATTTCGTTCAGAACAAACATGTCTCTTGACAATTTTTTTTATTCCTTTTAATTTCATCAATCCCTTTTGATACGAATGGTGTTAGTAATTTATTTGAGTTGAACCAATCTATAACTATCTGACTATCAGTCCATATCAATTGCTTTGTAATATTTAATTGAATATGAATATGTTTAACAACATATTGTATTAAAGGGCTTCCTGTTAATACCTCTAACAGTTCAAGTCGTGGTATTTTCAAGTTATCTTGGTCTTTGGTTGGTACCAGAAGTGATTTTCCAATGACGAAACTTTAAGCGTTATTTCCAACTACATAGACCATTGCTGCATAAGCTTTAGTAGATGCGTTTTCTTGATTTTCAATATCATTTGTATACATGACCATTTGTCCAATAAATCAGTGGATAAATTTGTATCCCATTTTATCTTTTGTTTCCACAACTCCTACAGAAATAATTTTACTGGCAGGCACTACATACCTACATGGGTCGTAGACAGAAGCAATAACTTTTAAAACGCCTCTTTTGGTTACAACTTTGTTTGTTAAATTAAATCTCAAATGAAGTGTGTCTGTTACCAACATCGTAGAACCATAGCTGTTCACAATGTGCATAGTGCTTGTAGATTCCCATTCACTCTTCTTCGCTAAATATCTTGGGACATAATGCCCTATTATGTCCTGCTGATTTACCACAATGCCAACAAGGTCTGTTGTATACGCATTGCTTATACATATGTCCCACTTGAAGACAATTCAAACATCGGTTACTTTCTTTCAATTTAATTGTTCTATCTTGAAGAGTTTTAAATTGTCTACATTTATCGTTAAAATGGTCATTACCACAAAAGACACAGCTTAACTTCCTTCTTTTAAATTCCATGTTGTTTTCATCTTGTCTGTTGTGAAAATTTCGTTTATCATATTGATAATTTTGATTGTTTTGTGGTTTAATTAAATTGAAGTTATGAGTTTTATTCCTTCTATCTTGTTTATTTTGATTATTATTAATAATTTTTAGCTCACTCTGTGACTTTTCTGTTTTGCTGTATAGTGCTTGAATAGTATATTGAGAATTTTCTAGTGTAGTTCCTTCAATTATCCTTTTTGCTTCTTCCTTGGCCGAAATTATTAATGCCAGCTGTGCTTTCATATTGTCAATGGACTCATCAGACCCAATTCTCATTTTCAATTCAAAAATTTCTCATGAGGGAATTTTTCCATAATCATGTATCTCATTGGTAGTCTTGGTATCCTCTCCCATAGATTGAAGAACTCTCATGTGTCTTTCCACTTCATCTAATACTTGTCTGCACTCATCTATTCCTCGAGCTCTCTTAATATTGGAGAGAGCTTAGTGATGGGCGTATATTATTTCGCCTTCTTTACCATATCTAGTTTTAAGTATATCAACCGCAATTTGATAATTTTTATTGGTTATACTCAGCCCATCTATAAGTCTTGCCGCATCGCCTATCAAAGAACTTTTAAGGTAGAGTAATTTATCAACATCGTTCAGTCTCCTTCTAGACATATGAGAAACAAATTGATCCCAAAACTGATGCCATTTTAATAAGTTCCCACTAAATTGAGGTAAACTCAAATCAGGTAATTTACTGTAACATAATGCTCCGTTTTCTTTCATTGATGTTGTTGAGGATTCATCTTTTATTTGAATTTTGACTCCTAATTCAGCCAATACTTACTCTCCTTGTAATTGGTAGTTAGGTAAATTCGATATTTCATCAGCATTAGGTTCCTGACTTATATTAAAGTAACTGTTCAAATCAGTATTGAAGCGAGACAGACGTGACTTAAGTTTAGCCGATATTATACGTGCATCTTTTATATTTTCATCCGTTATTGACCACAGACCGACATAGCATTACTTAGCGATTGTATCTCTTTAGCAATCACAGACAAACGATTTAACATTATATTCTCCATTATTGTAGTATACCATCAACGTTGATCAATTTTGTACCTAAAAATAAGTATTAAATTTAAGCAAATATAGTATTATGCTTTTAAGATATAATTCCAATAGTCTATTGGTTCAATTTCTCCTTTTTTTACTTACTTACTGCATGTGCCAATACTGAATCCCACACAACACGAAATATCACAACACAAAATAGATAGATAGATAGATAATTCTTGATTGTGCAAATGTTAATACAAATTCGGTGTAAATGACAAGTGTACTACATACATATCAAATGCACAAGGGCGGCCTTATCGCAAAGTGCGATCTCTTCCAGGCAACCTTAGGATGGACAGACTGAAAAGACAAAAAGCTTTGATGTGTAGTCACAGTAAGTATCTGATTAGGTACTATAAATTGTTTTTATTTTTTGTACATACATACGCAGGCATATATACAATAGATATGATAGGTGCTAAATATATTATAAATAAATAAATCCATAATATGATACATACATATATAAACATATATATAATATTATACATAAATATAATACATATACATAAATATAATGCATATATATACATATAATAATATGAACACAAAATACAGTGACAAAATTAGTTTACAATGACAAATAGTGTTTCTTTAGTGCATTTTTGAAAATGTTCAATGATTTAGCTTGCCTAATTTTGACCGGCAGCGCATTCCACAAACGGACAGCTTGAACAGTGAAGGATTTATCGTAGAAGTTTGTGGAATGTGTTGGCATCTGCAGTCTCAGATCCACCGACGACCTCAAGGTCTTTAAATGTGTGTCATGAAGGAACTTAAAACGTTCTTTGAGATACGTGGGGGTATTAGGATTAAACAACACGTTGTACAGTAACATAAGAATATGAGTATTCCGGCGAAGTCGAATTGGGAGCCACTTGAGCCTGGATCGAAATTCAGATACATGATCATATTTGCGTAAACCAAAAATGAATCTAATACAGAAGTTTTGGAGACGCTCAAGTTTATCAAGTTGGTCCTCATTAAGATCAAGATACCTGACATCGGCATAATCGAGTATTGGGAGAAGCAAGGATTGTGCAAGCGCAATCTTGGTGTTGGTGGGAAGAAAGTTCCTCAGCCTACGCAATGACCCAGCTGAAACAAACAATTTACGGCTGGTCTCCTGTAATTGACTTCCCCATGAAAAAGTTTTGTCCAGATAAATACCAAGGTTTTTCACGTTATCTGAGATTGGTAAGATGTTACCATCGAACTCAATCTGCGGCAGCTGTGGCCAATTTATCTTGGAAATCATCCTAGAACTGCCAATTAGAATGACCTGTGTTTTTGTCGGTTTCACCTTGAGGTCATCATTTTTACTCCACGTACAGATACGCGCCAAATCTATGTTAATATTAGAAAACGCCGTTGATATTGACTCTAGTGGTGCTTGTGAATATATCTGCAAATCATCTGCATAAAGGTGGTAAGATGAAAGTAACTGTTTGGAGATAGAATTTATGCGAAATTGCGAAAAGTAACGGAGATAGCACGTCACCCTGCGGTACCCCAACAGTTGTATTACACCACGAGGAGTACGACTCATTGACACGTATACGCTCTCGGCGTCTAGACAGATAACTATGAAACCAGTCAATTACCGTTGGAGATATGTTAATAGAGCGGAGTATGGCAAGCAGGATGTGGAAATCCACATTGTTAAATGCGTTGCTAAAATCAAGCAAGGACAACAGCGTCAGTTTTCCACCATCCATGCCCAGCCTTATCACATCAGTGATATGAACCAATGCTGTGGTAGTACTATGACCAGGACGAAAACCGGGTTGGAAAGGAGGATTGGCGTATGCACAAGACGCTCAAGGAATTTAGAAAGGAATGGAAATATGGATATAGGACGGAAGTCATTAATGGAACAGGGTTTGGATTTTTTAGGTATTGGAACTATTTGTGCAAATTTCCACGCTGATGGAAAGACGCCGCTGGTAACTGAGTAATTTAGGATATGACAAAGGACAGGGAGGATTTCATCTAGGATGGGCAGGATCATGTTGCGACTGATTCAGTCATTACCAACAGCATTGGATGAGATTGAAATGATGCTTTTTTAACACCACAACAGGAAAATTGCTTGAAAACAAAAGGTGAGTGTCTGGGAGTTGGGATACGTGAAAGATCTTGTAACGTGTTTGATTTTGTTTTCCCATCAAAGTTGGGTAAAGCAGTGAAATGTGCGTTAAGCGAATCTATATTTATATCTTTGGAGATTGTGTCATTGCGAGACTTACCAACTCCCAGTGTTCTAAGAAATTTCCAGATTTTAACTGGGTCTCCGTTTTCAACAGAGTTGTGAATGTGATGGCGCTGTGCTTTCCTACACACCTTATTGCAGAGATTTCTGGCACTTGCGTATTTTCCAAATTTCCAGGGGTTGGACGACATTTATACTTCGCCTTGGCAGCCGCTTTCTTTTTCATAAGAATTTTAATTTCGTCCGTAAGCCAAGGTGCGGGTAGGTGCTTTAATTTAATGGCACGGATTGGTGCATGCTCGTCGTACAGGTGAGTTAACTTATCTGTCAAAATTTTAACTTTGTCATCTACACAGTGTGATGAGTACAGAGGAGACCAATCAATGCTACGGGCATCCTCGCAAAGCTTCAAACGATTCATCTCACCGAAGTTGCGTTGCATGATAATTTAAGGTTTTACCTTTGGTGGGCGTATTTTATACAAAAGATAGATTAAATCATGGTAGGAGAAAGCATCTGCAGAACACTGACAATGTTTGGATACAAAAGTAGGGGAAGAAACGAAAATTAGGTCAAGGAGAGAAGGTACAGAGTTTGGAAAATGGTGTGTAGCATTGAGAGGAAGAATAGATAGATTGTTCGAATGTAAAATACGCTCGAAGGCCGTGGCACGATTATCCTGTTTTATAAGGCAGGTGTTAAAATCACCCATTATAATTGCGTGACTGTAAGAAGGTACTTAAGTTTCTAGAAGATGTTCGAAAGAAGGGAAAAAATTTATACGTAACGAAGGAGAATAATAGACCCCTAGAAGAACTTTAGAATGATTCAGTTCCACTTCTAAGAAGAGATGCTCGCCGGCATTCGAGGGTGGTGGTTGCGGTGAGATGCTTACTATACGGAAATGAATTTGAGCTCGTAAGTATATAGCGACACCGCCGCCACCACCGGCCGCGCGATCATTTCTAAGTAGGCGGAACCCTGAAAGAAAATATGAAGTTGATGGCAGACATGGTTTGAGCCATGACTCTGAAACGAGAATAGCATGTATGTTCTTACAGTCAAAGGTTGTCAGCATATCAGGGAAATGAGCTGGAATACTTTGGGCATTTATATGGACTACATTAAAGTTCCCCGCGACGTCAGAGAACTGACACTGAAGAATCTCTGCAAGAGAGGGCAGACTAGTGAAACTGTCATTGAGACTACTACTAGCAGTTAAAAAGTTGTCATCGTCACTACTTGTATCTCGCATAATATTTTAAATTTAAATATATATTATCTATATATAAATAAAAATAAAATATAAAAAATATCATGAAATTAAAAAATAATATGATAAACCAACTGAAGAAAATAAAACTGTTTCAAATCATTGTCTACCAATAATCTCGAATTGGTAAAATTGTAATTCACATAATGTTTAAAACTGAAGTTCCACACTGCCAAATGTTTGAATCGTTTAGAATTATTTCTTTATTCCAATTTTAAAATTTGAAAAATAGTTCCACTATTCACCGCTAAATGTCACTAAAAGTTTCAAAACATTCCATCCGCCACGCTATTTCATAAGATATAATATTGCATTGCCTTTAAAATGAGGATCAAAGCTCCCAGCATCTCCACCATGTCGGCGAGGTTTGTTGATGATTAAGGGGGTTGTACTTAACGCCGATATGTATTGCAATTAGAATAATATGAGTGGACAGATAGAATGTTCAAACTTACATCTCAAGACGTAGACATCACATGGATAGCTCTGTTTGACCTCGATGCCAAGCATTTATCAGTATGGTTCATCCACAATCCTTTCAGTGCGACCTGTAGGTTAAAAAGTTATATGATTCCACTGTCCGGCAGTCTAGTATTGCAGTTCTATCAATTTCTATTTAAGATTACGAATTATATAACTGTCAATTACAATATATCAGGTCTTTCAATAACACAATACCTGTCGGGTTTCAGGTACCGATATCAGGTCTCTTAGTAACATAATACCTGGCGGGTTTCAGTAACCAATACCAGGTCTCTTAATAACGTAATACCTGTCAGGTTTCAGTTACCGATACCAAGTCTCTTAACGGACGTCTCCGTTCTTTTCTCGACTGAGGCGATAAACGTCTTTATCCTCAGCCGAGCTCTAAAACATCTTTACTATTACAATACAGAATTACCATACAATACATTAACAATCACTAGATACGTAGAAATAATAGGATCCAATTGAATTAGCTTTACAACACTAGCTACTCGCAAACAGTAGGAATCACTAAATACTTAGCTCCAGAGCCCATTTGTGGTTTCGTCAGACCAGCAGGCAATAATGATATCTAGGAACTCCACACATATATATTTATTATATGATTTTTACACAATATACAATATATTTTGAATGACAATGTCAATACTATGAAGTAATAAAGTAACTTCGTATTCTTCATATATCAAGTTCAAACCTCAAACGTAGAACCGTCGGTTGTGGCCAGTACTCACATAGAGGTTAGCTATTATTTACTCTTTCTCTGTGGCTCATTATAAATTTATTAATGTTGCTGCCCTGTACACTATATACAAATCACGAGAAATCGCGACACAAGCTTGATGTGATTAGATGCTAACCACGTAACTGAAAACTCATAGCTCACCTATGTAAATTGTCACCTTCATCGACACACTTAGGGAATATTTGTCTTTCAGATGAAAGAGAAATATTTCTGGATAATTCAAAATTCTGTACCGATCAGAAAGTCAAGCACAGCAGTCGAGTCAATGACGCAAAAATAAAGTCAAACCAAATTAAAAAAGTACTTTTGATTTATAGGTAAGCACTTTTCTCGTCAATTATACTAAGAAGACGGACATAAAGAAATTCTAACGAGACGTCTTAAAGGACATTCAGTGAAATGAAAAAACTTTGTATATTGTTTAATTGGCGCATTATTATTGAGTCTATTCGGCTGTTATTTTATTTGTGAAATGCTTAATTAAATTTTATAAGACAAAGGTGACATTTCAGAAGATGCTTTCATTGTTTATTTGTTCGTTTGTGTAAGTATAAAATAAATAATTTAATAGTACGACGTTGTCTATCTGCTGTCATCAATATTTATTGATTTTTTTCTAATAGCATCTTGCTATTTAGAATGACAAGAAATTATCTATTTTAAGTACCTAAAAGAAAGATATTTTTTATTCAATATTCATCAATTCATACATACATACATAGACTCACGCCTGTTTCCCGGAGGGGTAGGCAGAGACTACGGAACGCCATTTGCAACGATCCAGACATATCTCTCTTGCTTCATTCACTGCCATCAGATTCCTCATGCATGCTCTTCTGTTCAGGGTACTTCTCACCTGTCCTGTTTTTAGGATGACTCCAATCTGATCAGATAACGTCCGCCTAGGTCTTCCCCTTCGTCCTGTCCCTTCCACACTTGCCTTATATATCTGCTTGGTCAGTCTTTCGTCATCCATCCTCTCCACGTGCCCAAACCATCTTAGCATACCTTTCTCGATGCTTGTCACTACATCTTCTTTTACCCCACAACACTCTCTTATCACACAATTCTGTACTCTGTCAGTCAGAGAGACACCACACATACTTCTCAGTGCTCTCATTTCTACAGCATTTATTCTACTTTCATGACTTTTCTGCCATACCCAACTATCACTACCATACATAAGAGTAGGTACTAACACCCCTCTATGCACAGCCAAACGTGCCTTTTTGGACACGTTTTGACATTCATCAATTCAACCTTGGATAAAGGCAAAACAATACTAAAGAACAAAATAATTTATAAATACCGCAAATACAAAATAAACTTTATCCTTAATTTAAGGAATGAAACCCTACCACTAAAAGCGCTTTTTTTATTAATTTATATTTACTAAGTTATCCATTTTAAATTCTTCAAGGGGCAATTTTTCAATTATATTATTCATTAAATTTGTTACAGTCGTTTTAAAATCGGACCATAATAAATACACATTTATCATATAACTAGAAAGCCTAGTGAAGAAAAAGTCGACAAAACAAAGTGTGTCACAACATTACTAAATTAACTATTCATTATCCCGCCTCACGCGTGTAAATTTTCTTTCAAAAGCCTCTTACGCGATATTCCGCGCGTACTTCGTTTATAATTAAGAACCTTTTAAAAAACGTTGAAAACAATCTAGGCAAGAGACTTTTCTGATTAAAACGCGCTTATTTATTATAATATGTTATGAAATATTGAACAATATCTGACCTATATTTTAGAGAAATTAATGACTAAATATACTGCCTCTGTAGTCCAGTGGTGGATAGCGTATGCGAATGCTGATTGGAGGTCCCTATTCCCGATTCGGGCAAAAGTGTTACTGGGTTTTTTCCAATTCTCAGAAGCAGCATGGAGTCTGGCAATGTGCCTGGTAACGGCAACAGGCTCGCCTCCTATTACGTGTGACCTAAAAAATCATAGTGAAATGTGGGGTACACCTCTGCCTACCCCGTCGGGGATACAGGCGTGAGTCCATAAAAAATAAGAAAATAGACTGTTACGAAGAGAGTTTTGGGCTCAAATCCATACTGGTGCTTTGAAAATTAGGTTTAAATTAAATTGTTTATTTTTGCTTCAAAATCAAAGTCCTTTGATTCATTCAGTTCACAATGTGCCACTAATGAAAATAAAATTTTACAATCATATTTTTTTATGAAATACATAATATACTACCACGTTCACAAAACAAGGGCGTAGGACCACGAGAAAGAACGGGCAATAAAACTCACGGTTTCTCTTTTTCACCGCCAGGTTTTGCATAATACATATAATAATAATATTCCGTATTACTTATAAAAATCTCGTTGAGTGTGACTTAGCCACCTCCCAGCTGAACAGCTGTCAAGCATTTAAACAACGCTTCAATTTTCTTTACTTATAAACGTTGATTAGCTGTTGTTTAGCTAAATAACTGATAAAGAACGATACACAAACGAGGGCCACATATTATCGCCAAAATAGTCGACTAAATAACACAATTGAACGAACACGCTTGGCTATTTTGTATCTATGAGTCATAGATACATAGCAACGATAATACGAGTATATCTCCATGGCAACGATATTCTGTCATAGACTATAACAGAATATCGTTGCTGTGACAAATAACACAAAAAGTCCTGCTGGCTGGTGAACAATTTTGGATATTTTTTTGAAACACGAGAAATATTGATAAATTTTGAAATTTACGTATGTTTTTTTTCTATTACTGCACTTTATTTGAGATTCAATATATATGCTTAAGGGTATTATACTAATTACGGATGTATTTTTGTTTTTCATAAAAAGATCTAATAAATGTTCTTTGTCATTATTGTTATTATTTAGGATGGAATTATATATTTACTCCGAAAATATTATTGAAAACCACATGAGTGCCGTATGTCGTGCTTTCGCGAGAGCCAACCGCATCTCAATTCGCAGTAACCTTGAGCAAGAGATACAGCCAATATAAGCTCTCCTTATAAAAAAGTAATCTAGAATGACTCAATTATTTTTTGCCTGTACAAAGATTCAAGTGCTTGTAGGGAGCCGCTACACTTCAACTAGACCTCGACTATCTAATTTAGGTTCATTTAAGGACAATCACAGAATTTCCTGTAATGCCTCAATTGGGTATGTTACCAAAAATTGTTACCAGCTCTCCTACTATTATGTTGTTCTAAAAATATCGGCAAGAAATAATTTATAACTATACAAGTTAAATCTTCTATATAATTTTGGAAATCTGCTAGATCGTCAACATCTATGTTTAATTATAAGTAAACAACATTAAAATTGAAAGCAATGCAAACAAATAATTTTAACAATGTATATTATCATTGATCGAACAGCTGTTTCAAGTTAAAGCCGCCATTGTGCCTCTCAGCAACATTTAAACAAGGTCCCGATGTTGTTTAAATATGACAGCTATTTGAACATCACTAATTGGCTGCTAAACGCTAAACAGGGTTTATAGGTAAGGTTTTTTCTAATCAGCCTCTCAGCAGTCGTTTAAAATGTTGACTAACGTTTATAAGTAAGAGGGATTATGTCGAAGTAAGGTGTCAGTTGGACAGATAAAATAGGTTTACGGAGGTTTTATTTGGTTAATTCTTAGTGAGGATACGTCAGGTTTAGTACCTGGGTGAAATCCTAGATGGCGTGACTAACACGTAATAGTGTGTTAGTATTATTTTAATGAAACGATATATATAACGAAATGTGGGTGTAATATGTACACCTCTGCCTATTCCTTTCTGGGATACAGGCTTGAGACTATAAATATAAAATAAATATAATATAATAATTTCGGATATCTACACGGCGAGTTTTGCTTGTAGTGACAGATTAAGAATACAAAGCTTCACTACTCTATTATATTCTGTGGGTGTTGTAAGAAGCGTTTAATCATAATACACGAAGGAAATAGTAGTTTTGGGAACATATGGAATACTCGACATCAAACCCTATGCCAACCCGTCTAGACAGCGTGTTATAATAGACCAATCAAATTTAACTGCACGGTTGGCGTAGTGGTTTAAGCGGCCGCCTCGCCTCTTGACACTACACCAAGTGTCGTGAGTTCGATTCCCACACGCGACAACACTTTGTGTGGTCCATAAGTTGTTGTATTGAGTCTGGGTGTTAATTGTGTCCGTTGGTTGTATGTTTGTAAAGTCCCCCGCGACACAGGATTTAGTACAAGTGAGGCAGTTGTCTTTAAAAAACAAATTAGGTTTACAAGAAACATATCGCTGATAGATGAATAAATGGCACATGGACACAAAAAGTTATTCAAGTGTTCCTTACGCACCCTTCAGGCATATAACGATAAAAATAGCATACCATAATCATAAACTTATAGCATTCATAAGAAACAGATCTCTGACAGACGGAAAGATAGCAGAAAGGTAAGGTAAGTAACTCAACTATAAAAATATTTTAATATTGCATGCCTAATAGGTAAAATATGGAGGAATGTATTAATATAAAGCAAACTTTTTGTATAAATAATTAACACCTTTTTAAACCCTTATTCAGCAAAATAAATGAATTTGAATTAAAAGGACAAAGTCAAAGTCAAAAATCATTTATCCATCTAGGTCACAAGGTGACGTTTATGAACGTTAAATTTTTAAAGTAAATTACTAATGCTTCTACATTTACATTTACTGCCTCGTTCGCAAAGCAATAGGTAGAACCACGAGAAAGAACGGGCAATAAAACTCGTGGCCACTCTTTTTAATCGCCAGTGTTATGGTACATATTTTGTTTTTGTAAGGAGCTGCAACTGTTCCACATTGTAATTAATTACTTGTAAATAGTAAATAAGAACATACATAATACTTAAACAAATATGCAGTTACTAAATTAAGTGCTGTAGTAGTATTCCAATGTGAATTTTGTGTAACAGGAGCATCCACTTACGCCTTATAATGTAGGCAACTCGCGATCATGTTCAGAACTATGGTGGAAAAGTATGTTACAGAAAGTGACGGTATATGAATACACGAAAATTACAAAAACGTTAGTACCCAGCCCATGATATCGAGTTATCTTCATCTAACACTGTAGCAAATTTTAATAAAATTTGTGGAACAACAATGAAAATGTAAATGTAGTAAGTTGAATGATCTAATAATACATGAATATTAAATTAATAGAACTAGAGATATTAAATAAAAAAACAAAACTGAAAATCAAGGTATCTTTATAAATTCCAAATAATCAAGAGTTGGCTAGTGTAAGTGACCATCTATCCTTATCACTTGGTTCGGCGTTACACCGAAACCGTAGGTTCTAGGCGACTTGGAGAAGGAATGGACTGTATATAAAGGATGGCGGGTTTTAGTCGCCTAGGATTGGATAAGGGAAGAGGATGTGGAAAAGGATTGTGAGTGGGTATAGGATATTCTAATGATAAGGGGCACTTACCTTGTACGTCAGTCCTCCTTCCTTGCAAATGGCAGCCTCCTGGTGTTTTCGGGATGAAGCTGCTTGATTCACTCCACTACACAAATCACTTTCACTTGCGAGCGGTTTTGTATAAGCGGTAATAATTATAGCGGGAGCGGCGCGGTGCGATACGATATGGCGGACACGTATTTAGTGAATCGAAAGTTCTAGACTGTCTTTCGCGTCGACGATCGCGGCGACCAATCCGCGAAAGGCGTGCCCCTTCTCGGGAATGGGAGACAGGGACGGAAACATGGTATCGCTCGCACTAGACAAGCAAGCGTGGAACGATTGACGTTGATGTGGTTAGTTTTAGATGGAAATGTAGATGGCGCTACCATATCTGAAATAATCATTAATGGTATAATAACCTTTCCTAATAAGGCAGTCTTTTATTTTACTTTTCAACGTACTAAATGGTAATTCTAGAAGACTAATTGGTATTTTATTGTATAGACGAATACCTAGCCCTACAAAAGAATTATTAACTTGGGTCATTATGTAAACGATGATAATGGGCATATAACTTATGCCTGCTTCGAGTATTTATGTTATGTACATCACTTTTTGGAGTAAATAAAGCTATATTTTGCCTAATATACAATATATTAGCAAATAAAAACTGCGAGGCTACTGTAAGAATCCCTATAGACTTAAAGCGTTCCCTAAGAGTATCTTTTGCACCTAACATGTATATTGCTCGTACCGCTCGTTTTTGTAGAACGAAGATATAATGAATATCCGCAGCTTTGCCCCATAACAAAATGCCGTAGGACATGACACTATGAAAATAGATAAAATACACTAGACGAGCTGTGTCAACATCAGTAAGTTGTCTAACTTTTTTGACAGCATACGCAGCAGAGCTGAGTTTACCTGCAAGACATGCTATATGTGCACCCCATTGTAACTTATTATCTAGTGTAATGCCTAGAAACACTGCCGAGTCAACTGTGTCAAGTTCCTCCCTATATGTGCATTATTTACATCATCCTGTATAAGTGCATTATTTACATCATCAAATTGATTCCTATTCCTATCTACTTTAAAAATAAGTGACTTATCATCTGCAAAAAGAACGACATCACAGATGATTTTTTAAATAAAAAGGTACGTCATTAATATATACAAGGAATAGAAAAGGACCTAAAATAGAATCTTGTGAAACGCCCAACTGTATAGGTAATTTAGAGAATGTAGTCCCATTTACATCGACGCACTGAAATCTTTGCCGCAGGTACGACTCGACAACACAAAGTGCGGTTTCCTCTACGCCGGAGTGGCGGAGCTAACGCAATAGTGTGTGTAACACAAAAGTTAGTTGAGGGTTCTATAGACATGAAACCCAAAGAACTAGATACCATAATCATAACCCTATATGGCACCAACGAACCATTGAACACATCTTATAATTCGATGAACACTTATAAATTAACGTGATCATCTCGCAACGGAAACCAGTCAAGTGATGCGCAGGAAACGCGCGTGTAAATCATGGCGACCGGATACGGAAGTGGTTGCGTAATAAATATGGCTGCCGGTCAGCCGCGAACTCCTCTGTAAACATTACACAGATATTTGTCTGTGATGCTCTAGTTGGCTGCAGATTATAAAAGGTAAAATACTTTTTTTTGTAAATAATGTGAAGAGAGAGAGAGAGAGGGAGAAGTAATTATTTTAGTGGGAGGCATACGGACTTGTAACGGATGTAGGTACTCACAGTTCCATTGCTAAAACTTCAGAAGTAATACTGTTAAGGTTACTTCTGTCCTTCAATTTAAATTGCTATATAAATACTGTTGTAGTCATTTATACTGCGAAATATCATAAAGGAATATTATACACCCGTAAAAACATCATCCTCATCTTCCTAGCGTTATCCCGGTTTCAACCTAGGGTCAGCTTACTAGTCTAACCGAATTTGGCCAAATATTAGCTTTTCCACAGAGCCTGTCTGACCGCCGCAACCCGAAGAGATAGCGATATTAAGTGCTTTCAAATGCGTTACGTTACTCTTTAACGTACGTATTCAGTTTTCACTTTTCTACGGTAACTTGTCAGCGTGTGTGCAAATTGAGAACTTAAATGTTTAACGTTTTAATGGAGTTGTACTTGTTGAGTAAGTCAGACTTTTGAGTGTATATATAGCTGCTGTGCTCAAACAAAGCTATGTGAACTTTTATCATTTCAACATTTAAATATGTGACTAAGTAGATGTCGTACCTATGAATAATCATAGGTACTGAATCCCTATAACGACTGTCAAAGATCTTCATAACAGCCGAGACGACGGCTTAACGTGCTCTCCGAGGCACGGGACAAGCGATAATTAACAATTCAATACGTACATAACTCCGAAAAGTCATTGGTGTGCGCTGTGGATTCGAACCCGATACCCTCTGCATGGCAGTCTGTTGGTATCTCCACTAGTCGCTGACTCATAAAAACATAATTATCCATAAAATTCTGGTAACTCAAAACTATGGTGCGTGATATAACATTATCGCAGTAAACATATTATATTAGGTCATATTATATGACTGCACGGTTGGCGTAGTGGTGTAAGAGGTCGCCTCGCGGCTTGATACTGCGCCGCGTGTCGTGGGTTCGATTCCCACACGAGACAACACTTTATATGATCCACAAATTATTGCTTCGAGTCTGAGTGTTACTTTTGTTCGTTCGTAGTTCGGACTGCTGTTGGCGACACAAAAACCTTTCCCATCACAGTTGGAGTCCACCAGGGTTCCGTCCTCAGTCCGTACCTATTCAGTTTGATATTAGACGAACATTCAGACAGCATCAGAGACTCACATGAGCAGCCCCCGTGGCTGCTCATATATGCTGATGATATCGCGCTGGCGGATGCGGACAGGGGACGCTTGGTGCGGCGTGTGAATGCGTGGAAGGAGTCGCTTGAGAACGGCGGTCTGAAAATAAACATGGCGAAGACCGAGTACTTGGTCTGCAACAGTACAGATCCCGCGTCAATTCGTATATGCGGAGACATTGCTGAGCGAAAGGACCTGGTCAAGTACCTGGGATCAGTACTGCACGCGTCTGGTGACATGAATTGCGACGTCAAGATGGCCAAATGGCGTGAGGTGAGCGGTGTCATTTGTGACCCCAAAATGCCGGTTAAGCCCTTGCCCACTTGCCACAAGAGTCGGGCGAGGCTCTTGCTCACCGTTTTGCGGCGGTACCCTACCCGTAACTCTCAGTCTATGTATGTATTATGTTTGTCTAATAATTTACGGTATCCACACGACGAGTTTTCCTTGTAGTGACAGATTAAGAATACAAAGCGTCACTACTCTATTTCATTCCGTGGGTGTTGTAAGAGGCGCTTAGTCATAATACACGAAGGACATAGTAGTTTTGGGAACATATGGAAAACTCGACATCAAATCCTATACCAACCCATCTAGACAGCGTGTCATAGTAGACCAATCAAATTTGACTGCACGGTTGGCATAGTGGTTTAAGCGGCCGCCTCGCCTCTTGACACTGCGCCAAGTGTCGAGGGTTCGATTCCCACACGAGACAACACTTTGTGTGATCCATAAGTTGTTGTATCGAGTCTGGGTGTTAATTGTGTCCGTTGGTTGTATGTTTGTAAAGTCCCCCGCGATACAGGATTTATTCCTAGTGCGGGAGTTGTCTTAAAAAAAAAACGGAAAAGTAAACCTCCCCTTGACTCATAACAATGCTCTTGTGACGCAAATTAGCCTATGTCCAGCAGTGGACTGTGAAAAGCTGTGTGACTACTATTTAGGTATACAAGAAACACATCGCTTCATCTTTTGCTGCCCAGTATTGATTATGCAGACGTCAGCTATCTAGGTCTCGCCGAAAACCAGCTAGATAAACTTGAGCGACTTCAAAATTTCTGCATACGATTCATATTTGGATTACGCAAATATGATCATTTTGACGACCGGTTGGCGCAGTGGAAGTTTAAGCGACTGCTACGCCGAAGGTCGCGGGTTCGAATCCCGCTCAAGTCAAACATTTGTGTGAATGAAAATGGATGTTTGTCTTGGTCTGGGTATTTCTATGTATAGTATGTATGTATTTACAAAAAAGAGTATCTAGGTACATTTATCCATTATCTAGTACCCATAGTACAAGCTCTGCTTAGTTTGGGACTAGATGGTGATGTGTGTATGTGGTAGAATATTATAGAATATTATATTACTATTGGCGATGCTAAGATTCTAACTAGCGACCCTAGTGGCAAATTTTGAAGTTGTCTAAGTACTTACGACTCTTTCACAGATTAGTACTTGACACTTTTGTCAGCTCTATATATTATTACTAACATAACCCCAAAAAAAATTTGCATTGAAAGCTGCCAAATGTGTCGTCTTAGACACTTTCTAAATTTCGCCGCTAGAGCCGCGCGGATAATCTTTACATCGCCAGTTGGCGATGCTAAGATTCTAACTAGCGACCCAGCGGCGAAATTTAGAAGTTGTCTTAGATCGTCACTTACACAGATCACTACTACTTTTGACACTTTTGACAGCTCTCAATACAGTTACCATTTCTACCACCATATCCTCGAAGCAAAGTTGCATTGAAAGCTGACAAAAGTGTCGGTCTTAGACAAGTTCTAATTTCGCCGCTAGAGGCGCGCTATCTTTGCATCGCCAGATCAGTAATTATTATTTTATTATCTGTGGTAGTACCTACGTCCAAAGATCCGGGATCATGACGCCTGCAGCAATCGAAATGCTGAGGTAGAACATTTATGTGATATTCGAAATAAACGTTCGTGGTACATAGTACACAACACAGACAATTTAAAATAGTGCCTTCATGGACGCACGAAATTTTCCAGGGTAGTACCTCTGTAGTATTAAATGGGCATAAAATAGACTTGTATCTTGCGAACTACAAACAATTTTGTTCCTACGTATAACCGGAGTAATTTTTGTGGGCTGCTTGCGAATTGCAGTTTTATTTAAACCATACATCATTGTAAATTGTACGTGTTATAGCGAGAGACGCTTCTGAATTTGTACTGTTTTTAGTTGGTACGTTAACGCACATGTGGCGTAGTCGTTTAAGCAGCTGCCATGCCATTTAACAGCGCTGAGTGTTGTGGTATTGATTCCGTCACGTCACACACGTTTTTGATCTACAAATTGTTGTTTTGAGTCTGGATATACTTTGTATCAGTTTATTGAATTTCTGCAAAGTCTGTCTCAACACATTGTTTAATCAGAAGCGAACACTTTATCAGAAATCACTAAAATTCAAAACTGCATAACAATTATCAAGGAGTTTCGTGACAACCGAGACTGACAGAATCTCAGACTAGACTCAGACAGAAGTAAGGTGACATTTAAGTTCACACCAAGAGCGAATGAGCGAGCGGGCAAAAAACGCTATGATCTAAGCGAAGCTTTAGGTAACCCAAGTATACAGTGGAATTCACAAAGCAAACGATGGAGCGTGATAAACTAGCAAAAAAAGATGTGAACTGAGCGGCGTTTTGTCGAACCAACAAATATAGCGGTGAAGACGCCTGATATTTCGTTTTTTATAGTTTGGTCACAAATATAAAAGCTTACATTCTGTCAAATGTCTGTCATCAGGTTCTCTCTGATTAAAAAAGTCTTGGATGCAGCTGGGATAACGCTAGGACGATAATGATGATGACTTGATGAGCTTAGTCACTAATGGTGCACAAAGATTATATTGCATAACATTTTATAAAACACTGCAATATAACATGTTATACATTGTGGACGAATTAAAGGGTGTGCTGTTCATCCAACTAGAAGAAGGATTCTCTAACCAAGCTGGGTGGTCGTGCCTGGTGAACAGTAGTCCAATGGATGTGCTTGAAAACTTGTTTATGTACGGATTGGTTGTGAATGCTTCGCTTGCGCGGTTCAGTACAATGAGTTTGTCGGCTTGTATTCGATAGATGGCGTCGTGTTAATAGTCTTCGTCCTCGTTCCTGTGTAGCTATCGCTACATGTTACTTAATCTGTACCCACCTTTACTAAGCCTTACTTTGCAGACCATGGAATGAACCGCTCACCGCCGTCCGCTCACCCGCTGTCGGTAAAGCCTTTACTCAATGCTACCCATATACCAGGAAAACAGCAGCAGCATCATAAATAAGCAAGAAAGAGACAGATATACAGCGAACAGCGTATTTTTATTGCTCTACTCATAACTTTAAAGACGAGGATCGCCATGGAGACCATTATTTATTTTATTATTGCCGTACTTGAAACAAACTGTATGCTATCATAATGTTCTGTTTCTAATATAAAGACAATGCTGGTAATTCAATTGCGTACGAATCTTCTGTGTATATAAAATTGTTGCGTTACTGATTGACTGACAGACAACGCACAGCCAAAATTATTGGACGTCAGAAGCTCCAATTTGGCATGTTTGTTCTTTGGAGATCGTAGGGGTACACACTAAGTAGGGATCGCCCGAAGTTTGAACAGAATCAGGAAATTACGGTTAAATTAAAGCGCTATGATGACGGTTAAGAATGTAAAAGTGACATTTTCTTTCTATCTTCATCATCATCAACCTTTAAAAGTCCACTGCTCCGTCACCACACGGACATATCTTACCGCATTTCATTTAGCGGGTGTTGCAAGAGGATAATACAATTATTAGCGAAATCAAGTTCGCGAGGCCCTATATATCGATGGCGAGGCCCCTTTTACTTAGTAGTAAAAAAAAACGTTAAATTAAGTGAGCCGAATCATAAAATAATGTACGAATAAATAAATGACAAAACAAACATTTTTACCCAGTACAGATATCGTGTCGGGCAGTGTGTGTGTGAAAACGCTCATTCGGGCGAAAGTTTTATTTCATAGTGTTGCAAGACCAACGATTCTGAATAAGTACCCCATAAAGTACTACTCACTTCACTTCACACCACACGCACGTATTCGAAAATAATAAAAGTCAATATCATCTGCTTAGCCTTTGCCTGAATTGTTCGGAGTCGGCTACCTAGGCCAGGATGATTGGCAAAACTTGTAAAACTTTATTGCGAGGCCCTCAGGCACGACGCCGTCGGCGGTGGCCAACGTCACCGACGCCTAGCACCGCCACTGACTATCGTCGTCTTCACTGTATTTAGTTTACTTGCAGGAAACATCCCAATTCAAAGAACCATATTAAACATTTTCAGAACTAACATTAAAACGCAGAACACATTTATTTACCTATACAAGTAAACAGACACAAATATTTCGTAATAAAAAAAGTAAACTTTGTTAATAAGTTGTAACTTTCAGATTTAATTAGCAACTCTATTACTCAAGTTGGAAAGTTTTTGCCAATTTTCGCTTGATTTGTTGGCGAGAGAAACGGAAGGTCAATTTATTTTACTTCTGGTTGGATATTAAACCATCAGTGTGCGCGGTTCAGGAGTAAGAAAGAAACGTAAGCAAATTAAATTTAGTGAAAATGTAATAAGTAGCAAACATTATCTTTATTCAATCATAATTTTTAGAATGTGAGCGGGTTATTTCTTGGACTACCTCGCATGTCTTTCAAACATCATGATAATTTTCAGTCAGGCACCGATCATTAACGATTTCTTTCATCGCTTAGCAAGCGATAATTAGCAATGTTCTATACACTTAACTTTTAAGTCAATGGTGCGCGCTCTGGGTTTGAACCCCAGACCCTCTGCGTAGCAGTCTATTGGTCTCATCACCAGGCTATCGCTTGCCAAGAAAATCGAAAATATTTACAACTAGACTTCGCCCGTGTAGATGTCGGTTATCGCGGTAAATATTAGCCTATGTCACTCTCCAGCTTCCTAAGTTTATGGGTCAGACAGGCAGTCGCTCTGTGGAAAAGCTAATATTCAGCCAAATCCGGTTAGACTAGTAAGCGGACCCCAGATTGAAACTGGGATAACGCTAAGAGAATGATGATGATGACTCCCCAGCCTCCTAAGTATCTCACACACAAATCATATGTACCATAATTTCGTTCCGTTGCGACGTGCGCTAATAATAATAAGGATATTACTGGATAACATTTTTGAAAAAATATTTTTCCAATCTAAATAATCCCAATCAATCTCCACAAGACACAACAGAAGTACTTGATCACCGTATAATCTGATTCAGAGTAACGCTTCCATTCACTATACGACTACGTATATAACGTAGTAGATACTTACTCGAGGTCGAGTTTCATTAATAGCCGCATTAGGGTCTCGAGGACCTTCGAAAACTTTGATCAACGAGTTTTTATTAGAAACTGTTGCTTCCGCTTAGGGTGGCATTGTCACTTGATTTATTGGGACTGTCCACAGTTCTTTCGTTCTTAATTTTCGTGTGAGTGTGTAGCCAATTCTGGCATCAATCAATCTTATCGTAGTCCACTGCTGGACATAGGCCTCTACTAACATGCGCCAAAGTACTTGGTCCGCAGCCTTCACAATGGCCTTACAATACTAGCCCTAAGACAAGAATCGGGACCGACAACTTTACGTGGTATCCGAAGCACGGTAGCGCTCTGATGTACATGCCGCACGCGGTCACCCACCCTAGAGGTGATCTATGTAAGCGTTGCTTAACTTTGCCTACCCACCTACCTACGAACGACAAGCTAAGTCACGCTATGACCGCAAATACCCACTACGAAAGACCAAATTCATTTCAGAACGGACTTTTTTAAGGAAGACCTGCAAAAGGAATTTCCTTGGCGTATCAAAAAATCTAAATTATGGTAACCCTACCGACTCTAATATTTCACCGACGCCCCACCGTGGTTCGTTTCATAATAAGTTAACAAAGAAGCTATTTATTTATACGATATTAAAAGTTGTGTAACGCTTCACAAGGTACCATATTACTATGGGTGTAATGTTTCAATATTGTGTAATACACCGGCTGGGTAAAAATAATGAGTAGTCTAGCAATAGAGATAGCTTAGTGAAGAGACCGACAGACTACTTACTATGTGGAGGATCTTGAATACACGGCGCGCGACAATGACATTGCAAAGTTGTGCGTATTAAATTGTTAATTATCGCTTGTTAAAAACTGAGGGGAAACAATGTGACGAAATGCATGTCTGAGAGTTCTCCATAGTGTTCTAGAAAGACATGTGAAGTCTGTTTAGCCGCACTTGGCCAGCATGGTGGACTATCATATGGCCTTACTCTTATCATTGTGAGAAGATAATAATAATAATAATAACTGGCTAACAAGCCCGATATTGTGGTGATAGATCGATCAGAACGCCTTGCAATGATCGTTGATGTTACTATTCCCCATGACGAGAATCTCGTGAAAGCCGAAAAAGACAAGGAAATGAAATATTCGGACCTGGCTCACGAGATTGTCGACATGTGGGATGTGGACTCTGCGATCATTGTACCGATAGTCGTGTCAGTTAATGGTCTCATTGCCAAGAGCCTCGACCACCATCTCAAGAGGCTCTCGTTAGACGGCTGGATCAAGTCCTCCATACAGAAGGCAGTATTGTTGGACACGACGCGCATAGTTCGGAGGTTCCTCTCTCTGGAGCGCTAACGGCCGGTAGCTTGGCATATAATATTAAGTTAAACATTGGATTATAATTCATTAAGGAACTGTTCGTACTTATTTTGTGTTCAAAATATTATTGAAATAGATAAAATATTTGCACACCATATGTTATGGTAGAATGTAATGGACCACAATAGAATTAAGACCTATACATATACTATGTACTACTACATTCTGGCAAATAAACAATTATTATTATTATTATTTGTTTCTCTTTCTCGGGTATTATTCTAATTTGTTAGAACAATACCCAGCCCTTTGGCAGGCGTACACGGAGACATAGGTCCAACGCGCAGAGGCCCTTTGAGAGTTTTAATCTAGAATGTAATGGAACACCTACTGAGGCGCCTCCATCACCGTACTATTAAGTACAGTCACGGGTTAGCCGCAGCAGGTGACGGCCTATTGCTACTTATATGGAAACGAATTACTCTGGGCTATCGGGATGGGTGTTTAATGGATAGGTTTAGATGAAAACTATGGATGAATGCCGGCGTCTGCCCTAAGTACTCTTATAGTACGTCGAAAAGGGGCAGACGGTGACTCACCAGCTCACTAGATGGACCCTCTCTAAATAGCCGCCAAGGCAAACAAACTCTACCATAAAGGCAACAAGAGGGCAACACCGGTGTGAGCGGCTAGGGGTGTAGAGCGGTGCGGCACCGGTTTCGCCATCGCGGGTCTCGTGACCCGGAGCGGGTTTCCCCGTAATTACGCCCTTGACAATGACACTTCCACCCCCGAGCAAATAGCTCTTGCGACTTCCCTCTGGCCGGCCGACTAAGGCAAGCCAGAGTCGAGAGTCCTGCGGGCGCTCTTGGAAATCCACTCCGACCAGCCAGTAAAGGCAAGCCGGAGACGAGGCCCTGACCAACTTCCTGAAGTATTCGGGACCGCAGTGTCGCCACACACATTCAGCTCGCCACAAAGCTGCCCTGCGGTTTGTAAGCTTTCTTTCTATTCTGTAATATATATCACAAGACAAAGGTGATGTTTGAAAGCTGTTACTCTGCCCTCTGAGATTGCGTTAGTCTCATGATGAGATAACGACTGCCCCAGAGGGCAAGAGGCCTTATTATTATTATTATTATTGGTCCCTGTGCCCGGTAGCGTATTTCCAAAGCCTATACTATTTGAGTCACGAGTCGGACTCTAATAGAATAGCTTTTGTTTGTACATATTACTCGACAAAACCTAAACTATTTCAGTAAAAAAATTGACTCAAATGGATTATTCAAATTCAAATTCAAAATCCTTTATTCATTTGGGTCACAATGTGACGCTTATGAACGTCAAAATAATAAATTTATAAAATAATTACTTATACTCAAATTTAAAACATTATTACTGTATGCTTCTACATTTACATTTACTGCCACGTTCGCAAAGCAATAGGTAGAACCATGAGAAAGAACGGGCAATAAAACTCACGGTCACTCTTTTTCAAAGCCAGGTTTTGCATTATACACAATTTACATTTTGTAAGGTGCTGCAACTGTTACACCTTCTATATCACTTGTATATATTTACTGTACATCATAATACTCAAGCATAATACTTTTGGTTAGCCTCAGAATAGACATGGTGAAACAGGAGCATCCACTTACATTATATATACCTAATAATGCAGGCAATCCGCGAAAGTGATCAGAACCATGATGGAAATGATGCAGTTAAATATTAAAATCTAATACCAGCCCGCAAGAATTATTAGCTAAAAAACTATTAGCTTTTGTGCCTTGATATTTTCAAAGGAAATACACGTACAAAACCTAGTACAGTATGAATTATGATTCATATTCACTCAAATAAGTAGATAAGCCTTTGTCGAGATATTTTCAAACATGGTTTGGTTTGTTAGGTTAATTTAGTTTATTAAAAACTATTTAATTGGACATATTGTCTACATACCTACATATTATATTTGTAATATAATATAATATAAACTGAGTTAACGGAGCCCTGCTACGCAGGGCTCCTATTTTTGGGTTAAGGGTCAAGAGAGAACCTTTTGACGTGACAACGTCTTATAAATTGGTTTGCCGGGTGACACTTCAAGAAACTGCGTTACGCTCCGCTCACGTTATGCGCTCACAATGAGAGCGAGTGAGAGGCACGCGTCCCGCCTAAGAGCGAGAGAGACAGACATAAAAAGTGAAAGGCACGCGTCTTTCATCCTTCTTCCTACTATACGAATGAATATTCACATTAAAATTATTTTACCACTCAAAGTCGTTGTCACGTAAAACTTTCGCCCGTATACCGACTTTACAGGCAACCAATTTTTTTTTTTTTTTTTTTTACGTGAGGAAATGCGTTACGCATACCCCGTCATTCACGGGGAGAATGTGGGGTTATGTCGGGCTCCCCCGGCTGTTTTGGCATACCGACTAAAACCTCACGGAGTGCCTCCTCATCGCTTTATGGGTGGATCCCCGGAAAACTTTCGCACTCTTCGGCAACCCACCCAGCGATACTCGCTCGAAGTAAGAACCGAGCACTTTCATTATTACGAAGCCCTAATTGTAGGGTGACGCGATCCTCATGGGCTCCATTGGCGGGTGAGAGAGTCCCCGTTCTCTCACCCGCAGCCTTAGCTACGGTGGTATCAGGCGCGCAAATGCGCGCCTCCGCCTGCCAGTCCGCCGGCGACGGATCGGATCCGCCAGGCTATTGTCTTCACGAATCCGCTCCGCCGCCTCCTTCCGCGAGATGACGTCCTCGCAGAAGGATGCGACCGCAGCCCACTTACCCTCACTTTCTACCATGGCTCGGACCACGGCTGTCAGCGAGAGATCATCTCCGACAACAGTGACGAGATCACGTCGCTGCACCGCCCAGGCGGGACACAGCTCGAGCGTGTGCTGAGCTGTGTCCTCGCTGCAATCGCAGTGGTGACAGGCGGGACTCAATTCCCTCCTAGCGACCGTGTGCAGGTACTTGCCGAAGCAACCATGCCCCGACAATACCTGCACTAGCCGGAAAGAAAGGGTCCCATGCTGTCGCCCAGCCCACTGTGCCAGTAAAGGCCTAAGCGCACTGACGATTCGAAGGCCGGCTGTCGGTGCCTCCAATCGTGACGTCCATTTTTGAACCGCCTGTTGATTGGCTCGGATTCGCCAAGCCGTAATATCTTCCGAGGGCGGATAGTTTCCCGTGGCCTCTCGGAATTCCATGACCTTGAAATAACCATCGGCAAGCACCTCAGCCTCCAGGTCCCATGGGATCGTTCCGGCCAGCGCGCAGGCTGCGTCAGCTGACACCGTACGGTAACCGCGTATTGCTCTGATCGCCATCACTCTTTGCGGACGTCGCAAGAGAGTCCTGCACTGGGCGTTCAAAGAGTCCACCCATATGGGTGCGCCATACAATGCCATCGACCGGATGATCCCAGTATACAGTCGCCGGCATTTGACGCTGGGTCCACCCAAGTTTGGTAATAGCCGCCCAAGTGTGGATGCAGTGCCAAGGAGCTTTGGAGCAAGTTGGCTGAAATGCTCGTCGAAGCGCCACCGCCTGTCTAGGACTAAGCCCAAATATTTCATCTGGCTTTGTACCGGTACGCGTGCCGAACCCACCATTATAGAGGCGCCGCTGGGTGGACAACGGCGGGGCCCACAAAATACTAGAGCCTCCGTCTTATTAAGTGCCACTTGTAGTCCTAAAGCCTCAATACGCGCGACTACTTGAGTGGCTCCTATCGAGACTAGGCGAGCGGCCTCCTCGAAAGTATCACCGCGGGCTGTGACTAGAGTATCGTCGGCGTAGCTAATGACGCTCAGTCCGGATCGCAACTCCCCGCGGAGGACCCAATCGTATCCGATGTCCCACAAGAGTGGCCCGAGAACCGAGCCTTGGGGGACACCGCACGACATGGGTCTTTGAGCCAGTCCTTCGGGTATCTCATACAGAACACTTCTGCCTCGTAAGTAATCTGCTATCAACCGCTTCAAGTAGACAGGCACTCCATGATAACGAAGAGCTTCTTCAATGCAGCTGAATGGCAGTGTATTGAATGCATTCGCGATGTCTAGGGACACCGCCAATAGCACCCCTCCCTCGGCAACTGCACTCTGAGCCGCGGCTTTTAGGTGCAACACAGCATCAATCGTTGAACGTCCTCCCCGAAAGCCAAATTGGGCGTCCGCCAAATCAGGGCCGATCGTACGCAGGTGTCGGACGATACGGGAAGCGAGAATTCTCTCAAGCAGTTTCCCTGTCTCGTCCAACAATACAATGGGCCTGTAAGCTGCAACTGACTCAGGAGGTCGTCCCGGTTTCGGTATAAGTACCAACTTCCCGTCCTTCCAGCACTGAGGGAACCGTCCGGACACTAAGCAGGTGTCAAACAGACCCCTGAGGTGATCGCTCATATGATTCAGGGCTAGTGCCAGGGCTCGTGCTGGCACCCCATCAGGGCCAGGGGCTGTGTTCTTATTGCGAGTTAGTAGAACAACTGCACCCATCTCTGCCTCCGTAACCGGCGGAATGGTAGAGTCTTCTATCCGGTTTTGGTCTTTTAATGGGGCCATTGTCGGTGGGATGTGTGCCGTCCGGTCGGGAAACAGTCCCTCAACAACTTGCGCAAGGAAGTCGGGCTGGAGAGTCTCAGTGAGAGGGGGGCCCCGGGCGCGGAGTTTATTGCGGGCAGCACGATATGGGCGGCCCCACGGGTCGCGCTCGAGACTCTCCAGCTGTTCATTTCTCGCCAACTCTTTGGCACGAAAGATGGCCAGCTTAAAAGCCGTTCTCGCTTCACGGTAGGTCTCATAAAGTTGACTTTCCCTCTCCTCGTCACGGCGGCGACGAGAACGATAGTGAGTGTAAGACCTCCGAGCACGAACGCAGGATTCACGGAGATTCGCCAGCTCCTGGGACCACCAGTAAACTCCTGTCCTTGACGGTCGTCCTCGCAAACGTGGCATAGCCGCATCGCACACCGAGGTAATGGCATTGCAAAAATGAACAGCCCCCGCGTTTACATCGTCTGAAGGGGTCGGAGAGCATAACCATGCCTGAACGATAGCTGCCTCCGCAAGTAGGTCACTGTTAAGCCGTTTTGTGGCCCACCGCGGAAAGCGAGAATTTCTGTTCTGTGGGTTGTGACCACTACTAGCGTGTTGGGAGGAAGTGATTTCCATACGGATGAACAAATGGTCCGATAGAGTTTCAACTTCCTCTAGGACACGCCAATTCCTCACGCGCATGGCGAGAGCAGGCGTAGTGAACGAAAGGTCCACTATTGACCCTCCCTGCTGTCGCACGCACGTAATGGTTGAGCCTCTGTTAAGCAGGCAGAGTCCCAAAGCACCAGCCCACTCCCCGACCGCCTCACCACGGGCATCAGTCCTGGGAGATCCCCATGTCACTGATTTAGCTTGAAATCTCCCAGCACAAGGATATGATTAGGTGTTAACCGCCGTATTGAGACCTCCAAGGTCAAGAGAGAACCTAACATAACCTATTTAGTTACTTGAATTAGATACATACAGTCGCACCTAACAAACCAAAACCATGTTTGAAAATATCTCGACAAAGTCTTATCTATTTGAGTGAATATGAATCATA
This sequence comes from Euclidia mi, assembly GCA_944739405.2. Taxonomy (NCBI): domain Eukaryota; kingdom Metazoa; phylum Arthropoda; class Insecta; order Lepidoptera; family Erebidae; genus Euclidia; species Euclidia mi. Next base: position 74,342,251 of record OX123192.2, read on the forward strand.
CTGTACTAGGTTTTGAACGTGGATTTTCTTTAAAAATATCAAGACCAAAAGCTAATCCATTTGAGTCAATATTTTTACTGAAATAGATTAGGTTTTGTCGAGTAATATGCACAAACAAAAGCTATTCTATTAGAGTCCGACTCGTGACTCAAATAGTATAGGCTTTGGAAATAAGCTGCCCGGTACCGGTGGGTCTCCGTGGTCCCATTTCATATATTTAAATTTATATATTGTATCTATTGTGTATATTGTATTGTAATATTTAGTATATAAAATGTGGCTATGAGAAAAAGGTTAAATAAAAGGAATAATAATAATAAACAAAAAATGTATTACAAGATGAAAAGAAAGCTTACAAACTGCAGGGCAGCTTTGTGGCGAGCTGAATGTGTGTGGCGACACTGCGGTCCCGAATGCTTCGGAGAGTCGGTCAGGACCTCGTCTCCGGCTTGCCTTTACTGGCTGGTTGGCATGGATGCCCAAGAGCGCCCGCAGGACTCTCAACTCTGATTTGCTTTGGTCGGCCGGTCAGAGGGAAGCCGCAAGAGCTATTAGCTCGGGGGTGGAAGTGTCAGTTTCAAGGGCGTAACTACGGGGAAACCCGCTCCGGGTCTCCGTTGTCACGAGACCCGTGATGGCGAAACCGGTGCCGCATCGCTCGATACCCCTAGCTACTCGCACCGGTGTTGCCCTCTGGCTGCCTTTATGGCAGACTTTGCTTGCCTTGGCGGCTAATAAGAGAGGGCCCATCCAGAGAGTTGGCGAGTCACCACCTGCCTCGCAGATGGAAGCTATAAGAGTATCAGGCAGGTGCCGTCTGTAATCCATAGTTTTTATCATACCGGTCCATTAATCACCCATCCTCATAACCTTATTCTAGTAGATTCCACATTCAAGCAATAGTCCTGCACGTGCTGCGGCTAGTCCATAGCTGTACTTAATAATGCAGTTGTGGAGGCTCTGCTGCACATGTCCCATCACATTTTAGATTAAAACTCTCTACGGGCCTCTGCACGTTGGATCCATATCCCCGTGTAAGCCTACCAAAGGTCCGGTTATTCTTTTAATACCAAATGTTAGAAGAATAACCGTGTAAAGAGAAACATAATAATAATAATATTCTACCACATACACACATCACGATCTAGTCCCAAGCTAAGCAGAGCTTGTGTTACGGGTACTAGATATTGGATAAACATACATATATACCTACTTTTTTTTTTGTAATTACATACATATTATACATAGAAACACCCAGACCAAGACAAACATCTTGTTCATGCACACAATTGTTTGTCACGGTAACAGTCGCTTACACTCCCGCTGCGCCAACCGGTCGTAAGATTCCCGTGCCCAGCAGTGAAACGGTTTATATATAGGGCTAAATCTGCTGATGCTAGTAACAAATATATTCAGAGTGTTATTCAATCTAAACTCTTTGATTGGTTTGATGGTGTAGAAACTGATTGTAAATCGGAGGTCGTTTTTCGGTGCGATCATCCGAACGAATCTTTGTGTAAACACGATAATTTGTTCTTTGTCTGTGTGTGATATTACAAAATGTTTATAAGAATCTTTTTGTCCGCAGCTTCGCTCACGTTAAATTCGGGGTAACTCAAAACTCCTTCATCGTTCGATAGTAATTTTAGTTTTAATTCTGTTCATAGGGACTAATAAGAAATATAAGCGCAAGAAGTATTTAAAACATTTCTGTAAACAGTATTTTTAGAGTTCTGTAGTCAAAAACGGCTAAACACGGAATCTGTACGGTGTAGAGTGAGGTTTGCGTTGGTTTGTTAAAGAATAGAAATGTTTAACCGAAATCACAGTTTATTATTCTGTTCCACAAGAACTTCTTATGTTTAAATGTGAGAAAATAATGTTAAATGAAAATGTTAGAAAATAATGTTAAATATTAATGTTCTTATGAATGCACCCGAATGTCGCGGTCACACAATGTGCACTGACGATGCAATATGAATTTTACTTATTATAATACTTGAACTAATTAGGTTAACATAGTATCTTCTTGGGTTTACGCGAATGTTACACATTGAAATTAAACTACAGTTTACGGATTTTATCGCGATGTATTGGTTTCACTGAGTTATTACATTTGAAACTAATGATCTAGAAACTACATTGTTAATTTATTATTAGCCGACGTTTCGAATTCTTTACAGGATTCATGTTCACGGCAGACTGAGGTGATATTTGTCTTTGTCTTGAATTTCAAAGTTATCTCAAAGTACCCGAACATTTTTCAACTATTGGTGTTACTATCTACGCAGAATGTGCTCACTGTGTCTTGATGTCTTCTGGTGACTTTGTCCTTCTTCAAGCTGGAGGAACATTCCAACCATCTTCCCTATTGAAATTAGGATGTTTTTTAATTTCAATAGCTTCACGTATCATTCTTGGAATAAAGCGATGTTCTTTTGCGAGTATCTGTGGTTTATCAAATCGCAGGTAATGGTTGGTTCCTTGTTCTACATGTTCACACACAACAGACTTCGTCGAGCGTTTGTGTTTAATGTCAGCTATATGTTCCTTTAGTCGAATGCCTATGCTTCTCTTGGTTTGTCCAATGTATGAGAGCCCACACTCACAGTCTATCTTGTAAACCCCGGCCTCTTATAAGGGTAACTGACTCTTGACAGATGGTAATAATTGGCTTATCTTCGTTGGCGGCTTGTAGAAAGTTTTGATCGAAGCTCGCTTCAAGATATAACCAATCTTGTCGGTCACGCCCTTGATGTATGGGAGGACAGCAGGTTGTCTCTCTACTGTGGCTGGCTTGTTCTTCGGGGATCTGTGACGTTGGCGCGGCGGTCGGAGCTTGTTGTCTTGCAGAACTTGCCTGACATGTTGAAGCTCGGCGTCCAGGTGTTTCTTGTCACAGATCCCCCGGGCTCTCTGAAACAAAGACATTCCTACGGTAGCTAACTGTTTAGGATGGTGGTGAGATTCACCGTTTAAGTACCTATTTGTATGTGTCTTTTTCCTATACACAGTGTAGCTCAAAGAGTTGTTTTTGTTCCTGATAACAAGTACATCTAAGAAAGCTAAAGAATTGTCTGCCTCTAATTCCATTGTAAATTTTATGTGGTTATGAATAGAATTAAGATGGTCTAGGAATACATTAACACTATCTGTTGGTAAAATTGTAAAAGTGTCATCTACATACCGCTTGTAGAACCTCGGTGTGATGGTGGCAGTCTGCAGGGCTCGCGCCTCGAAGTCCTCCATGAAGATGTCAGCAACAACAGGCGATACTGGAGAGCCCATTGCTACACCGTCTACTTGTATGTTGTATTTCTCATCCCATAACAGATAGCCAGTTGTTAAGCAGTGTTTCAATATTTCTGCATATTCCTCAGGCATGTTGTTCTCTATTAGCTTCCTTCTAGTTATTTCAATACAGTCATGTGCCGGTAAGCATGTGAATAATGACTGTACATCAAAACTAACCATAGTTTCCTTGTCAGAGAGATGTAGGTGTTTTATTTCACTGACAAAATGGTAGGAATCCTTTACATGCGCTCTCGTCTTGCCTCTGAGTGGCGAGAGAATCTTCGCAATGTGTTGAGCCAATCTGTAGGTTGGTGCCCCTATTTGACTGACTATAGGGCGCAGTGGAGCATTTTCCTAGTGTATTTTTGGTAGACCATACAATTGAGGAGGTTTTGCACACGATGGTATTAAGTATTTCACGTCCAGATTCAGTTGTTCGGAGTATTTTTTCACAATGTCACTCGTTTGCTTGAGTATTTTGTTGGTAGGGTCCGTCTTAACCAATTTATATGTACTTTCATCCGACAAAAGATTTTCCATTTTTTGTTTATAATCGGACGTGTCCATCACTACCGTTGCATTTCCTTTATCTGCTCGGAGTACTGTTAGTTCAGGTCTAGCTCGTAGGTTCTTCAGTGCAAAATACTCGGGTTTTGGTAGATTCCTTCTCGGCACTTTCGACTGGCGCAATACAGCAGAAACGTCCTGACGTATGGCCTCGAAATCTTCCTTACTCACATTGTTCTTGACTAGACAATCCTCAACGTTGCAAATAATGGTCTCGTACGGTATTCTGGATGGAGTTATCGCATAATTTTATTATGTAGAGGTTTAAATCTCTGGACTATAAACCGGATTAGTTAAGTTGATGTTGTTCTCGGTGTTATTTGGGCTATGAAGAGTGAAGTCAGAGCCTTTGAGCAAGCAACCAGGCTTTATATAAATAATTCCAGCTTGGGATAAATGTTCGAGACTAATTTGCTCTCCACAGAGTATATTTACAGGGCAGATATTTCAGCAATGAAAAAGATAATGTGACGGATTGGCGAGAGATACCCATTTGTTTTCACATCTTGACCTCTTAATCTTACATTTTTCAGTGTTAGGATCCAGCACGCAAAAGTTGAAATCACTCTTCTGGTGGTAAACTGGTTTCTTCCAATCGCATATCCATGTTTTCTGCTTCATGCAAAGGGATAACTCGTCAGAATTGATTGTAATATATGTATTCCTCTTCAAATCAGTCGCAATGTATTCGGATAATGGGATAAGTTCCACCATAGAATAGTTGTATTGGTGTGGTATGGATATCAATCTAAACAACTTATATTTATCTCAGCCAATTAATGGGAATGTTATTTCAAATAAAAAATAGTTGTATGTGAGTCTCGCCTTCAAATGTAGTAACGGATACAATTCTCTGATGTTATGCGGTTCTAATGGTCATCCGATAAATGCGCCAAGATAGTGTTGAGTTCCGTCTGTAATTGTTGAGGAGTCAGCAAGTGTATGATGAATTGCCCATGGTGAATGTTGCTAAGTATATCAACGAGAGTCTCCTGACTTCCCCTTACATTGTGTAACAAGTTACTAGCTGTTAGTGACATAAGAGTAAAATCCTGTACTAAAGAAATATTGTTGATTTCTTCTTGTAGCTTATTAGACCTGGTTTCGAGTTTCATTATATGTTGATTGATAATTTTATGTTGTTTATTCATAATAGATGCAGTTTGTTGTAGAAGATTGTATTCCGACTCAATAATTGAAGTTTGATTCTTCCATAACTCGACAATATGTTTCTCATTGTTTCGTATCTGGTTGATGTCTCGGGTATACCTTTTCGCGAAATGTTCGTCCAGTACCCCGAACAATTAGTTCTCTAAATAGCCTACGCCGTTAATAAGGCCGCGTCGCTGTCTGGAGTAACCGCCAGACTGTTGAGTTAGCAAAAGTTGATTGTAGTACTTTAGTTCGTTGGCCTCGTGTGTCAACTGTGCAGTTATCGTGTTACAATGTTCACTGCCTATTGTTTTACATGTAGTATCTAAATATTGTGTAATTTTGTTGAATGCGTTTATTCCTTCCCAGTATGGAGCCATATCATAATATATTACGAGAGTCCATTTGGCCTTTGCCAAGCTTAACTTGCCGATCGATTCAAAGAACAGAGATTGCTCTTTTCCAAACTGCGTGATGTTATACGAGCCGCACACACTGCCGCAAAGAGTCATAAAAAATGTTAACGCCATTACGATATGCGAAAAACTAATAGTGTTTGCCTTTCTTCTGACACTCTTCACATGTTGCCTTTTCGGATGTTTCTCTACAGGTGGTGTGCTAGTTTCCGGGGAACTACATTGTTGTTTACTTGTTTCAACTGGCAAGAGCGAGAGTTTGACGATAGGCCTCTTGATTGTACCACTCTTTGTCTTCAAAGTAACCACTCTTACATACCCGTCACTACCCGGATGTACGTCTATCACTCTTCCCATAATCCATTTCCCAGCCGGAACATTATCCTCGTGCACAACAACCATATCTCCGATTTTCACGTTGGTTTGAGGTTTCACCCACTTATCTCGTGCTGTTAGTTGTGTTAAATACTCCGTTTTCCATTTAAACCAGATTTGCCAAAAGAATGTTGCTAGTCAAATGCCATCTTGTTCGTGCATCATATTTAGTTTCTATTACTGTTGACCCCGCTTTACCTGTTAAGCAGTGAGCTGGAGATAAATACTCCAAATCTTCAACGTTTTCGTTCAGTGAGCATAACGGTCGCGAGTTAAGGCAAGCTTCTAATCTCGTTAGTATCGTTGTGTACTCCTCAAATCTTAGCCGTTGTGTTCCAACTACTCTCTTCAAATGGTGTTTTAAAGTGCGAACAGCCCTTTCCCACAACCCACCGGCACTAGGCCAGGATGGCGCGTTAAAGTGCCATTCTATGTTCATGTCTGCAACCTCAGCAAGTAACTTGTCGCCGAAAACTTGCAGTATTTCTTCGTATTCTTCCCTTAACAACCGGTCGGCACCGATAAAGTTGGTTCCTTGGTCACTGTACATATGACGCGGAGTGCCTCTCCTAGACGCCATCCTGCTTAATGGCGCCAAACACGCTGAACTCGTGAGGTCGGACACCAGTTCCAAATGTACGGCCTTTGTAACCATACATACAAACACCGCCACGTAGCCCTTTGTTGTGCGGACGCCTCTGCCTTTATTGGCTTTAATTTCCACGAAACCGGTGTAGTCCACCCCAGTGTGGTAAAACGGAGGGGCAGGGTTAGTTCGGGCTGCGGGCAGATCTTCCATTAATTGATACTATTTTCTTGCGTCGTGCTTCCGACAAGTAACACAATTTCGCAGCCTTGCCTTAGTTGTTCTGATTCCGCCCGGTATCCAATACTGGTGTCTGAGTGTTGCTAAAGTCAACTTGAGTCCCCCATGAAACGTTAACAAGTGAGATTCGTCTATCAGAAGCTCTGCTAAACGTCTCTTGGTAGGTATAACCTTTGGATGTTTCATCTCAATACTTATGCTTGCGTGCCTTAAGCGTCCTCCCACTCTCAAAATGCCATCCTTATCAAAAAAACAATTGAAATTTAATAATTTATTTTTTGATCCAACATTTCCGTTCTGAATAATTTTTCCAATATCGTCAGCAAATTCCTTTCTTTGCGTATATTTTATAATTGTTAATTTTGCTTTTCGCATTTCAGTTAACGTTAGGTACGGCGGTAAATGTTTACGTTGCACTATCGGTGTCAACGCCCTAAGTATCCACGCGAATATGCGAATTACCTTTCTAAATGAACTGTGATTGTTTAATAAATCTTCGATAATGTTATTTTCTTGCTGCACAAAGTTAACTTTTTTTTATCTTTCTTGTTTCTTCTTCGGTGGTATAGATGACTTGGTGATCCTGTGTCTTCTTGACGTCGAACAATGGTAACCATGATGGCCCTTGCCACCATAAATGATGATCTAATAGTTGAGATGCTGTAAGTCCTCTGCTAGCGCAGTCCGCAGCGTTCTCTGCTGACTTCACGTAACGCGAGTTGTCACTCGGCATAATCTGCTTTATAGCGTTTATTCTGTTGGACACAAAGGGCTTCCAGCGCGCTGAATCACCATATAGCCAACTCAATACGACCATGGAATTACACCAGCCATAAATTTCATATGAACAGCTAACACTCGCCGTAATTTTTCGCATGAGTTTCGCTAATAGGTAGGCACCACATAACTCGGCTCTGGGTAACGTTATAGCCTTTTTGTGTGGTACAAGCTTAGACTTGCCAGCTATGAACCTCGTTTCCTGACTATCTTTTGTTCGTGCGTACACTGCACATGCGTAGGCTTCCGTGGAAGCGTCACAGAACCCGTGAAATTCAATAACGCTATCCTCTTGCGTTCCGATCCATCGTGGTACCACACAATGTTTAATGTTGTCGATATCAGCGGTTAATTTCACCCACTCTTTGTATGCGTCACCAGATACTACATCATCCCATTGGAGATCCGTTTGCCATAGTTTTTGGAAAAGTAATTTTAGTTTTGTAGATAGAGGTGTTAACTAACCCAAAGGATCAAATAATTTCAAAATTTCCGAAAGTAACTGCCTTTTGGTAAGTGTTCCTACGATGTTTGTGAAATTATAATTAAACGTAAAATTATCTTGTTTTGTTTGCCAACATAGGCCTAATGTTTTCGATGCATCTTCACCTTTGAAGTTATAAATTGTCTCTTCTGCATTCTGTATTACGCTTGCTAATAATTCCTGATTGTTCGAAGCCCATTTTCTTAATGTAAATCCACCTAATTTCAACAACTGTATCAATTCGGTAATAACTCCTTTCCTTTTACAATTTGATACACGCCATGAAGCAGGTCATCCACGAAAAAGGAGTTTTCCAGAACTGCTGCTGCTTCAGGATGTTTGATGCGCTAAAAAGGGTGCCATAAGTGACTGTAGTGAGTTGAAAACTCTGTATGGGGAGTTCAGGTGATTCCCTCCAAACGATTTTTTGCAGGTGTTGGTCAATTCTGTTGATTAAAATCTGCTTGAACATTTTTTCTATGTCAGCAGTAAACGCGTATGGGTATTGTCTCCACTGCAATAACATTGCCTGCAAATCCTTTTGCATATTAGGGCCCTTGTACATAATATCATTTAGACTAACCTTTGTTGTTGTTTTTGCGGACGCGTTGAATACGACCCGTAACTTTGTAGTTAGTGACTCATCACGCTGCACACCGTGGTGAGATAGATAACATTGCAAACTTACGTTTGTGTTTGTTTCTTCAGGTTTCATATGTTGTAGCTCGATATATTCATTCATAAATGATTTATACTTTTCAACCAGCTGATGTTGTTTCTTAAATCTAGTTTCTAAGTTTTTTAATTGAGCGATTGCCATTGGCTTAGACAATCCCAGTTGGTGTTTCAGGTCTGCTTTCAGTGGTATTCTAACTTCGTAGCGGCCTTCTTCTGTCCTTCTAGTCGTCGACTCATAAAAATGTAGACACTCTTGATCTTCAACGGATAGATTTGATGTTTCCCTTTCCTCAATTTCTTCCACTTGCCAAAACCTTTTTATCTCTTCGATGTTATTGAGTACAACATTACAGTGGTATGTCTCTACGTTACCGCATAACAGCCATCCAAGCTGAGTTTGTTGTACTAAGGGCTGATAAGCATTACCGCTTTTTATAATACCACTGAGAATGATATTTGGGAGCCTTGATCGACCAAGGCTCGCATGGTATGGCATGAACCATCAGACGCCTTAACCTTTAACAACGCTGTCGCTAGTAATATTTCTGAGCTGTCGATTTGAGAAGTGTGCGACGCAGCAGCGAAGTTTTCATGTGGTCTCATGATGTTATATCTACGTTTGGGCATATCACTATGTTTGGGCACTTGTCTGCTCATACATAAGAATTGTTGAGGTGAAATGATACTTTACTTCTTGCTAAGTAAAATGTTTATTGTCACACATACACGTTTACAATAGGAAGGCTGAACTTGAACTTATAGACGCGCTTTGTCTGTCCGTCTATCCGTATGTCACACAACTACTTTATGCCGAAACTATTCAGTTTACACATTTGAAAATTGGTAGATAGATGTATTCTGTGAACCACTTTACGACGTTATAGAAAATAAAAAAATTAAAAATTGAATATTGAGGGGGGCTCTTCATACATGGAACTGATGTGGAAAATGGATCGTTCAAAATTATTTGAGGTCCCTAAAACCATTGTTTCTCAAAGTCCATCTTTTGAAAGATATACGGTTCCAAAGTGGTAAAACGGGTATGTGTGTCCCTCTACCTTTTAAAGTAAGAGAGTGACAAATCTAAAAAAATATATTCCGTAGATCGTTATAAAAACTTCAAAAAAAAATTGATTTGAACGATATGTAGTCAGCAGTTTTTTTAAATAAAGCACATCTTAAAAACCGCAAATATAGCTTTGTCGTTTATACAAATACTATTAATAGTTAGAAGTTAGAAGATAATAGCTATGGTAAGTGGATACCTCCAGTACGAAACCCTTCATGAGCGAGTCTGACTCGCAATACCGAATAGCTTTTATAATGTTTCGTCCTAGGTGTTACTTGTAGCCGTTTGCCATTACAAAGCTTTGGTGCATTAAGATTCTCTATTAACAGGACTGAAACACCAACGTTCAGTCTCAAGTTGCGTGAAGGTACACGTAATTGTAAGGAGTTCAGAAACTCTATAGGGTACGAAGTAACTTGGTCAGTATTCATGACATTATCTACCGAAAGGTGCTCAAAAACATCACTTTGCATACAGTCAAATGTCAAAACCATGGTCCGATATATCTCTTTACACACTTTCGCATTTATGAGTAGAGAATATTGGTTCAGCCGGTTTAGCGTGAAATCGGTACATACATACATCCACATTATCGCATTTATACCTAATATTAGTACAATAATTATTACTTTATGTAGGTAAGCCAACGAAGTAATGACAGTGTACCATATGACAATGTATAATGTGACAGTACTGACAGATATACGCAGCACTCAATTATTACAGCGCATGCGTTCTTACTGTCAATAGGTAGTAGGATTGTCCCTACAAACTTCGACCCTCTCTAAAATCCCTCCCAGATTATTTTTTTGCAACTAATTGTATCCTATGTGTTTTCCCTGGTTCTGAGCTACCTCCCCACCAATTTTCAGCCAAATCGATTCAGCCGTTCTTGAGTTAAAAATAGTGTAACTAACACGAGTTTATTTTATATATATAGATATAAGTTCTAAAGAATTCCCAAAGCAACCACACATTTTATTTTAATCTAACCGTATAATTTGCCCAATCCAGTAGGAATTTCAGGAGTCCCTAAGGAACATACATACCAAATTTCAGCTGTCTGTCAGTCAGGCAGTAAAGCAAAATTTCATAAATACCTACAGATGTTTATCAGTTATCTGGTTACCACAGTACAAACTCTGTTTATTTTGGGCTCTTAGCGGTCCGTTTGTAACTTGTTCCAGGTTATTAGCATTGTTTTTCTTGTCACGTGTATTTTCCAAACATATGGTACCCATAAGGAAAATACATGGCCTTATGGCTGGCTTTCACGGAGACATAAGCCCAACGTGTAGAGGCCTTTTGAGTGTACCACGTAAAATGCGATATGATACCTACTAACATAGAGAAGCATCTATAATGTTATTGCACTATTAAGCATAGTTACGGAGTAGACGCTGCAGGGGTAAATATTTGTAATATTTCGTGGAATGTATTACATTTGTATATTTGGAATATTGGGTAATAAATTGTGGAGTCTGATTAAGATTGCGGGAAGCAGTTGGATGCTGGCGCCTTAAGATCGGTCTGTGTGGAGAACCTTAAAGGAGGCCTATGCAGTGGACGTCTCTACGCTGATATGATGATGATGATGATATGAGAACAGCTTGAATGAAAAGTAGCCTTTTCCCTAAGTACTCTACTCCTAAGTACGTTGGAATGGGCACATAGTAACTCACCAACTTACCAAATGGCCGCCAAAGCAAACAAATTTTGCCATAAAAGCAGCAAGAGGGCAAAACCAATGTTGGTGGCTAGGGGCACAGCTAGAGGTGTGGAGCGGTGCTGCACCGGTTATTCCGTCCCGAGTCTCGTGACAACGGTGACCGAGGAAGAGTTTCCTCTTTACAATGACACTTCAATCCCCGAGCAAATAACTGTTGCCGCCTTAAAGTAAGATAATAGGTATTGTCTAAGATTGCGACTTTCCTGTAGCCGACGACCAAGACGAGCTAGAGTTAAAAGTATAGTACTATACTAGTGCGGCCACTGTTGAAAATCCACTCCAATTAACCGTCAAAGGTAAGCCGGACACAAGGTTCTGATAGTGCCGCCACACACATTTAGCTCGACACAAATGCCTTGTGGTTTGTAAACCTATTTCTTTTTCACATAGTAATTACATTTATATTATCTTAATATGCGTTTTTTTAAACAAAATTTTGACGTTATTTTTGAAGGTCTCTTTTGTTTGTCTTTTTTTGGTGGTAAAATCTCTGCCATGACTATCCCAGCATGGTACGTTAGTTGGAATAACATGATATATATCATTTGTATTCTTGTTATTATAATCAACCGAAAGCACATTACTTGACCCTGAAACCCAACAATTTTTGTTTAATATAACCTGAATAAAACAAAGCTTCACCCCGCTTACGTAAAGCTCGCGATAAAGTTGAATACACACACTGGGTAAACACTTCCCCGAACTGATAAGACCGGAGAATGTAAGTGCTATCCGCGTGCAACCAGCCTAAGTTGCGTACGTGAGTTGCTAACTAATGTTCATATTAAGTTGTTCGTGTTGAAAAGTTGTTCAGTATAAGCCGTTAATCTTCGTCATAGTGTGGTGGAATGTCAGAAACCGCGTACGAATTAAGATGTTTACAAGAACTCGGTAATTTACATTAGTAACATTAGTTTACCGAACCGAGTTGAAGCGAGTATAGGACCGAGTTGCAACTCGATGTAACTAGGATTCAGGTTTGTACTATCTGCCCCGAGTTAAAATGACACTGATACGAACCGTTTCGTGGACACGGCAAGTAAAACACAGGCTAATAAAGGTATAAAATGAACTCTACATATCATTTTTTTTTACTAGACGAGAGAGAGAGAGTTGTAACGCCACGCGATTTTAAAACGGACGGCAAAGGTACGGCAGTTACGAAAAAAGATGAATAAAACCAATAGGAATATGTTGCGATTGTGTATGATGGAGAGACCAACTGCAGAATTAGATAGTGCGCACATATCTTCGAAAAACCTGTAGTGCGCACAGCAGGTGTGAACCCGCTACCCTCTACGTAGCAGTCGGTTGGTCTCTCCACTAGGATAACGCTCGCATACTTCCTTGAAATAAGAATTTACTTGATTATATTCTATCAACAAGGTGTGTAAGTTGAAAACTATTTATATCGAATCCTAACCGCAACGATACCTTAACTGAAATCGATTTTATATGACTTCCATTTTGTTAAATAACTTTACCGACCAAGTCAACTCGGTTAAGACGAAATTCGACTTGAGCTGAGTAGAAGGTTAGCCACAGTAACTTGGGTCACTTAACTCAATTCACCCATCGCTTAGAGCTGTAAAGTACTGACATTGACCTTGGAGATAGCGCTCCTTGTCGGTCCCTATAGGTGTGAAAGAGATGCAACATGAGATATGGCGGTTACACTATGATAAAATATTTTTATAGGTCTTCATAGTGTACTATAAATGATATATTTGACGTGTTTTAGTCTGTGTACAATTTAACGATAATCTAGAGAAGCTCCTAATAAAATATGCACTTGTCAGAAATCAGGGAAGCTTCCTATAGTGTAGAGACAGTTTTGATAAATAAAAGAGACAACTATCAAATCATACTTTCATTAATTCAGTTCGGCACAAGGATATATCTTTAGATTACGTCGTGATTCTACATTTACATTTACAGCCCAGTTCGCAAAGCAAAGACATAGAACCAACAGAAAGAACGGGCAATAAAACTCTTGATCATTCTTTTCAATAACTATATATATAACAATAATTAACAAACAGTGGTACAGCCAATTTATATCAAATATCAATGTTGTGGGTAGTTTTATATTACTAGAAAGGTCTGTCTTACAACAGAACATAATAAGCAGTATTTAGCATCAATACAATTTACTAAATGTTTACCACAGGTATATACCTAATGAATCTCATTGATACGACTTGATCCACAGTATATTATTCTATCCTATATTACAATCTATAATATCACACAAACGATCAAACTACCCACAACACAATATCAATAAGATAATGATTACACTATCTTACATTGTTTCCTAGATGATGAAACAAAAGAACAAGCAACACAGAATATTGGAACAAGTGGCAATTAAATAGTCAGAACCATATCGTACCTGAGCCGTCGTCGAAGGAGAATAGGACGAGCTAGCCGAGCCTGTCGACTTATATAGGTACACCTTATTTACACGTTTGACAGTTTAACTGTCAAACGTCATGTCAGTGTCATTTTAGTTGCCACTATCCTCTTACATATTATGTATAAATACTTGGATATCAGTAATTTCAGCCCAAAGCCTAGATATTATTACATATCTCTCACACTCACAGGGTGCAATACTGACTTTTCGAAGATTTTTACCATCGGATATCTTTGGGACAAAATCTACGTATCTGAGAGTTCTCCATAATGTTCTTGAAAGATTATTATGGAGAACTTGTTGTCACTTGTGTGAAGTCTGCTTCCTGCACTTGGTCAGCATAGAAGTCTATAGCCTAACCTTTCTTATATTTAGAGCTGGAGTTTGCCCAGCAGTGGGACGGTTTTATATATAGTGCAGCTGATGATTGATAATGAGCATCACTAGTGACAGCTGTCACAAAGATTAAGCTATATTTTAGGCTACGTTGATAGACGCTTTTGATGCCTCACACAGAATTATTATAAATTATCCTGTGAAATAACACTGTATAAATCTAGCCCTATTTCTTTGGAATGTTTCATTTATTAATATTTTCTAAGCAGCACAAAAAAAAAATCAAATCTGTTTGTAGTTTGGTCTTTACGGAATAGTTTCGCAACCTCGCATGAAGAAAAACACCTGACCCGTATTATTGGGTAACAGACATAAATCACCGTCTAGGTTAACCTTAGAACTTCCCTCGTCAGCAAAAACGTTACTTTACTTGTTACTTTACTTACTTTTAGGCACAGATAATATAATACTACTAGTGGGCCCGAAATTCAACCTCTTTGGCTGGGCTTTAGCTTATAATGACATCTTCAAATTAAATTCAACCTTTTTGTTCAATGATCTTCAGTTTTCTTTATACGTTTGTGAGTTTTCTACTTTCACTTTGAGAACATTAGATATGAGAACTCTTAAACTAAACGTGCAGATTCCCTCATACGTTATATAATAAATTATGTTAGTATGTATGGTTAGGTTCCGAGTATTTCAGGTAGAAATTCAGGACAAATCTGAAATGTAAAATGTTACAAATATGAAACTAAAAAATAAATAAACACAACCTTAATTTAATAATTTAAAGCTCCATTATATCCATATATTATATTTCAACAAACATTATTATATACAAACGCACAATATATCAAAGGAAAAACCCACTTATTTAAAAGCTTTCGTAGAATTTTTAGAGTCAATGCCCAAATAATAAATTATACTGGTGACACAATATTATGGACTAAAAGCTTAGGAGACCATTATTTAACATCTTGAAAGGATCAAAGACTCTTTTTAAAGTTACATTGTGTATTTACTGAATATAAATTGTTATGGTACTTATTTTGTGAAGGTTACGCAATCAGTTTTTCAAGGGTGTGAGAAGAGACGTATCATTAATGAAGATATAAATAAAGAAATATACTTTTATTGAGACAAGACAATACTTAAAAGCCACTCCTAATTTGTATCAAAGTAGCACTGTGACCCAAGGTCGCCAGTTTGGTTACTATAGTTTTTGATGTATTGGACACGATAATACACTGATTTAAGTCATAAAAAAATAAAGTTATTCAAACGATTCAGCACAATCACGACACATAACTGTACAAACAAACAGACAAAAGAAAATTAACAAGATCTGATGAAGATCAAGATCCACAACTTTTGACTTAATACCACAGCAATCAGGTGACCTAACTCAGCATATTCTGCCATTGAGCATCCGCTATATGGCGCTGGTTTTCAGCTGTACACTAGCATGAAAGCACGGATTTCAAAAAGTCCCATTCAGAAATACGTAAACGAAAGATCTAAAAAATAAAAAATCGAGTACTAAGCGATCCGAGCACCATAATCCGTTTCCACCCCATACTCCCATCTCCATAGCATCTTAAGCTTACGCGTATCATCTGCTAAACAATATACGTATTTGATCCGAAACCACTCAGATTGCCGTGAAAATTTCATCGTCGGTGCGTCTACGTACCACTTAGGTTGAGTTTCCACTATGTCGTAGCGATTACTTTATGGCGGACTCTCTTTAGGAATTCCCATTTTAATGACTGTTTATCAACACTTTTTTGTGACCATTAATTTTACAAGATGTTGAACAAATTCAGCTTCTTTATTAACCGACTTCAAAAAAAGGAGGAGGTTCTCAATTCGTCGGAATCTTTTTTTCTAATATAGGCTTGAAATGTGTTGTTATTTTATAGAAAATCTGTTTGCAGCTATATTGATAAATTGAATGTATCCCTACAAATCCCAATTTGTATTATACGCGAAAACCTTGCAGAAAAATATATTTTGTCGCGACAGCCGAAACCCACGTGAGCCAAGCTGTAGGCAACAGCTATTAATAGTTATTTGAAAATGCAGTAAAAAAGTATTATTTGCTGCACCATATTTATTGTCACTTGTGTTTGTGTACTCTATTCTCTAATTTTACTACGGTTTTCGAATTCAAATAAATCAATTTCAGACCTATTTCGAAGTAAAACATTTTCAATTTTCCTCAACGATTGCATCGACTGGTATCCCAAGTTCCACATAGTTAGTACCAATTTATCAAGATTACACGGTGGTTGAATTTCATGTACACACTATTTATTTGCATCATATTCGACCGTGTATATAAACTAGGCCACATAGTCCACCACGCTGGACACCCGCCCCCCCTTGGGATCTCCACCTTGTCGTGGTGGAGGGCTCAGTAACCGTGGCTTGGACACCCGCGGTGAAGCAAAGAGAGATCCCGGGAGTGGACGCTCCTCGTGGGCCTGGAGGTTCCTCGCAGGACTCGTACACAGGTGCGGGTGTGGGGACAGTACTGTCTGTCCCTCGCAGTCGGGCACGGTCGCTGGAGGAGAGGCGTGTCGGTGATGTGTTGCCGCGCGCCCTATCTCCCGCGACCAAATGGGGGCGCAACATTTGTTGCGTCGCGGTGGGGCCCCAGAGGAAGAGGAGATGTGGTGTTGCGTTGCCGTCCTCCCTAACCTCTGCGGCCGCTGGGTGTTTTGGCGGTGGAGCCCAACACCTTGATCCGCCGCCAGGGGGATTTTGTTTGGAGCCCGCCTGACCATCTGGCGAGCCAATACCCGTCGGGGGGTAGCGAGGAAAGCTTCGGTGAAACCCGACCCTTCGACACACGGGCACATGAGGAACACGGGTTGGGTTTTAGTCAGTAAGGCGAGAGGGATGATGGCTGGCACATGCGTCATACTCGTGAACGGGTGCTACTTGCGATGACTGGTCGATGGCGGTCTTATGGGCTGGTATAATTTTTTTTTATATTTATCTTCATCATTTCCATCATGGTGCATAGTGTAAGTGGATGCTCCTGTTTCACCATGTCTATGTTCAGGAGGCTAACTAAATGAACATCATCATTTAACTTGATAATGCTTGAGTATTATGTACAGTAAATATATACAAGTAACATAGAAGGTATAACAGTTGCAGCACCTTACAAAAGTTTAATTATTATGTATTAGTAAAAACCTGGCGATGAAAAAGAGTGACCGTGAGTTTTATTGCCCGTTCTTTCTCATGGTTCTACGCCCTTGCTTTGCGAACGTGGCAGTAAATGTAAATGTAGAAACATTCAGTAATAATGTTTAAAATTTGACGTTCATAAGTGTCACTTTGTGATCTAAATGAATAAAGGATTTTGACTTTGACTTTTGACTTTAAGAGTAAGAGTCCCCTTCGCCCTTACCCGAGAATCTCTGCGTAGCAGTCCGGCGATCTCTACTAGGTTATTGCTGCTTTATTACTATTTTTATGCCTTTCATTAAACAGCATTGTTAATTTTGCTTTTAAATAATATTCTGCCAGTTTAAACGACAAGTGCACGGTTGGCGTACTGGTTTAAGCGCCTGCCTCGCCGCTTGATACTGCGCTGAGTTTTGTGGGTTCGAACCCTACACGAGACAACACTTAGTGTGATCCATAAATTGTTGTTTCAAGTCTGGGTTTTCATTGTGTTGTTAGTAGTATGTTTGTAAAGTCCCCGGCGGCACAGAATTTAGTCCTATAATAATATAATAATAATAATAATAATAGTTTATTTCATCTTCAAAATACAATTAAACATATTCCCTTGCATTCCCTTTTAAGAAAATAATTTACTTGTATTAGGGGGTACAGCTCTGCCGAAGACATTTTTCTTATTGTAAATTAAACACTCATTATAATACTTAATAAATGATATAGATATAAGTTTACATGCAATAAAAAATATTATATGTTTAGATATGCGCATAAATATGTGTGTATATGTGTGTTCGTGTGTGTGTGTGTGTGTGTGTGTGTGTCTGGGATTTGTCAGCCCTGCGACAATGTCTTGGGATCGGAGAAACAGATGCTATTATCCACTGACGAGTCAAATGTTATTTTATTTAATTATAAATTATTATGCAACATTGTCTCCACCTCATCATATGATTTGGATTTAAGCCATTTAGTGAGAGTCTTTTTACAATCATAGTATGTCCTCGAGTAAATACCCAACTCTTTATTCAACATATTGTATAAGCGGGTTGACTGCCTCACGCACTGCCTATCCGCAAAAGCTGTTTTATTCGATGTTAGAGGGATAACTATATTTTTTCTTCTTGAGTTGTTAATGTTGCATTAGAATGCATAAATACAACAATATACGGCAGCAACCTCAATAGGTATAATTCATGTTCTCGTCTGATTGTCGTGGGAGACTTCAATACTGCTTTTAGAATGAATCCCCAAAATTGAATTTTCACATATTTTTCTTCTATAAACATGTTTCCGTTAATAAACAATAGCACAAAATGAAGAAGTACAATTATAGATAACGTTTTTCGAACTTCAATATTCAATGTGGTACTATTCATACCTTTTTCAGTCACCATTTACAGATCTGGTTCAAATTTGATACTTAATGCCATACTTTAAAATTTTCATTTCCTTTTCAATGTTTTTTTTATTTACATAACGTATCATAACTTCACGCCTTTTTATCCCCGAAGGGGTATGCAGAGGTATATTACACACCCACACTTCGCCAGTTATGTTTCGGTCCCAATGTAATAGGAGGCGAGCCTATAGCCATCTACCGGGCACATTACTAAGCGAGCGATAATTAGCATTTTAAACACACACATATGTAACTCCGAAAAGTCAGTGATGTGTGCCCGGGGTACCTGGGGATCGAACCCGAAATGATCGTCTCGGCAGTCCGTTACGTACACCACTGGGCTATCGCCGCTTACTTATTTTTGTTCTTAAATTTTTTTATTGAGAATATTAATTATTGTTTTATTTTATATGGTGCAAATAGTCACCTAGTAATCGGTTTATTTTCATTGCAAATAAATACTATAATTATTAAAAATACTTTATAAGTATTTTTGTAACAGTTTTCTAATAGTCACTAAAAACTTTGTAAATCAATAACTTTGATAAAAAATCTTACCATCATTCATCAGCAGACTTTTGCAAGGCTGCTACAAGGCTGGTATAGGTATTTAAGTTATATTATAAAATAAGCGATATATGTTAATATAAAATAAAGGATGACTGATTACAAACGACAAATACACCTTTTTCTTATTTTATGCTCCTCCAGTTTTCCATACTGTAATGTTATGGATTTGGTTTTGCAATAAAAATACCATAACTATGAATGGTGAACTTTTACTTATATACCTACAGGTTTGTACGGAACCCTCGGTGCGCGAGTCCGACTCGCACTTGATCGGTTTTTTTTATTGTTGTCTGTCTGTCTTTTGGTTTGGCCGCGGTAAAATGGCGGATCTGATTTTAATGAGACTTCACTGGAAGGAGAAAGGACTTACAGGCTACAGGCTATAATTTGACCTAGAAGGTGTGCGCTGTCGAGATATCGAAGATAATGCGGTTGAAACCACAGCACACAGCTAGTTCATTATGATAGGTATTAATATACTTAAATCCAAACTTTAAAAGTTTGCTTTACAAAAGCTACAAGGGCATAGCAATTATAAAGTACGCAAAATAATATTCGCCATCCAATCAAAAATAAACTTTCAAACATAAAATATCTAAATTTATCGTTACGCACCATTTGCCTGCAATATAAGTCTATAACACTTTATTGAGCAACATTATACTAATAAATATGATCGGGCGTTCGATAAATTCTTGCCAGCAAAAATAAATTTGTTTATTGGCCCGCCATTCCGTTTTTTTATTTACAATAGTCAGTGAGGTATAATATACAATATTTATTGGCGATAAATAGCTCCGTAGCATATTTTTTTGTTGTAAATAGAATAGCCGGAACACGCTGAAATCTTTGCCGCAGGTACGACTCGACAACACTAAGTGCGGTTTCCTGTACACCGTAGTGGCGAAGCTTACGCAGTAGTGGGTCGTGTTGAACGCAATCAAAATGCTTTTGATAGGTCACATAATACTCCGATAGCATTTTTAGATGACTCCCAAGCATTATAAACGTGTTTTATGAGAGCAACGCCGGCATCAGTTGTGGATCTACCTTTAGTAAATCCGTATTGATCTTTGTGAAGCAGACTATTTAAATTAAAGTGTCTTAGTATCTGCTTTAGTAAAATCTTTTCAAATATTTTACTGTATCTCGAGGAATATAGTGCCTCGCAATTTTTATTTGCTAATATATTGTACATATATTAGGCAAAATATAGGTTTATTTTCTGCAAAAAGTGATATACATAATATAAATACTCGAAACAGGCATTAGTTATAT
This sequence comes from Euclidia mi, assembly GCA_944739405.2. NCBI lineage: Eukaryota > Metazoa > Arthropoda > Insecta > Lepidoptera > Erebidae > Euclidia > Euclidia mi. Next base: position 74,362,824 of record OX123192.2, read on the forward strand.
GCCTCTTATCATCGTTTACATAAAGTTAATAATTCTTTTGTAGGTCTAGGTATTCGTATATACCTACAATGAAATACCAATTAGTCTTTTAGAATTACCATTTAGTATGTTTAAAAGTTAAATAAAAGACTGCCTTTTTAGGAAAGGTTATTATACCATTAATGATTATTTCAGAGATAAGGATAGATGGTCACTTACACTGGCCAACTCTTGATCTTTGTACTTATTTTGAATTTATATAGATACCTTGCTTTTCAGTTCTTTTTTTTAATACAAAATCTCTAGTTCTATTAAATTTATTTTCATGTATTATTAGGTCATTTAACTTACTACATTTACATTTGCATTATTGTTTCACTAATTTTATTACAATTTGCTACAGTGTTAGACGAAGATAACTCATGATCATGGGCTGTACACTAACTTTTTTGTAATTTTCGTGTATTCATATACCGTCACTTTCTGTAACATACATTTCCACTATAGTTCTGAACATGATCGCGAGTTGCCTACATTATAAGACGTAAATGGATGCTCCTGTTACAGAAGATTCACATTGGAAGGCTACTACAGCACTTAATTTAGTAACTGCAATAATTGTTTAAGTATTATGTATGTTCCTATTCACTATTTACAAGTAATTAATTACAATGTGAAACAGTTGCAGCTCCCTGCAAAAACAAAATATGTACCATAACATTGGCGATCAAAAAGAGTGGCCACGAGTTTTATTGCCCGTTTTTTCTCATGGTTAACTTTATGATCTACTTTATGTAAGTGCTAATACCGTAGTTTTCTGCGCCTTGGTTATGTGTTTTTAAACGGCTCATAAGTATGTGTTAAAAGAAACTGTAGAACTTAAAAGCTTTATTTCATCATCAGCCCTTTACACTGCCCAACTGCTGGACACGGGATCACTATGAGAAGGGTAAGACCATAGTCCACCACGCTGGCCAAGTCAGACTTCACATGTCTTTCCAAAACATTATGGAGAACTGTCAGACATGCAGGTTTCCTCACGATGTTTTCCTTCACCGATAAGCAAGCAATAATTACCAATTTAATAAGCACTTAACTTCGAAAAGTCATTGGTTCGTGCCGTGGATTCTAACCCAAGACCCTCTGCGTGGCAGTCCGTTGGTCTCTCCACTCGGCTATCGCTGCTTACTTACCCTCTGTCTTTCTATCCTTGAAAGTAAATGTTTTTCCTAGTTCTGATTTTTGGAGCTTAGCAAAAAAATGTTCCTTCCTCATAATTAAGTAAGTTATAGTCTCTTTTGCATTTGGACAATCACTTCACATCAGCCTGTTGTAGACTATTGCTGGATGTAGGTCTCCCCCAGGCTATGCCACTAGAGCCGATCTCCCGTTTTCACCATCCAGCCACTTTCAGCTACCCTGTTCAAGTCGTTCTATCTGAAGTGGAGGCATCCAACAATACGCTCACCAAGATGTTTTTGGACAAGAGTATTCAGGTATTGATTTATATAACTACAGCAATTAGTCAATCTGATCAATAAATCGAAGTAAGTATTTTATCAAAAGTATCCAATAATATTTTATTTGCTCCACAATTCCACAATTCCAAATCTGATTTTCCCAACGCATTGTCCTAAGAGTATATCTCTGAAATCGTCGTTTATTGCTTTATTTTTAAGCCTTTCAATGCCATTAACGGCCAATGGATCTGCAAGCCGCGACCGAATGGGCCTTTACAATTTATGATGCTATAATTTACTTCTGCAGTAAATAAAATGCTAGTTTACCCGTGCTTGGAGCGCCATCTGTTATTTGAATTTGGTGTTATTGCGATAGTAGTGACATCTTTTGATTGTAATTGTAAATTACTACATCATTTATTAAAATGAGAACATAATTTTATATTATATATATATATATATATATTTTTTTATAGACTCACGCCTGTATCCCCGAAGGGGTAGGCAGAGGTGTAATATTACACCCACATTTCGCCATTAATTTCCAGGTCCCACGTAATAGGGGGCGAGCCTATTGCTGTACCGGGCACATTACCAGACTCCTAATGGAAAAACCCAATAACACTTTGCCCGACCCGGGAATCGAACCCGAGACCTCCCAATCCCACGCGCACATTTATGCCGCGAGACCAACGTTCATAACTTCATAAGTTCCAGTGGTAGGGTCTCTTATGTACAAACAAAATGAGCCCAAACTCGGCATGCCTAGCTTTACTTTCATATGAGTACCAGCAAGAGTCATCGAATAACCCTGGAAGGTTACTTCGTAAGTTCCAGTGGTAGGGTCACTTATGTACAAACAAAATGAGCCCAAACTCGGCATGCCTAGCTCTACTCACACATGAGTACCAGCAAGAGTCATTGAATAACCCTGGAAGGTTACTTTATAACTTCCAGTGGTAGGGTGTCTTATGTACAAACAAAATGAGCCCAAACTCGGTATGCCTAGCTCTACTCACATATGAGTACCAGTAAGAGTAATTGAATAACCCTGGAAGGTTACTTCATAAGTTCCAGTGGTAGGGTCTCTTATGTACAAACAAAATGAGCCCAAACTCGGCATGCGTAGCTTTACTCACATATTAGTACCAGCAAGACTAATCGAATAACCTTGGAAGGTTACTTCACTAGTACTAGTGGTAGGGTCTCACCAAAACAAATAAAATGAGCCCCAACCTGGCATAACTAGGTCTACTCTTTTATGAGTTCCAGTCGCAACACTTGAACGGGATGGTATACCATCAGTCCAGATAATCTTACCAGATTTCAACGCAAGAAACAAAATAATATCTAAACACCGAAATATATCCTGAGTCAACATAACGGAGAAAATAAAGTAATAATGTCCATTTATACAAAAGAAATTTACTTGTACGTAATTCGCACAGAATACGAGAAGTATCAAATTGATTTTAGCGAATCTTTTGTATTCGTATATTGCTTTTTTCGTCTTCGGGCTGCAGCGACAAGCGACATAGAGACCACTCCCGACGGCGCTCAAGCGCAGACTGAGATCTCATTGCAGAATTTGGATATATAAATCAAGAAAGTGGCTAAATAAAACGAACCTTATTGCCACACATTAAGACACACGTATGCGAGCAAAATAGAAGAAAAATGTAAGATGATTTTTTTGCTTTTTTTGAGTCAATTTACAATATTTTGAAAAAAAAAATCTAATTGTTTTTGAGTTGACTATATTTACTACCCTATTCTATCTTTGAAAATCTAAATAAATGTAAAAATAGAGAGAAAATTGTACCCAAAAATAGCAGTATATGCCTATTTTTGATTTAAGAGGCCGTTTCGAATCGATTTTACATTAATATTAATTAAATATTTTTTATTTATTTTCAGATTGATTTATAGATAAAAAAGTAATCAATTTATCGTAATCATTAGTTATTATCTAAAATTGTCGTAAAATGTACCGGAAATATGTGGTTTTTTGATACAAGCGTAAACGCGTCCGCTCAATTTTTGTGCTCCAGAAAACGGAACGACAGACAGACAAAAAATGAAAAAAGGTTTTTTATCAATTAGTATCATGAAATATCGCTATCCCTTTTCCATCGATTACGAAGGTCAGACAGGTTGTCGCTCTGTAGAAAAGTTAATATTATGTCAAATCCGGTTAGACTAGTAAGCGGACTCCGGGTTCCAACTGGATTAACGCAAGGGGGATGCTGAGACAGACACTTTAATTTTATTTACATGTATGTATAGATGAATACGTTGCAATCTGTGGTCCAGGTAGATCGCATTCGAGTCATTCGGCGATGGGTTTGACTACAGGTAGGGGTATGGCGTAGTGGTTTAAGCGGTCGCCTCGCCGCGCGCCGTTTAGCACTGCGCTAAGCGCTGTGGGTTTGATCACTACAAGAAAAACTTTATACTTACGATCTACAATTTGATATTTCGAGTCTGGGTGATCTTTGTGTCCGTTGATTAAATGTTTGTAACGGTTGCCGAGACAAAAAGTTTAATCTTAGTTAGAAAGTTGTCTTTTAAAACGGTGAAAAAAAGAGAAAGAGCACCTTAATTTGTAGGTACTTACGTACAAGAAACAGATCTATGAAAGATGAATAGAAGACAAACCGGACACAAAAAGTTAGTCAAGCGTTCCATGGGCCCTTCAGGCGTAAAACCGTAAAAACAACATACCATAAACATAAACTTATAACATTCACAAGAAACAGATCTCTGACGGACGGACAGATAGCAGAACGGACACAAAAAGTTATTCAAAGGTTCCATAGGCATGAAACCCTAAGTACTACATACTATAATCATAACCTTATGGCACCAACAATCCATTGAACACATCTCATAATTCGATGAACACTTATAAAATAACGTGATAATCCTGCAACGGAAACCAGTCAAGTGATGAGCAGGAAACGCGCGTATAAATCATGGCGGCCGGAAACGGACGTGGTTGGCTAGTAAATATGGCCGTCGGTCAGCCGCGAACTCCTCTGTAAATATTATACAGATAGAGATAGAGAACTGTCTGTGATGCTCTAGTTGACGCGCAGGTTATAAAAGTTTAAATGCTTTTTTTATAAATAATGTGAAGAGATAGAAATAATTATTTTAGTAGGAGGACATGTAATGTGCCCGGTAACTGGCGAAAAGTGGGTGTGTAAAACACCTCTGCCTACCCCTTCGGGGTTAAAATGCGTGAAGTTATGTTATGTTATGAGGAAAAATGGCCTGTAACGGATGTAGATACTACAAGACAAATCCGATTCCAATAGGCTAAAACTTCAGAAGAAATATTGTTAAGATTACTTCTGTCCTTAAATTTAAATTGCTATAGAAATACTTTACACTATTAATATAGGAATAAATAAATCGGTGCATCCATCCAATATTGCCACATCAAAAGTACGGTGCGTGATATAACTTTACAGCAGTAAACATATCTACATATAATAGAAGCTATTTTGGCTAATGTTGTCATTATTATGAGCATGCTCATCACTATCAAGTATAAAACAAAGTCTGTCTTCTGTCTGTCTGTCCCTATGTATGCTTAAATCTTTAAAACTACGCAACGGATTATGAAGCAGTTTTGTTTAATAGATAGAGTGATTGAATGGGATGGTTTATAAATATGTATAATTTTGCACCCGTGCGAAGCCGGGGCGGGTCGCTAGTGGACAATAATGGCAATTACTATTGGCGATGCTAAGATTCTAACTAGCGACCCTATCGGCGAATTTAGAAGCTGTCTAAGTACGTATTTTTCACAGATTAGTACTTGACACTTTTAACAGCTCTGAATAATATTACTTACATAAACCCAAAAAAATTGCATTGAAAGCTGCCAAATGTGTCGTCTTAGACACATTCTAAATTTCGCCGCTTGAGTCGCTAGTTAGAATCTTAGCATCGCCTATTGGCGATGTTAAGATTATTATAAATTTAGAATTGTCTTAGATCGTCACTTACACAGATCACTACTACTTTTGACACTTTTGACAGCTCTCAATACAGTTACCATGGTTACCACCATATCCTCGAAGCAAAGTCGCATTGAAAGCTGTCAAAAGTGTCGGTCTTAGACAAGTTCTAATTTCGCCACTAGAGGTGCGTGGATAATGTTTGCATCGCCAGATCAGTAGTTATTATTATATTATCTATGGTAGTACCTACATCTATAGATCCGTGATCATGACGCCTGCAGCAATCGAAATGCTGAGATACAAAATTTATATGATATTCGAAATAAACGTTCGTGTTACACAGTAAACATCACAGAAAATTTAAAATAATGCCTTCATGCACGCACGAAATTCTTCAGGACCTCTGTTGTTATTAAATGGGCATGAAATAGACTTGTATTTTGCGAGCTATAAACCATTTTGTTCCTACGTATAACCGGAGTAATTTTTGTGGGCTGCTTGCAAACTGCAGTTTTATTTAAACCAAAATTATTGTAAATAGTACGTGTTATAGCGAGAGACGCTTTTGAACTTGTTCATGCACGTATGGCGTAGACGTTTTAGCAGCTGTCATGCCGTTTAACAGCGCCGAGTGTTGTGGGATTGATTCATACACGGCACAACTTGTGCGATCTACAAACTGTTGTTTTGAGTCTGGATGTATCTACTATGCGTCCATTTATTGAATATTTGCATAGTCCCTCTCGGGCTGCCATCCATCCGGATTTCCCCGGAGTTGTCCTAGTTAGAAGGATGTCCAGGGGCTATCCGGCAGGGCTTTTTGAAAGAGTCCGGGTGTAACCGGGACACTTTTGTTCTCAGGGAAACTCCAATATTTTTATAGGCAAGCGATGAATGGTACTTTTTCAAAGGTGTCCGGGGAAAAAAAAACATATTTCGCCCAAATTTGTCAAAGAGTTTCGTTACAACCGGGACCGACAGAATCTCAGATTAGACCCAGGAAGAAGTAAATACGGTAACATTTATGGAAAGTTTTATGTTACAAATATAGCATAAGCGAAATAAGCGTATGCTTGTAATGTACAATCGTACTAACCTACATTATACGGTGGAAGTATGAATAGAACCACAGTTCGTCAATGTTGTATGCTCGACCCGAGGTTGTGTAGATACTCGTAGATCTTTATACAACCACACTATAAAGCTAAGTTCATACCGAGAGCGAGTGAGCGTGCCAACGAAAAAGCTGCGAACTGAGCGAACCTTTGGTGAACCGAAGTATAAGGCAAAAACCTGGAATTGCGTAGATAGATCTGTATTCAACCAAAGTATAATACGGGTTGCAGACCAAGAGCTAAGCTAAGTTAGTTTAGCTTAGCTCGGAGGCAGTTTTCCATACTCGTGTGCAGACCGCAAACTATGCAAACAAGTATGGAAAACTGTATCAGCTATGCGAGCTAAGCTAAACTAACTTAGCTTAGCTCTTGGTCTGCAACCCGTATCAAACGAGGGCGAGTGTACGGGTATACTCACATGGTCTCACTGGCAACACTGGTAGTAAGACGTAAAACTGTGCTTCTCCCAATATTTATTTAATTTTATTTGATTTAATTAACTTTATTAGGTATTATTTGTGTTTAAAGCTCTTATTAGTGTGTGATATTAATAATTAACTATATAATTTCATAATTAGAAGTGAATGTTGGTGAATAACATATAGTAAAAGTTTTGCAAAGTCATCTGTCAAACAAACGAACTATTTAATTTAAAATACTTTGCATTACTTTTCTAATATTCGAGCAGTTGAGGTAAGTTTACGTAATATCGAACATTTAAACTATTTACATAAGTAGTAAACACCTAGTGAACATATCTCGATTAGCCGGCTCATTTTGGTTGGTGCCTTACACAAACCTAAGTGTCATACTTACAATAGGTAGTAACAAGTAATTATTATTTCTGTCTTTTGTTTATAAGTTTCTTGCGATCTTTTTAATCTATTATCAAGATGATGACCAGGAGGGCGCGTCAAGAGGAGGAAAAATTTCAATTAACGCTTATAGAACTTAAGAAATACAAGGCTTTGTGTGAGACACTACAAAGCGAGCATGATGATAATGAGAGGGAGATGTTACAGGTTTTAGAGAAAAATTCTCAACTAAGAACTGAGATGGCAGAAATTCATTCTCATTTGATTACATCTTTAGATGAACGCGATAGGTTACAATCAATAGTAAACAATTTTGACAGTTGTAGTAATGAGTTTGAGACAGCTCTCAAGCGTATCACCCAGTTAGAGGGCCTCCTAAGTGAGGCTAATAATCATATTAATAGATTGGAGTGTGCAGACCGGTCCATCAAAGCAGCCACTTCACAATCACTGTTTGATGAGCTGGTTGGTAACGCTCCATCTATGGTTTCTGCCAACTCAAACAATGAAGGTAACAAAGTTATTACAATTGACTTAACTAGTGACAATTAAATTATTCAATCAAGTAAAACCATAAACTCATCCAATAAACTGAAAAAGTATGTAAAGTTGAATAAACAAATTAAGAAAAAGGAAAAATTATTAAGAAAATTTAAAAATTCAGAATCAAATGTCAATTATTGCCGCAAGTATATAGCTCTAAAGGAAGATATGTCTATTTGTATTACTCAACTAGATAATAATCTTTTAAAATATGATACTGATATTCATTGCCTGCAGACAGAGATTGATCGCTTACAGGATTCTTTACTTAATATGACAAAGAAATATCAATTATCACAAAGTCAAATTAATGAACATATCTTGGCGTTGGATGACTTAGTGGATTTGTGTAAATACAATGAGCAAAGACTCCTATCGCTTACTATTAATAATCAGATCAGTGAACCTAGCTTGAAACCACAAAGTTGTTCTCAGCCTACCATTTTGAATGATAGTTCTGCAATGTTATCTCAGTCAGCGGTGATGAGTAACAGCTTTATTAATGATAGCACCTCCTTCTCACATCACAATACAAAGACAAACACCAACAATTTAGTAATGTTTAGTGATGAGATAGGTAGGAACATGAGCCAATTGTTGAGACAAAGGACAGGTCAAACCGTTACCAACTTTTGTATGCCTGGAGCAAGTTTTTCACATCATCATTTCACAAAACATCTTGAGTAGAACATACTGTCCTAATTCAACAATAATCATATTTATTGGGAGAAGGGGTAATGCAAATCTTAATACTATTAAAAGGTATTTCGACCAATTATTACACCTAAAAGTTAGAAAAATTATTTTACTTGCATTTCCCTACAGTAAGTTGTTGCCACAGGCCGAAAATGACTATAGATATAAATTAAATTGTAAATTACATACATTGACATTATACAATGATTTTATTGACTTTATTGACTCGAATGCTTTCATTAGAAGTTTTTATTTGACATGTGATAGTTGCTATCTATCTCAATACATTCAAAGACAAATAGCATCATCGCTAGCATATTATATTAATAACACAGCCAAAAATTTGGCTAATAACACTGCTTTTATTGAGCAGTCTAACTTGACATTGAATATAAGCTTGGAATCTGTTCCAAATCGTTTAAATTAAGTTATGAGATAATAGAGTCAATCTCTGGCAATATACAACATAGACAAGACATTGATAAATTTAAATATAAGTAATAAAACACACTTTCATCAACCACACATTGTACAAAAAATAATTTAAAAAATTGTATTAACCTGGTGCATCAAAATATACAAGGGTTGATGGGTAAGGAGTTAGAGTTGGAATTGTTCATGAACTGTAACAATATTGATATTTTATGTATTACAGAACATTGGTTAAAAAGCCACTAGTTCATTTTCAATTTCAACAACCACCAGGTTGCAAGCTCATTCAGCAGAGAAAAAATTATTCGAGGAGGCTCGTTAATTATAATAAATTAACTTTTAAAATTTAAAGAAAGGTCTGATATTGTGAGCCTCTCTGTTAAGCGAGTTATAGAGATATCTTGTGTCGAATTTGATCAGTTCATTGTTATGAGTGTATACAAGCCTCCATGTGCACATTTTGAAAGTATACTAGTAATTATGGAGGATGCCCTAAGCAATGTTAATAATTGCCATAAAACGGTTGCTGTTTGTGGTGACTTCAACATTAACATTTTAGAGAAATGTTCTTTATCAATTGATTTCTTAAATCTATTTAAATCTTACAATTTAAGTCATACTTTTTTAGAACCAACTAGAGTGACTGCCACAAGTGCTACCTGTATTGATAATATATTTATTAACACTAAGCCGTTACAAAAATCCTTAATTAATATGTTACAGTCTGATCACTGTGGGCAGTTAGTCTGTTGTCCAAGAAAAAGCCCTAAGATTCAGCGTAAAATTATTAATTTTAAACCTATAAATGAAAACCGATTGGAACTTTTTAAAAATAATCTATCAAATAAAATGCGTTGGTTGCCTATTCATGACCATCCGGATTAGTTATACAATTCATTATTTAAATTGATTAATGATGATTTTTTTACTGTATTTAAACCTAAAAAATTAAATGTAACTGACTGTCTGATGTTTAGTGATTGGGAAACTGAAGGCATTCATAAAAGTCGGATTAGGTTATATGAACTTTATAATGAAAAAACTTTTAATAATAGTCCAGCCTTTATTAATTATATAAAAAAATACTTAAATACATTTAGACAAGCTTTTTATGCTGCAAAATTTATTTGAAAAATAAAATAAAAAGCGCTGAAAATACCATAAAAGCAACTTGGAATGTGATCAATAGCGAAACTGGTAAAGCCAAAACACGCAGTCGCGACTACCTACTAAATATCAATAATGTGAGCATTGCAGAGGACTTGGAAGTAGCGATGGAATTTGATAAGTTTTTTGCTAATATACCCATTGTAACTACAGCGTCACTCAAATCGTCTTTCATGTCTGCTGAAATGCTGCTTAAAGACTGCGTGCCGGAATGTGTTACGGCCTTTGAATTTGTTGCTGTTACTACAGATGATGTTCTTAAACAATTTAAAACTATTAATATGAAAAAGACAAAGGATCTGTGGGGATTGTCAGTAAAGACTGTTTCGTCTGTTATTACATTAATTGCTCCACATCTTGCAACAGTGTTCAATGGTTGTGTCACTTCTGGAACATTTCCTGATTTAATGAAGTATAGCAAAATAACACCTTTATTTAAATCTGGTGACACATCAGACCCCTCAAATTTTCGACCTATTTCTGTATTGCCAACACTTAGCAAAAGTTTTGAGAAACTAATTCTTAGTCAGCTACTTAGTCATTTCAATAGACATAATCTTTTTCACAAGAAACAGTTCGGATTTACGAGGGGTTGTTCAACTACTGACGCAGCAGTTGAGTTACTGAAAAGTATTTTTGCAGCTTGGGAAAAGTCGCAAGATGCGTTAGGTATATTTTGCGACTTGTCTAAAGCCTTTGATTGTGTTCATCATGATACTCTTATCAGGAAATTATATAATTACGGCATTAAAAATAAAGCTCTCGATCTCCTGACTTCTTATTTGGGCAACAGAATCCAGAAGGTCGAGGTTAATGGTAAGACATCTCCAGGTTCTGCTTTGAAAATGGGTGTCCCGCAGGGTTCAATTCTCGGACCATTTCTATTATTGATATATATTAACGATTTACCTTATTACGTTAAGAATAATCATGAGATTGTATTGTTCGCTGATGATACCTCTTTGATTTTTAATATTAAACGACGACAGAGTAACTTTGACGAAGTAAACAATGCACTCTCTAAAGTTGTCAATTGGTTTAATGTTAATAATCTATTACTTAATAATAAGAAAACTAAACTTTTAAAATTTTCAATGCCCAATGTTAAACATATGCCAACCAATGTACAACTTAATGAATCTAGGATTGAGCCCGTCGAGACAACCATGTTTTTAGGTATTATGCTGGACACCAAACTACAATGGGGTCCACATATAGAAAGGCTTTCGGGCAAACTCAGTTCTGCAGCTTATGCAGTTAAGACAATTAGACGCCTCACAGATTTAGAAACAGCTAGAATGGTTTATTTCAGTTACTTTCATAGCTTAATGTCGTATGGGATTCTTCTCTGGGGGAATGCTGCAGACCTAAATACGATATTTGTTCTGCAGAAAAGAGCTGTAAGGCGAATTTATAACCTCAGTCCAAGAGTTTCTCTAAGAGAAAAGTTCAAAGAAATAAACATTCTAACTGTTGTATCACAATATATTTATGAAAATCTGCTATATGTACACAAAAATATTGACAAATTTTGTAAAAAATGTGATATACATTCTGTAAATACAAGACACAGGAATAATCTCGTAGTTCATAGCACTCGTCTCCACAAAATAAGTAGCTGTTTTATGGGGCAATGTATACGCTTTTATAACAAGCTCCCTTATAATATAAGAGACCTATCTATAAATAAGTTCAAAATTATTGTAAAAGCGAAATTGTGTTCGAAAGCCTATTATAAAATATCTGACTATAAAGACGACCAAAACGCTTGGGACTGAGCCGTTCTAATTCGACACACAAAAATAATTGTATTAAATATTTCTTTTTAATGACGTTTCGTAAGTACTTTCAAAGTTTACACGAAATAAAGAAGTATTTCATTTCATTTCATTACTAAGCTAGCAAGAAACAATGTGAACCATTGAAATGTACCTCAAAAATGTTAACTAAGCGAAGCTTGGGCGAACCAAAGTATACAGCGCTGAAGACGCCTGATATATATTTTTCATAGTTTAGTCACTAACGTAAAAGCTAATATTCTATTAAATGTCTGTCACCAGGTTGGTAGTAAGCAGACTCTGGGCTCCGAGGCGAAAAGTCTATAATGATGACTTGATGAGCTTAGTCACTAAAGGTGCAGATTATATTACATAACATTTTATATAGATATATTAGGTCCCACCTAATAGGGGGCGAGCCTATTGCTGTTACCGGGCACATCACCAGACTCTGTGCTAACACTTTTGCCCAACCCGAGAATCGAACCCGAGATCTCCGATCTGTAGTCGCATACGCTATCCACTGGACCACGGAGGCAGTCATTAACATTTCATAAAACACTATATAGCAGCAAAAGCCTAGTGGAGAGACCGACGGAATGCTACGCAGTGGGTCTCGGGTTCGAATCCACGACGCGCACCAATGATTTTTCGAAGTTATGTGTGTATTAAATTGTTAACTATCGCTAGCTAAACGGTGAAGGAAAACATCGTGAGGAAACCTGCGTGTCTGAGAGTTCTCCATAATGTTTTTGAAAGACAAGTGAAGTCTGCCAACCGGCACCTCGCCAGCGTGGTGGGTTATGGCCTTAGCCTTCTCATAGTGAGAAGAGGCCCGTGCCCAGCAGTGGGACAGTATATATATACAAGGCCGATAATGATGATGATGATTATAAAACATTGCAATATAACATGTTTCAGTAATGCGGAGACTGAGGGTCACATAATGTGGTCGTGATATATAACATGTTACGCCATCTGTACCCACCTTTAGTGTCTAAACACACTATGCCGAACTTAAGCGACCGTTGTTCAGCATGATTACGCCTGCAATGCTATTTACTGTCGACACATTATACCGAAATTACGTTGCGTTATAGCGTACAGTGTAACTTCGGTCGGGCATAACCCCGTAAGTTCGGCGGCAACTTTTCTAGTAGGTAGTAGCACACAAGCGTACTTCGTAGCACGAGCGTAAGTTCGGCACTTTTGGTGTGTCATATCAGCCGAATACGTCGGAACGGAAAATCGGCCGCTGAACTTCGGTCACGTAACTTTGGCATAGTGTGTTTAGACACTTACTTGGCCTCGCTTTGCAGACCACAGTCTGAATCTATGTTTAAAAGAGCAGAAAATAAGGTCGCCCACAAGTACAGTCCGCTCACCCGCTGTCAGTATAGCCTTCGCTCTATGTTACCCATATACCAGAAAAACAGCAGCAGCATCATAAATAAGCAAGAAAGAGACAGATATACAGCGAACAGCGTACTTTTATTGCTCTACTCATAACTTTAAAGACGAGGATCGCCATGGAGACCATTATTTATTATTATTGCCGTACTTGAAACAAACTGTGTGCTAGCATAATGTTCTGTTTCTAATATATAGACAATACCGGTAATTCAGTTGCGTACGACTCTTCTGTGTATATAAAATTTTTGCGTTACTGACTGACTGACAGACACAGCCAAAGTTATTGGACGCCAGAAGCTCCAATTTGGCATGTTTGTTCCTTGGAGATCGTAGGGGTACACACAAAGTAGGGATCGCCCGAAGTTTGAACAGAATCAGGAAAATACGGTAAAATTAAAGCGCTATGATGACGGAGTAAGAATGAAAAATGTGTTTTTTTTCTATCTTACCACATTTCATTTAGCGGGTGTTGCAAGAGGCGACTAAGGATAATACACGAAGTAAATACATACAAGTCTTTACTTAACTTTTACGATTTGTATACACAAAATTTATTAACAGTATTTATACACCTTAAGCTAATTTTACGGGATTAAGACCCGTCGTATGATAAATACTAATACTTAATACACACTCGTAGTATTCTTAAAGAAGAAGAAGAAGATAAGAGAGAAAGAAGAGACCGAAAACTCTACATCAAATCCTATGCCACCCCTCTAGACCAGCTTGGTATAGGAAGCCAAAGCCTTGTATTGTTTCACGATGTTACTATGACGGAAATAAGGAGAGGTGTATCTCCAGCAGCGGATGGTGACAGGTTGTATGGTTATGACACTTATTTAAAACGATTGATCTCTCATTTTCCTTGATTTAATTAGCATAACAGCTAAAAATCGGAATCCGCTTTCTAGACCGACCCGATATGACAGATTTGTTAGTATTTTGAGCGAAGGGGTACGCAGAGGTGTTACACACCCACATTTCACCAGTTATGTTTCGGTCCCAATGTAATTTTTACATTGGGATTGAAACGAAAAAAAAAATACGATTGCCATTTACCGGGCACGTTATTGAGCGAGCGATAATTAACATTTTGAATACACTCATAACTTCGAAAAGTCAGAGATCCGTCGTATCGGCAATCCGTTATGTACACCACTGGGCTATCGCCGTCTTTACTTTACTTGCAGGAAACATCCCAATTCAAAGAACCGTATTAAACATTCTCAGATCTAACATTAAAACCCAGAACACATTTATTTACCTGTAAAACAAAGTAACCCGTAATAACAAGATGTAACTTTCAGATTTAATTAGCAACCCTATTACTCAAGTTGGAAAGTTTTTGGCAACTTTAGCTTGATTTGTTGGCGAGAGAAACGGTAGGTCAATTTATTTTACTTCTGGTTCGATATTAAAGTATCCGAGTGTGTGGTTAAGAAGTTACGTAGAAAAGTGGTCATATTAAATTAGGTGAAAATGTAATAAATAGCAAACATAGGTAATTTTTATTACATACCACTATACTGGCCAAGAGCGGGCTCGCATAATGGAAACTTTCAGTCATGCATCGATCAATAACGATTTCCTTTATCGTTTAGCAAGCGATAGTTAATACTTTAATACGCAATTAACTACGAAAAGTCAAAGGTGCGCTCCCTGGGTTTAAATCGGAATCTTCTGCGTAGCTGTCTATTGAAGCGGCGATAGCCCAGTGGTGTACGTAACGGACTGCCGAGACGATGGTCTCGGGTTCGGTCCCCAGATTCCCCGGGCACACACCTCTGACTTTTCGATGTTATGTGTGTATTAAAAATTATAATTATCGTTCGCTTAATAATGTGCCTGGTCGATAGCAATAGGCTCGTCCCCTATTATACTGGGACCTAAATATAACTGGCGAAATGTGGGCGTGTAATACACCTCTGCCTACCCCTTCGAGGATGAAAGGCGTGAAGCTATGTTATGTTATGGCTGTCTATTGGTCTTGCCATTACTAGGCTATCGCGACATCGGCCGCGTGAATGTCAGTTTTTGCGGTAAATGTACTTATTTTTGCCTATGTCACTCTCCTGACTCCTAACATACTACCTCCTGATACAAAATAATACCATTGCAACGTGACAGCAGGACAAACAGACACACTTACCCATTCTTAATATTAGTATGGATATTGCTCGACAAACTTTATATTTTTACAACGAAATAATTCCAGTAAAATCTCCACAAGACATAACAGAAGTACTTGATCACCGTATAATCTGATTCCGATTAAGGCTGCCATTCACTATACGTACAACGCAGTGGATACTTACTTGAGGTCGAGTTTCATTAATAGCCGCCTAAGGGTCTCGAGGACCTTCGAAAACTTTGACCAAAAAGTTTTTATTAGAAACTGTTGCTCCCCCTTAGGGTGGCATTGTCACTTGATTTATTGGGACTGTCCACAATTCTTTCGTTCTTAATTTCCGTGTGAGTGTGTAGCCAATTCTGGCATCAATTGATCAATAAGCTTATCGTAGTCCACAGCTGGACATATGCCTCTCCTAACACGAGCCAAAGTACACGATCCGCAGCCTTCCGCTTTCAGTCCGTCCCGGCCACCTTTTCAGGTCGTCGGTCCACCTAACCGGCACTCTGGCACCGCAGTTTTCACATTGCTAGAAGGCAGCCAACATGGAGTTACGATACTAGCACTAAGACAAGAACCGGTACTGACAACTTTACGTGGTATCCGAAGCACGGTAGCGTTCTGATGTACATACCGCACGCGATCACCCACCCAAGAGGTGATCTATGTAAGCGTTGCTTAACTTTGCCTACCTACCTACCTACGAACGGCAAATACCCACTACGAAAGACCAAATTCCTTTCAGAACGGATTTTTTTAAGGGAGACCCACAAAAGAAATTTCCCTGGCGTAACAAAAAATCTCAATTATGGTAACCCTACCGACTCCGACCTCCGACAATATTTCACCGACGCCCCACCGTGGTTCGTTTCATTAGAAGTTAACAAAGAAGCTATTTATTTACACGATATTAAAAGCTGTGTAACGCTTCACAAGGTACCATATTACTATGGGTGTAATGTTTCAATATTGTGTAATACACCGGCTGGGTAAAAATAATGTGTAGTCTAGCAATAGAGATAGCTTAGTGAAGAGTTCGACAGACTGCTACGCGGAGAGTCTCGAATCCACGGCGCGCAACAATAACTTTGCAAAGTTGTGTGTATTAAATTGTTAGTTATCGCTTGCTAAACGATGAAGGAAAACAACGTGAGGAAATGCATGTCTGAGAGTGCTCCACGATGTTCTTGAAAGACATGTGAAGTCTGTCAAGCCGCACTTGGCCAGCGTGGTGGACTATCATATTGCCTTACCCTTGTCATTGTGAGAAGAGTCCCGTGCCCAGCAGTGAGACAGTTTATATACAGGGCTGCGTCTGATGATGAAGAGTCTAGCAACAGATATATTGAACGTGGTCTTCAATTGAAACTCTCTGGCTGGTTTGTTGGTATAGTACCTGACTGCTAGGTCAGAGGTCGTTTTTCGGTTCGATCCTCATTTAGGACGAATCTTTGGGGCAACACGATCATTTTTTCTGTATCTGGATGTAATTTTCCTTAATAATGTAGGTATTTAAATTTAATAATATAATAATAATATGGGTTCGATTCCCGAGTCGGGAAAGAGTGTTACTGGGTTTTTCCGAATACTCAGTAGCAGCCCGGAGTCTGGTGATGTGCCCGGTAATGGCAATAGGCTCGCCCCCTATTACGTGGGACCTAAAAATTTATGGCGAAATGTGGGTGTAATATTTACACCTCTGCCTATCCCTTCAGGGATACAGGCGTGAGACTATAAATAAAAAAATAAGAGTAGGTATATAAGTATGTTTATCAGTTATCTGGTTACCATAGTACTAGATCTGCTTATTTTGGGCTCTTGCGGCCCGTTTGTAACATGTTCTAGGATATTACCATTGTTTTACTTGTTACGTGTATTTTCCAAACATATGGTACCCATAATAAAATACACGGCATTTTGGCAGGCGAACACAGCCCACACACACACAAGCCCAACGTGTAGAGGCCTTTTGAGACTACCATGTAAAATGCGATATGATGCCTACTAACATAGAGGAGCATCTATAATTTTATTGCACTATTAAGCATAGTAACGGATTAGCCACAGCAGGGGTAAAAAATATTTGGAATATTGGGTGATAAATTGATGAGTCCGATTAAGATTGCGGGAAGCAGTTGGATGTGATGAACTCACCAACTTATCAAATGGCCGCCTAAGCAAACAAATTTTTGCCATAAAAGCAGCAAGAGGGCAAAACCAATGTTGGTGGCTAGGGGCACAGCTAGAGGAGTGGAACGGTGCGGCACCGGTTCTGCCGTCCCGAGTCTGGTGACAAAAGTGACCGGGGACGAATTTCCTCTTTATAATGACACTTCAATCCCCGCGCAAATAACTTTTATGAATTTCCTCTAGCCGACGACCAAGATAAGCCAGAGAAGTAAAGTACGATACTAGTGCGTCATACAATATTATTTAGAAGGTCTCAGTCACGATAAATGACTTATTTAAAGGTATAAATACCTCTGTAACGGCTTGTAACGGTCGTAGTCCCTCCGCGAACACGACCGTTCCAAGCCACAGAGAGAGAATAACAGAGGTATTTATGCCTTTAAATAAGGCATTTAACGCGACTAGAACCCGCTTAATAATAGGTATTGTATGATGTGTACACAAATTGCAAAAGTTTAAAATCGATAACACTAGTGCGGCCACTCTTGAAAATCCACTCCAATCAACCGTCAAAGGTATTCGGGACCGTAGTGCCGCCAAACACATTTAGCTCGACTCAAATGCCTTATGGTTTGTAAGCGTATTTCTTTTTCACATAGTAATTACATTTATAGTATCTTAATTTGCGTTATTTTTTAAACAAAATTTTGACCTTCTTTTTGAAGGTCTCTTTTATTTGTCTTTTTTTTGGTGGTAAAATCCCTGAAATGTTAATCATGTTAATGCACAGCACGGTACGTTAGACAGAATAACACGATTATTTAAAAGGTGACGTTAAAAAATGTATTTTTGTTAAGTAATATAATAAACCGCGACCATATTACTTGACCCTGAAATCCAAGCATTTCTGTTTAATATAACCTCAACTCAACAAAGCTTCTCCCCGCTTACGTAAAGCTCACGATAAAGTTGCCTACACACACTGGTTAAACACTTCCCCGAACTGATAAGACCGGAGAATGTAAGTGCTATCCGCGAGCAACCAGCCTAAGTTGCGAACGTGAGTTGCTAACTAATGTTCATATTAAGTTGTTCGTGTTGAAAAGTTGTTCAGTATAAGCCGTTAATCTTCGTCACAGTGTGGTAGAATGTCAGGAACCGCGTACGAATTAAGATGTTTACACGAATTCGGTATTGGCATTAGTTTCACCGAACCGAGTTGACGCGAGTAAGTTGTAACTCGATGTGACTCGGATTAAAATTTGGACCAACCCGAGTTGAAATGTCGCTGATACGAGACGTTTGGTGCACTCAGTAAGAACTTTTACTAATCACCTCTGCATGTTTTAGTTTTATGACTAGCTGGAGGGCTTGTAACACAACATGATTAAATTAAAAAGAGCGGATGGGCAAAGTACCTACTTATCTTTATCATTTACGAAGAGAAATTAATAAAACCAATAGAGTTCTGTAGTGATAGCCTGGTGGAGAGACAAACGCTGCCCAGAGTTAGTATAATACGCACATATCTTGTTATATATCTCATAATGACAGTTACTATATTTCATAGTTTTGTTTAGTCTGTAAGCCTTCTATAAAACTAAATCTTCTTTCGCCTAGCGTTACTCCGGATTTGACTGAATATTAGCTTTTCCACAGAGCGACTGCTGACTGACTTCCGCAATCCAAAGAGATAGCGATATTCCATGCTTTAGACTAGTGTCAGTTTATTCAGACATAGGTACTGACTCCCTATAAACGACTGTCAAAGATCTTCATGACTACCAGAACCGGCAACTTAACGTGCTCTCCGAGGCGCGGGACAAGCGATAATTAATAATTCAATACGCACATATCTCCGAAAAGTCATTGGTGCGCGCCTAAGATTCGAACCCGATACCCTCTGCATGGCAGTTTGTTGGTATCTCCACTAGGCTATCGCTGCTTATATTCCTATAAAAGTAAATAAAATAAATAAATATCTCCGAAAAAGCTTTAGTCCGCACCGGAGGTTTGAACTCGCTACTCTTTACGAAAGAGTCCGTTGGTCTCTCCACAAGGATAACGCTCGCATCTACACCTTTAAAATAAAAATTTACAACAATATTATTTATTATACAAGTCATGTTAGTTTAAAACTATTTATATCGAATCCCACCAGCACTGATAGCTTAACAGAAAATGATTTTATATGGCTTCCATTTTGTTAAATAAGTTTACTGACCAAGTCAACTCGGTTAAGAAGAAAATCGACTTGAGCCGAGTAGAATGTTAGCCACAGTAACTCGGGTTACTTAACTCAATTCGCCCATCGCTTAGAGCTGTAAAGTACTGACATGAGCCTTGGAGATAGCGGTCCTTGTTTGTCCCTATAAGTGTGAAAGAGATGTTGCATCAACATGAGATATGGCGGTTACACTATGATAAAATATTTTTATATGTCTTCATAGTGTACTATAAATGATATATTTGACGTGTTTTAGTCTGTGTACAATTTAACGATAATCTAGAGAAGATCCTAATAAAATATGCACTCACAGGGTGCAATACTGACTTTTCAAAGTCTTTGGGACAAAATCTACGTATCTGAGAGTTCTCCATAATGTTCTTGAAAGACATGTGAAGTCTGCTTCCTGCACTTGGTCAGCATAGAAGACTATAGCCTAACCTTTCTTATATTGAGAGCTGGAGCTTGCCCAGCAGTGGGACGGTTTTATTTATCGTACAGATGATGATTGATAATGAGCATTAGTATTGACAGCTGTCACAAAGATTAAGCTATATTTAAGGCTACGTTGATTGACGCTTTTGCTGCCTCACACAGAATTATTATAAATTATCCTGTGAAATAACACTGTATAAATCTCGCCCCATTTCTTGGAACGTTTCATTTATTAATATTTTTCTAAGCAGCACAAAAATAAAATCAAATCTGTTTGTAGTTTAGTCTTTACGGAATAGTTTCGCAACCTCGCATGAAGAATAACACCTGACCCGTATTATTGGGTAAAAACAGACATAAATCACCATCTAGGTCAACCTTAGAACTTCCCTCGTCAGCAAAAACGTTACCAACGTTACTTTACTTACTTTGAGGCACAGATAGTATAATACTACTAGTGGCCCCGAAATTCAACCTCTTTGCCTGAGCTTTAGCTTATAATGACATCTTCAAATTAAATTCAACCTTTTTGTTCAATGATCTTCAGTTTTTCTTTATACGTCTGTGAGTTTTCTACTTTCACTTTGAGAACATTATGATAAACTAAACGTGCAGATTCCCTCATAAGTTATATAATAAATTATGTTAGTATGTATGGTTAGGTTCCGAGTATTTCAGGTAGAAATTCAGGACAAATCTGAAATGTAAAATGTTACAAATATGAAACTAAAAAAAATTGGTTGCCTGTAAAGTCGGTATACGGGCGAAAGTTTTACGTGACAACGACTTTGAGTGGTAAAATAATTTTAATGTGAATATTCATTCGTATAGTAGGAAGAAGGATGAAAGACTCGTGCCTTTCACTTTATATGTCTGTCTCTCTCGCTCTTAGGCGGGACGCGTGCCTCTCACTCGCTCTCATTGTGAGCGCATAACGTGAGCGGAGCGTAACGCAGTTTCTTGAAGTGTCACCCGGCAAACCAATTTATAAGACGTTGTCACGTCAAAATAAATAAACATAACCTTAATTTAATAATTTAAAGCTCCATTATATCCATATATTATATTTCAGCAAACATTATTATATACTAACGCACAATATATCAAAGGAGAAACCCAGTTATTTAAAAGCTTTCGTAGAATTTTTAGGGTCAAAGCCCAAATAATAAATTATACTGGTGACACAATACTATGGACTAAAACCTTAGGAGACCATTATTTAACATCTTGAAAGGATCGAAGACCATTTTTAAGTTACATTGTGTATTTACTGAATATAAATTGTTATGGTACTTATTTTGTAAAGGGTACGCAATCAGTTTTTCAAGGGTGTAAGGATAGACGTATTATTTATGAAGAAATAAATATACTTTTATTGAGAGAGTAGATGAGCCCGCGGTGAGCGGTTACACCCGCGTTATTAAGGGCTACTGCTCCGCTTTCGTAGCTCATAGCGTGATCTTATATAGCTTTCATCGATAAATGGGCTATCTAACACTGAAATAATTTTACAAATCTGACCTGAGATAAGCGCGTTCAAGCAAACAAACGAACTCTTTAAGCTTTATAATTATTATCTTAACATATAAAATCCTTGCGTTACTGACTGACTGACAGACACGCTACAGCCGAAACTATTGGGCGTAGGAAGCTGAAATTTGGCATGTATGTTCCTTGGGGACCGTAGGAGTGCACTAAGAAGGGATTTCCCGAAATTCCCACGGGATAGGCCAAAACGGGTAAATTAATAAAAAATTGCTGGCGTAGCTGCTGGCGTCCTCTAGTATTATTATATTATAGATAAGATAGAGCATACACGTCGTTAAGCATATACGATTCTGGGCTTATGGGGCACATCAGCATAATATGGCTCATTTTCTGTGGTAATACGCAAAGAAATCCTGTTATAGGTTGAACAGCCTTGTTGATTTCAGCATGGATGTGCCAGTTCTTCCGGGGTAGTACTACATTCTCACAGCATATCGACGTAAAACTAACGGTATCTATACCGTTGCGTTTGGTTCGATGAGTAAGAGTGCCGGAGGCCCCATCTCATTTTCCTTCTTCCTCATTCCGCTCCTATTCCTTTTTCCATCCAGGTCCTCAATGGTCTTGTGACCTCTATGGGGTTGCAGGTATCCATGGGTGGTGATTGCTTACCATCTAGAGATCGGTTTGCTCCTTTGCCCCTAGGCCATAAAAAATACACCGGATATACGCAGAGACCTGCCTACCTCTTCGGGTAACAGGCGTGAGTCTATGCATGTGTGTTTGGATACACGCGATTTCAATCACCATAATTTACAGAAACACCTTTCCATACAAAAATTGAGTACTAAGCGATTTTGATAGGCTTATTCAGAGTGTCCAGAACGCTACCGCTCGTTTCTGCTTTAAAATAGGTCGCAGATCACACGTTACGCCGTTTCTCAATGAAAAATTCATTTTGAAAATGAAAACGAGACGTTAGTTTCATCTGGCGTCACTTATGTTTGGCATTGTCAAATATCAGGAGCCTGACTATATTTGTGCCAAATTGAGTTGGGTTGCTAATAGGCGCGAGTGCACGAGCAGGCAGTTTTCACAGCAACTATTTTTTTTATCGCACAAAACAGCAGCATTTAAGGGCAGTTTCCGCTATGTGGCGTCTAAGATCTGGAACAACTTGCCGCCGCCCATCAGATCTCTAAATACTATTGGCACTTTCAAACGACAGCTACGGTGGCACCTCATTGACGCACAGCGGAAACTGAATACATTAAATTAAATTATACATTATATGTATGTGTCAATCTACTAGCAAAATTTATAGTGTAGAACTTAACATAACGCAGAGTTATTTCATTTGTGTAATTATTCGATTATTTTTCCTTTTATTATAGTGTTGTAACACTTTTGTTTTAGTTTACGTGTTTAATATGCTGGTTGACTTTCGTGAGTCATTTATCCGCAGGTTGCGGTTGAAAATCAGTGCCTGACATAATTTTATGTCAGGCGTATACTGAACCGTGACCTATTCTTGCCATATTCAATGTGTTTGTATTTTTACTCTGTTGTGTATAATAATGTATATCTTTGATCCGTTTTTTGTACTTGTAGCGTATGTATGTATGGCAAAAATAAAACCTCATTTCATTTCATTTGAGCGACATAATCCGTTTCCACCCCATACTCTTCTCCATAGCACCTTAAGTTTACGTATCATCTGCTAAACAATATACGTATTTTATCCGAAACCTCTTTAGATTGCCGTGAACCTTTCATCGTCGGTGCGTCCACGTATCACTTAGGTTGTGTTTCCACTATCGTGTAACGACAGATTAGTATTGATTAAAGCGTAGTGTCTTTTGTATTTAAGCTAACTAATTTAACCATCTTCCAAGGGTCGTAGCGTAATGAAAATTGGCAGCTGTATGTCGTTCTGATGACAATACAATAATATGATACAATCGAACTGATCTGATGATGGAGCCAGAAGATATGAACTGGAACTCGACACGTATGTTATTAACTATGTAATGGGATCTAAGGTAACTAATTTAACCATCTTCCAAGGGCCGTAGCGTAATGAAAATTGGCAGCTATATGTTGTTCTGATGACAATACAATAATATGTTACTATCGAACTGATCTGATGATGGAGCCGGAAGATATGAACTGGAACTTCATGATGGAAAATCGTATGATAGCTGTTTGTATTTCTGAGAAAAGTCTTTTAATGAACTTTGACCACGATTAGCTTTCAAGGTCTGATGAAGAAGCCGGAAGATAGGTACTGGTATTCCATGATGGAATATTTATCGTATCATAGTCGTGTTTGCACTTGTGAGAAAGACCTAAATGGACTTTGAACATGATCAGATTTTAAGGTTATAACAAACCTATTATAAATATATTAACTCACTTTTATTAGGTCGACCTGTATGTAATGGAATCGGAAGCTTTTACAATAAAATATTATAATTAAAAGCATATAGTTTACACTTCAGCCCAGAAATAGAGACAACTTGAACAATCCATAATTTATTTTTTATGTTTGTCGTGCATTTATAAAAGCGTGTTTTCTAGTGTTTTTTAAACTATCAATTTATTAAATGATGATGATGTTCACACGTAGAACGATACGATTAACTGACTTTCATGTTTTTTATTGCAGTGACGACAGATTGGCACGTTAATGGGAAACGGCAGTTTAAAAACGATAAAATGTCCGGACTAATCTTGCTTCGTTGTTGACTATCTATAATATTTTTTTTAATAATAAAATTTTGTATTTTCGACAAATTAATCCACACCAACGACAATGTGATTGCATAGTCGAATAATGGCGTCACGATCCATTGGGAACTAGGTTTAAAAGGGTTAGGTGACGACTCGCCCGGTAAAAATCTCGCCCGCGGGTGAAAGAAATCACCCATCTATGACATATATATAAGAATGTACATCAGTGGGCCACTTGTCACCAGGGGTATAACTGGCCCAGTCATAAAAATATATTCGGGCGAGTGCGGCCTCAACATCTGATCAAACGGTATAACTCGCCCGCGGGCGAGTTTTCGACCGGGCGAGTTGTCGCTTAACCCAGGTTTAATATGTAGTAGAGTGTTGCTCATTTCAGTATGAATGGGCCGGCTCGACTAGGAAAGACCTTTTCACAAAATATCTACTTAAATAACAGTATTTATACTGCGTGCCCGGTAGATGGCAATAGGCTTGCCCCCTATTACATTGGGACCAAAACATAGCTGGCGAATTGTGGGTGGGTAATACACCTCTGCCTACTCCTTCGGGGATAAAAGGCGTGAAGTTATGTTATTTATACTGCTGCGTTTTGGTTGGTGAGTGAGAGTGCCGGAGACCCTATCCTATTTTCTTTCTACCTCATCCCACTCCTGCTCTTATAATATTCAAATCCTTGCGATAGGCACCATGAGTTGTGTTTTCGCACAGAGCCGCGGGTATGAGCCGCGCGTACCACTTACCATCAGATGAGTCACTGACTTATCTATATTTTGCTAGCAATGAAACAATGAAAGATAAATTTACGGTCAAAGTGTCGAAAAAACATGTACACGTATTACAGTGGGACCATCTAGAGACGACAGTCGTCAAACATAAAATAATTGTTACGATACAGTGGAAACGCGCTCTTCTCAGTGAAAACATGATGTTGAAATTCAGCCTCTTTACCCAATATAGGCTTGAAATGGATTTTTTTTATAGAAAATTCTGTTCAAACCGATTAATAAAATGGAATCCTATAAATCCTAATTTCTATTATAAACGCGAAACTTTGTGAGGGTGGATCTAACTAATGCCCGTCACGTACTCTTTCACGTAAAAAATACTGACCGGATTTGGATGAAACTTTGCAGAAATATAGTTTTTATCCCGACAACTGATTTCTACGTGAGCGAAACCACAGCTGTACATTGCTACTTGAATCGGCAGCAAATTAAAATATTATTTGCTGCACTATTTTTATTGTTATTTGTGTTTTTGTATTCTCTATTCTCGTTTTTAAACATAGATAACACAACTTCATAGCGATTTTGAAATAAAACATTTTCAATTTTCATCAACGATTGTATCGACTGGTATTCCAAGTTCCACATAGTTAGTACCAATTTATCAAAATTACACGGTGGCTTGCTTGCGGCTATATCGACAGTGCCACACAGCAGGGAATTTGGAAACCATTTGATAACAATTTAGATTTCAAAGGTTATGTTCAAAATAGTGATATTAGGTGCTTAGTGCTTTTGACAACAATGCGCTTATTGTTTCAATTTCATGTACAGTCAGCCAAAAATACGGTCTAAACTAAATTTCACGTCAATAAACAACTAGGTTGATTTTGCTTTGAAATAATATTCTGTCAATTTTACCCTAAACCTTCCTGTTATTTTGATGACACTGATGGATTTCTCAAAACTGTTAGACTACTTTCTTTGCTGACCTTACACGTTTTAGTTAGGCAGCTGTTGGTTGATGGCAGCAATATTCTAATACTGGTAAAGAGAACAAATAACTGCTACGCAAGGAGTCTCAAGTTCAAAACTCACGGTGCACCACCGACTTTTCGAGGCTAAATGCAAATTTTATCGCCTGCTAAGCAGTGTAGCTTGCTAAATGGTAAGATAAACATTATTTGGATACCTGCATGTCTGAGTTTGATTTTTTTTTAAGTTATTTAGTTTTCTAATGGATTAATGTAGTTCATACGACATTAAATGGTTGTATTTACTATCTGTACGATTCATTTGAATTTTACTTCTCGTAATTGCATCTATACATATAAATAAAATTGAAGTGTCTGTCTGTGATTTCAAAATAACTATGTTTTTTCAAGTGCATATAGTAAGTTACACGATGCTAAGTCCAAAACAACCCTTTTTAACATTTTTGTCTGTCTGTCTGTCCGTCTGTCTGTCTGTCTGTCTGTCTGTCTTTCTGTTTGTCCGGGGTAATCTCTGGAACGGCTGAACCGATTCAAATGAGATTTTCACTGCAAGGTAGAGGACTTTATAGCGCTACATATAGGCTTAAATTTGACCCGGTAGTTGGCGCTGTTGTCGCGATAACAAGTCTTTACTTCTTCTGCTCATCTATACATATAAATAAAATTGAAGTGTCTGTCTGTGATTTCAAATTAACTATGTTTTTTCAAGTGCATATAGTAAGTTACACGATTCTAAGTCCAAAACAACCCTTTTTAACATTTTTGTCTGTCTGTCTGTCTGTCTGTCTTTCTGTTTGTCCGGGGTAATCTCTGGAACGGCTGAACCGATTCAAATGAGATTTTCACTGCAAGGTAGAGGACTTTATAGCGCTACATATAGGCTTAAATTTGACCCGGTAGTTGGCGCCGTTGTCGCGATAAAAAGTCTTTACTTCTTCTTCTTCACATCTATACATAAAAATAAAATTGAAGTGTCTGTCTGTGATTTCAAAATAACTATGTTTTTTCAAGTGCATATAGTAAGTTACACGATTCTAAGTCCATAACAACCCTTTTCAACATATTTGTCTGTCTGTCTGTCCGTCTGTCTGTCTGTCTGGCTTTCTGTTTGTCCGGGGTAATCTCTGGAACGGCTGAACCGAATCAAAGGAGACTTTCACTGCAAGGTAGAGGACTTTATAGCGCTACATATAGGCAACAATTTGACCCGGTAGTTGGCGCTGTTGTCGCGATAACAAGTCTTTACCTCATCTGCTCATCTATACATATAAATAAAATTCAAGTGTCTGTCTGTGATTTCAAAATAACTATGTTTTTTCAAGTGCATATAGTAAGTTACACGATTCTAAGTCCAAAACAACCCTTTTTAACATTTTTGTCTTTCTGTCTGTCCGTCTGTCTGTCTGTCTGGCTTTCTGTTTGTCCGGGGTAATCTCTGGAACGGCTAAACCCAACCAAATGAGACTTTCACTGCAAGGTAGAGGACTTTATAGCGCTACATATAGGCTACATTTTGACCCGGTAGTTGGCGCTGTTGTCGCGATAACAAGTCTTTACCTCTTCTGCTCATCTATACATATAAATAAAATTGAAGTGTCTGTCTGTGATTTCAAACTAACTATGTTTTTTCAAGTGCATATAGTAAGTAACACGATTCTAAGTCCAAAACAACCCTTTTTAACATTTTTGTCTGTCTGTCTGTCCGTCTGTCTGTCTGTCTGTCTTTCTGTTTGTCCGGGGTAATCTCTGGAACGGCTGAACCGATTCAAATGAGACTTTAACTGGAAGATACAGGATTTAATTGCGCTACATATAGGCTACAATTTGACTCGGTAGGTAGCGCTGTTGTTATGACACTAATTTTTGTATAATTATATATAAAAACAAAGGGTCAGTCATATTGAAATCTGGAATACCGCCGGCTGTATAAAGATGAGATTGGCAGAGAACTTTCTAAAACGTTACTTTTTTCCGCGTGCGAAGCCGCGGGTACCAGCTAGTTAGCAATAAAAACGTTGGTGCAACACATTTTGCGGCAGCCGTCAAGTTTACTGTTAAAGTTATTGTAAAATTTGACTTTAGCTTTTACTTTAACCGGTGATGTGGTGCAATCCACTCTTAGATATGGTATTTTATTGTGGGGCAACTCAACCGACATAAGTAAGGTATTTATCTTACAAAAAAGGTGTGTTAGGGCAATATGCGATGCGGCCCCACTTGATTCTTGTAGGCCTCTATTCAAGAATCGACATCTGCTTACCTTTACTTGCATTTACATCCACGAAATTGGTATATTTGTTAAAAGACATCCTGACCTTTTTCAAAAAGTGAGTGCAACTAAAAAATTTGGTACTAGAGACGAAACTAAATTATTGTTACCAAATATGTCAACTACCCTTTATAAAAAGAATAGTTATTGCATGTGTATCCAGGTCTTTAACAAAATACCTAAGTCTATAAGAGAATTGCCATATCGCGCTTTACGTATGCACTCAAACAATGACTTATTTCTATATGTTTTTACTCCATACAAGATTTTATGTGTAATAATAATCAATAATAATATTGTAATGACATGAATTGACATACTTACCTAATATAATGAAATTTTAAATTAGAAATTTTAGTTATTTAATTTGTATTTTGTCTGTTTGTTTAACATGTTAATTCATTTAATAATTATTTTTGTATCTTTATATATTTTGACATTGTTTTAACCTTTCTTTTTCAAGTAATTGTTTGTTTAATGTAATAATAATCCATATTTTTAATTTGTAATTTTGCACACCGGCTATGGTGAGACATGTTGTACTATAATATGATGTTGAAACACCTACCTGTAACCATGTTTCTTGCAAATAAACATTCTATTCTATTCTATTCTACGCGATCGAAGTTCCGCGACCGAATTTACGTTCCGACGTATTCGGCTTATATGATACACCATAAGTGCCGAACTTACATGACCAAAATTCCGTTGCGCAACTTTGTGTAGTATCTTAGTCAGCAATCGAATACCGAACTCCGGTCGTGTATAGATAATGTATGCTCTACTACTAGAAAAGTTGCCGCCGAACTTACGCGCTTAGGCCCGACCGAATTTACGCTGTACGTTATAACGCAACGTAATTTTGGTATAGTGTGTCGTCAGTAATTCAAATACCATTGCAGGCGTAATCATGCCGAACTTCGGTCGCGTAATTTTGGCATAGTGTGTTTAGACACTTAGAGTAGAGTACGACCTTTTATAACCAAGCAGTCAAACTAATGATATAAGTTAATGAATGTTACCGTGTTTCTAAATGTTACTCGATGAAAACACTTCCATGTGGATGCACCATTCTTCATCTTCTTTTTGAGTCGATGAACGCAACAAATAAAAGTATATTTATTTTAGATCACACCAGCCCAGTATGATATGTAGCCACTGCAATTGTGCTATCAGAGGCGTGATTCAGACCAACTTGTCTGCAAGGACTATCCCGTAAGTCTAATCTTGTGCTTGCTGCTAAGCCAGAGAATGTGGGTTCGCATTTATGTATTTGACTGTGTGTGAGTTATAATCGCAGTTCAGGTTTCACTCATCGAGAATCTCTTCTGTGACACCCGTCAAGAAAAACATAATTCGCGCAATAAAAACTTAAAAACTTCGCACGAAAAAGCAACGGCACTCAGATTCGACGCAATCGCATTCACTCACAAATATCAAACTGAACGTATATACCTACGGCAACATGCATCGCTGTTGTGAGCATAAACGTTGTTTATTAAATCGGTGTCATCATGTAACTGAGAGCTTACGAGTTAGCGACACCAGTTGTGTTCAGCTTGTGTGTTATAGTAGGAGAGCTAACATCAATTTTGGGTAGATATTTGAGGCAAGCTGAAAACTTGCCTGATACCTCTCCTATTATATATTACACGGAACTGCAGACCTAGCTGGCGAGTAGCGGGGCTTTATAAAATTACGAAAATTAAAAAAAATGCCTGCCCCGACTAAATAATTTAGCTTAATTTTATTTTATTCTTTATATATTAAACTACAACGTTTAAAAGTTGCACGTTACCTCAAATACATTTTTGGAAATAAGTATGTATTAAATTTTTCAAATTTCATGTTTTCAGCTCGACTCAAATACCTACTCAATATTGATGCCAGCTCTCGGACCATTACTAGTTGGTGCAGTGTCTGTTGCATAAATTGTAGGGTATTGTTTTGCTTCACTGGTTTAGGAATTATTCACACATGTGTGCTACGACAGTGAAATAGGAAAGGCTAATATTCTGTGAAATGTGACTAGACTACAAAGCGGAGTCTGATCTCAAAGGCGTCTTGGATGCAATCGGGATAATCCTTTAACCACAGAAATTGAATCACTTTCTGTGTAAGTGACGATGATCATGATAATGACTTAGGACAGTGATATAAATAGGACTTGTCTTTCATTATGAAATGGGTGCGTGTCAATATATTTTGTGTTAAATGGAATGCACAGCTAATACAGTAGGTAGTGGGAATGAGAAGATACACGGTATTCGACATGACAAAGTGTTTACTACATTCTTCTTCCAAAATCGGACTTTAACCAAATACAAATATGGCGTAATATCACTTTATAAGAATACTAGCTGGTACCCGCGGCTTCGCACGCGGAAAAAAGTAACGTTTTAGAAAGTTCTCTGCCAATCTCATCTTTATACAGCCGGCTGTATTCCAGATTTCAATATGACTGACCCTTTGCTTTTATATATAACTAGCTGGTACCCGCGGCTTCGCACGCGGAAAAAAGTAACGTTTTAGAAAGTTCTCTGCCAATCTCATCTTTATACAGTCGGCGGTATTCCAGATTTCAATATGACTGACCCTTTGCTTCATAACAACAGCGCTACCTACCGAGTCAAATTGTAGCCTATATGTAGCGCAATTAAATCCTGTATCTTCCAGTTAAAGTCTCATTTGAATCGGTTCAGCCGTTCCAGAGATTACCCCGGACAAACAGAAAGACAGACAGACAGACAGACAGACGGACAGACAGACAGACAAAAATATTAAAAAGGGTTGTTTTGGACTTAGAATCGTGTTACTTACTATATGCACTTGAAAAAAACATAGTTATTTTGAAATCACAGACAGACACTTCAATTTTATTTATATGTATAGATGTATAGATGAGCAGAAGAAGTAAAGACTTGTTATCGCGACAACAGCGCCAACTACCGGGTCAAAATGTAGCCTATATGTAGCGCTATAAAGTCCTCTACCTTGCAGTGAAAGTCTCATTTGGTTGGGTTTAGCCGTTCCAGAGATTACCCCGGACAAACAGAAAGCCAGACAGACAGACGGACAGACAGAAAGACAAAAATGTTAAAAAGGGTTGTTTTGGACTTAGAATCGTGTAACTTACTATATGCACTTGAAAAAACATAGTTATTTTGAAATCACAGACAGACACTTCAATTTTATTTATATGTATAGATGTATAGATGAGCAGAAGAGGTAAAGACTTGTTATCGCGACAACAGCGCCAACTACCGGGTCAAATTGTTGCCTATATGTAGCGCTATAAAGTCCTCTACCTTGCAGTGAAAGTCTCCTTTGATTCGGTTCAGCCGTTCCAGAGATTACCCCGGACAAACAGAAAGCCAGACAGACAGACAGACGGACAGACAGACAGACAAAAATGTTGAAAAGGGTTGTTATGGACTTAGAATCGTGTAACTTACTATATGCACTTGAAAAAACATAGTTATTTTGAAATCACAGACAGACACTTCAATTTTATTTTTATGTATAGATGTGAAGAAGAAGAAGTAAAGACTTTTTATCGCGACAACAGCGCCAACTACCGGGTCAAATTTAAGCCTATATGTAGCGCTATAAAGTCCTCTACCTTGCAGTGAAAATCTCATTTGAATCGGTTCAGCCGTTCCAGAGATTACCCCGGACAAACAGAAAGACAGACAGACAGACAGACAGACGGACAGACAGACAGACAAAAATGTTAAAAAGGGTTGTTTTGGACTTAGCATCGTGTAACTTACTATATGCACTTGAAAAAACATAGTTATTTTGAAATCACAGACAGACACTTCAATTTTATTTATATGTATAGATGTTAAAGTTAACAGGGTTGCTAGACAAATGAGGCGTAATCTACCCCGATTCGCTGCGGGAACTATTTTTAAGTCCGGCAATACTAGAGCTTCGCTGTTATTGATTATGTCAAGATGTCAATTGTCAAATATTATATCGAACGTCAAACGAATTGAACGCGCTGAACGCGCATCATTTTAAAAGATTTTGATTATCTTTCTTGTTTATACTACACCTATTACGAGTTCAAGTTTTACGAAGTGTAGGACATAATAATGGCATCAAATACAAAAAGCGTGTACGTAAACAGCCAAACAAAGTAAGTATGCACAACTTATTCTGTTGCACATAACACTTGCGTGTTATTCTTTTTACTGCACACAAACTTATGCCTATCTTTACGTTAAATTCTGTATATTTCAGGGAAAAAAGCGTAAACTTTACCGGAGCTGAAGTCGATAGACTTCAATCGTTAATAACCAAACATCAAAATGTATTATTTTGTAAGAAAAATGCTATAAGTAGTAAGCAAAAGGATAGCGTGTGGACTTTAATAGAAAGCGAATATAATGCCCTTGGAGAGATCCCGCGCACTGTGAAGCAGCTCAAATACAAATTTGAGAATATCTAGAGAGTGGCAAAAAGGTACATAAATAGATACAATGATAAATATATTGAAGGGCCTGGTGCTCAAAATTTCATACTTATTTATTCTTCGCGACAGACATTAAAAAACTCTATAGTGAATAGTGTATTCGAAACCGCGAGTGAAAATCGTGTAAAAATAGTGCTATCCAATCGTGTGGTAGGTATACCGGGTTCGGTTCCCGGACGCGTCAAAGTGATAAAATAACGCTAGAATAGTGAAAATTCGCAAATCGATAATAAGTAGTGCCGTGTAGTGTATACGCATTAAACTTATACTTGTGCTAACCGTAGGGACTTAGATATCGATCATAAATAGTGTTATCAGTTGTAATAGATAAGAACTAATAGTTGATAAACAGCTGTTTTGTTTACATAGTCGTTTTATAGTTTTATAAGTGTTTTTAGCTTTGAATAGGCTTGAAATCATGTTTAAATAGTTTCTTATTGTTATAGTTATTGGTTTACATAGTCGAAATAATCGTAATAATAAACATTTGCATGTTTATCATAAACTTTATGTACGATAGTGTTTTCTTAAGAAAATTTGTATTTTTACTCATTCATCGTAGGTTTTACTATGTTATCTTAGAATTCTAATTAAATTCTAAAGAATAAAGCTATTTCCATGGCGTTTGTTTTATTAGATGCTCCATATAGTTGCACACAACGTCCCACCAAAATTACATACATAACTATAGAATTTCATAGTTTTTTTTATAGTAAATATAGTGGGCGGATCCTTGTGTGACAACATTTTTCGATAATTTTTCTTGAATAACTTAGTGATGCAAACAATTAGGTTTATGTATTATATACCGTTCGATAGAACTTTTTGAGACCTATCTTACTATGTATAGAACATATATGCATGTACCATAGTGTACCTAAGATAATTACATGTATCACAAATAAAGATTTGTTGTGCATATGTTCGGTGCGGTGGTCGGCGTTAAGGTAAAATTTCAAAGTAGCTAAGCGACCATATTTTTGGCCAGTTTGTTGG
Organism: Euclidia mi; assembly: GCA_944739405.2. Taxonomy (NCBI): domain Eukaryota; kingdom Metazoa; phylum Arthropoda; class Insecta; order Lepidoptera; family Erebidae; genus Euclidia; species Euclidia mi. Next base: position 74,396,823 of record OX123192.2, read on the forward strand.
CGTCCCAACCACCATGTTGTAACCAAGTATATGTAGCCATCCAGCACCGAAAACCTGAACAGCATCGCTCTCAACGTATGAAGATGTTTTATTTCTGAAGCCCCGAATAGATCGAAGCCATACAGTCCACTAGCACAAAGAAGATGATCGTCGTAGGAACACTCGCCAGTCACACACCACCAGCGCACTGTGGCGGACCAGCTAAGGTTCGATTCCTGGCATCGTCACATTTATCTTTTCAACTGTTATTATTTTCATTTCTACCTAATAACATGTCAGGTAGCTAGCACAGAGAGTGTTCCAACCGTTGAGCTAGCCACCGCGTTACATTTTTGGAGACTCGAAATCTAGCAAAGAATGATTTGTTGTCCCATTTTGAAAATCGATCAGTTCTGGAGAAATACACTTTTCTTTTCCTAGGCCTTACACTTATCTGGTCTAAATCACATTCGTCTTCAGAAGAACTAGTTTCTGCGAGTATTTCTCGAAGCAGTGACATTTTTCATGGTTATATTCGATGCGTATCAACAATAGAACAATAGAACTGACTTTAACAATAACATTAACCGGCCAACATCGGGCGGTTACAGTTAACGTAAAATTATGACGTCATTTTAACAATTGTCAAGTGGTGCAACTAATTTTTTGCTTAACCGGTACTTTGACAGATGTTGCGATCTTTGTCATTGTTAAAGTAAGATGATGCAACCCAGTCTTAGTATTGACCCAACATAACCATGATATGCTATCAAGGCAGTATTTTCGTTAGCAAGTTTCCTAGTCCTTCTTAGAGCAAATACGAACCTATTTGTGCGGGTGCATACTGTTTTTATGTGGGCCTTCCGGTAGCAGTTGCTATCAAGTACCAAACCAAGAAACTTCGTTTCCATAGCCTCTGATATTTCATTGCCACAGTAATGCACATTTAGAAGCCGATATTTTGCAATTGTAATTTTTGTCTTTGATAAGTTGACCGCCAGGTTGTTTGACTTCAACCAGGTGGAGATATTTTCAATGGTGTTTATTAAAGTTTGCTTATAGTCATCATTAGAGCTTTTATCTTGTCGAACCACCAGCGAAATATCATCGGCAAACAAAGTGCATGAGTGATTTGTGACCTTTAGGATATCATTCACATACAACAAAAACAAAAGGGGTCCCAGTACACTCCCCTGGGGTACTCCAAATTTATTTAATTTATATGTAGACTGGTATAACGTGATGGTTTGATTTTTATCTACACGAGATACCTCGACGCATTGCTTGCGATCCTACAAGTAGCTACCCAACCAACTCAGAGCGTTACCTCGAATACCATACATGTCGCATTTATTTAACAGAGTTTGATGATCCACAAAATCAAAAGCACTCGACATATCAAAGAATATAGCCAAAACGCGTCTTTTCTTATCTAGAGATTCTGTTATGCTTTTTACTAATGAGAAGGTAGCTAGAGTTGTAGACTTGCTTTTTGAAATCCGTTCTGTTCTTTTACGATCACGTTGTATTTGTCTAAAAAGTTTGTGATACGCACATGCATTAATTTTTCAAGGACTTTTGAGAATATCGGTATTAATGTAATTGGTCGGTAATTACTTAATTCGTGTCTATCATCTTTTTTGTGCAATGGCTTAACAATGGAGGTCTTCAGCTTGTCGGGAAAAATACCTTGAGACAAAGAAAGGTTTATGATATGAAGTAGTACTGGAGACGGCTCCTCACAACTGCGTTTTATAATATTTGTTGCGAGCCCATCGTAGTCAACAGCGTTTGTATTTTTCAACGATGTTATAGCTCTCTCGATTTCTGTTTTAGAGCAAGGTGTCAAAAATATCGTTGAGTCTACTCTGTTTATCAACCGATAATTAGAAGTAAAGTAATGTGGAGTGTTTGTTTTCGAGATGTAAAACTGATTAAACACTCCAGCTATTTCTGTTGGATCCGTAATATAATTTCCCTTGTAGTATATTTGATGTATTTCGCTAAAATTCTTCCTATTGTCAAGTTTATTGCCAATTATATCCCAGGCTGCTTTACATTTGTTTGATGCGTTAGAAATGTACTTACTGTTCATGTTTTTTTTAGAGACCGAAACACATATTTTAAATAATTTGTTATATTTTGCATAAAGCGATTTAGCATCATTATTTTTGTTTTTGTAGCAACTATATCTTAGATACCTTTTTGTGATTGAAGACTTTTTTATGCCATTAGTCATCCATTTAGGAGTTGAAATATTACTTTTAATTTTTATCCTCTGTATGGGAAAACATAAATCGTAGAACATTGCAAAAGTGTCGTGAAATAAATTATATGCTGCATTGCAATCACCCTCACTCAGTACTTCAGACCAAGACAAGCTAAAAAGACATTTTTTAAACTTTGAAATATTTTCTTCATTGTAATCCCGCCTGTAAACATACATATAAGACGGCTTCAATATTACATGCCTTACAGGAAACACCAAGCTTTGAGCAGTATTGTGATCAGAAAGACATAGTTGTTGTGTGCTACCAGTGGTCTGTCTCATTTTACTAACGCTTATCAATACAAGCTTCCAGTCTTGTGGGTTCAACTATGTGTGACTCGAGGTTATAATTTAGAAGAAAGCTATTTAGTCTCAGCTATATATCACTATTTTTCAAAGTATTTATGTTCAAATCCCCAGCAATAATGATCCTTTTGTTGTCCCTTATATCCAGTTTGTACATTAATGTTTCCATTTTGTCAAAGAAAACAGATATGTTTGCACCTGGTATTCTATAGAGGCATATAACTATACATTGCATTGAAGGTATATCAACACCACAACATTCAAAAATTCTTTCGCTTGATAAATCATAGCATAACTGCAATGGTTTATAATCCAAAGACTTATGTACTAAAATGCACACACCGCCACGTTTTTCTCGACTTCTCGAAAAAGAACTAGCCAACTCGAAATTATTAATATTTATGTTAGGTTCATCACCGAGTCTGACAAATGTTTCGGTGAAGCATAGTATTTGATAGTATTTATTATTTAATCTAAACTCATCCAAACATATTTCTATCTGTTCTGCTTTATTTAATAGACCTGCAATATTTTGATGGAATAGTCTAGCAGATTTGGAGCTACTGTTATGTTCTTTATTTGTTTCGAAAAAACTTGTTAGGACTGTTTGGATTAGAAGATTTCTTTGCCATGTTATTACTTTTAATACTCTGAAAATAAAAGGGTATATTACCCTTCATTGGTTGCATTACAGGTTTGGGGGTTTCACACAATATTTCAGATGTCGATTTTTCGGGAAAGCTTAGAAATTTCTTATTATAATATACTGAATCTACGATAAGGTTTATTTCGCGGCACACAGACATTAAGTACTTATTTTTATACGGATATCCTACTTCAATGTTAAGAAATTTACAATTATTAAAATTATAGCAAATATTTTTCAGTGTACTATTCAACATATTTTCATTCAAAGACTTATTTCTAATTATATTTAAAATTGTAACATTCATTTTATGCAGAGATGTCAAAGTGCCTATCAATTCGTACATTAACTTGGTAGGGTTTGTATCATCTTCGCCAATACTAAGTACCAGGTAATTGTCTTCAGAATCATCTATGTGCCGTCAAGACTTCACTATCTCCGACGTGGTTGCATAAGGCTTGACGGTGGATGACACGCAGTATTTTTCATAATTAGTATTCATTCTAGATTGTATCAACTTTGAAGCAAGCCCCGATATCTGCTTGCTTCCGGCTATAATTATTTCCGGTCGGGCATGTCTAAAGGTCAACGCTCATTAGAGCCACCCGGCACCCACTCCGCACGGCGTCCACGAGTGGACGGCGCGCGGTCAACCAGCGGACCGCGCGCCGTCAACGAGTGAACGCCGCGCGGTCAACGCGGCGACGAGCAGTCAACGCGCGGCAAGTATGCGAGCAGCGAGTTGCCACCGAGCCGTCCACGCGCGGGCGGCGGGTGGACCACCCGCCGCCCGCGCGTGGACGGCTTACGACCGAGGCGATCCGGTGACGCTACGGAGTTGATGTAGTGAGCGCATACCCATACAAATCCATATAAAGAATACTAACCGCACGAGGCGAGGCGGTGCGGAGTGGGTGCCGGGTGGCTCTAATGAGCGTTGACCTTAATACTTATATTAGTAGTGTTGCTGTTTGTCTTGTCTGCTGTTTTGTAGTCTACTGGTGCCTGTACCGAACGAGATGTTGGTGATTTCTCTCTGGTACATAATTCATTGTTTATAGCGTCATCGGGAATCGTTTTGACGCATTCGTCTGTATTTAATTCGAGGCCATCACTACTTTCATCAGCAAATTTCGGGCCTTGGTGTAACAAACTCTGGCGTCGCCTAGATTTCTTTACGGAACTATAAATTTTTGTAGTACATGGCACTCCATGTACTACAAAAATTTATAGTTCAATATGTAGTGGCACTGCCACTACATATTGTTTGGAGTTGTTTAAGCTGCAGTTTTTGCTCTAGAGATTGCTGCTTGAGATTACTGTACCATAATTTTGGCGTAGTGGTTTATACACTAACATTTTTAAATTTCGCTCTGTAGAAAGTTACTGCGAAGAAGATGCACCATCAATTAATTATAATCTGTACATATTACATTCTTGCGTTACTGACTGACTGACATAACGCACAGCCAAAACTACAGGGCCCAAGAAGCTGAAATTTAGCATGAATGTTATTTGGAGATCGTAGACGTGCTGCATTTAAAAGGGATTGCCCGAAATTCCCACATGATGAGGAAGAAGATTAAATTAAAATAAAGGCGGGCGTAGCTGCGACCATCCCGTAGTCGAATATAAATAAAGATAACATTTTCGTCGCTACTGCAAAGTAAATTTCGTAGGAAACATGATATTATCACAAACACCTACTATTCAACATACCAGTTCAGTATTTACATTTATTCCTAGAGCACTAACCTTTAGCTCTCTAACAAACTAATACTAAGTAATAAGTAGACCTCTAGAGGCACGGTTGTTCTACTATAAGCAGATTACTGCTTGTATTAGTACCTATAGATAGAAAATAAATAAACACTGCAAACAGTAGGGTATCTAATACCTTATAACGAGCAATTTGTACTTTTAGTAGTTATTGCTGAACAGATTTTGACGAAACTGCATTAATCTAATCTAATTTAATACTAATATATAAAGCTGAAAAGTTTGTTTGGTCGCTTGAACGCGTTAATCTGAGGCACTACTGGTCCGATTTAAAAAAATCTTTCAGCGTTAGATAGCCCATTTATCGAGGAAGGCTATATAACATACGGTATGAGCCACGGAAGCGGAGCAGTAGCCTTAAATGTGTAGGTGTAAGCGCGGGCTCATCTAGTATAACTTATACATATATCGAAATAACACATAGGCTACCTTTGCACGGTATACAAGTGTGGGCAAAATCTCTTTTCCCATCGAGCCCCCAGGGTATCATACGAGTATATTTTGATGTATTGATGTTTCAATAGGGGGAAAAAGTGCCTGGAAATTTCGATATTTTATGTCTATTGTGAATCTATTCATTTGTGGTGACACCTGGTTAGTAGTTGGTCCACCATTCGACCCTGACAAGCACAAGTTTGCGTCTTTGTGTACCATAGCTATTATACCCATCGATTTGAGACGAGCACTTAAACATTGTAAATGTATTTAAAACTATGTTAATTCTAATGGCTTTCTTTTCAAGTTGAAATAGATTTTCTTTTGGTTATAAATCAAAGTTTATAATTAGATTTATTTGTATTGAGTTCAACGAGCTCATTTTAAAGGATTTATCAGATAGTTTGTTTATTCAGACTGATGTCTACATTGAAATTTTTTGAAGATTGCCTATAGATAAATAAAGTGTGGTATCTATTTGTAAAACTAATAACAAATTAACAGCCATTAATTTCATCACCAGCCCTGTATAAATGAGACAGGTCATAGTCCACCATGCTGGCCAAGTGCAGCTTAGCTGACTTGACATGTCTTTCGAGAACATTAAGCAGAACTCTGCACATGCTGGTTAATTCCTCCCAGTGAATTTCCTCAAGATATTTTCTCTTCATCATTATGCAAGTGATAATAACCAATTTAATAACTACTTAACTTCGACAAGTCAGTATTAGCGCCGACTGTTTCAACCCGAGACCCCCTACGTACCAGTTTATCAGTCTCTCCACTAGTATACCGCTACGTAACTGGTTCACAGACATGTAATAATAGAAAAAAATTAAAGGTCTATACAATAAATAAAGGTTTGAAATGAGCCGGGACTTTTCATGCCCTCTATTTTTAAATCTTCAGGACACTCCTTTCATCATAGATTTTCCCACTGTGGGAATTAAATTAAAAAAAGAAACGAATAATGGCTAGCTGTCAGAAGCTTCGCACTTTACACAAAACTCTTTAAAAACATTCACCTTTTTAATTGCCGTCTTTAATGTCTAGTCTCTTGAATGCCTTACTTACGAATGTGCTACATTCAAAGCCTTAAGTGAAAATGGAGCATTTTTACATTCAGAATTGTAGATGTAAGTGGCGAGGTCGAGCTGGACCAAATGTTCACTAAAAGCTGTCAGAATGCTTCTAGAGATGTGGCGTTTACTGTATCGATAGAACGTTTTGTGCTGTAAATATTAAGATCGCAAACTCTACTGTATCCGTGCTTCTATTACATATGAAAAAAGTGTAAACTTACACATATATACATTCCCTCACATTCTATGAGATTCTTTTGCAAAACCTATTTCACACTAAATATCTAATTGCTGCCTTTTAGCATGCAACTAGATTACCTCGGTGACTGGTCCTACTTGGTCGGTCAGCAAGTTCTAGCGAGCGATCCGACAGAGAACCATGGTAATCAACAAATAGCAAGCTAAGGGGGCAGTGAGCTGGTCACATTTGTCGCTAAACCTACAACCAGTGCCGTAGATGTGTTCTGAAATGGAGACCACAATTTGGTAAACGTAGCGTAGAACTTTATCTGTCTAGGTAGAGTGACGATTTCCGATATTGATAAGCAGTAATTGGACACGAAGATCTGGAAACCGAGCTTAAAGGTGTTGCTGAGGCCTTTATCCAGAAACAGAGTAAATCAGGCTGATCACGATGATGATGTAATCTTATTAATGTTTTTCCTGCTTCGTTTTCTCGCTGTTTTATTCTCGTTTACTCTGTGAAATGAATTTTATAGTTAAAAGTCTTCTTGTATCAATGTTACCTTCAACTGATTTGTAAATCCATGTCTGAAAAATATCATAAAATAACATATTTCGTACGAAACTCTCGTCGCTTCCCTACTGTGTCTATACTGTTGTGTAAGAAAGAAATTTGTAGGTATTTTTTACTATTCGCAAATATGTATCTACGTACATAATGTTGATTACTGAAGTTTTATTCTGGAAAACAAAAATATCTGGCTTCTTTTTTAAGACCTGTCCCAAAGCTGGGTAACAGGCCTTTTTGCGCAATCTTTGCGAAGACTGAAATTAGGCCAGAGTGCAACACACTGGTCAAGTGGGGGTCGGCAGGGTTCAAATTTTAGTTTATCTTAATATATAAAATCCTTTATTTACTGACTGACTGACAGACACGCTACAGCCGAAACTATTGGGCACAGGAAGTTGAAATTTGGCATGTATGTTCCTTGGGCACCGTAGGGGAGCTAACCGCTTGCTCTCTCAACATTTTTAAGTGCTTCTCGAAAACTCGGAGTCCTGAACAGAGTGAGGAGGTTTTTCACGGCGGAGCAGCTGTGTCTATTATACAAGGCTGAGGTTCGCTCCTGCATGGAATACTGCTCTCATATCTGGAACGGCTCCACTCAGTACCTGCTAGATGCCCTTGATAGGTTGCAGCGGCGTGCTGTTCGTATCATAGGTGACCTTGAGGCTACTAAGACCCTTGAATCTCTGCAATTACGCAGGGACGTAGCCTCAATGGCTGTCTTTTACCGATTGTGTCACGGTGAGTGTTCAGAAGAACTCTTTCAACTCATCCTACCCTCTCCTTTCCTATCCCGAACAACACGTGCCGGGTTAAAGTGCCACGCTTACACAGTTGAGCAGATACCGTCACGTCCGAAAAGGTTCGGTACATCTTATCTTTGCCGTACCATAAAGATGTGGAACTCACTGCCAGCTCACGTGTTTCCTTCCTCCCTTGATCCTGGGTCCTTTAAGCGGGGCGTGAAAAAGCATCTCTCAAGGCCGTCAAAATGAGGGCCGTCATGTCACATTGCTTAACCAGCAATTGGGGATGGTGGCCTTCCCAATATGACTTCACTGTCAGCTTACCATCAGGCAGCGTGAAGTCAATTTGATAGGTTAATTTTAATAAAAAAAAAAAAATTACTCAGCATCGACAAATTTCAAGTGCGCGCCGCCACTTGAAGACGGGCGCGCTTAATAAATTAGTTTTTGTTCGATTGTTAATAACGTGAGAGGAGTGGTGTTTGATTTTTCTGCAACCTAATGAATGACTCATTCTAATGGCACGAAACAAATTACGTTTGAATGAAATGTTTACTTTAAGCGAGCGGCCGTAACGTAAACAATGTCGTCTTTAACGACTTACTCGACACTTTTGTTTATCATTATAAAAGTAATAGCTGAAAATTGCTTGTTTTTGTTTTTTCATATACCTGGTGATATTATCTATGTAATAAAATATATTATAGCAATACTTGCTTAAAAAATAGTAAAATGTAAGCATTTGAAAAAAAAATATTTCGCTGACTTTGCATTCCGCGCGCGGGGCGTAATTATGGATTTAAAACATCATTGTAAACAAATTATGTAATTATATATATGATACTTTTATGTTTTAATTGTAAATTAACTGATTAATTATGAAGTTACATCAAAAAAATAAATAAATATTGTGTATTACTTTAATTCTAGACAATTTTTTTCGTAAAAACGGCATTTTTGTTATTTTATGTAAAAAAGTTTAAATACATATGTATTTATATAAGGTTACATTTATGCGTTGCATTATTTTTTATTATGAGTATATGAATAAACCTTTGATAAAATATATAATACTCATATTATTTATTAGATATTAGCTATCGCAAATTTTGGCGGGAACATCAGTTTTTTTTGGCGGGAAAAAGTAAACACCTGTGCTGTTATCAGAATTGGTTTTTATACTTGGAAATCTAGTTGGCAAGAAAGTTATCTAGGTTTGAATCTGATATATAACACAAAACGGTATTTTTAAAAATAAAATATGAAAATTGGCGCCAATTAAAAAAAAATCTTTGTTTTATTTTTTTATGTTTAATATTAAAATGTTTCTTTTCATTATATTTATTTTTTCTAAAAGAAAATTAAATAACCTTTCTAACCGTGTATAATACTTATATACCTTCCATAATAAAAAACGATGAGAAAAAGGAATATGTCAGAAATATAAAATCGCCCTCAAAAATGGCGGGAAAATATTTTTAATTGTCACTTTATACTGCCCTTGCGTGGGCTTTAACCATATTATATGGTTTTATTTATATCATTGGAAAGCTCATTTAATTACGCGTCTATTGATATGCAACATACCGCAATCGGTTAAGTTATCCGAGTTCCACAAACAGATAAGTGCGCAGCGGAAAAGCGTGGGCAAAATTACAGTTTACGCGCTCATCTGTTTGTCCAAAAAAGAGACATTAGTCACTTTGCGCGGTCAAGCACCTAAGAAGGGATTTCCCGAAATTCCCACGGGATCGGCCAAAACGGGTAAACTTAACAAATTTGCAGGCGTAGCTGCTGACGTCCTCTAGTGTAAATATAATTATAAATTGGTATTTAAATTTATTTGTCGTTAATAACTATAGCGATAATCTACGGCTTGGCAATAAATGTTATTATTCATACAAATCTATCAACAGTTTCCCATCCCTAGTTCTCACCGGAGCGCGTAATCAGGTGACTGCACGCCCGAATAACGAACGCAGCTGAATTGTTCCTCTTTGCGCACTTGTGGGGTCCCACTCGAAGAGGGAGCCCTTATACCATTAGTTGCGGCTAACGGACCTCTCAGCTATTGTAGATTTAAATTCAAAGTCAAATCATTTATTTGTTCATAGGTTCATTCATAGGTTCATTCATGTCAGCCTTTTTGTTTTTGGTGTCGGGTTGAAAAATCCTCATGGATGTTTGTCTTGGTGTTTCTATATATATTATGCATTTACAAAAAGAAAGTGTAGGAATATGTATGCGCGTAGCTTACTTTTTTACACGATATTAAAAGCAATTCTTTAATAGAAAAACGACAGATGGAAACTTTCGATTCTTAGTTTAAAGATTGCTCGCTGTAAATGTAACCACACCCAATAATCCCTTTTTTCTGTCCCCTTTGTCGGTCTCGCTCGGGCGCTCGCGGCACAGATGGGGTGCCCTTACCAGTCAAACGTCCTGGCTTTTTAAATCTTTTGGGGAATTGCACCAATTTTTACTTTTGATTTAGCTTTTGAAGGGTACTGCTGATTTTATTGGAGATGAAAGATTATATTATTACTGGCTATACACTGTAAGACTTTTGTTTTGAGACGCTGCGGGATATCCAAACTATAGATAGCGTAATGAATAGTCGAACTGAAATGGCAGAGGCAAGGCACATAGCTCGAAGAACCGATGGCCGTTGGGGCAGGATGGTTCTAACCTAGCAGGAAAAGGCCTCCTGTTAAGTTCACCCAAGATCTTGCTGAGATTGCGTGAAGCTGTATGACGTGGGCGACTTGAGATCAGTCTATGTGGAAAACCTTGAGGGAGGCCTATGTTCAGCAGTCGATATCCATCGGCTGAGGTGATGAAAGGGTATGTTAGGAGATTGAGATGAAGATGTGATGAACTGGGTAGAAAATTACTATAATAATAATAATAATAATAATAATAATTTTATTTGTCAGAAAACACACAGATACAAAATATACTGATACTAGGTTAAACTTAAGTCTAGGATTTTCCAATTTAATGGAAAGACACCAATCTCCTGTACTAGTTAGAAAACTGTATCACAGGAGGTTGGGTCCCTCTTTCAAAATTATATTTAGGTAGGTATACTAAATAGTACAATATAATAACAATATTCAAGAGAACACAAATAATTATTATTAAGTGACAGTAAGAAATTATGCTTAGTTTCTAATTAAGAGATAAATTCAATAAAAATGGATTATAATACATTACTTTCGCGTGCTAATCATTTTATACAAGAAGCAAACGAAGCGCAATTTACTAATTGTGGATCAGCAGTATAGCTAATAGTGTCAATGTTGTTGTGCCTTTAGCATTTATGCATTACGATTATAAACTATACGTGTGCATTTTATAAAACTAAATGAATTCACAATATTACAATGTCAGTGGGTCACTATGCTAATGGAATGTCTTTAAGTACGTAAGACAATGAATAAGTTTGGTCATAAAGATTAATAAATTATTAGTATTATTGATTACGTAAGATTGATTGAAGAGATTAAAACCCATAGTCTCACACTAAATATGTTATGTAACAGGTACAGAACGTAGGCGTCAATGGTTATAGTAATATAGCTATATTGCGGCGCTTCTAGGCGCCTTCATAGTCTATCGTATTAATGTACCTAATTTCGGCAGCCTTTCTGGCCGGGCAGTCAACGTCACCCGTTGAGTGATTACTCGGTTTCTTGAAGCGCAGACACGTCGCACATTTTGGAGTTTGCGATTTCTTGTTGCAGTCCTGGATGGAATGTCCTTCTTCACCACAATGTCCGCACGTAGAGGCCTCATTCTTGCAAGACTTAGCCGCATGCCCGTACTGCTGACACTTATAGCACCTGGTTACCAAGGTGTAGTCTCTCACCGGACAGGAAGTCCAATTGATAAATATCCTGTTCTGAGTGATTATGGCTTTACGGATTACGGCTGTTACTTCTAGTATAAAATTGCAGAAATCAGAGTCTCTCTTGCCAGATTTGTGACTAAATTTTATTGAAGACAAAAATGTATCTAAGGTCATACCTGGGAATTTCTCAGCGACATTCTGCTCAAAAATATATCTATAGACTTCAGTTTCGCTCATTGTTGTCGGGACACCAATAATAATAATGCGTGGTTTGCGCTTGTATGGTTCATCGATCTTTAGGCCTGATGCAGCGAGTTGTACCGATTGTTTCAAGTTTTCGATGTCATTTTTTGTTTCTGTGCTAATTATTACTCCTCCATTCCTGGTCTTTCGTACTCCGCGAACTTGTAGCTTCATTTCTTCGGGCTTTATGATTTTCTGAACCATACTTTTTGTGTCCTGGCTTGTTTTTGAAGCATCGCTAGGGTAAATAGCTACCGAGCTCAGATTATTCGGTCGAATGTAGTTGTTGGCTCCCTTTTTCACCATATCTGCAAACGAAGTGCTGGCTGGAGCCTGTTTGGTGCTCGATTCCTGGATGGACTGCTTAATCTGGGCTAGCTCCTCCAAAAGGTCTTGCTTTTCTGTCATAGCTGTAAGGGCTTGGTGGTTCTGTATGGCTTTTAACTTCAATGATTGGTACTGGATGATCATTCGGGACACACCCTGTGCAACATTGCGGCAGTTGGTATTGATTTTTAACTTTTGCTCGGTGTTCAGCTTACCTTCAGAGGCGATAGCGCAAACCTCATTCAGACTCTGTTCAATAATTCCCAACCAGTTCTGTAACTCCGGTGTTGAGATCATTTCTCTTCTCTCTTCATGTTCTTGTCTCTGATGTTGAGAGGTCTTGGGTGTTGGGGTCGGTGGTGGAGAGCGGGGTGTTTTATCACTCCTACCAAAAGGACTATCCATGTTGATGAGTTTACTTGTATTCTAATTGTAATTTTCCATTATGAAAACAAACTGCTTTACTGTAATGACAATGCGCCTACCACATCAAAAATGCAAAAATGTAGGTCAGCGTAAATTTAAATTATTTTTATTGAGTACACGTCTGTACGCAACGACGGCTGAAATAACAAACTATGAAGTATAATCAGTGTTCTATGTACAAGGCTCGTGTTAAAGTGGGTGTGCGTGTTATGGGGTGATTGTAATCGTTATTATGAACAAAATTTATGTCAGTTAGGGTAGGTAACATGGGTTACCTTTTGTCATTATAACTGACATGAAAGTCTTATGGGCTAATCTAGTTTCTATATTATAAGCTATATTATTGCAAAGTTCATGAAAAGCCGTTTAGTATTTCTGCGTAAAAGTGTAACCATTCTTCCGTCCATCTCTATAAACTGTCACATTTATAATGTGGTAAGCACGTCAAGCTGTCAAAGGCATATCGACCAAAATTAACATACTTGTGACATTCTGACAAGCCTATTTACGACATTAACTGTAATACATCAAACTGCGTCGAACAGTTTCGACGTAACCTTTCATCAAGTGACCCGGATACCGACAACAATGCTCATTACATCGCTGACGAATATTCTAAACTATGTCAATTAATTGCAATGTTCGGCTTTTGATGGTAAAGGTATATATGTCGGAGCAGTGAAGTAAAACGTTTGTCTACGTACTAGTAACGCCATCTATTAGCGTTTATGACACTTAAATCGATTCATTGAGTCAGTAGTTCAAGCCGAGGTCGTCTATGATTTGTCAGTGTCACATTTGACGTTTGACATCTGTCAAACGTCAAGGTAAGACGGGTGAGCGAGTGACACGACACATTTCACTTCCGGAGCTCGACCGCGCCGGTTGTGGGCACTGATTCTGCCTAAGGACGAACAACATGGCGGACACCTACGATACTTTGGATAAAAATCTCTCTGCATCTCCGTCATATAGTACCCACTATTTTTGGATATTTAGATGTTTTAAAGAATACTAGACTTCCTCCTTTAGGACTATTTTACCAACTTAAGGTGGGAATTAAAAAAAACCTCTTTTAGGTCCCCTTTTACTCCCCAAGGAATGTACAAGCCAGTTTTTAGCTGCATGTGTCTAGAAATTTCGGCAGTGCGTTGACTGTCATTCAGACAGCCGTCAATTTCACATATTTAATATACAGGTATGAAGCGCAAACTCAGATAAAAACACAGTAGATGATCCCTTTTTAATGTCCAACTTAGTATACAATAAAGTGTTAAATAAATAAATAAATTGAAAGTCAGTTGTTATGAAAATATGCGGTTCATGTGACAGGGAAAGTGTATTTTGATATCTAAATATATCGCGAATGGGTTGGTTAAAAATTCTGGCAGGACTAAAAAGCTCCCCCCCTGTGGGATTTCCACCTTGTCGTGGTGGGGAGGCTCAGTAACTGTGGGTTTGGGGTACATCCACGGTGAAGCTAAGCGGGATCCCGGGAGAGGACGCTCCGCGTGGGCTTGCAGGGGCCTGCGCAGGATGCGTCTAAAGGTGCGGGTGCGGGGACAGTTCTGTCTGTCCCTCGCAGTCGGGTACGGTCGCGGGGGGAGAGGCTTGTCGGTGTTGCGTTGCCGCGCGTCGGAGATTAATTTTTTTCTAAAATTGGTTTTTACCCAATATTTATCGTTTATATACTCAATAAAAAAATAAGTTTTAAAACTATAACCCGACTACGTGAAAAAGGGTCTAAAAAGGACAAAACAAGTAAAGTATAAGTACAGAAATGCTCAAGCTAGAGCCGTGGTCGCACCTATTGTATACTAGTGTATACAATAGGTGCGACCACGGTATTATAATGTACTCACAAATACCAATTGTTTTGATACTAAACACGTAATGATTATCCCAGTTTTATTTTTTTTGAGGTCGGAATCTGAGGTATTAATTCCGTAACAGAAAATTTTGATAAAATGTATATAGCCTATATCAACCGGGCCATTATAACAAATCTTTTGACACCCCATTTATTAAAATCGGTTCAGTAGTTTAGGCGCTACGGTGGAACATACAAACATATATACATAGACTGCCAAAAACATTACCCTTCCTTTTGGCTTCGCCGTAGTCGGGTAAAAATAGGCCGTTATTTTTAATTTTATACGCTTGCATAGCTTTCATAAATAACTACTCCTGCCAACTTACTCAAAATTCGCAAGAGTTAGTATGTCATAAACTTAACAGCTTGAATTATTTTGGGCTAGAATAATTTAGATTTAACTGACGCGGTCACAGATTTCAGACTTTGGCAAGGTGCCAAAACTACCTAAATACCGAAAAGGCATAACTTGCAATCACAAATTTCATAAAACAGCTTTATTTCCCCTTATTCATAGTCGCTTTTCCAGTGGTGATATTACTTCATTAGCAGCAGTGAACTTAAATGAAAATTCCGCACTCTCAACTCATTCATATTTCAAAGTGCGTATATTATGAATGTAGGAACTTGAAGTGTTCTAGCGAAATGACTGGTTGAGGCCTCTCGGAATGACTTTCATGTGTTTTGATATGCTTCCGACGTTTAAATATTAAAAACTACGTAAACGGTTTGTGAGTAGACTAGTGATGTGCTTACTCAAAATGAATTTCGATAAAATATCGATAATGTTTGCAATAAATCCTTAAATTTGGTTTACTCAGAATGAATATCAATTAGGCATGAGACCGATATATCAAAACGAATCTGAAATCCGATTGCAGACAGAAATCGTATCGTATCGATATTCCAATGTGAAAAAATGATTTAAGAAAACGTAAAACATTACCACGATGACGCAAACTACACAAATCCGAACCAAACAGTGCAAGCGCAACCAAACTACAAAGTAAGTCTAAAGCTTACTTTACCGATAGTTTCATATTCATTCGTTCTCTTTCACACTACCAAACGACTTTGTTAGAATGAGAGAGAGCGAATTTCATTTCCTTTTCTTTCTAACTTAGTGATCCGTTGAAAGAGCGAAAGAGATGAAGCGAATTGTGCTTTGCGACGAGCGAATCGTTTTGGATTTTGGCGGTTTTATGAATTGCAGATTTTGATTGTTTACGTTTGTGGTACGCCACGCCCCAACATCCGCTACTGAAATCGATTTCTAAAATCAGGTTTTGAAATCGATTTCAAAATCTGAAATCGGATTTTTATCGGTTTGCGTAAAAATCTGAAAACGCCCATGCCAAAATTGGCATTTACAAGCGTAAATTGAAAAATGTGTCAACGTTGAACTATGGAAGTCAAACTAGACGATAATGACATTAAATTAGCAGAATACCGATTCTTAGTCAATATAAAAACCTAATCTCATTTCATTCAAAATATAGTTTCAATGTCATATAAAATACGAGAATAAGATAACCGATAGGCATGTGGGCGATGCCGTGGACCAAAGCTCTTTGCTATTATAAACACACAACACTGTTTGTAATGATAGTTTACGGAAAAATCTGCTGGATGAATTTTGATTAAACTTTGCAGTTGTATGCAGAGCTTAGATGACATAATAGTGTATATGATAAATCGATATAAGACACCCATCTGGGTGGAACCGCGAACACAAACTAATTTATGAAATGTTTTTTTAACCAGCAGTCACTTAGACATGTAATCCGGTTAGACTAGTAAGCCAAATCCAGAAGAGTGCCATTGGAGAGGCCTATATCCAGCAGGCTAAAGATAATGATGATGAACATTTGAAGATAAATTGTCGGCAACGCGGGGATAGTCACAGTTTCACCTTGTTTAAAGAAAACTATTCATGTGAAATTAATATTTACTGCAAAACGTTTTCTTTCAAATGAATAAAACTAGAACCCGTTTAGTGCATTCGTTAAATATTTCAACTAGTAAGGTACTAGGTAAGTATTTCTAAGAAAGCTTTCTGGAAACATTTGATAACTAGTTTTAGATTGCGCTGTTCGTTCAAGTGCCCTTATCATATTTAGTATAACAGGATATGTAGGCAAATACCCTAATATACTATATAGTACAAACAATACATAGGTAATTGAAAGTAATAATAATAAAAACATATTTCTCAGACAAAAATATAGTACATGACAGTAGGTTTGAAACCCGGGTGAGAAATATCCTGGCTCCCTTTTATTGATATCAGTAGTATCGGGTCTTAGGGAACTTCACGACCTGCGCTACCTCTGAGGCCATTCACCACTCCCTGCACCGGACTCAGGTGTAGGGACCAATCGAGCCCGGGACCGCCAATGAGTAGACGCATACGCTATCCACTAGACCACGGTGGGAGTATTTTTTTATTTGATTTAATTCAAAATAGAATAATTATCGCGGCTATACACGGATCACGAGTGATCTGTCGAAACCGTGGTGCCCTCATAATCATCATCATCAGCCTTTAACAGTCCACTGCTGGACTAGGCCTCTCCTTTGAAAGGAGAAATTGGCCTACTATACCACGCTGGCCAAACGGGTTGGTATTGGGTTTGTATCAAGTTTTCTGTCTCTTACCGTGCTGTTCTATTCATAATATGGCCCCATAATGCCAGTTAGAAATTGAATGACGCCAACATGGCCGCCGTTCCGCTAGAAGTGATAACTATCCATTCTAGCTCCGACGTATCCAGACTGACGACATTTCAACTGCGTCGTACAGCTTGCTTTTGAATGTTTGTGTCCATAATTTGCAATGAGAGATTTGTGCTTTCTCTTAATTTCAAATTGTACATTACAAATTGTATCTATTAGATGTGGATAAGGTTCCAATAAAATTTATCAACATGATGTAAGTCATCATCCTACTTGCGTTATCCCAGTTCCAACCTGAGGTCAAGCGGACCTCAGGTGGGAACTGGGATGATGTGATGAACTAGTCTAACTGGATTTGACTAAATATTAGCTTTTCCAGAGATTACCTGCCTGTCTGACCTACGCTGCCCGAAGGGATACCGATAGTCTATTTCATCATCAACATGATGTACGTATTCACAGAAATAAAATAGTGGCATGTGACGTCAACACGCACCTGTTTGTTCTACGTTATTACGTTAAATGGATGTAAACGGAGAGTGAAGGTTATTATGAGATACGTATCTATGTCGATGGAAACTTGATCGAATTTGGTCAACAAGTGTCCATTCGGTATGTTTAAAGACTCACGCCTGTTTCCCGAAGGGGTAGGTAAAGACTACGGATCGTCAATTGCAACGATCCTGACATATCTCTTTGGTTCATTCATTCTCATAAAAATTCTCATGGATGCTCTACGGTTTAGGTTACTTCTGACCTGTCCTTTTTTCTTGTTTCCTGTCCTCGTATTTATTAAGCTGGACTGACTGTGAGATCTTCAGAAGCCTTAAAGTAAAATTAATCTAGGTAGCTTAGTAGCAGTGTTATCATCATCATTGACATAGCATTTTCCTGGTTCCAAGACGTTTCGTCTTGGAGCCGGAGGTCCGCTTACCTACGAGAACAAGATTTAGCAGAATATTAGCTTATCCAAAGCAACTGTTGTCTGGTCTCGTCTACAAGTTTTCGTATATTCAAGGGAACTGACTCTCGATAGCTACTGTTAAAAGTCTTCACGACAGCTGAGACAAACGTGAAGACGCTTAAAGTACTCTCTGAGACACGGTGCAAACGATTGTGAACTATGTTTATATGTAGAGACTGTTGTGCGACAAAACTAAGTATACTCTTAGTGGCAGTATATTACTATGATACCTATCAAGCAATAAACACCACATATAAACTTTATTCAAATTAAAATTTGAATAGCAAATCCAAATTCTTAACATGTAATACGTTATGGCTCAAATCCAGTATCACACACTGCATTCAAAATCCACCCTAATAAACAGCAACATACGTAAATCCCTTGACGTTATTTCTTTGAATGTGTATATCCTGGCTTTGTTACTTCCTTGACAAGCCTCAGCAGCTTAATGGATCTTAATGTTTGTAAACTCAGTACATTTGTCTTGATTTTGAAACTGACACGAGGTGTATTAAGAAGAGAGAAATATAACGCTGCAATTTTGATACTGTGTTTTAATATGCCATAAGATTATGTATTTTACATATGTGTTGAATGTTTGGCATACTTTTTGGGAGTGTATGTGACAGAATATATTCTGCACGCATGTGGTATTGTATGATTTGACCGCTTACGTTATAAATGAAAGGAGTTGCTTCTGTCTTGTAAGCATTAATAATTTAATAAGCGTAACTGCAAGCTGTCTGAGAGTCCTGATATTATCTCCTACGTTTGTTTCAGACCAAATATACATCAATTTAATTATTTTGTATCTCAATATCATAACAATCTGTCTGCATAATTATATAAAATTCTTGGGTTACTGATTAACTGACAGACAGCAGCCAAAACAATCGTAGACTAAACTTTGAAATTTGGCATGTATGTTCCTCGGGGACTGTTGGAGTGCACTAAGAAGGGAACTCCCGGAATTCCCAAGGGATCGGGCAGAAAAGGCTGAACGAAAATTAAATGAGCGGGCATAGCTGCGGGCTATACTCTAGGTAAATTATAAGCTCAGAGCCATTTTTAACACGCTTTTATTAGGTCGTCGTGTATGTAACTAACTACATGGAATCTAAGGTAACTAATTTAGCCATCTTCTAAGGGTCGTAGCGTAATGAAAATTGGCAGCTGTATGTAGTTCTGATGATAATTTAATAATTTGGTACTGTCGAGCTGATCTGATGATGGAGCCGGAAGATATGACCTGGAACTTCATGATGGAATATCGTATCATAGTCGTGTTTGCACTTGTGAGAAAGGCCACGAAAAGAACTTTGATTACAATTAGGTTTCAAGGTCTGATGATGAAGCTGGAAGATAGGCACTGGCATTCCATGATGGAATATCGTATCACAGTCGTGTTTGCACTTGTGAGAAAGGTCACGTAATGAACTTTGACTACAATTAGGTTTCAAGGTCTAATGATGAAGCCGAAAGATAGGCACTGGCATTCCATGATGGAATATCGTATCATAGTCGTGTTTGCACTTGTGAGAAAGGCCACGTAATGAACTTTGACTACAATTAGGTTTCAAGGTCTGATAATGAAGCTGGAAGATAGGCACTGGCATTCCCTGATGGAATATCGTATCATAGTCGTGTTTGCACTTGTGAGAAAGGCCACGTAATGAACTTTGACTACAATTAGGTTTCAAGGTCTGATGATGAAGCCGGGAGATAGGCACTGGCATTCCATGATGAAATATCGTATCATAATCGTGTTTGCACTTGTGAGAAAGGCCACGTAATGGACTTTGAATCATTTAAATATTTCGAATTATTTAAATAATTCAATAAAATATTTGCCAAATAACATTAACATAATAACATTTTTCAAATTTCATAAAAACCAAAATCCACATTTTTTTTTTTTTTTTTTTTGTATAAAATACCTAAACGATATTTTACTTATATTACAATCTAGCCTTGAAGCTAATGAGTAATTTTAATTTAACCTAAATTGATACATAACATTATTATCTAAGAATTGTCCAATAACATAATTTCTTAGTTTACGTTAAGGCGAAGACACTTTGTTCATGTGTTCTTTTTCATAGTGCACTTATCACTACACTCTTATTTTAACGTCACTATACTATACTAACTCAAATGGTTTTGTCCGTTTCAGTCTTCTCACTAATTCAGTGTTATCGAGGAGCTGAATCGCCTCGACATTCACGTGATGATGAAGACGCCGTTCGTGTGCATCTGCAAATTTCTGTATAACTTTATCGACGTAGTCCATATTGAGGTCCCGATGGAGATCGTTATTGCGAATATACCAGGGCGCATTGACAATATCCCTCAGCACTTTATTCTGGAATCTTTGGATGATTTGCCGATTGCTCTTACTTGCACACCCCCATAGCTGGATGCCGTATGTCCACACTGGCATGAGTATTTGCTTATATAATAGAATTTTATTATATACTGACAATGAAGAATGTCGACCCATCAGCCAGTACATTTTTTTATACCGTATACCAAGCTCTTCTCTTTTCTTTTTGACATGTGCTTTCCAGCGTAGCTTTGTGTCAAGTGTCATACCAAGATACTTGGCAGTGTTTGCGTATGATATCGGTTGACCGTTTATGGTTACAGGATGGTACTGGCCTTTTTTATTGGTGAAGTCAATATGAGTCGACTTGCTTTCATTAAGTTTGATTCGCCATTTCTTTGTCCAATTTAATACTTCATTGACAGCTACCTGAACATTTTCAACGGCTTCTTCATGGGTTTTTCCTATTGCCATGATAGCAGTGTCATCCGCAAAGGTCGCTATGAAATTATTATTAGTAACTGGGATATCACAGGTATACAGTAGGTATAGGACCGGCCCTAAGACACTACCTTGTGGCACACCAGCTTTTATTGGCCTTATTTCAGAGTAAGCATCTTCTTGTCTTATTCGAAAGACTCGGTCTAAAATATATGACTCGAGAATATCCGAAAATTGTTGTGGCAGCATCATTTTTAACTTATATATTAGGCCCTCATGCCAGACTTTGTCAAATGCTTGAGCAACGTCGAGAAATACCGTGGAGCACACTTTTTTTTCCTCTAGTGTTTTTTCAATTATGTTGGTTATTCGGTGCACTTGATCGATCGTAGAGTGCTTTTCTCTAAAGCCAAATTGGTGGTCCGGTAAAAGATTGCTATTTTCTATGACTGGAGTGAGTCTCTTCAATAGTAGCTTCTCAAATAATTTAGACATTGCTGGAAGCAAAGAAATTGGTCTATATGATGTAGGTTCATGAGGTGGTTTTCCTGGCTTTGGAACCATGATAACTTCGGCTACTTGCCACAAGCTCGGTACATATTTCAAACGAAATGCGGCATTGATGAGAGTGGTAAGTTTTACGATCGCTTTGCGTGGTAGGTTGCTCATAATCTCTCCCGTGATTAAATCGTACCCGGGCGCTTTCTTTTTGCTTAAATTATGTTTGATTTCCTGTAAGAATTCTTTAGGACTAACTAATTTTATTTCTAAGTTTTCTTGATCTAAGCTAGCTGTTTCTATTTGGTAATTGGTGCATTCTAAATTGGATTGGAAAGTGTTTTCTAGGTGCTGGGCAAACAGCATAGCTTTTTGCTTATTGTCTATGGCCCAGCTTCCATTTTCTTTTCTTATTGGAGGAATCTGATTGATGGGCTTCTGCATATTTTTAGTCATTTTCCATAGTGAATATCCGGTCTGGCTGTCATTAGTAAGTTTGCTTAAATAGTTACTTGCTAGAGTGTCAGTGTGAGCAAGTATTGCCTTTTTAAGCCGCTTTGTCATATTGTTCAGCAATCTTTTATCTTGAGGACACCTAGTCTGGTGCCATTTTCTTCTCTGCGTACGTTTATCCGCTATGAGTTTCCGTATCTCGGAAGGATAAACAGGCCCTTTCATTTTCCTTAATTTACTGGGAGTGTTATTCCACGATGCCTGTTGTATATTATCTATAAATATTTTTACTTCTAAATCTAGTTGCTCTGCAGTTTTAAGCGGAACTCTTAAGTCTATTCTATTTTCTAGATCTATTCTAAAACTTTCCCAATCTGTGTGATTATTAACTAGAGTCGGACTATTCTCTTTGTAAAGAATCTTTTCACTTAGTGTCAAGACTATAGGAGTATGATCCGAGTTCATATCATAACTCTCATCTATTATACAGTAATTTGTACATATATTCTTGCATACGAAGAAGTCTATAAGGTCAGGAATTTTATGAGGGTCAGTAGGCCAGTATGTTGGTTTTCCTGTAGAGACTACTTCACATTTTACTTCCCGTACAGCACTTAGCAATTCTTTGCCTTTGGTAGTAGTAAGCCTGGAGCCCCAGTGTATATTTTTGGCATTAAAGTCCCCTCCCAAAATGAATTTACGTCCAAAACGCTCAAGAAAGCTCACATATTCATCTTTTCGGATGTTGTGTCGTGGTGGAGAATACAACGCGGCTATAGTAAAGGGATATAAATTACCTTTTACTCTAATTGCCACTGCTTGTATTTCTTGTGTTTCGTATTTAATATCCTCATAATGAGAAATATTTTCCTTCACTATTATGGCGCTGCCTCCCCTGGCACAATTGTTAGGATGTAGTGCATGATAAACTTTGTATCCTTGTAGTCTGATGTAAGATTGTTTCGTGAAGTGAGTTTCTGAAATCAGGCACACGTCAATGTTTTCTTTGTTTAAGACTACTTGAAGCTCAGGTTGATGTTTAAGTAGTCCATTAGCATTCCATGCCATAATTTTGAGCACTTTATTCATTTTTGGGATTTCTTTTTAGAGGCTACTTTGCCACCAATCTCTAATTTTTTCAAGCGACTGTCAAAAGCCGACATTAATTTAATAATTTCATCCAGTTTACCGTCCACATCACTGCGTGGCGTCGCCAGCGTCTTCGCTATAGTAACGATGGTTTGATTTGTTTCCGCAGCCGCTTGAGCGTAGGTGCGTCGTTGGTCACCACTGGTATGAGTTGGGCGGTGGTTAACTTGCTGACGTTTCGCGTCAGACGTCTTCTTGATAGTATTATTTTTAAGTTTTTGCATCTCCTTGGCTACTACACATCCTCTGTAGTTGGCTGGATGCGCTTCACCACAATGCACACATTTTGGCTTCTCGGTAGCTGGTCTTTTGCATTCATGAGTAAGGTGCTTACCTGTGCACTTCACACACCTCGGCTCTTTGGAGCAATACTTTTGTGTATGCCCATACGCCTGGCACCTTTTGCATTGAGGAACAAGACGTGAGGTTTTTATGGGATGTATCTCCACTTTACATCCTAATATAGATTTAATGTTATAAATTTTATTTATGTCCTCATCGTTCTTGAATGTTAACATAAACATATTTAAGGCGCTTTTATTCCTCCAACTCAATTTGTTGGCCGCATCCTCTATTCCGTAACCTTTCTTTTGCAAATCGTCTATAATTCTATCTGGCTCGCATGTATAATGCAGATTTTTAGCCATAACCCTTATTGGTCTCTCTTGTTTGTTCTCATAAGAGTGCCATGAGTAGTCAGTCTCGGATAGCACCTTTGAAAGGCACTTATACGATACCTCATTAAGTGTATTAATTTTTACGGACTTACCATGGTTCATGATTTTTGTCGTGAATGTTTCAGCCGACTGTTTACCGGATAGCATGTCGAAGAGGGCTTGATAGGTTTCAACGCCATCAACGATTATTGGTGGAGGAGATGGAACCTTTTTCGATTTCGGGTTTGTGGTTTGGCTGTTTTCAGTCTCACAAGTTTGTGCTGTTTGAGTGGGTGAGTTGCTCATTTTTCTTTTTTTGTTTCTTTTAGCCTTAACTCGTATCCACTCAGTTTCTTTCGCTAGTTCTTCTTCATCCGTGATGTACTCATTGGGTTCCGAAGAACTTTGCTTAGGAGTAGCCTCGATATTGTTTTCAGGCACTTCTTTTGGCTGTGTGAGATTACTCACTTGTTTCTGCAGTTCGTCTATCTATATAATTATCTAATAAAATATTTGCCAAATAACATTAACATAATAACATTTTTCAAATTTCATAAAAACCAAAATCTACATGACTGTTATGACTGGGACCTGAACCCACGCCTTTTTATTACAGTTTGCTTGTTCAGTATAATATGCCTTATCGCTCAGAAGCAGAATTGTTACAAGGGTTTTATAATGCAAGAGAGGCTTTCTTAGCTCGGGAAGAGCAGTTGAAGGCAATTAACGGTCACATGGAGTGGCACAGAGAGCACGATCGGCAGCTGGAAATTGCATTCAATCAAGTCCACTCATTTCAGATCCTTGAAGAGCATCCAGTATTGGATAATAAAGAACACAATGAAGATTATCCTGAACAGACTATGACCAATGATCAATTAGACTCAGCACGACAGGCTATGAATATGGACCAAGGACAACTTTTCAATACTATCACGTCAAACATACAGTCGCAACAACAGGGCGATCAGGTTTAAACTTTTCGTAACTGGTGGTGCTGGAACAGGAAAGACATTCTTGTTTAACTTGTTGAAAAATCAAGTGAACAGATGTTACGGGAAGCAGGTTACAAAGATTGGCGCTCTGACTAGAGTTGCAGCATGACTAGTAGGTGGCTCTACACTGCATAGCGTGCTCAAATTACCAGTTCAAAGAGACGGCGTCTAAGTGAACATGCCTCAACTCTCCGGCAACTACTTGAGAATTATGCGTCAACAGTGGCAAAATGTAGAGTTCTTGTTCATGGATGAGATATCTATGGTTCCGTATGAGATGTTGTGCATGATAGACGCTCCTTTACGCCAGCTAAAGAATTACGATGAACCCTTTGGCGGCATAAACGTTATGCTCTTTGACGACTTCTTCTCAGCTTCCGCCAGTGCGTGGTAAACAGGTGTTTCAACAGCCGGACCTCATGAGACCAGCAACTCATTTATGGCGGCTTTTCACATTAGTCGAACTTAAACAAAACATGCGCCAGCGCAGAGACACGACATACTCCGACATCTTGAACGCCTTGAGGCTCGGAGAGCTGAACAGCAAGTATCTCGCAGTATTGCTGACTAAGGTCTCGTCAAATGCTACCGGCGAGTTTGCGCTTGAAAAAGCACTGCGCATTTATCCAACAAACAAAGAAGCAATCAATGAAGTTCTTAAATTTTACGAACAAAAAGGATCTCAAATGTACGACATAAAGGCCCAAGATCAACTTATTGACGCGACCCGAAACCTTGGAAATACTACAATAGAGTCCATTATTCCCAGCGATATCAATAAAACGGGTGGACTACGGAGTAAATTAAGAATTTTCAAAAGGGCTAAAATCATGTTGCAATCCAATATAGACGTGAAGAAGGGGCTAGTAAATGGGAGCATCGGATTCATCTCGGACATAGTCTGGCCGCACTTTAGACGTGACCAAATGTATGAAACCGACATACCGTCCATCTAAGTTAATTTTGGAATCGACGGTGAGCACCTAATTCAGCCTATAGGCATCCAGTTCCCGGCCAAGTATAGCTACGGTTCGGTGGAAAGGCGCATGTTCCCAGTGATTTTATGTTGGGCATCTACCGTGCACAAGATGCAAGGCTGTATGGTAGACCACGCAGTGGTGTACTTAGGGTCCCGTACTTTTGTGGCTGGACAGGCGTATGTGGCCCAAAGTAGAGTAAAATTGCTCAGTGGTCTCCAGATTGAATAGCTAGATTGTTCTAAACTGACATATAAAACACCATGCAATACAGACGCACTGGCGGAGACGAGGAGGATGCGGGCTAATTCGCCTACTTAAAATAAATGTATGTTAAAAATATTTCAATACAAAGACTAAAAAGTATAAAATAAATTAATAGTTTAAAAAACACTAGAAAAACACGCTTTTATAAATGCACGTAAAATCAAAAAAAAAATTATGGATCGTTCAAGTTGACTCTATTTCTGGGCTAAGCTATGTGTTTTAATTATAATATTTGATTGTAAAAGCGTGGAGCGCTGGAACAGAAAGACGTTTTTGTTTAACTTGATGAAAAATCAAGTGAAAGATGTTACGGGAAGCAGGTTACAAAGATTGGCGCTCTGACTGGAGTTGCAGCACGACTAGTAGGTGGCTCTACACTGCATAGCTTGCTCAAATTACCAGTTCAAAGAGACGGCGTCTTAGTGAACATGCCTCAACTCTCCGGCAACTACTTGAGAATTATGCGTCAATAGTGGTAAACTGTAGAATTCTTGTTCGTGGACGAGATATCTTTGGTTCCCTTTGGTAACCCTTTGGCGGCGTAAATGCTATGCTCTTGTGCGACCTCATGCAGCTTCCGCCAGGAAGTTAGTATTAGTTAACAACAAAGTCCGTCCTGTTCCAGCGCCCCACGCTTTTACAATCAAATATTATAATTAAAACACATAGTTTAGCCCAGAAATAGAGTCAACTTGAACGATCCATAATTTATTTTTTGTTTTTACGTGCATTTATAAAAGCGTGTTTTTCTAGTGTTTTTTAAACTATTAATTTATTATTAAGGAAAATTTCTAAAACAACAAGCAAGTGCAGGAAAATATATTACTTATATGCATGAATACTAATAAAATCTACAGATCCTAGCAATAGATGTATAGTGAATCTATTGCTAGGATCTGTAGATTTTATTAGTATTCATGCATATAATACACAACTACGTCCAAAATGTCATAACGTTTACATATCGTTACGATATCGTTTCGAACTCGCACCAATGTTTTCTCCTTTTTACTGCCTACAACGGGACATGAATTTTTACGATATCTGACGGGGCCCCGTAAAATATGACAGAATTGTATATCAACACGATATAGATGGCGTGACAAGCAGATGTTGTGATTATTTTTTAAATTTATGTATCGGAAATTTGAATAGGGTCTTTAGAAAGGCATCGGTTGCTTAGCGAAAATGTAAGATTTATATTATTTTATTTCCGACGAAATATTTTGAGAGTCACCTTTCGAGGGAACAATGGATATTATATGTATCTTTTACGTAATTATTGTGCGTGTTATTAAGACAACATTATATCGCTTTACTAAGGTAATTGAAAACGTCTTTGAACTCGACGATAGATATAAAAAACATAAGGCGGGTGTTTTTACGCACGTCTGGGTAATATTTATTTAATTAGAAACCCCGCTTTTACGTTCCTGTTTGTTTTTGTTCGTAAATAAGACTCTGCCACCAGGCTTACTTTCTAAAGTTTTTCTTTATTTTACCCTTACGAGTGCCTTATACTCATCCTAAGGATTTGTTCGCGTGGGCACCGAATCCACTACCTTCGGCTTAGTAGTTCAAGGTTTAGTTCAATCTAATACTAATATATAAAGCTAAAGAGCTTGTTTGTTTGCTTGAACGCGCTTATCTCAGGAACGACTGATCCGATTTGAAAAAATCTTTCAGTGTTAGATAGCCCATTTATCGAGCATGGCTATAGGCTATATACCACATATGAGCCACGACAGCGTAGCAGTAGCCCTTAATAACGCGGGTGTAACCGCGGGCTCATCTAGTCATTAATATGTATAAGTATTTAAAACTCTACTTACTAGCTGACAGACAACGCACAGGCGAAAGTAATCGGCGGCGTAAGAAGCTGTTTAGTAAGAGAGCTGAAAACTTGTCTCATACCTCTCCTACTCTACCCCAAAACGGAACTACAGACCTGGCTGGTGACTAGCGGGGCTAAATCAAACCCTATTTTTTTCCAAAATTGCCTCAATGCAGTTCCATGTTGGATATAATAGGAGTGGTATGAGACTAGTTTTCAGCTTGCCTCAAATACCAACTTAAAATTGATGCCAGCTCTCGGACCATTTGGTATGAATGTGGGGAGAGTAAAAGAGCACTAAGAGAGTTTTTTTTTATTCTGTTTTCTAAGGGGGTAAAAGCTGGCAATCAGAGTTTGTTTTGTTCGCGGTAGCGGCTGGACACGAAAAACCGAAAACCGGGCTCAATGGCGTGCCATTGGAGAGGCTATAGGCCTCCAGCAGTGGACTATGGCAGGTTGATGATGATGATGACGAGTGTTAGTTTGTTGTCCAAACACTGATTCGGGTGTAGCGATGCGTGAAAGCTAATGTAATAAATAATTCTCCAGACAGTAAAGTAAGACGCACTGCCCTTTATTGTCATTTTTGCCTGGTAAAAAAAGGACAGGTTAGAAGTACCCTTAACCAAATCAAACCAAGCATGCATGAGAAATTTGATGAGAGTGAATGAAGAGAGATGTATATAATATGTCAGGATCGTTGCAAATGGCGTTCCGTAGTCTCTGCCTACCCCTGCTGGAAATAGGCATGAGTCTATGTATGTATTCATCACCCGTTATATTTTTCGTGGTTCTATGAAGCTCTTTTTTGTGATTGAAGCACATTTTATGTTTGGTGTATTATCAATATTATTATTCGGAACATTACCTAAAATAAATTACTTTCAGTAATGAGACCGCCCTATTGTACATACTTATGCTTGTATCGGATCCTAAATAAGCAATTCTAATTGGTGGGCAATCAGAGTATTTCGTGAAAGGTAACAAGGTCAACCATATAAATAGTATTGTGGAAGTACCTAACGAGAAAATGTAATAGTTTTATGAATAACTGGGCTTTACTCGTCAATCTGCTAGCGTGGATCGCGATAATAGCTGGCCCATTTGTTGCCCAAAAAAACCTGGTTTTAGTGTTTCTTGTGAAACAAATAAATTATTTGACTTTGTCTTAACTTTAACTTTATTATGAAGTGTACGCTATACAAGTACAAAGTCTCATCAAAATCAGTTCAGTATTTTTGTGCGTGAAAGAATAAGAAACGATTCATCCGACCTCACAAAGTTTCGCATGCATGATAGTTGGAAGATTTGAACCTACCATTTTAGCAATTACGTAACTGAATCCCATATTCCGTTAATTAAGTTTATGATTATAATTACATTCTGCATATTTTGTTACAAAAAACATACTATAAAAAAATTAAACGTGTCCAATTATGACCCATCATTTTTCTTAAGATAAAACGCAAACACTCTCACACTTGAAACAATTTTTTTCCAGATATAATTACGTAGATTTACACGATAAATCTTTTCTGTACACTGTCTTTCTCGTCGTGACAAATCCTACCTTTTTTCGGGATTTCTAGGGATTAAATATGACTTTCTTCTGAGAGCCTTCAACAATCCTGTTTGGTACAAACTTATTCAGATTTTTATACGTTATAATGGTTTAAGGTAATTGTTTGGGCTGAAGAGGGATAGCATAAGTTTCACGTAAGGATGGTGTGTGATTTCCGAGTGGCAAAAAATGTAGTCATAAGAAAAAGTAGAAAGAATAAATTAAAAATAATTATATGTATGGAACTGGCGACTACATATTTTAATAAGGTGAAAATATTTTGTTTTTTTAATGTTTATTTTACAGTGGAAGGTATAGAATATTAAAGCCTACATAATTATAGGCTTCTTTTGTCCTAGAAACATTAAAAATGTCAGTGAGAAAAATTAAAATTAGAAATATTCATTTCTCAGCCAAAATTAATGCCGAGATTGAATGTAAGTTAAGAACAGCTAGACAAAAGTAAACATCAATAAGTACGAGTACATATGAACATACACTCACGCCATTAACTATCGGGGTAGGCAAAGAAAACAGAACGCTGCTTGCGT
Organism: Euclidia mi; assembly: GCA_944739405.2. Classification (NCBI taxonomy): domain Eukaryota; kingdom Metazoa; phylum Arthropoda; class Insecta; order Lepidoptera; family Erebidae; genus Euclidia; species Euclidia mi. The sequence goes on from OX123192.2 coordinate 74,426,886, forward strand.
CTATAAACTTCACTCGCTTCCTGTACATTCATTACTCGTTACGTAAATATCCAAAGCTTATAAAATCGCTCATATCTTATACATTATGACGTACTAAATACTTAAATACTAAGTCGTCTCGAGCTGCCAAGTCCGGGCGATTCACAAGTTTTGACGTAGGACCGATTGTTGAGTGATTTGAAAGCTCTTATAATCTTAATATATAAAATCCTTGCGTTACTGACTGACTGACAGACACGCTACAGCCGAAACTATTGGGCGCAGGAGGCTGAAATTTGGCATGTATGTTCCTTGGGGACCGTAGGGGTGCACTAAGAAGGGATTTCCCGAAATTCCCACGGGATCAGCCAAAACGGGCAAATTTAAAAAAAATGCAGGCGTAGCTGCTGGCGTCCTCTAGTATTTATATACGATTTATCACCAATTATTTCAGCGTCTACTCAACAAATGGCTGAAAAAGATCTCTGGAATAGCTTTAAACTTTAAAGAGCCACTTTTTAAATGTAATTTGAAGGTTAAGTGATGTACGTGTCGGAGTCAAAATTAATTGTTCGCTTAGCACTTCGCGCACAATGTGATCTTTATGATCATCAACGTACAAGTTTATTTAACGGGTGTTGATCGCGTATATTAACTAAGTAAAGGTGTTAAAGGTATAAATACCTATGTTTTCTCAAAGTTGAGAGTCCTGCCGCGACTACGACCGTTGGCCAACTCTGTTGTCGGTATTTAAAGACCGCCCGAATCGGGCATCGAGGCTTTACGTGCTCTTCAAAGCATTGTGGTACTTTGATTTTAATGCCATATGATCCGGACATGGAATCACCCCTTGGCAGACCTTCATAGCTTTCCTTACATTTTGCATTTTAGAACGCAGAATAAGTACCAATGCTTTATAATTTTCTTTCTAAACGCTAACTAGTGTTAAGCAGGCACAGATTACTATAAAGATTGCGGGCAGTGAAACCATAGCATGTTATAGCCACAATTGTCTTATGATTAAGATACTTACAAGTTTCTTACTCATACAAGTATCTTAATCAATACGAATACGAAGTGTTTTTATATTTTACGTGTAAAAACTATTGTCGTTTCGCTGATATAAAAGTGGCCGGGGCTGCGAACTAATTCTAGTCGAAAATAATAAAACACCGTACTTTTTCATTTCCCCGTCACTTCTAACACTTCGCTCGAACGCCCAGCACCCGGATAAACCCCGGTTATCGTAACCAGCAACCATTACCCACCACACCACTAGAATATTGAGTGAATGTATCCAATTAGTCCCGGTCCAACCTCTCGAACAAAATCTAACCCTTGTTAGTGTCAGCCCTTAAATTCCGGATAATCCGGGCATCGACAACAGTTGAACCGGTTAAGATACCTTTTGCCCGGATGTGTATTGGAACGTCGTGTTTTATTTGGGAGGCCTTTTTCCTTCGTTTTTTTGCTGGCGCTTATTTGTGATTTATGCGATCTTATTGGTGATAAGGTTTTTGTAGGCATTCCGGCTTGTAGAAGTCGTTGCTCACTGTATAAAGTATACATATAACCTAAGAAGTATGTAGGAATGTTACGGGCCATTTGATCTTTGACTATAGGATGTAGCTGCGTTTGGAACAAAACAATATAATGTGTAAATACCTCTTACTATAGTTAAATGTAGCGCTCATTTGCCTTCAGTAAAATAAAAATAAATTACATTTATTAACTCAACATGAAATATGTAAAGTGTGGGTAATCACAAAAAAATAATGGTAGCTTATATTTATGAACATCCTGATTAATTTATTCAAATATTTGCAGAGGGCAACCGTCGAAAAGAAATTGCAATACAGGTACTTTATATGTAAAGCTTCTTTTAAATCTGGGGGCCAATTCTGCTATTTTTATATGACATTGATATCATATTTTGAATGGATTTTAATGCGGTATTCTGATAACCTAATGTCATTATCGTATAATTTAAAATAAACAGTTCGTCGTTGACACATACGATCTCGCTACAATTTCATTCAAATATCAGATAATTAAGAAGAATACACTTTTTGTGACGTAAGTATGACACTGTTATGATATCGAGACTATATTTATTTAGCAGAATTGGACCCCTGGTTAAAATAAAAAAATATTCCCGGGCATTCAAGTGAAAGTCTTGGACACAACTGAGATTAAGGTTGGATGATGTATAATGTCAATTGTATTACTATTCCTACACTCCATAGTAATTGCAAGCATCTTCCCTGCCGTAAGACATGTGCCGCTAGTCTCCGCAAACACATCTGTGGAAGTTTGAAGTTTCTGTGCTTTAACGACTGGCTAGTCGCGTTGAAAAACATTTTACATGAAGGCTGCACAATTTCACCAGGAAGCTATTAAAAACTCATCATATCAGCCAAACGACGTCCACTGCTGGACATAGGCCTCCCCCAAGGTTCTCCACACAGACCGGTCTTGAGCCGCCCGCATCCAACCACCTCCCGCGATCTTGACGAGATCGTCGGTCCACCTTGCGGGGGGCCTACCTCTGCTGCGTCGTCCGGTACCTGGCCGCCACTCCAGAACCTTTCTGCCCCAACGGCCATCGGTTCTTCGAGCTATGTGCCCTGCCCACTGCCACTTCAGCATGGCTATCCGGAGAGCTATGTCGGCGACTTTGGTTCTACTGCGGATCTTCTCATTTCTGATTCGATCTCGCATTAAAAACTATGCAAAATTAAACAATAATGCATAATTAAATAACGATGACCGGTTGCTGCAGGGGAACGACTGCTACGAAGGTCGTGGGTTCGATTCACGCTCAAGTCAAACATTTGTGTGCATGAACATGGATGTTTGTCTTGGTCTGAATGTTTCTATGTATAATATGTATGTATTTACAAAAAAATATATATTTGTATGTATGTATATCCATTATATAGTACCAACAGTACAAACTCAGCTTAGTTTGGGATCAGATGGTGTTGTGCATAAATGGTAGAATATTAAAGGGCAGTGACTGTTTGAATATACAACGCGAATTAATAATATTAAGACTCGGCCTGTAATCCTGAATGAAGTATAAAATCAAGATTGTCACGAAATTGGACTCGTCCAAACGATAGCATGATGATGCCCGCAACAAAAACATATATTAATAAACATGAATTACCGAAATGTTTGTACGCGCATCGGATACATTTTTCTTTTATGTGCACATTATCATAGGTCATCAGTGAAACTATATCCAATTAAACAGTCAAATAACAATGAATCTGAACAATCCCTTCATTACAAGGTCCAATATCTTCGTTAAATGTTATGATACTAGTTAACGCCAGTTTGTGGCTGCGTACCAATTAATTTGTGATAATCACAAATTCACGGTACAACACTAATTTTGGTATTGTCACATTATTATTTGGTCACGGTGGACCCATGCAAAGGTTTTCTGGAATGCAGATAAATAATTTAAATGTTTTATGAGCAATAGATAAGACCTCGGTTACAACCGAGTTATTTAGGGATATCCGCTCTTTTATATAGCCTACAGCTATCCCCGATAAATAAGCTATCCGACAGAAAGAGAGTTATTCATATCGGACCAGTCGTTTCTGAGATAAGCGCATTCAACCAAACGAACAAACAACTCTTCAGCTTTATTAAATGATGTATAGATAGATTAATTGCAAACAATGTTTGCAAACCTTTCGCTTGAATGCTCAAGATCGGTACATGTGGAGAGCCTTGGAGGAGGCATATGTTCAGCAGTGGACGTCTTTCGGCTGATATTGTGAGATAGTAATTACTGTCTTAGTCGCAAATACAAAAAATATGATAACAAAATGTTTACAAGCTTGCTAATATTATAACAACGCTGGGTTAATCCTATCCTAGGGTAATAAATGTATAGCACTCTTAGCTTTAATACTAATGAATTTAACTAGTTGGAAATCTATTTAAAGGTTGAAATCTTTCAATTAGTTCTAAAGCTTCTTTAAATGTTGCAACTTTATAATTAGTTTTCAAACTTTCTAGATTAAATATAAAATAAACACACATACCGTATCATATAATTTACCCGTCCACCACACAACTGAATTATCAAACCGTGGAAGCAAAATAAACCAACTAAAAATTATTCAAAACAAATAAAAGTTACCGGAAAGTTAATATTTACCGGTTATAACCGCGTTTATCCGCCTGAAAATAGTTTACATTGGACCCCCCTAGTCCCAGGTAATCGGATTACTCAAAAGTTGTCCGGTTATAACTGTACACGGATATAAGTTTTGCATAAAGGTTTTATATACAGGTTTAGGGTTAAGAAATACTTTGACATTGTTTTTAAGGAAATGTCTTGTTCACTATATTCATACTCGTAGTATGTAGGGGGTAACATGCGTGTGTGACAAAAGATAGAATCTATAGCACGAAATGCTAATATACATATCTATAAGAATTTAAACTTTCGTGGTCATCACTATTAGTTCCAAATTGTCTTTAGGGATATATACCACGTACCTTTGTTTCGAGTATCCGATATTTCGACAATATTGCAAGCGCCATAATCGCGGATGAAACTTACATATACACACCAATATTAACATAAATGGCTAGTGATTTTGAGCAGCGATAGCGAAGTGAAAAGTCCAATCGACTGCTACACAGAAACAGACAGTCTCGGGTTCAAACCCTTGGCTAGCAAAAGCTAGGGAACCGAGCCTAAGTAGTAGATACATATATATTAAATGTTTATTACCGTTTGCTAAGCGGTGAAGAATATATCTGAGGATAGAGTTCTCCATAATCTTTGTGAAAGACACGAGAATTCTGATGATTTGCTCTTGGCAAGCGTGGTGGGCTGATCCTCTCCTAATTGTCGTCACAGTGTAGCACAGTAAGCCAATAGGAGGATCTGGTTTACTATACCACGCTAGCCAGACGAGTCAGTACAGAGTATAATATCGAGATTTCCGGCTCTTCGCAGAGATACTATTTGTTTCCCGTATTTTCTTTAGACACCTCTTACGACACCCACAAAAAGAAATAGGTTACTAACAATTTATATTCTTAATCTATCACCACACGCCATATTTATGACATCAAAATATATGAGCCAAATTACTCTCATCTGCCAGATGTCACTAGTGTGTCATTATGCACATATAATTGCTACGGCATAGAGCGGTGTTCATGTATTTTAAATACTTTCGAGCCTTGATAGATAGTTTAGCGGTTGTGGTTTTGGTACAAATTATAAGGAAAAGCGATTTTATTAATTACAAAGTTATCACAGCTTTAACGCCATTCGAGTGGTCGGGTATTGGACCAAAACCAGTTAAAGTGTTGCCGCCGTGATAAGTAAGTACTTATAGTTATCAATGATTTGTGGTCTGTGGATATTTTTGCATTATTGAAGCAACAATATAACAAAAATATTAAGCTAGCAAGTGCAGTAGCTTTTATTGGAACTACCTAGTTACTGCTCTCCTCTCTTATCAAAAAGAGTATAAAGAGAGGTATTATTGTTGGCACCATACTTCCAATTTTGTCACAAATCTTTTCCTATAATCCGACCAAGTACATAGTTCTAAGTCTTTCAAAACTTTTTTCGTGCCTATAGCCACATTAATGAGAAAGGCTACAAGGCTATATAGCATCACGCAACGATCATTAATAGCTAAGAAAGAAGAACTCGAAGAAGTGTTTGCACGGGCGAGCGATACAGGAAAGATGGCATAACCCTTCTCATAGGGAGAAAATAGCACTTGCCCATCCGACAGTTTAAACAGGGCTACTTTTTATCAAAACATCTGCCTAATTAGTACATACATTAGCACATTATACACACAGGCATATGCCGTGTGGTTGACGGCATAGAATACAAGTGTCACCACCCCCTATCTTCCCGTGGGTGTCGTAAGAGGCGACTAAGGGATAACACGATGCAAATACCATCTTTGCGAAGAGACGGAAAACTCGACATCAAACCCTATACGACTGCCTCGTTCGTCTCGCGGCATAAATGTGCGCGTGGGATCGGGAGGTCCCGGGTTCGATGCCTGGGTCGGGCAGTGTTATTGGGTTTTTCTGTCACGAAATTCTCAGTAGCAGCACGGAGTCTGGAAATGTGCCCGGTACGGCAATAGGCTCGCCCCTTATTACGTGGGACTAAAGTATATATGGTGAAAAGTGGGTGTAGAAATACACCTCTGCCTACCCCTTCGGGGATAAAAGGCGTGACGATATGTATGTATGTGTATGTATGTATTATACACACTTAAAACATTCCGGCAACACCACATTTTTTTATTTACTCAGTCCTCTACTCGTCGAAGCGTTTCCCTTGAGAAGCACCGCTTAAACTTTTAATTGCGTTTACGGAATCAGTGTTGACAATACAGATTACAACAGTTGCGGACTATCCTTCACTGATTATGAATTTTCGCTCAACATAAAACTGGGAATTACAAAGGGTGAATTTACTAGTAGTTCGCGGCAATTGGGGTTTGCAACAACGTTTATGAGTTGTGTGGATGTAGTTATGATTGTTTATTTACATTGTTATGTAGCGCTCATAGCGAGCCTTGGCATGCCGTTCGTAACAGATCGTAAAGTTAAGCAACGCTTGCACATGTCATCACTTGGATGGGTGACCGTGTGTGGCATTTATATCTGAGCGCTGCCGTGCTTCGGAGGGCACGTAAAGCTGTCGGTCCTGGTGTTTGCCTTAGGATAAGGATGCTGAATGCTGGATGAGCTATGTTGGATGCCTTCGAGCGGTCTGACAACTCCGACACCAGAGTTGGCCACACATTCACACAAAATCAAACAATTTACATTTTATTTGCATCAAAATCGGTTCGGTAGTATTTGAGTTTATCGCGCATTGAGAGACAGACACCATGCAGAGGGGACTATATTTTATAATTATATATGGTACTAGAGGATGCCCGCGGTTACATCCGCGTTATTTAAGGCTAATGCTCTGCTCCCGTCGCTCATAGCGTGATGTTATATAATCTGTAGCCTTTCTTAATAAATGGGCTATCTAACACTGAAAGAATTTTTCAAATCGGACCAGTAGTTCCTGAGATTAGCGCGTTCAACCAAACAAACAAACAAATTCTTCAGCCTTATATATTAGTTTAATTAGTATATGGTATAGATCTTTTGAGGGTACTGATTCCCCGTAATGACTGTCAAAGATGTTCATGACAGCCGGGACCGACGGTTTAACGCGCTTTCCGAGGCACCGGGCAAGCGATAATTAACAATTTAATACGCACTTAACTTCGGCAAGTCATTGGTGCGCGCCGTTGATTCGAATGCGATACCCTTTGCATGGCAGTCTGTTGGTATCTGCACTAGGCTATTGCTGCCTCTTTTACAGAACGGTATTTACAGTAGAAAGCAGACCATAAAATAAAAACAATATCTAACCACGACATCACAAAATTCAAAATGGCGTTACTCAGGCGATTGATACATAGTTTAAGCTGAAATTATGTGAATCGTTTAAGTTTAATAATTCCTTATCAGGAGAGCAATTTAAAGTTTGTTTAATTTTGAAGCGTCGGGAGTTGAAGTGTCGTGTGGATCCCGTAAATTGAATTGTGTAGGCAGGATAATTAGGGTAATGTATTGAATTGAAACATGTAAATATTTAAATGAAATACATTACCTACATAATAACACCTTTGACTGCCTCCGTGGTCCAGTGGATAGGTTATGCGCCTGCTGATCAGGAGCGCCCGGGTTTGATTCCCGGATCGAGCAAATGTGTTACTGAGTTTTTTCCGAATTTCCATTAGCAGCACGGAGTCTACGGCAATGGGCTCGCCCCCTATTACGTGGGACCTAAAAACTCATGGTGAAATGTGGGTGTAGTATTATACCTCTGCCCACCCCTTCTGGGATACAGGCGTGCGTCTATAAAAAAGGCATTCAACAAACATTTTGTCTTTATTTTTAACAATAACAAACTAAAAGATTTAGTCGGTTTATATTATTATACAAGTTTATTAAGCGGGTCTCACTCGCGATAGCTAAGATATTTAAGTCATATTATTATTATTTTAATGATATCACAAATGGATGGTAATTGAAAAAGTGTCAAACTATGTGTCAATGTCGAGCCCTGTGTCAAATAAACTATTAGCAGAATAACTGAGTCAATTCGAATTCAAATCGCATTTCTTTCAAAATACGGTGTTGGTGTCCGTCAAAATACGAGCATTGGCCTTCATGGACCATGCTTATTAACCTGGGCTATGTACAAGAATAAGCGATTTATTATGATAATATTTCCTGCGTTTTTAGTCAGATGTAAGTACTTACAATCAGTACATAACGGCAGTAGGTAAAACACAGTTACTTTTCTGTACGTTACGGACTACGCACCAATATATTTTCCATTATAGAACAAATCTTTTGTAGCTAGAAAGCTTCTGTTCAGAGCTTACCTGCCGTTCAAAACAGAATCAAGAATTCCAATAGCGACGGATAATCTCAGATAAACTAAGTTCAGTATACGAAATAACCGGGCTTAAAGTATCTTAAGGTGGGTTCACATTAGAGCGGTTTCTGACTAGCGTTTTGGAAGCGCATGTAGGCGCGTATAGACGCGCCTTTTGGCACAGGCACAATTCGTACGAGCGTTGCGGCGCTTCTAAGCTCGTATAAGCGCTATACTGACACGACTTCACTACCATTTCGAGCGAACACGCCTAAATATGTCCGTTTACGCTAGTCCGGTTTTTTGTGAATTGTCAACTCGATGTGTTATTTTTTTACAAGCATTTGGATGACAATGACTTTGCACCCGAGCGAAAGATGATATATGTTATCACTATGTAGATGAGCCCACGGTTACACCCGCGTTATTTAGGGCTACTGCCTTGGCCCCCGTGGATCATAGCGTGATGTTATATAGCCTTTAGCCTAAAATATCTCAGGAACAACTGGCCCGATTAAAAAAAAATATTTAAGTTTTAGATAGCCTACTTATTGAGGAAGGCTATAGGCTACATAACATAATGCTATGAGTCCCAAGAGTGGAGCAGTAGCCTTAAATAACGCGGGTGTAACCGCGAGCTCATCTAGTCTGGCCGATCAATTTAAACATGTGAAGGTGAAAGTGGCGCTAAGTCTCCTACCCGCTTAAATTCAATTATTCCAAGACCTTTGTTCAACGTTAAAAATTCAGCATTGTGATGAGATCCTAATGTAGCTTATAGAGCCTTAGACAGAATATTTATTTATGACTTTGCAAGAACTTTACTGTCGTAATGAGGTGCTTTGCATAAGACTATTGTGTTTAAGATGTTTTGTGGGTACATTTAGGACAAATATTATACATGTAAATGTTTGTGTTTGGTAGCTTTTAATAGCCGTCTTTGGGCAAGATTACTCACTTTATCTTATTTTGTATCAAGATGTTATTTTGTTTTGAAGTATGAACTGACTATTGAACTATAGACTGTCCTACTTTTAGGTACGGCCTACTTTTCAATATAAGAAGAGTAAGGCCATAGTCTACTACGCTGGCCAAGTGTGGGTTGGTAGACTTTATATGTCTTCCGTTAATACTATGAAGAACTTTTAGACTTGCATGTTTCCTTAAGCTATTTTTACTCACATTTTGGCAAGAATATTATAATATATAATTTGATTTAACCGTAACTCCTTTGCATAGCAAAATTTAGTATCTCTACTAGGCTATCACTTTTTAAGAGCCGATATTAATACTATGCCCAGAAACAAAAAAGTAAATTAAAAGTATAATTTTTGAGACAACCTCGCAGCAAATACAAAGATACAATCACGTAGTCAGATTCTGTGATGTCATATATCTCCACAAAAGATAGAACAAGTTCTTCACCGACAGTCGTATGTCATCATCATCAGCCTTTAACAGTCTGGACTAGGCCTCTCCTTTGAAAGGAGGAATTGGCCTACTATACCACGCTGACCAAACGGGTTGATATAGGGTTTGTATCAAGTTTTCCTTCTTTTACAGTGTTGTTCTCTGCATTATAGTCGTATGTACGAACTGGAATTTCAATTATAGAGCTGGCGAGACCGCAAGCTTAAACTAATGCGCAATAAGTCTTATAAATCCTAATGAGTTTGTAATGTATTTACTAAATTGTCGTATTGTTTCCAGTACAATTTGAGTGGGACATAGTTTTGCTCATTGCGAAGTGTTCTGCAAGTTGAGATAGGTCTTTTTTGCTTGTCGCTTTTTAGTGCCACGCGAAGAAAGATTTATTACTAGTGAGGCAAATGCCTTAAAAATTAACTCTCTAGATTAAAATGTGTCAGTTTTAGCTGGAGTAACTTATTGAAACTACTCAGGAACTACTGATCCGACTTAATTTTTTTTTTGTTGGATAGCCTATTTATCGGGTAAGGCTATAAAGGTGATGGGAGCGGAGCAGTAGCCCTAAATAACGCGGGTGTAACCGAGGGCTCAGGTAGTTATTATATAGAAAAGAAAAGAAAGAAAGAAAAGAATACATCTATTTTTCTAAAAGCAAGGGACATGCAAAGCATAAATACATATAACACAAAAATATTATGAAACACACTCATCGGTAATACAGATAAAAAATAAAAAATAATACACAATAGAGCTGAAGAGTATTTTTGCCGGTATTTGTTTGAACGCGGTAATCTCTGGCAAATCCTTCTGGAAGGGGTTTGGAATTGTTCATATTGTTGTATGATGGCCACCGCAATTTTTGGGCTCCAAGGTCTTGGATAAATCTACTGGATCTTTTGGATCACAACTGGGACAACTTTGAAACCTATAACTTACTTTTGAGCCCTTCCTAAATAGTAGGGCGTTTCATTAAGTAAAACTGATCTTATCCATTTAATATCACTGTTCTTTTGGGTTACGAAGATCTGAGAAAATTCATAAAGAAAGGTGTAAACTATGTAGCATCACAGCTACTCTTAAGAGCTGAGAAACAAAACCAAGAAGGGTATAATAGTCTAGACGAGCGATGCGACAATTGTTCATTAAATGATTAATTGCGGTAAAACCACGGCGCATGGCGAGTATTTATATAAAATGAAGGTAAATTATAAATGATTTCACTGCAGTATAAATTGTTTGTTATATCATAGTTTTATCGCCGGTCTGTCCTTAATAAAACATAATGATGTCGCCCATGTTTCGTGGCTTGGCTACGCCACAACATGTTTTACTACGGCGTAGCGTGTTGACACGTTTACGGTAAACCATGGTGAAACCATGGCGTTTACACAAACTATGGATATGTTGTATACGCAATACAATCTCTGTTCGTAATTCTTTGATTAAATATGAGCATCTGTAGCAGATTCTGGGCTTACTTGTCTTGTGTATGTGATATTATATGTCTTACATAGGCCTTTTATATTATATTTTGCCCTACTGGACTTGGCCTCCAATATGAGAAGGATGACAACAGAGTCCTCAACCACTCCCACCAAGAAATAATTTGTTACTTAAATAAATTAATAGTTTAAAAAACACTAGAAATACGCTTTTATAAATGCACATAAAAACAAAAAATAAATGATGGATCGTTCAAGTTGTCTCTATTTCTGGGCTGAAGTGTAAACTATGTGCTTTTAATTATAATATTTGATTGTAAAACACAGATTGGCGCTCTAACTGGAGTTGCAGCACAAGTAGTAAGTGGCTCTACATTAAACAGTCTGTTCAAAGTACCAGTTTGTCGAACTCAGACAAAACATGCGCCATCAGCGCGGAAGACGACATTCACCAACATTTTTTAACGCCTCTTCTTTCAGGAAATTAAGCACATAAGGGTAATGCGTCAACAGTGGCAAAATGTAGAGTTCTTGTTCGTGGACGAGATATCTTTGGTTCCCTTTGGTAACACTTTGGCGGCATACTTAAATGCTATGCTTTTGTGCAACCTCATGCAGCTGCCACCAGGAAGGTAGTATTAGTATTTGTTTAACAATAAAGTCTTTCCTGCTCCAGCGCCCCACGCTTTTACAATCAAATATTATAATTAAAAGCACATAGTTTACACTTCAGCCCCGAAATAGAGACAACTTGAACGATCCATCATTTATTTTTTGTTTTTATGTGCATGTATAAAAGCGTGTTTTCGTGGTGTTTTTTAAACTATTAATTTGTTGTATACTTTTTGGTCTTTGATAACGAAATATTTTTAACATTTATACATTTATTTTAAGTAGGCGAATGAGCCCGCATCCTCTCCATCTCCGCCAGTGCGTCTGTATTACATGGTGTTTTATCTATCAGCTTATTACAATCTAGCTCTTCAATCAGGAGACCACTAAGTGATTTTACTCTATTCAGGGCCACATACGCCTGTCCAGCCGCAAAAGTACGGGACCCTAACTACACCACTGCGTGGTCTACAATATATAATTTGGTTGTTATAACCTTGAAACCTGATCGTGTTCAAAGTCCATTACATGGCCTTTCTGACAAGTGCAAACACGACTATGATACGATATTCCATCATGGAATACCAGTGCAGTTCCGGTTTCATCATCAGACCTTGAAACCTAATCATGGTCAAAGTTCATTACAAAACTTTTCTAAGAAATCCAAAATAGCTATGATACAATTTTCCATCATGAAATTCCAGTTCATGTCTTCCAGCTCCATCATCAGCTCATTCATCAGTTTGACAGTACCATATTATTGTATTGTCATCAGAACTACATATAGCTGTCAGTTCTCATTACGCTACGACCCTTGAAAGATAGTTAAATTAGTTACCTTCGATTCCATTACATAGTAAGTTACATACATGTCGAGTTCCAGTTCATATCTTCCGGCTCCATCATCAGATCAGTTTGACAGTACCATATTATTAAATTGTTATCAGAATTACATAAAGCTGCCAATTTTCATTACGCTACGACTCTTGGAAGATGGTTAAATTAGTTAGCTTAGATTCCATTACATATGTAGTTAGTTACTTACACGACGACCTAATAAAAGCGTGTTAAAAAGCACATTATTTTTACCGATCCTCTTACTTGGTCACCTGATCCCTTACAAACAGAGCTTGTACTGTGGCCATCAGAAAATAATTCCTCACAAATTCATTAATAAATTAAGGACAAATAATTATGCTCATCCCATGAAGATTTTCTCCGGCTGGAAATCAAACCCACGACCTCAGGCTTGACAGTCAGACTCACTAACCACTACCAACAGTCGAGTCAAAACATCTATCAATATATCTTTAGCAGTACCTATGTTCCGAAAGCACGCCAAATCTTGTCGCCCAAAACCTGTCATAAGAAATGACTTTCACAATAATGTTGTGCTCTATCACGTAGGATCTTTCTTGACGAGATGTGGGCGTCATATATCTCGTTTATTCGCTCAGAAACATACAGGCGTCAGTCTTTATAAAGCTATTAATCAGTCGGTTATTGCCTTAAAATACCAGTCAGTCAGTATTTTCATATTAATCTTGTCGTGCTAAAATTGCTTTTATGTAGTACTTTCCTCTTTATACTTGTTCATATATTGGATACTAAGTAAACAATCTGATTGAAGTAATATCTCAGAGAATATGGCACAGTTATAGCAGCAATATCGAATTATATTTTGCGCCTTTGAAGGTGACGTAAAGAATGGGTGGAAAGGTCACACTTGTGTATTGCGTACTGCAATTATTAATAATTTAATACGAATATAACTTTGAATAACATAACAGCATAGACTATGACGAATAAAATATATAAGGCAAATGTGAGGGAGCCAGTGGGTCACGGCAGTCCTCGAAAGACGTAGGAGTAGAGTCATGAATGGAGAGGATGAGCGTTAGGTTTGTAACGATCAAAGCAAGTGGCGTTCTGTTGTCTCTGTCTACTCCGCGGAACAGGCGTGAGTATATGTATTTATTGAATACTAACTTCTACTTTATGTGGATATACTTAGGGTAGAAAAACACTATCCCCAATCCATTCATAGGCACCGTTACCAATATAGTACCGCCACTCAGGCTCTGACATGATAATATGTACCTACTAGTTTTGAACATGAAAGTTTAAACCAAAATAAAAATCAGTCCAGTGCATGTCTGGCTACGCTCAATATCGAATTCCGTAGCTACCTTTAAAAGTACACAATTTAAATATATTATAATACTACGGTTCGGCTGGTAACTTAATATTTAGCTCTTAAATAAATATATGCTCTCAAGCTTGTCTCCGAAATAATGACAGCCTACAAAGATGGACATGACGAGATTATAATATTCTACCACGTACAGAATACCATCTAGTACCAAACTAAGCAGAACTTGCACTATGGGTACTAGACTATGGATAAACACACATAGTGTAATATTCTTTTTATAAATACGGTGATATTTGCAAAACACTTCCGGCATAATAAAACTACGTAAGGATTTTTTTTTAATTTATAGACTCACGCCTGTATCCCCAAAGGTTTAGGCAGAGGTGTAATATTACACCCACATTTCACCATGAATTTTTAGGTCCCACATAAAAGGGGGCGAGCCTATTGCCGTTACCAGGCACATCACCAGACTCCGTGCTGCTATTGACAATTCGGAAAAACCTAGTAACACTTTTGCCCGACCCGGGAATCCAACCCAGGACCTCCAATCAGTAGTCGCATACGTTATCCACTGGACCACGGAGGCAGTCAAGTTTTTTTAAAATAGTATTTGCGTTACACTTTAAATTGTACAAGAATAGCTTAAAAATACTAATAACACACATACTAAGACTGTATTACAGTACTAATGTCATTTACATGTTTACGCTCGCAAATGATCGACTTCAGAGGGAATCGAACCGAAATTGAACCTGGCAGTCGACTTAAATCCCGATACGTTACCGAGTCGTCAAAAGAACGTCGTAATAGTAATTTGCTTTGGAACTGTAAAAAGCAATAAGCAGGTACGCTTTTACAACAAAATTTAATTGCATGCTCAAAGGGGCTTAACGGTTCGCTAAAACAAAAATTACCTACAGATCAAAGAGAAAACAGTGGTTATAAAAATCCTGATGAATAATGAAAACTATGAAATGTTAGACTGATGTAGGGCCTCTTCAGATTTTTCAAGCGTGGCGTTTTGACGACGCTAACTCTAGCCTTACCGTAGCGTGATTGGATTATTATTTTCAATTATTTTTAAACTATTTTCGTGTACTAGTTCGTCATCATCATTTACTTAGCGTTAACCTGGTTATATTCAAGACTTCTTGTCTTGGAGGCCGGGGTCCGCTTTCTGGTGTAATTTGACAGATTATTAGCTTTTCTACAGAGTGACCGCCGCTTGACCTCAGTAACTTACAAGGATTTGTAGCGAAATTCCAAGTTTAACACTAGTGTTAGTGTACTCAAAAGTACTAAGTTCCATAATTTTTGACAAAGATCTTCATGGCAAATGGGACCGACGGCTTATCTATACATATAAATAAAATTGGACTGTCTGTTGTATGTATACACGGTACATATACCGAAATGACATTTTTTACAATTTTTGTCTGTCTGTCTATTTGTTCTCGCTAATCTCTGGAACGGCTGGACTTATTTTCACTGGCGGATAGCTGATGTACCAAGGAGTAACTTAGGTTGATAAATTAACCGGGTATGCGAAGTAGTTCCCTCAGGACTCGGATGAAACCGCGGGAAACAGCTAGTCTTACTTAATTTCGAAAAGTCAGTGGTGCACACCATGGGTTTGAATCCAATACCATCTGCATAGCAATCTTTTGGTATTTCCATTCACCACTAGGCTATATCGTTGTCTTAATAACAATACATATTTGGGAGTATTAAGTCCTAATACTAATTAAACAATAACAAATCATTATAAATATAAAAAACAACATCTCAAAATTCCACTTAAATAGAGAGCTCGTTTTATAGCAACTGTTTAAAACTTTAGTCTGGTGTACCCCTTATGCGTTGTAATTCAATTATAACAGCAACTTGAGCAGTATTTCATTCCAAAGTGCCGTACACGATAAAACGACCGTTATAATTACAATAAATACTTATATACATAGTAATGGATATTGCCACTCAGAAATTTGGAGTAAACTGCTCATTCTTGTAGGGCAAAATGCTTACGTCAGTAGCAAAAAAGCTCATTTGTATGGTCTTGAAAGGCTTTTCGTCTTAATTAATTTAAAACTTTTGCGATTTGTATACATCATACAAAATTATTTGAAATTACCTTATTTAAGGTTAAATACCTATGTGTTTCCAACGCTTCGACCGTCTTGCACCGGTCGCGGTCACAGTGGGACGTATTTCGTCATGTTCAGTGTTTTATCAAGGGAAATAGCGAAACAAGCAAACACAACTTTCGCATTTATAATACCTATTTATTAGTAGGTATAGATATCAATGGTCTAGCTGTCATTGTATAGGCTCTGTTCAGTTTGTGATCAGAAGAACGTCTTTGAATCAGGATATGAATACAAAAAAGACTCGATCACTGAAATAGTCTCTTATGTAAATATACCACGTATTTTTGTTTTTGGTTTAATGCCATAGTCATTGATGTACTGATTTTAATACATTGGTGTTCCAAACGCCCGGTAGCAATAACAAATTGTAAAAGACTCGATAAATAAAGGTAAGAGGTACTCAAAAGACAGAAAAAAATTTGCTAACATAAAATTCATATTCCTATATTATTAATACTATTTGCTTCTCTGCTTAACCCTCAATGTTTTAAATTGAGAGTTTATGCGCACCATGTATGTTTGTACATCGAAATTGCTTGCCGCTGCGCTCGCCGCTCTAGGTCGTGACCTGACCGTAATGCATGAAAACTATGATTAATTCATAAAGCCTTGTATTCATTAGGCAACATTTGTTGATAAACACTGTTTACAAACAATTTATTAACAGTGTTTTATCATCTCTGGATACAGTTTATAAACAGTTCATAAACAAATGTGATGAAACATTGTTTCTGAAACATGTTGCTGTGTTCCCCAATCAAACGGAGAACAAGCCGAAACATTTTGTTATAAGCAAAAGTCAACAGGTGTGGACGTGTGTTGCGCGAGTTTATTAACATGGAAGTAGTGTGGTCCAACCACCAAGTTTTGATGCTCATAGAGCTTTATCAACAGCATCATGTACTTTGGGACTCTTCAAATAGAAATGATAAAGACAAATTAAAAAATAATGATGCTTGGGCCGATATTGCTGCAGGATTAAATATGTCGCAAAAAGAAGTGGAAACGAAGATGCATACTTTACGCTCATAAAATCAGATGTTGTCATTCTGATGAAATTCTGAAAAGACCCATCAAATTCACGAAGGTCATGAAGTACGTAATTTCTATTTAAGAGATAATTCTGAAGCCACCACCTTTTATTTTCAAGTAGCACTCTTATGAATCATTATGTAAGCAGCAATGAGCATCACTACCTCCTCGGGCGACATCCTAGCAACAACTGACAAGTGTGGACGGCCATGTTTCAGAAACAGTGTATACGGCAAACTTGGTGATAAACACGTCATAAACAGTTTATCAACAAATGTTGCCTAATGAATACGAGGCTTTAGATTGAGGTTGTCGAGAGAAAATGTTCATCACTCATAACAGTGTATAATTTATCAGTTATACTATAATACCTATGAAACATTTACATAATTCTGTAGCACCTGTTTATAGTCTAATTAATTAAGGTCCCAGTTCACTACGTCGTAACTAGTTTTAATCTGCGCCTATAAAATGCAGATATTTGTGAAGTCTTGCTATCTCAGTATCATACCATATCTTTCTCAGTCATCATAATCAAATTGAATATTAAATATTTATATTTTAATTTTATTCAATCACGTCTGTTTTCTTGGAGGGGCAGGCAGAGGTGTTATATTACACCAATATTTCGCCATGTCATGAATTTGTAGGTGCCACGTAATGGAGGGCGAACATTTTGCCGTTACTGGTCACATTGCTAGACTCTGTGCTGCTACTGACAATTCGCAAGAGCTCAGTCCACTTTTGCCCGACCCAGGAATGCAACCCGGGACCTTCCAATCAGCAGACGCATGCGCTATCAACTGGACCACGGAAGGAATCGTGATATCGCTACATAGTATAAAAAACTCTGACCAGATTGGAGACATCCTAAAAAAAGGACAGGTCAGAAGTACCCTATACAGATGACCATGCATGAGAAACTTGATGGGAGTGGATGAAGAAAGAGAAGTATGTCAGGATCATTGCAAATGGCGTTGCGTAGTCTCTGCCTACCCCTCCGGGAAACAGGCGTGAGTCTATGTATGTATAAAACAAAGTCTGCCTCCTGTCTGTCTGTACCTACGTAAGCTTAAATCTTAAAAGCTACGCAACGGATTTTAATGCGTTTTTAATAGATGGAATGATGCAAGAAGCTGTTTTATATGTATAATTGACACGGGCGAAGACGCGAAGCCGCTGGCAACGTCTAGTTAAATATATACCTATCGTATCTTCTTGGGTTTACGCGAACATTTTAATTAAACTACAGTTTACGGATTTTATCGCGATGTATTGGTTTCACTAAGTTATTACATTTAAACCGAATTATCTAGAAACTACATTTTTAATTTATTACTTGCCGACGACGTTTCGAATTCTTTACAGGATTCATGTTCACGGCAGACTGAGGTGATATTTGTCTTTTTCTTGAATTTGTAAGTTATCTATATTATATATTATGTCGTAGAATATATTATCTCAAAGTACCCAAATATTTTTTACTATTGGTGGTACTATTTACGCAGAATGAGCTCACAGTGTCCTTAGGTCTTTTGGTGACTTTGTCCTTCTTGGGTTTCATTAGCCTTATGAAAGGGTCCCAAGCTGGAGGAACATTCGAACCATTTTCCCTATTGAAATTAGGATGTTTTTCAATTTCAATAACCTCACGTATCATCCTTGATAGAAAACGGTGTTCTTTTGCGAATATCTGTGGTTCATCAAACCGCAGGTATTGGTTGAGTCCTTGTTCCACATGTTCACAAACAGCAGACTTTGTTGATTTAATTTCAATATATACCAATCATTTGATACGTTTGTTTTAAAACCGCAGTTCGCTTTCTAGCTTAAACAGATTAGATAAAATATTAGCTTTCCTCCAGATGGAATCTCGCATGACATGCAAAACTTAAAGATATAGCTATATTAGGTAAATATATTCAATTTTAACCAGGGTCTGAAAATTTGACGGTACTGACTCCCTATAAATATCGAATGCATGGCCACAGAGATCAATGATCTAGATAGTCCTCAATATGACATAGTTAGCGGACACCCTTGCAATAAACTTGAAATAAATAATAATCATAATACCTGAGATCTAAAAAAAATATATCACGATTTTGTATATATATAATATTATGCTTTACCAATGACTGAAAAGCCTTTACATGATCTATGTATTTAAAGCAATAAAAACATTTGCATTTCAGCATTCAAAACCCGTTCGTCTGAAAATAACGAAACGGTATTAACAAGGTAGTCTAGAATAAATAGATGTTTAATCTAAATCTTAAATCTCCTAAAACCTTGAAACTTAAATCAGATTAAAGTTTGGACAACAGTAAACATCGTTTGTAATACTGTAGTTAGTGTGTTCAATCAATTACTGGGTCCTAGGAAAGCAATTGAAATTTTACTTTATGTTTTGAAATATTATTATCAGATTTCGAAGCTCGGTGAGCTAAGGCATTATACATTAAAACAGATATGTAGAATAAATATACCCATTATAAAATATTATCTTTTCTTTCTGTCTGTATGAACGCGATAAGCTCAAAAACTGTCAATGTACACTTTTCACCAATAGGTAGTGTCATTCCTGAAGAAAGTTTAGGTGTATAATTCAGCCGAAATCTCGTCATATTCATAAATTAATTATTTACTTCAGACCATTAAGTCCATGCAGTAAACAGTCACAATTTACTAAAAAATATAAAATGTGATAACAAATTGTGCAGACGCGACCAGGCCATGGAGAATCTATGCCCATTCTTCGCGCAATGAGTTGAGCAGAAGTTTATGGTCAAATATAATATTTATTCTG
Organism: Euclidia mi; assembly: GCA_944739405.2. Lineage (NCBI taxonomy): Eukaryota > Metazoa > Arthropoda > Insecta > Lepidoptera > Erebidae > Euclidia > Euclidia mi. The sequence goes on from OX123192.2 coordinate 74,446,954, forward strand.
TGGGGATGAAGGTTTTCGTCAACGTTTTGTTGGCTACCTTTTCTGATTTGATTCACAAAAGCATTGTGAGTCAACCGGAGGATTAGGCCTACTATACTACGCTGGCCAGACGGGTTGGTACTACTTGTTACAGGGTTTGATGTCGCGTTTTCGGACTCTTCGAAAATATAATTTTTGCACCGTATATTTTCTTTACTTCAAAATACAGTATAATAAATACCATTTTTATCATTTATAATGATGGACAGAAAAAGACATATTTCAAAATTGTAAATTATTACCAGCAGAGAAGAAATCGTAAATTATTGCTTGAAAACAGTTTCTTAGTTCAGCGTTTGTCTGTTGCCGTGCAGATGCAAAGTACTGTGATACTAATATTTTCTTTTATTTGAAATTGAGTGTCGCGAATATTTCATAGGATTTCTTTGTTTTTGAAGAATTTTAAGTCTTAAAACTACTGATGTCTAGACAATAAGTAATGTACATATTATTATTAAAAAAAGACTTTTCACTGTTTTCTAGCACTGTAAAACATCTACTAGTGTAGGTAGTGGTTTTTCCAAATGTATAAAATTTCTCAAATAGTTCTCGAACATACATATTCGGAAGATGAGTAAAAAACCTTAAAATAGGGATGACAAAGTATTGTCTGACAATACTAATTTATCACACAAGAAAAGTATGAATTTAAAAAGAAAACATCAGGAATCAAGATCAGCCGAGATTGAGGCCAAAAGCTTAAGAAATTTATAACTCTATTAGTCCTAAATTATAAGTCCTAAATAACATATCACCGCAAGTTATCTAGACTGTTAGAAGAACGTCTTAAAATTGGCAACGAAGCGAAAATATAAAAAAATTGAACGCGATTGAAATCCAAGCCACGAAATTACTTTACAAGATACCATTCAAATGTATGAAGGAATATTGCAATAAAGCAAACCCACATTTATTTTATACTAGCCATATATCTAACTTGACTGCAGTCGAGTAAATGTTCGTAGGAACTGAAGCGTCTGTATAAAATGCTCTCCAAGGCATTTAAAGAACAGATATGTGGGTTTTCTGCATTCTTGCGTAGGTATATACACAGGCGCCTATGGCCTGGATATTTATATTAAATATAGTTTTGTTTATTTTTTTTACGAGATGAGCCCGCGGCTAGGCCCGCGTCATTTAGGGCCACTGCTCCGCATGTGTGGATCATAGCGTGATTGTATAATTATAGCATAAAGCCTTCCTCAATAAATGAGCTATGCAACACAAAAAGAAGATAGAACAAACAAACCTTGCAGATTTTATATATTTATAAGTACGGATACATTTTGGGTACTAGACAGCTTTGCTCTTTGTTTAGTGCTAGTCTGGCCGGGGTTTAAAACCCCGGCCAGACTGTTGTAAACAAGCCCTCCACATCGATCTCCACCGGCGGTTTACAACAGTGTAAACACTTGTTTGCAACAAAAATTCGTTTGACCTTCAACAACCTCTGTGGACGGACGCGCGTTGCCAACCGCGTGTGGATGCCGCCGTTGTAAACACGTATTCCACAGTGTAAACGCTTGTTGTAAACCACGCAAGGGCAGTTACGCAGCAGCAACCGTTGCGTCCGCACGTTACGCACATATTTACGAACTGTGTTTACGAAAATGGCGTCTACGCGGGAACAATAAATTATTAGTGAGTTTATAGAACTCTATAAGGACCTGCCCTGTCTTTGGGACCTATCTTCAGAAACGTATAAGGACACGGGCCAAAAAAAAGTTGCGTGGGAAATTTTAACCGAAAAATTAAAGGAAATTGACCCTGGTACGAATGAATTATCGGCGAAGAAAAAAGTGGATCATTTAAAATATACCTACTAAAGGGAGTTAAAAAAGGTAGGTGCATTACGTCCTTAAACTCTCGCTTGTCCGTACGTAATTTAACTCTATAGTAGGTAGGTGCAGAAGGCCGCACTTCAGATTATATATTGCCAGTAAAAGCTGAACCATGTCCTGTGCGGAGTAGATACAAATCAGAGGTTAGCTTATGCTGGCACCTTATAGCGATTGACACTTGTCGTCCTCTCATAAATAGTCGCGGGCCGCGGGTGGTCCACTCGCCATCCACGCGTTGGCAATGCGCAGTCAACGCAAGCCCAGCATGCGAGCAGCGAGTCGTCACCGAGTGAACCACTCGTCGTCCGCGCGTGGACAACTTGCGAGCGAGGCGATCCGGTGACGCTACGGAGTTGATATAGTGAGCGCATATCCATAGAAACCCATATAAAGAATACTAACCGCACGAGGCGAGGCGGTGCGGGTCGGGTATCGGGTGGCTGTAATGAGCCTTTAACGTGCTTTCCGAGGCGCGGAGGAAACTCGCTATAAATGGTCACCCATCCACAGAACAACCTTGGCAAGCGCGGCTTAACCTTGAAGAGCGACCTGTGCGGCTGTTATTATTTAGCCACGAGCTCCTCCTTCTGTACTTACATATGAATGGGTATTTTATTTGTGTTACCATATTTTAAATCTTCTTCTAATTCTTTCTAGGTCAAAGAATCAAAACGCACCGGATCAGCCACCAGCGAAATATATAAACCAAATCTATGGTACTTCGAAATGATAACATTCTTAGAAAAGAAAAATCATTTACAAAGAAGCGGAGTAGATTCGCTTATGGAGGAAGATGAAGTCGTAAGTTTTTATCAATTAATATATTTAACAAGAATTGTTTGTTTAGAAAGTAGGAGGAGGGGGGGCACATTGATACACAAAAATTCAACCTCATTTTTAAAGACCGTAAAGCATTATGTTTGAATATTTATTTTGATGTGTGCGTTGGCTCATATGTCAGTTTATATTTTGACTACGAAAAAACCGCAAAAAGTGGTGAGGGATAGAGATAAACCGATTTTAATAAAAAATCGTTTTTGTATCATTCTGCCCCACCTATGGGGCACTTTGATACATGGGGTGGGGCAGTTTGATACGTATTTTAGATCCATATGAAATGCAAGTATAAACCGACAAAAAACCCAATATAAGCTGTGTTATTACTTAAAATTAAGAAATGAAAATCATTTTATTGATTGAGATCGCAAAATACACTTTATTAAGCGTACACATTAATCATAATCAGTTACTTATGGAATATAATCACAAAAAACATTGGTTTCACCATAGAACAAGTCTCGTTCTTTGTTATTTTCTTAATTAGTTAATTAGTTATATACTCATTAAGTAATCAGACTTTAACATTGAATATTGTTAATGAAAATATTAGCAAGTATATAATAGAGCCGCCTATCAAAATAAACAATTTTTTCGTAAAACAAATTAAACAAACTTCAGAAAGTTAACAAAAATAATCATAATGTGTTTCAAAACTCTTATAAACAATTCTGATGTCATCCAGCCGCTTCTGTTTGCCAATCCTAGGCTTCCATCAGGAGCACCATTTAGGAAGTGATCTTTATAATGGACTCTTGGAAAGATATAAACTGGAGGAAGATAAGAACCAGTTGCAGTAATAATACCACAGAAAGTAACTAGCTCTCCGCGTTCTGCAGAAACTATTTGTCCCACTTGTCTTTGTTTTCTTCCACAATAACTTTAGGAGTAGACAGGACTGTGCTTATGCCTGTTTCGTCTAAGTTTATTATTCGATCGGTTGTAAAATAGTATCGTCTAATTATGCGTTCCTAATTATCATGAAATTGAGCTACAGCAGCTTTATTAAAAGCAAAGCTTCTTGCTGCGCTTGTGTTTTCTGGTTTTCGTAGACTCAATTCTAGGTTTCTTTTCCTGAAGCCAGCTGCCCAATCTTTTCCAGCGCATTTGTTTTCTTTCCAGGATTTTGGATATTTACGCCCAGAGGATTCTACGTACTCGTATGCCGAAGTCAAAAGCTGTTCCATTGTAAGGCTGTAGTGCATTTTACTGCAATTCAATAAATATTGAGTCAATGCCTTTTCTTGTTCGGTTGAAAAATCTTGTGCAACGGTATACTTGGAACCATAGATGTTTGATGAAGTTGCTGTAGCAGTGTGTGATGAAGTTGCAGTAGTAGTAGAGTGTGATGAAGTTGCAGTAGCAGTGTGTGATGAAATTACAGTAGCAGTGTCAGCAGTGTGTGATGTAAATGATGTTACTTTTGCCATCTCCATGGATGGGGCTATATGTGGTGAAGATGGTCCTGCTTATGATAATGAAGATTCTGCTTGTGGTGAAGAGGATGGATAATGATGTTCTTGTCACTTCAAATGATTTTCTGGACTTTTCTATGCGATGTTGTAGGGTTGCAGTTTTGATGCCATATTTTTTGGCCGCTTTGCGTATAGATAAAGTCTTCGACAATACTTCACGTATAGCATCTTTCATGTTTCTTTGTTCATATTTATTCTATCAGTTTTAGGTTTATACGTGCGCACCATTTTCTGAAAAAAGAAAATACCATCCAATTAAACCATTATTTGTGACGGGGGGCACTTTAATTCACTAGAGGGGCAGATTGATACGTATCATTGTACCCCGCACGTTACCGTATGAAAGTGCCCCAACGGACTCTTTCCACAAACAATTAATTTTATCAAATAATTAATAATCTTGCAATCAAAAAATTAAAAAAAATACTAATGACTATATTTACTTACCTTTGGTAACAAATAATAACAAAAACAACTAAGAGTATCCTCCTGAGACACAATCACATTTCACGTAATATTTTTGTAGGCAGTTGCGCACGCCACTTCCAATACGTTAGTGTCCGTTGAAGCCCAATGGCGAACTGGCGGCGAGCGGTGTCACAACTGTCATTCTTGTGAATGTCCTTGAGCGTTCTAGTGATGTGCCGGACTGTGTAGCGTTTATTGGTTTTGAGATATAGATACTGTACAAATGTGCCCCGTGTATCTATGTGCCCCACCTCCCCTACCTACCGCGCGTGTAAGGCCGCATAGGAGAGATCCCATGGAGTGTCGGCGAGACGAATGGGCCAAATTTTAAAGCAAATTTAATACAAAGAAAAGACAATTCATATATAGTAGGTAGGTATATTTGTTATGAGCTTATGCAGTAAGTACCTACATACATTGTTTGAAATAGAATTAGTTTTTATTATAAGTCAAATCGATTAAATCGATTAAGTAACATTTTGTTTAGTCTATTGAAAATTTCTGACAATGGTCACACTGAACTGTCACTTCCGTCCTTCCGCTTGAAAAAATTAAGACGCCGGTTTGCTCTCTCGCGTAGAATATTGTAATAAAATTGGAAATATTGGAACCCGTTTGAGTGCCGCTTCTTTAATCAGCTGGCATCGGTTTACTTGTGACCAAGGATAAGTTGTATTTTAATGAACATTTGTGAAATATTGAACTTTGTAAAACACGTGTGTGAATTCCTGATTGGTGCCCGAGGAGAAGGACTTCGCCGAATTGTAAACTGGTATCTATTGATTCTCTTGTTATTTTGGCCAAAATTATAAGTTAATCTATAGGTCCACTTCAAGAACATCACCAGGATATATAAGGTTTTTTCATGTACCTACTCAATACTTTACTCACTGTGCAACGCAGTGCATTGTGTCTGGATATATTGTCTATCGTGGTCAGGTAGATGTATTACACCTTCCACTGCGCACTTCTGATACACCTTCCTGCCTGGCTACGGTAATTCTAGACATGATTTTGGTAGCAGAGCGTGGTTGAAATTTAGCCGCTGTTGCATTACTGAGTACAAATCTCAGATTGGTATAAGCTTGTATCTTATCACCTTGTAGACAGTATTGTAGTGTTTGTCAGGTCATTTATTGTCTAAAATACATAATATTTAATTGTATAAGTTGACCTACATAAATTGAAGCACATTGTCATACATAACCTCATCAGTAATTGTTGATTTGTATTGTTTTTGAGCAGTCGTGTAAATATTGGTACCGAATTGTGTAGGAATTCAAATAAACAAAATAAATGTTCTAAATAAAAATAATTTAACGCATTTTGTTGTTGATTGTATCTCGTCGATTTGTCTATAAATAAATAAGAAGGAATTAAATATATAAGAAATCGGGAACAAAAAAATGTTAAAATAATAATTTACTGCTTCGTATTTAGGAGGAAAAAGTTTTTGGTAGGAAACAAGGAATGAGTCCTATAATTCCGGTACCAAATGACAACGCTCATCAAGTTACGACACGCCCGTAAAAATGAGAAATTCAAAATTTTATTTATTGACAATATCGTGAAGTTCAATGACTTTTTGCGATTTTTATTGTAATTTACAACAAAATGTTGTGATAAACAATTAACATAAGCGTGAAATAAAATATCCTGCCTTTTTATCAACGTAATTTTCAAAATTTCACTGCGTATCTACCCTTTTTACGATCGTTGTCTTTTCGTGTCGACAAATTTGACACTGTGATATTAACGAAAATGTGATAGTAATAGGTCCACGAACCTATAACACATAGCAACAAATCTACGCGCTCTTTGCTAATCCAGTAGTTATACAGATCAATGTTGAAAACAGTTTCTTTGTTCAGTGTTTGTCTGTTTCTATGCAGATGCAAAGTACTGCGATACTTATTTTTCTTTTATTTGAAATTGTATGTCACGAATATTTCTTAGAATTTCTTTGTTTGTGAAGAATTTTAAGACTTAAAACTACTGCTGTTTGCATGCTTGCTGTTTGAACAGTAAGTAATGTTGTCAGTTTTTTAGCACTGTAAATAATTAAAATGCAGTGGTTTTTCCAAATGTCTATTATTGTCTATACGTATAAAAACGTAAATGAATCCGACTCGTATGGATCAAAAAAAATGGTTCTCTGACAGATGCTGACAGGTTGTACTATTTAATAGGTAAACTGTCACCGAAGGCCCAGTCCGTATTTGCAGGTGTCACACCCAGTGCTGAGAATTATCAGGTCATATTTCAGTCACTACTTGACAGATATCAGGACACGCGCGTCCTAGCGTCTACTTACTTTGACCAAGCTTTAAATCTCAAACTGTCCGGCAAGGCGTCTGTCTCGAATTTCCAGCTGTTTATTGATAACTTCGTAACCGCGGTTAATTCTCTTAGGAATTAAAAATTAGAAGATCTTTCCGACTTTATGTTGCTTCAACTCGCTTTAAAAAAGTTTGACACTGATACAATTCGCGCATTCGAGATGACGGAACGCAATAATAAAATACCTACACTAGATAGTTTTATTTCGTTCATAAAAGATCAGTGTCGAATATTTCATAATACGCAGTCTGGTTCACCTGGCCCGTCTAACACTAACAGCAACAAACAAAGGTTGAATAAATCGCGAAATAGTAATAATAACTCGGTCCCTAATCCACAATCTTACGTTACATGTTCGGAATCTAATAGTAATAATTCACAGAAGTGTCTGTGCAGTAATATAGTGCACGACCATTTATATAAGTGTCCCGCCTTCGATAATCAGAATGCAACCGCTCGTTTTAAATGCGCAAAAGATAACAAAGCTTGCATTAATTGCTTAAGCATAAAACATAAAACAAGTAATTGTTCTAGTAGAACGAGATGTCGCTCATGTAATCAAAGACATCATACACTGTTACATTTCGATAAAGATAACCCGTTGTCAAGCCAAGCCGCTAACCTTGACACACTTACGCCGCAGGTGCAGACCACGGTAGCTGCGCCTTCCGCGTCTGAGGGCGAAGTATCGTTGTGTACGACATCCATTGCGCGGGCGACGCGCATGCGAGGACGGCACTCGCGCATCTATAATGATCCACGCAGGGCCAAAACGGTGTACGGCGTCTAAGACGGTACTGTTAGCGACAGCGCAAGTTATCGTATATGATGTTAATGGGTCGCCGCACATGGTACGTTGTCTGCTAGATAGCGCATCTCAGACCAATCTAATAACATCGGAATGCTTCAAACGCCTCGGATTATGGAATAACTTTAAAAATACTAACTCAACCGTCAAAGGGATAGGCGGATCAGAAAAGCATTGCAGGGGTTCCGTAGATATTAAAATACATTCGCGTTTTGATAGGAATATTAATTTTAACATTTCTTCGCTTATCGTGGAGCGTATCACGGACGCATTGCCGAACGCTAATGTAGACGTAGCATCACTCACTCATCTCCAGTCATTGCCGCTAGCAGATGCGGAGTTTGCGAATCCGGCAGGCATTGATCTTTTGATCGGAGCTTCAATAATTCCGCACTTGCTACTAACTAAAATAGTACGTAGTGAGCGATATGATTTACCGCCCGCTATTGAGACGGTACTTGGGTATGTGATTATGGTTATCGTACCTACGTTACATACTTCTCATTGTATTACGTCTTGTTGTTGTTCTGCTCTTCAAGAGATCAAGGTGGGTGCTAAAACTGTGTGTAAGATAAAGCACTAATTAGCTATGCTATGCTATGCTACGCCATGCTATGCTACGCTATGCTATGCTATGCTATGCTACGCTATGCTATGCTAAGCTACGCTACACTATACTATACTACACTTCCGCTTTGTATATGGATGACCTTGCCTGTAGTGTCATACCCGCTCCGCTAGAAATTTCGCTTTGTGAAGAGCTTATTCAGCTTTTCAAGCGAGGCCAAACTGATCTTGTCAAATGGACAAGCAACTCTAAGGAGGTTCTCGCACGCATACCAGATTCTCATAAAGCTTCTCCAGACATTGAGTTTGAGAAGTCTGTACCGCATAAGGTTCTCGGTTTACGCTGGGACAAATCCTGTGATAGTTTTCGGTTTGACGTCTCACCACCAGATGATAAGTACACCAAACGCACTATGCTGTCCAGTGGCTCGACTATGGGACATAATGGGTTTTGTGGCTCCCACAATTTTGTACGCCAAGCTCTTGATCAAAGAGCTTTGGCTATCAAAGTGTGAGTTTGATGAAACACCCCCTGACCATATTGTCGCCGCTTGGGGCCAGTTTGTATTGAGTTTACCGCGCTCAATCAAATTACTATTCCGCGTCATCTTGGGTTGGTAGATGGATGTACCATCAACTTAATAGGTTTCGCTGACGCCAGCGAGCGTGCTTACGGCGGAGTCGTATATCTGCAAGTCCGCATTGGTTCTAACTACTCGGTGCAGTTAGTTTGTGCCAAATCTAAGGTCTCGTCTATTAAAACCATTTCGGTTGCGAGACTGGAGTTGTGCGCGGCCCTTCTGCTGTCTCAGTTGCTCCACAAGGTTCAAGACACAGTTTTGCCCCACTACTCTATTAATAAATATACGCATTTTCCGACTCCAAAGTAGTGCTCGCTTGGATTCATTCTTCTCCTCATCGCTGGCAGACTTTTGTCACCAACCGCGTTAGTAAATTGATTGAACTTGTTCCCGCTACTTGTTTCAATCACGTCGCGGGTTATCGTACTCGTCTTCAGGAAGAACTCTCCATATATCATATTGACTGGAAGTTTATTCCACCAGCATCATCACATTTCGGTGGATGTTGGGCAAGCATGGTCAAAGTAATTAAAACGCATCTCTTCAAAGTTATAGGTCAACAGATCCTCTCTTACGAAGAGCCTTTAACTGTCCTTGCACAAGTCGAGGCACTGATCAACTCGCGTCCGCTTCCAACTCAGTGAGATCTAGCCTGAAGTTGGACCTACCTCTTAGATTAAGTATTTAGTTAGTAGTTTTCGCTATTATTGCGTTTGTAGTTTTCGCTAAAGTTAATTTAGATTAATTCTATTGTCATATCGCTGTCTTAGCCTATTGAGGGGTTATGCGGTAGTACACCCAACATAGCTAAGTTCAATTAAATTTTTTTTAAAGGCAACCCTTTAGGGCCGGGGGGATATGGTAGCGCCATCTACCTTCCTATCTATAACTAATCGCATCAACATCAATCGTTCCACGTACAAGTGTGAGCGATACCATATTTCCGTCTCCCTCTATCCCACTCCCTGGAAGAGGCATTGCCTTTCGCCTGATTGGTCGCCGCGATCGTCGACGCGAGTGACAGTCCAGAACATTCCGCTCGCTGAGAACGAGTCCGCTATATCGTATCGCGTCGCACCGCTGTATGTGATTATTACCGCTTTCACCAAGGAAAACCCGCTCGCGAGTGAAGTGAAAACAAGCAGCTGCATCACGAAACCACCAGGAGACTACCCTTCGGAAACGAAGAAGATTACCGTATAAGGTGAGTGCCCTCCATCCTTGAAATATCCTATACCCACTCACAATCACCTCTTCCTTTAAATACAGTCCATTTTTCCAAATAGCCTATAACCTACCTAATCGGTTTCGGTGTATCGCCGACCCAATAATATTCTTGAATATTATCGGCAGTATGAGTTAAAACTTTAAAATGTATTTACACTGTATTCAAAAAAGAAAAAACATATAAAAAGATCAGGGCGGATTGAGATCAAAAGATTAATAAAATCATAACTCTATGAGTCCATCTCACAACATAATAAATTGCACCACGCATCTAAACTGCCAGGACAACCTAAAATTGGCAACGCACCCACGTTATACAAATTTTAAAAGCCATCGAAATCTAAGCCACGGAATTACTTTACAAGAGAGCATTAAAATCTATGAAGGAATATTTCAATAAAGCAAACCCACATTTATTTTTATACTAGCTATATACTTCTAACTTGACTGCAGTCAAGGAAATGTTCTTATGAACTGAAGCGTCTATATAAAATTCTCTCCAAGGCATTTAAAGATCAGATATGTGAGTATGAGTCATCCAGAAACGGTTTTATTGCGATGCAAGCCTTTCATATGGATTTTCTGCATTCTTGTGTATGTACACAGGCGTCTATGGCATGTATATTTCCATGAAACATAGTTTAATTTACTATTATTATTAACTAGATGAGCCCGCGCTAACACCTGTGTTATTTAGGGCTACTGCTCTGCATTTGTGGCGCATAACGTGATAATTTATAGGTCAAAATTCAGTGTCAACCGTATTCTCGATTACAAACAGTTTATCCAAGCTAAAACTAACAATATCGTTTTATTCCGAAGCGCTTATGGGATAACTTGCCGTTTGCTAATCGGCAAAGTGAAGCAAATATTGCATAGGTTATCGGTTGGATGGGTCACCGCTTATTAGTATATCACCTGAGTGTTACGTGTGTCTAAGAGTATGCAAAATTGGCGGTCCCGATCGAGTCTCTGGACAGCAATATTGGCGAATGCTTTTGGGCAGTCTATACTTCAATTCCAAAGATATACACTCATGTATTCTTACTAATTACTGTTATAAGTGTAAAAGTTAGAGAGACAGTCACACGTCTATTGAGACATATGTATGTTTGTTACTCTTTTTCGCAAAGACTACTAAACGGATCTTGATGAAACTAAGCAGTAATATAGCTTATACATAAAAATAGCAAATGGGCTATCCCGCAGATTATTTTAAGGGCTATCCTTTGTACTGATTATCGACTCCAATGCGGGCGAAGCCGCGGCGAATCTAGTACGAGAATACAAGAATGCAAAGTTAGTTTACTAGTAAATTCCATAGGCAATAAAATTGCTTTATTCAGAACACAACCGTACCAAACCCACAACTCTTAAAGAAATAGTTAATTCTATCTTTGCGCTAACTAGATAAGACTAGATAACAGTGACTATTACTACAGAGTTTTGGCTGGCGTCTCGCCAGGTTTCATGTCAAGGCTGGTTGTCTTTCTTCCCATATGGCTTTACGCGTCATTGATTTTCTTCAAGGCACGTGAGGGACACTCGTTTTGCCTTGGAGAAAATATTGCAGCATATATTTAAGGCCAGTATATTATAAAAATTGTTTTGGCAGATAATAATCAATAAATAAAAGTAAGCATTGCAGTATTCACAAGCACAAGCAACTTACCTCTGCAGCTCAGGAAACTTGACTCGGCAAGATAGACTTTTCTTTTTTATATATCTATATATAATTAAAAATCTTCCAAAACTAAAATTAGAATCTTATCTTGGGAATAATATTTTCTAAATAAAAATTAAGTAGCCTATCATCATCATCAGACTACCATATCAAGTGCTTGATATAGGCCTCTACTCTATCACCACACCTAAAATTCATACCATAATATCGCCCTGTTGCGACGTCAAAGAAAGTCAAACAAACACATTTCCGTGTTCATAATTTCACTTTGGCTTTGTGATTTTCAAGCAGTTACTGCCCACATTTTTATGAAACAGCTACGCAGCCGCACCACTACCACACACTCCTGCATTCCTAAAGCTCGTAATCACATATCAGAAAACTTTAAAAGCACTGGAGAACGTCATACACTACCGGTTAAGTTCATACGAACATTTACTGCACTGCAGTTGGTCCAGAAATATGTCCTGTATAAAACTTAATATACCTTGCGTTTATTGAGATATTCCTCAATAAAATTTTACTACAACCATATAGTGTGAGTTTTGCTCTGGAAGGACGTGGTTAGACTGACAATGAGTTGTGGATTTTGTCCAGTATATCTTAGATTTCCAACAAAATCTTAGTAGTTGTGATCATTAACAACGTTGTATTTTATAGACGGGAGTGGCTATGGCTCTTCTCTTATCTTTTATCTTCTTTTTTACAACTCCCGCACGAGACAAATCCTGTGTCGGGGGACTACAAACATTCAATCAACGGACACACACAACAGCCAGACCCGAAACAACAATCTCTGAATCGCACAAGGTATTATCTCGTGTGGGGATCGAACCCACGACACTCGGCGCAGTGTCAAGCGACAAGGCGGCCGCTTAAACCACTACGCCAACCGAGCAGTCTCTGCTCTGCTCATGATCTTAGCCTTGCCTCATTATTCGTTAAACTCATAAAAATGCAATGCTTTACAGTTTATACTACAAAAATATTTACTTTCTGCCTGACTGCCTCCGTGGTCCAGTGAATAGCGTATGCGACTGCTGATCGGAGGTCCCGGGTTCGACTCCCGGGACGGGCAAAATTGTAACTGGGTTTTTCCGAATTCCCAATAGCTGCACGGAGTCTGGTGATGTGCCCGGTAACGGCAATAGGCTAATCCCCTATTACGTGGGACCTAAAAATTAATGGCGAAATGTGGGTGTAATATTACTCTCTGCCAACTCCTTCGGGGATACAGGCGTGAGTCTATAAAAAAAATGTATATATTTACTTTATTAACTAGGCTTCGCCTGCGGCTCCGTTTGAGTGAAACAAACAAAATCTAGAATTTTAGAAAACCAATTTGTTATTACGCTGTACATCCATGAATAGATGAGATTACACTTGTACGCTATTAGACTACATAGGACCATCGTAGGAGTAGAAGGTCGAAGGTCGGTCGAAGGTTGAGGTCGATTTTAAATTGGTCATTATTTTAAAAATATATGTGCGGTCAGCCCCTTTTGCGTTGTGTACCGGTGTGAATCTAGTCTTTTTCTGGTATATTATGCATTAAGTACGTTTTAATAAAGAAAGAAAATTGAGCATGACCGCTTACTTGGCAAATATCCAATCCGGCTAACTAATAATTTCCCAACAGAAAACTTAACACGGAAACCAAACCCAGACCTCAAAACTGGCAACAAACTTATATCAACAGACAGTTGTGGTCTTCTGACACAAGTATTTCGATACTTAATAGAAGGCCTCTGAATCTTTTTTTGTAAGAATTGTTGATGGAAATAAAGTATTATTAAAAAAAAAACAGACCAACAAAGTAAATAAAGCTAAAACAAGAGATGATAATTATCACAAATGAGCTACGAAACATCCTCAAGACCTTTGATACGAACGTTAAACAAATTTAATAAACTTTTCACCTGAAATAACTTTTTCCTTTCAACGAAAAGTGCTTTGAAATCTTAAGGCGTTTCTCAATAATTGTGCCAATTAGACAGCTAAAAAAAATATTTTTCTTAAATAAAACTCCTTGCCTACATTACTTAAAAAGTCAGGGCTCTAATAACATAAATAAAATGTCACGACATAGCTGTAAATGTCGTGATCTGTATCTCTGGGCCAATCGCAATGTAAAGATGAATCAGAAGTTTAGTTTACCTGTAGCGTTCTTTGTCGCGGTAAAGTAGTTTTAAAGCATTATTTATGCCATTTGTCCTTAAAATAGACGTCTGTCTCACTATATTTCTTTTTTATTTACAAAATGACAGGTACTAAGGCTAAATCTTATGTCAAAGGAACTTTACAAACATTAATTCAGCGGACACAAATATCCCCCGGGCTCGAAGAAATAGTTTCAGAAATAGTTTCTGTATCCCACGAAGTATCGTGACCGCGAAAGCCACTACGCCAATAAGGCATCCATTTGCGTGTCAGTCATGATTCACGTGATTCAGCCGTTTGACGACGACGAAGGATATCGCAGTGGTTTTGTGGGCAAGCCCGAACGCATATAGGGGAGAGGCAAACACATCCACTCTTCTTGCTCTTATCCTGGTCTTGCCTGTGTGAAAGTTGTTTTTGTAGACAAATCCACAGTTATTGTAAAGTGTCTGTGTCCAAAAGTCTTTGTCGATTGAAATATACAATTTCATTTGGTAGACCGGTATATTATTCAGATATAATTCATAATTGAATTTCTTGTATATTGTATTTAATTTCAATACATTATTTTTAGACGCAGATGACAGCTGGAATTGATATCATCGATACACTTAAAAGCTTCACGAAATGTTATAATTAACAAATGCTAAGCTGAAATTTGTTTTATTATTGTTGGGGCAAACATAAGATCATTATTTTAAATTATTTTTAGAAAATTACGCGGCTGAACTCCGTGACATAAATATTTTTAAGTTATCGATCGATAGCGATATCTTGAAAGTCCTTCTTATATACGAAAGTTTTTGAGGATCGATTAGTGTGTATTTATTTTGTTACTCTTTTATGCAAAACCTACCGTTTACCGATTTTGATGTAACTTTGTAACAATATGACTGCATGTATGGCGCGGTAATTTAAGCGGTCGTTTTGCCGTTAAGTATTGCGCCGAGTGTCTTTAGTTCCATTCCCACTTGAGGCAACACATACTGTTATCTACAAATTGGAATGTTTGTAAAAATATATAGCGTATACATTAAAATAGCGCTTTTTTACTAAAAAATATTGTAACACAAATCACTGAGTTTTTAAACGTCTGGCATCCGCGCTTAGATTTGTCTTATGATATAGATGCCAGATGAGTTGTATACCTTTTGTGACGATAACCGATACACGGGTGGTTTCGCGGGCAGAACCTAGTATTTACACAAAACAACGTCTCTAACCTTTCGCTTCTTGAATATACTCATAGTACATTTAGTTCCGTGTTTGAATGTGCGTGAAACAGCTGTCAAATATTGAGAAGAAGGTCTGTCATTTTGGGCCTAAGTGGTTCGATGTTGATATAACGTTGGCCTTCGTTAGCCCTTTGTCACTTTGTATGCATAACATAGATTAATTGGATTTTTCTAGCATCTACTTTGTTAATGTTTTATATAGATTTACGTATGTATTGTAGAGATAAAGGTTTTTGAAAGTAACTTTGCAGATATTATTATTTATTTTGTAAATAATTGAGATTCAGAGCTTCTACCTGCCTGAGGGCAAGCAGCTGTCTTAAGTATTTATATAAAATAAAAATAGATTAACCTTGTGGAGGATAAAGGTGTGGTGTTCCTCCAACTAGAGGGAGGATCCTCTAACCAGGCTGGGTGATCGT
This sequence comes from Euclidia mi, assembly GCA_944739405.2. Lineage (NCBI taxonomy): Eukaryota > Metazoa > Arthropoda > Insecta > Lepidoptera > Erebidae > Euclidia > Euclidia mi. Next base: position 74,462,638 of record OX123192.2, read on the forward strand.
GCCTGGTGGACTGTCAGTCCGACGGACGTATTTGAGAAGTTTTATATATGCGTCGTAGCGCGCGAAAGTTGATAGCGCGGTTCAGGATTTTCGAATTTGTCGGGTCGTCTTCGATAGGTGCCGTCGTGTCGTAGTAGTTCCGTCGTCATTGGTTAGATGGCGCTGTGATATGTGCTATGTAGCTGATCGCTACATCACTCCCCCCCAAGACCGGAGGTCGATCTTGAAGGTGATGGGTCAGTTGTCGATGCTTCAGAGGAGCGTGCCAATGCCAGTGTAGAGAAGATACCGCTAGTTCCTGTGAGTCGGAACTGTATGCGATGCGCGGTGAGCTATCCCAGTGAGTCGGGGTAGTGGCTTCGCAATGGTCCCACGGTGAGTCGGGGAGAGGTTGCGATGGAGCTGCGCAGTGAGTGTCCCACGGTGAGTCGTGGAGAAGCTGCGAGGTTGCTGCGTACTGGCTGCGTAGTGGCTGCGTAGTTGCTGCCAAGTGGTTGCGTAGTGGCACTGCTGCGTGGAGGGGAGCGTTGTGCGCTGCTTACGAGGACCGTGTGTGCAGTGTGGCGTGCCTAGACGCTAGAGTCGCTGCAGGGAAGACCAGGCATGCAAGCCTGCATGGCCTACGGTTGGACCCTGGCCGAAGATGCTGGCTGGCGGCGACTTGATTACCGCCCATCGGGTGAAGTGCGGAGTGAGGCGAGGCGAGGATGACGACGAAGCTGATCTGACCGGTGAACGCTTCTTCAGATCACGTCGGGAGCTGCTGGTAATCTGACCGGTGAAGGCTGCTTCAGATCGCGTCGGGAGCTGCTGGTAATCTGACCGGTGAAGGTTGCTTCAGATCACGTCGGGGTCATCAATGTGGAGGATAAAGGTGTGGTGTTCCTCCAACTAGAGGGACGATCCTCTAACCAGGCTGGGTGATCGTGCCTGGTGGACTGTCAGTCCGACGGACGTATTTGAGAAGTTGTATATATGCGTCGTAGCGCGCGAAAGTTGATAGCGCGGTTCAGGATTTTCGAATTTGTCGGGTCGTCTTCGATAGGTCGTGTCCTAGTAGTTCCGTCGTCATTGTTTAGATGGCGCTTTGATATGTGCTATGTAGCTGATCGCTACAACCTTTATTAAAAGTTGGCATCACTGACGTATCAACAATTTTGGGAAAAATAACATCGCTTTCTTCCTACTCTTTTAAGCGTTCTCATTATTTTCCTTTTTTCCTAGAAATGAAAGCGATGATGGGTAAAAAAAGGCTGATCTTCTGACTGTATCACTTAACCAGACAAAAACGCAACAGTAGGAATAACGCTATAACACACTTTTATTAGCGGGGTACTTACTTTTTTTAGTTTTGTAGTAATTTTGTGTTTTACCCTACAAAATTCAGCGTGTCTCTCTTCGTAAATATAACAGTACCTAATAATATTGTGAATATTAGGTCTATTTATAGACGAATACTTATTATTTTACTTGTATCTTTAAATCTTAGCTTATTTTTCAAGCAATCTTAGGGCTCATACGCACAATGCGATTAAGTCAGTCGTGCGGCTGGTGTGTAATTAGGAGCCTAGTTAGCTCCGATTTCTGTATTAAACATAGGTTAAGGATATTCTCAGAAGCGACATGAAATTCGGCAATATGTTCTTTAATTCTAAATGTTATTCTAAATTTCAGTTTACTTTAGACTTAGTTACAGCTACAGATGATCTCCTTACTTGGCTTTATGGTTTGTGTGCTTTTAGTTATTGATGGTTCCAATTAAGTGCAATTTTTTTATTGAATTATGCTATTCGTAGCAGCGATAGCTGAGTGGTAAAACCGACAGACTGCTACGCTGAGGGTCTCGGGTTTGAATCCACGGCACGAACCAATAACTTTTCGAAGTTAAATGCGTATTAAATAGCTAATTATCACTTGCTTATCGGTGAAGGAATACATTGTGAGGAAACCTGCATGTCTGAGAGTTCTCCGTGATGTTCTCGAAAGACATGTCAAGTCTGCGAACCCGCACTTGCCAGGCGTGGTGGACTATGGCCTTACCCTTCTCATAGTGATAAGAGGCCCGTGCCCAGCAGTGGGACAGTATAAAGGGCTGATGATTATTATTATGATTATGCTACTCGTATGTGTCGTAGAGTTCTTGCCGATCGTAATAGGTCGTCAAAAGTTAAGCAACGCTAGCACTGGTCACCATTTGGATGGGCGACCGTGGGTGGCATTTATATCAGAGCGCTAATGAGATTCGGAGGGCACGTAAAGATGTCGATTCCAGTTCTTTTTTTCAAAATGAGAATCGTTAGGCCATGTCGGAGGCCCTGGGGCGGTCTAAATAATCCGACACCAGAGTTGGCCACACACTTACACGAGAAAGACGGTCTGAGAGTAGTAGGTGCCTATCCAAATTTAGGTAAACTTTTGTATAATAAACACGATTATTTGCTGTGATTTGTTAACATTTTCTACAAAATACAAATTAGTATAATAAATTAATTTATAATAATCATGTTCACAGGTAAACTGTGAACATGATTATTATAAATTATATTTTTTAAATTATATTTCATCCAAATTGGTTCAGCCTACTAAGAGTATTAGTATTACGTAACAAACACACGAATAAAAAATGATTATACATTAAGATTAGTTTAGCTTATTCTGATAAAAATAGTCCAGCGCGAGCATGATATTTTTGTAGATAAAATCTAGATTTCATCCTTCCAGACCTAAGTTTCTTATATATCAGCCCCTTCCACCTAGTTGTACAAAGTAGGCTCGGTTTTCATTACATATTAAGTATTTTCTCCTTCGTTGGATTTTATGGTCGCATCTAAATCGACATAGTTAATATAATGTCATATTAGTTTTTTGGCCCAATTCGCGTGTGTTAAGAATCTTGTTTTCGTCGCCTTTTAGGTAGTTAAAATAAAAACGATTTGTTTACTGGTGTTTGGTTTCTTTTAAGATGTTCTTCCAATTCACATATCAACCGTTTTTTACAAAACTAATTTTGTTCTAAAAGGAGTTTTAGAAATCAAAGGAACAATTAAATCTGTTGATATCTATAGTGTTGGTACTTATCAATCATGATTGATTGGGTGGCGATTTAATAGAGAACGGCATCGTTATGAAAATTCTTGCAGTCTCCAGCTATACTCCAAGCTCTCCTAATTTGCTTTAAAGTAGCTCCGTGTGTAAATAGAAGGATTTAGCCTACTATACCACAGTGACCATGCGTTTTGGTACAGGGTTTAATGTCGAGTTTGCCGGCTCTACCGCAACGTATGTCTTCTTATGATGTCATCCTATGACGTCCACGGAATGAAAAGCGATCTTGACATTTTATTTTCTTCTATTGTCTCACTACACGGATGCAAATTTCATATTTTCCTTGGCCTTCCTTAAATTTTTGTCCCTTTATTTTCAAATATATGGCTTGCTTAACTATATACCTATCATCATCATCTTAATATATAAAAACCTTGCGATACTCACTGACTGACAGACACGCTACAGCCGAAACTATTGGGCGCAGGATGCTGAAATTTGGCATGTATGTTCCTTGGGGACCGTAGGGGTGCACTAAGAAGGGATTTCCCGAAATTCTCACGGGATCAGCCAAAACGGGTAAATTAAAAAAAAATGCAGGCGTAGCTGCTGGCGTCCTCTAGTAATTATATAAAATAACTATACAACGGGCGTAATATGTTGCAAATAGGTATGTTCTTTGGGAACCGTAGGGTGCACCCCTACGGTTCCCAAAGAAAAGAAGATTAGATTTAAGATCGAATTTACCTAATTTTCCACGGCATCCTCTTGTATTTTATATCAATGTTATGTTAGTAAATATGCACACATATATATGAAGGCTGTGTGTGCAATAAATTAATTCTCTCTCAAGAGAGAAGTCACATTGTTAGATTTCCCTCTCTGTTCAAAACTTGAGCTTAACTGGTACAAACTTTCAGCGCAAAGTTACAACGCCAGTGTACTGTCAATTAATTAGAATATAAATTTTAGTTGATATTGCGTCGTTCTTTATTTTAGTGTGAGGCGTAGAGGCGCTCTAGTTTTGTGAGGAATAAGAGATGATGTTTGCTGCACGGCTAAAGTAAATAAGGTTTATTGCTGTCTTGTTCTTTTTGGTACTATTTGAAAGAATAGACACATTATTGACGACTTTAAAATATCACGCAGCATTTCTTTAGAGTCATGCTTGTATCCCCGAAGAGGTAGGCAGATGTGTAAAATTACTTACACCCAGATTTCACCACATTATTACATTTTAGGTCCCACGTATTAGTGGCCGAGCCACGCTCCATGCGGCTACTGAGAATTCGGAAAAACCATTAAAGACATTTGGCCGATCCAGGAATCGAACCCGGAACCTCCTGATCAGCAGACATAATATACGCTATCCACTGGACAGAGGTAGCCAACAGCACTATTATTTAAAGAAAACTCAAAGGATATTCGTATCCATTTGACCTACTGGTCATGACTTGGCCAATATCATGTCTGCCTATAGAAAACAGGTCACGCGCTCTCCTTACGAATTTCTCATTTAAGTCTCTTAAGGGCCTTATCATTTCTACCTGCCACTAGTCTACACTAATTGTTGGGCAAAAGCTTTTTTTCGAATGACACACCCGTTTGATGGAAAATTTTTGGTAGATTTCGTAGATTTAGCAAGGTGTTATTAATGGTTGATGGAAAGATCGTTAAGACTTGAAGGTATTTAGGATAATAATGTTGTGTCATTGAAATATCCTTTGGAGCTGATTTTTGTAGAGAGTGGAATTATTAGTTTCAGTAGTACCACTTTTCTTCTCTATTATTTTATCGTATTATTCATTATCAGTATTTTATCGTACCGAGTTTTTCGCGTGTGATAATGTCAAATTTCAGCTCTCAGTACTTATATAGTTTTTGCGTAATGCCGTGGACGGACAGAAATTATAATGGTTAATTGTAGTTTGCTACGGAATCCTATAAATCTGTGCAATGTGAAGATCATCATGATGCAACCTTTTGCAGTCCACTGCTGGTCGTAGGCCTCTAGTTGAATCAGGCGTTACTTGGTGGAATTCCATTGTAATCTAATGGAAGGAAAGAGGAACCCACCACGCATCCTCGGATTGACCAGCCGAACTATTGCTATAGAAAAAGGTTGACAATACCGAACTCCTCTAAAAGGATAAGGGATATAGGAATGGTATGGGTTCTAGGAAGATACCTAACTTGCAGTATCCCGCTGTATGCGTCGACTATTCTCCGACACGTGTTTCGCCTCTACACGAGGCATCCTCAGGAGCCATGGGCAACGACTGAGCCAGGCTATGCTTTTAGAGGAGGTCGGTATTGTCAACCTTTTTCTATTGCAATAGTTGGGGTGGTCAGTCCGAGGGTGCGTGGTAGGTTCCTTTTTCCTTCCATTAGGTATCATAGGCCTCTTCTTATCTCCGTCACAAGAGCATTGTCAGCCAATAGGAAGACTTAGTCTACTATATTACGCTGGCCAGACGGGTTGGTATAGGGTCTGATGTCGAGGTTTCCCACTCGTCCTAAAGATGTCAGGCTTTGTGTATTTTTCTTAATCGCCTCTTACGGCACTCAATTATAAATCTTTTTAATAAAAGCTTTTTCTTCTTCTAATAATTGCAGGAAATAGAAGAGATTTAACTTTTATTATTATTCATTCTCTACATTTCGTTTGTTATAAAGATAACATAACAATGTAATGTTAGTTTAAAACCCAAACACAATAATTATAATAAGCAGCCTATGCAATGGTAAACAAAAAACCGATAAACATAATTATATTCTTAAATATAAATTAATTACAGATAATAACTAAATAAAACATGGAAAATAACTTGACTGCACGGTTGGCGTAGTGGTTTAAGCAGCCGCCTCACCGCTTGACACTGTGCCGAAGTGTTGTGGGTTCGATCCCCACACGAGACAACACTTTGTGTGATTCATATATTGTTGTTTCGAGTCTGGGTGTTCATTGTGACCGTTAGTTGTATGTTTGTAAAGTTCCCCGCGACACAGGATTTAGTCCTAATGACGAACGAACGAAAACGAAACTTGCCATAAAAAAAATCTACCAGCTGCCGATTACATCCGGTTGCCAGTTACACACCTATTGCACTCTGTTCAGTAGTTTTTGAGTTTATCACCAAAAAAAGACAGGCAAATGCGAAAGGAAAACTTTGTTCTATAAACAATATGTAGTAAGGATAATCATATCAAATTTCAACTTCACGTGCGTACAACTCGACTGACAACGAAGCTAGCAAAGAAAATCTTTTCTTCTCATCTATAACAATAATATTTATATAATTTTACTCATTTGAATATCTACACATTCTACACTACAACTTTGTCAGCTCCAAGACAAAGAACATACAAAATCAAAGTACTTATTAGCATAATTATTCGAAAATTGAGTCATTACGGATATAATTTCATACACTTCCAACTGTAATTATTGCTTGCTAATATATTATTAGTTGATGAAAAATCTATGTTACTTCGCACAATTGACACCTTTGAATATCGCGATATATGTCGCATTATTTAATCGTAATTAGTAGAGGTGGGATTAAACTTATTATTCTATCGATACGTTTAAACTTTTCTGCCTAGAATTCTTAGATGCCTTTCGGAATATTTTTTACTTTGTTTCGAGTACCTACCTATCGGTATTTGGTACTGTTGCAAGCGCCATGTTCACGGATCTAGTGATCATGATAGTTAACTATCTTCAAATAAGACGATTATTATCTGTCAGTCAGTTATAAACGGCAATTTTTTTATATTTACAGATGTGTGTATACTTAGACATATATAAGCTGTATTCACTTTTTTATTTGATCTGAGACATAAGCTATGTACTTTCCAGCATCCTATCATACACTGCATAGATGTTAAAGCGCCGGAGGTTTGCTGACGTCCAACCGTACGGTCTGCTACTAAATAAACAGCTGCCAGTAATTATTATAAACAAACATTAGAAGGCGCAAAAGGTATTTTAATCAACAACCTTCATTAGGTTGTTCGTCTAATTAATTATTTACAAAATATGCAAACGTTATTTGAAGTAATTGAGATTATTTATAATGTACCATATTTATTTAAAAAAATTCAAGAGCTACATAAATGACAAATTGGCTGGAAAGAAACATGCTTAGTGGAGAAGATATTACGCGTAAATACTACTAGCTGAAGCAAGAAACGTTTTGCCTGCCATCTGCTATCAAAAACCTTCTAAAAAACATAAATAGACACCCAAATCACTGATATAAAATTTATATACTTTACGACCTATTCTCACACCTACCAAATAAACACAGAAATTTCTAAGAAATCTGATGAGCATTTCAGTAGCATGGGCTAAAACTCTGTACCAAAAGTATCTTCTCAATAAGTACCTTATCAATTTATCCCAAAGTAAATTCTACAAACAGTTTATGAGCAACCATACATTTCTACAAGATACCGAAAATATTTTAATTAGGAACACAAAAAGTAAAGATTTATTATTACTTTAGTAATAAATTATACTCAAGTATACTGTGATACGAGAAAGTTTGAGTTTTATGAAAATTATATTTTCATTGTAATGTTGGTATAACATAATTTGACGAGTAAATTCAACTTGCTTAGTTTTCGGTTGCTGGCTAAGATTTACTTGGAGTAATTTCTTAAAATATATTTAGGTTTCTCTGTCTGTTACGCAAAAAGTCTTGAGTGTAAACCTATACATCGTTTTTTTACGGTAAAACAAAACATGTATTATATTCTGTTATATAGACTAGTGTCAGGATAATTCTTGGTACGAGTCAAATGGAAATTTAAAAGTAAACCATGAGTATTTTCTTACACATATTCTCATGAAAAATATATATATTTTATTGGCTAGCGATATTACTATCTATATAAAAACCTCTCAAAAACGAAGTATCAACGTAGTTACCAAAGTAAACCAATAAAATTGTACAAAAACTAAGTTTCCCAGCTAGCTATGAAAACAGCTCATCAAAACCATTCCGGGGTTAAGTACCTCCACCATAAAATTTGCCGCTGTTCCCCTGCTTATGAACTCAACAAGATAAAAAAATATCTTATGTCTTACGAAACTTACCTGTGAAAACGGAAGGATTATAAAAGGAAAAGTTTTCCCATAAATTTTAAGCTACTACTAGTTAAAATTCTTGAGAAAATACTTTTGGTGTTACCTTCGGTAAATCGTCTCAATGAGTGTAATTCATGAGTCCTGTTGTTCCTTTCAACCACTTGATCTACTGCTGCCATGTAAATCGACGGTCAGACAGGCAGTCACTCCGTGGAGAAGCTAATATTTAATCTTTTCCGCTAAGACAAGTAAGCGGACCCCGGGTTGCAAAGGTCATAACGCTAGATACATGATGATTTGAAACATCAGTTTTGTCTTTGCGGGATTGTATAATGTCATAAATCAACTTGTCGTAACTGTCAACTAAACATGATTGATCAACATAATTAACTTTGATGTCATACCCAAATATGCCGTGAAGTAAAAAGCTGGTAAAAGGAACTTTTTGAAGATATATGCGTGTCGTGCGATTTATTTTTCGTTTGCTTAATATTTAGAGAAAAATCATCGAGAGAAAACCTGAATATTCTTGAGGAACCTTGTATATTTGTGAGTTCGCTATAATGTTTCCCAAAGACATGTGATGTCTACCAACACACGCTTTCTCAGCGTGGTGGCTTGGTGGCTTCCTTACCCTGTTCGTAGTGTAAAGAGGTCCGAGCCTTGCAGTTCGACATCTAATGATGATGAATAAATTTGTTAATAAGAATTTATCCAGTTTTTAATTCGCCTACACCTATCTTCTGTTGATATAATTTGTGTGAACCAAAAATACTCCTTCAATTTCACACGACTTTTATTTCTTATTGCTATTCTTTGATTGTTAATTCACACATGTAACACAATTTCGTACAAAGTGTCATCGTATTAGCGTATCATCTTTCGACGTCAAAAGGTTTTCGAGATTAAGATTTTTTCATTGGAGGATTTTCGTCTCCCATAATAGTACAATCTATATTTATACCCAGATTATTTAAGCTTAAGCTGTCTTAATCTTATCAGAATCATCACGATCCAATGCTAAATTCTCATCGACATACGAAAACCCCACACTAAAACTACTCTAGTAGAAATCGATATTCATAACAGCACTTTTCCCACCTCTATTCTTACGAATCACGTTATTATGTTCGTCTTTGAAAGCGTATAATAAGGCGCATCATTATTCCAATCTGTTCCATCCACTAGATCAGATAAGATGTGGAGAAAAATTCTGGCCAAATTGGAAAACCCAAAGAAACCACTATTAGGCCCTAATGTGAAAGCCTTACAATTCTGGGGCCTATTACTGCCGGATAATGTCTGGAAAAGATATTTTTACATACTCATGCATATATTGGTAACAATATTCACAGCTACGGAATACATAGACGTGTGGTTCGTCAAATCCGACATGAATTTACTGCTGAATAACTTGAAAATTACAATGTTGGCAACTGTCAGCGTTTGTAAAGTGACGACATTTTTATTATGGCAGAAATATTGGAAGAGCATTATCGAATATGTGACAAGGGCGGACCTATATCAAAGGCAGACAAGCGACGAGAAAAAAAACTTAATCATAGCTGCTTTTACGAAGTACTGTAGAAAGATAACTTATCTATATTGGTCTTTAATGTACACAACTGTTGTTATTGTGATGGCGCAGCCAATCTTCAAGTATTTTTCCTCTGAGACCTATAAAATGAACGTAAAAAATGGTACGGAGTCTTACTTACAAGTCGTAAGCTCTTGGGTACCGTTTGATAAGAATAGTATGGGAGGATATTTAGCGGCTTCGGTGTACCAAAGTTATGCCGCGATATATGGAGGTGGGTGGATAACTTCGTTCGATACAAATGCTATGGTGATAATGGTATTCTTTAGAGCTGAATTGGAATTGCTTCGTATAGATTGTAGCCAAATGTTTGGAGAGGAAAATAATCCCGTTGATGATTCAGTCGCTTTGAATAGAATGAAAGACTTTCATAGAAGACACGTGGAATTGTGCAAGTAAGTTTTTAGGTCGTTTCGTCCCATTGTTATGATATAATCTATTGGTTAAAATCGGTTTTGATCAGGTTTTTGGTATTACTACCATCTTCACCCCCAGTCCTTCAAAACCATTGTGCCAGGTTCAGCATAATTAAGGAAGCTGAGTTTTGAAACTCGTATTCCTTGGAATAAGCAAAACCACTTCGGAGCCCGCAGCCAATTTATTCAGCAACATTACGGAAGGAATTCAGAAAGAACTCTAGAATGGTCTATGTGGCTGAACGTCTTTTTTATGTAATATGTGGTACACGAGCAGAGAGGTCGTCTAATGGCAAGCGGTTATCGCCGCCCTTGGACACCTATAGCTGGAAGCCACACCAGAGGAGTCATCAGTGTGTTATCGACCTGTATAGAAAATGGAAATGAAAATGGCAAAAGGGTGAGGCCTCCAGCCATTGAACGAAATGCAATAGAATAGATACTGTTACTTTTCGACCACATTCTGTGAGACGGTAGTAGTTTTTCAGTCGAGCCAGCCTTTAATACGAAAATCAGCAAGCTCTACTACTAAAAAAAGCCTCTTCATTTGACTCATGAAAATTACTACTCCACACTAAATACGTATACTAAATTGCGTAGAATTAGTTAATTCTACGCAATTTATTATCTCTCTAAATAATCACTCCATCTCAAACTTAAAACGCGTAACAAATAAAACAATATTTACAGTAAATGTGTGTTCAAAATCGAAATTAACCTCTCCAAAGTCAACTAAGTTGCTCGGTTTATGTGGACGATAAATTTCTGTAACTTTGTTTACATTCGCCTTACCCCAGAAGTAAGATGTTCGTTCGCGATCTAGGGCGGTTTCAAATTAGCGTATTTTTCGGCACGTTTACGGTCGTTACGCGTATACTGAAACGACCGTATACGTGCCGAAAAACACGTGCTACATTACGCGCTTCAAAAAACTGGACTCGCGTAAGCTATATTTCGGCGTGCTCGCTTGAAACGGTAATGACATCGTGTCAGTGTCAACAGGGATTCAGACGACTCGCGCTTATATGAGCTTAGAAGCGTGGCAACGCCCGTACCAGTTATATATGTATAGATACAGGCGCTTACATGCGCTTCCAAAACAAGCCTATACGCGCGTATAGAACGCTAATCTGAAACCACCCTTAACCCAGAACTAAGATGTTCGTTCGCGAGTTACGAATAGGAAGTCGGTTGGCTGTAAATAATTATTATTGAGTGAATAATTTCGGGCTTAGTTTCTAAAGTTTGCTGTGAGATTTCGGTTGATTAATAACATGGATTTGGGTGGAGACTTTAGGTTGTTAGAGTCTAAGTTAGTTCTACGTAGATACTTGTTGGTTGTCTAACAATATTAACTATATTTAATAACTACTTTATTAAATAACTAGAGGATGCCCGCAGCTACGCCCGCACATTTTATTTAAATTTATATTTTCTTCCCAAGGCCGTAGAAATTGAGAGAAATGCCTTATTTGTGCACCTACGGTCCCCAAAGAATATACATGCCAAAATGCAGCTTCATGCGCCAGGTAGTTAATCGGTCAGTTACGCTAGAAATGCATATATACATAAAGAATACAGACGTTACATACAGACATGGCATGACTTAGAAAACTTTTGACGATAGCTTTTTGAACCATCTAATATGAAGCTAGCAACTAGTTTTACAATAAAGGTGACTTCAATTTGTTCGACCTACTGATATTTCACGTAAAAATGAATCTGAATCCAGATATTTTATTTATCTGTACTAATATAATAAGTTGAATAGTGTTGTGTGTTAGTTTGGTTGATAAAACGCGCTAATCTTAGGAACTTCTGATTCAAATTTTTTAAATATTTTTGTGTTGGGAAGCCTTTTTATCGAGACAGGAAAATACAGGCTTTATAACACCACACTCAGTATTAAGAAAGCGGAGCGGTAGCCCTAACGATAGGCTTTTGATAGAAGATTTAATAACATTTTGTTAACGTCACAGGTAAAAAACCACTGGACTAAGGAACCTGAATTTTGGATTCATAACAGCACTACACAACATTCTAGTCATTTATGTAACTCGGATAGCCGTGAATTTTCACTGCCGTTCGAAGATTAATGATCTTCGAAAGGCAGTGAAAATTCACGGGAGGAGATCTGACTTCAATTTCAAAATCTTTGTCCAAATTTGATGGTTATTCAAAAACTAATTTTGTTTCAGGTACGCTCGACTATTCGACTCGTGCTTGTCACCAATTATGTTGCTGTACATGTTCGTCTGCTCGGTGATGCTTTGTGTTACAGCTTACCAAATAACTGTGAGTGTTTCTGTACGACCAACTTGACCCATTTTATGACTACTGAAAGAAACGAATCGTTTCACTTATGCCGCATACTGGTGTTAATGATACTTAATCGAGATACCTTAACCGGTGACCTGCGTCACAGAAAACCGAACTAAAGCATTAAATTATATTTCAATTGATTTCTTAAGTGTTCTGACAGCATAGTTTTCGTCAATATTTTTGGGATTTAAAACCTCATACCATCGCCCAATTTCTTTTTTATGTCAAGCCAGTATCTGAATAGCCAGTGAAGTCATCTTTTTTCGCAAGGCCATTAGAAAGCGGTCCACGAAACAATATTTTTTTCAGTTTTGTTTTTTTTTCTATTAGACATCAAAACCTACCTTATACGATAGAACAACGTTAGCCAGGTCAGCTAGTAAAATATTAACAAAAAATCAAATTTGATAATGATGAAGCTGTGCAATTGCTATAACACAACAGCGAGCAATTATTTATGCTCTATTGACCCAGTCATTGCCATCAAAATATTCGTTATTTTTCTTGCAGATTGAAACCAGTCCTGTGCAGAGGTTCCTGACGACAGAGTACCTGGTATTCGGTGTGGCACAGTTGTTTATTTACTGCTGGCATAGTAATGATGTTTGGTACGCCGTGAGTATGTTAAAATATAACTAATGTTCTGTATCACGATGTTACCAACTAGTAAGGCTTCGCAAACTCGATATAACACGTTTTAAGAGATCTAACTTTGGCGCCAGTAATTGCTTCTAAGATGAAATGGATACCTAAATAAATATAGCCCTAAAACTTTTTTATCGTTCAGAGAAAGTAGTATTAAAACGTGATTTGGTTTTAAAGTTTATTCCGCCAACAAAAAGACAAACATACGTACAACATTTTAAAAACAAGTTGTTTGTTATAATATGATATCGTGTAAATAACAAAAGCACTTGTAAAAACATAGTTAACTAAAAATGACAGACAGACATAAATGGTATCAGAGATAAATACGTATACAATTAAATAGCCAAGATGTTCACTTGTCACAGTTAGATACTTAAGTATTTCAGTAGGTTATTGGAAGAAAAAGTAATATATATATTATATCTTTGATTTTCGGCATAAAACATAATGTCAACATGTAGACAAAATATCAAAATCTATTTTACAAACAACTTAAAGCAAATAAATCGTACTCATGAACCCTATAAACAGGTATCGTCTTATTTAGCATACAAATTCGGGAATAAGGTTCAATCTGTGCATAGCTTATAAACCATTGCCTTCAGACGTTCATACATTGTATGAATGCAGACGTGAGAAAGTGGAGTAAGATTTTCTTAAGGTCAAAGTACAAACGACAATCAAGCCATGTGTTGTCGTAGATCACTACTTTTTGTTTTGATTAAGACATGCAGTGACAGCCTAGTGGAGAGTACGACGGACTACTACGCCGAGGGCTCCGGTTTCAAATCCCCGGCGCACAAAATTGACTACGTAGTAATGTCGTCGTGTGTAACAGTAGTAGGTTGTACTAAAACAACCTTATGTATGCTGATTGCTGATATAAAAAAAAAAAAAAGAAACGCTTTCAACAATACCTCATCTTAAATTCAAAATGGCGTCTTCAAAGTAAAATGTATTTTATCAAAAAATAATAAGAATAATATTCATCGGAAATATTGAAAAGAGAAAAACTTTAATTTTTCACGTACTAAAATACGTACATAATTATTTCAACTTTGAATTAATGCCTTACCAATTGGTTAATATTTTTTTGCCGAAGTCGGGCTTAGTATTAGCTTAATCTTTTTTCTGTAACAAGTTGATTATAAAGGCAGTTTAACAAGTTCTCACTTTCTTCTTCCAGAGTCAAGACGTGATGATGGGTCCATACGAGAGTACCTGGTGGAAAGCAGACATCAAGTTCCGTAAGAGCCTGTAAATACTGATAGCGCAGCTGAACAAGGGAGTGGTGTTCTCCGCAGGGCCTTTCACTAAGTTGACTGTGGCCACTTTTATTAGTGTAAGTTGTATATTTGTAGTGGCGCCTACCCCGACGGGAAAATGGCGTGCATTTTTTTTCAGGTAACAAGAACCCATAGATAACCTACCAACCTTATAGACTAACATACATAAAATAACATTATCAAATATTATAAACAGGTGTTGTTTACGGCTTCATGTTACGCTGAGTGGTATTGCGTAACCTCCCATGAAAACGCCGATACACGACACCCTTCGGCCAAAACTCTTCCATAAGGAAAGTCTCGAGATGTTGAGTCGGCACCCGCGCCACGTACGACTTGAAGTTGGTGTTATGCCGTGACTCCAATCTCTCGACTCTCAAAGTCCATTTGGTCTTCAGGCGCAGGTATTCTACGACCTCCTCGTCCTTTGTGGAGTGATGCAGCCGAGACACGTACAACTGCGTGGTTGGTACGGCGGGACGCAGCAGCATGTTCGGTCCCACTAACCCAGTACCACAAAGGTTACGACAAGTTGGTTTCTTCTTCTTCTTCTCCACATTTATGAAACCATCCTCGTCGCATGTCTTCGGTTTTGGGGCACGTAGCCCCACAACCTCGTTACGAGAGGGTTCATAAGGCTTCTGTTTACCCCCTTTTTCATCCGGCCGATTCTGCTGCGTTTTGCTTTTGGCAGCAACATTGGCATAAGCGGGCTTAGTCGTCAAATAGCTAGCTAGTTAGCCAAATGTTTGGAGAGGAAAATAATCCCGTTGATAATTCAGTCGCTTTGAATAGAATGAAAGACTTTCATAGAAGACACGTGGAATTGTGCAAGTAAGTTTTTAGGTCGTTTCGTCCCATTGTTATGATATAATCTATCGGTTAAAATCGGTTTTGATCAGGTTTTTGGTATTACTACCATCTTCACCCCCAGTCCTTCAAAACCATTGTGCCAGGTTCAGCATAATTAAGGAAGCTGAGTTTTGAAACTCGTATTCCTTGGAATAAGCAAAACCACTTCGGAGCCCGCAGCCAATTTATTCAGCAACATTACGGAAGGAATTCAGAAAGAACTCTAGAATGGTCTATGTGGCTGAACGTCTTTTTTATGTAATATGTGGTACACGAGCAGAGAGGTCGTCTAATGGCAAGCGGTTATCGCCGCCCTTGGACACCTATAGCTGGAAGCCACACCAGAGGAGTCATCAGTGTGTTATCGACCTGTATAGAAAATGGAAATGAAAATGGCAAAAGGGTGAGGCCTCCAGCCATTGAACGAAATGCAATAGAATAGATACTGTTACTTTTCGACCACATTCTGCGAGACGGTAGTAGTTTTTCAGTCGAGCCAGCCTTTAATACGAAAATCAGCAAGCTCTACTACTAAAAAAAGCCTCTTCATTTGACTCATGAAAATTACTACTCCACACTAAATACGTATACTAAATTGCGTAGAATTAGTTAATTCTACGCAATTTATTATCTCTCTAAATAATCACTCCATCTCAAACTTAAAACGCGTAACAAATAAAACAATATTTACAGTAAATGTGTGTTCAAAATCGAAATTAACCTCTCCAAAGTCAACTAAGTTTCTCGGTTTATGTGGACGATAAATTTCTGTAACTTTGTTTACATTCGCCTTACCCCAGAAGTAAGATGTTCGTTCGCGATCTAGGGCGGTTTCAAATTAGCGTATTTTTCGGCACGATTACGGTCGTTACGCGTATACTGAAACGACCGTATACGTGCCGAAAAACACGTGCTACATTACGCGCTTCAAAAAACTGGACTCGCGTAAGCTATATTTCGGCGTGCTCGCTTGAAACGGTAATGACATCGTGTCAGTGTCAACAGGGATTCAAACGACTCGCGCTTATATGAGCTTAGAAGCGTGGCAACGCCCGTACCAGTTATATATGTATAGATACAGGCGCTTACATGCGCTTCCAAAAACGAGCCTATACGCGCGTATAGAACGCTAATCTGAAACCACCCTTAACCCAGAACTAAGATGTTCGTTCGCGAGTTACGAATAGGAAGTCGGTTGGCTGTAAATAATTATTATTGAGTGAATAATTTCGGGCTTAGTTTCTAAAGTTTGCTGTGAGATTTCGGTTGATTAATAACATGGATTTGGGTGGAGACTTTAGGTTGTTAGAGTCTAAGTTAGTTCTACGTAGATACTTGTTGGTTGTCTAACAATATTAACTATATTTAATGACTACTTTATTAAATAACTAGAGGATGCCCGCAGCTACGCCCTCACATTTTATTTAAATTTATATTTTCTTCCCAAGGCCGTAGAAATTGAGAGAAATGCCTTATTTGTGCACCTACGGTCCCCAAAAAATATACATGCCAAAATGCAGCTTCATGCGCCAGGTAGTTAATCGGTCAGTTACGCTAGAAATGCATATATACATAAAGAATACAGACGTTACATACAGACATGGCTGACTTAGAAAACTTTTGACGATAGCTTTTTGAACCATCTAATATGAAGCTAGCAACTAGTTTTACAATAAAGGTGACTTCAATTTGTTCGACCTACTGATATTTCACGTAAAAATGAATCTGAATCCAGATATTTTATTTATCTGTACTAATATAATAAGTTGAATAGTTTTGTGTGTTAGTTTGGTTGATAAAACGCGCTAATCTTAGGAACTTCTGATTCAAATTTTTTAAATATTTTTGTGTTGGGAAGCCTTTTTATCGAGACAGGAAAATACAGGCTTTACAACAGCACACTCAGTATTAAGAGAGCGGAGCGGTAGCCCTAACGATAGGCTTTTGATAGAAGATTTAATAACATTTTGTTAACGTCACAGGTAAAAAACCACTGGACTAAGGAACCTGAATTTTGGATTCATAACAGCACTACACAACATTCTAGTCATTTATGTAACTCGGATAGCCGTGAATTTTCACTGCCGTTCGAAGATTAATGATCTTCGAAAGGCAGTGAAAATTCACGGGAGGAGATCTGACTTCAATTTCAAAATCTTTGTCCAAATTTGATGGTTATTCAAAAACTAATTTTGTTTCAGGTACGCTCGACTATTCGACTCGTGCTTGTCACCAATTATGTTGCTGTACATGTTCGTCTGCTCGGTGATGCTTTGTGTTACAGCTTACCAAATAACTGTGAGTGTTTCTGTACGACCAACTTGACCCATTTTATGACTACTGAAAGAAACGAATCGTTTCACTTATGCCGCATACTGGTGTCAATGATACTTAATCGAGATACCTTAACCGGTGACCTGCGTCACAGAAAACTGAACTAAAGCATTAAATTATATTTAAATTGATTTCTTAAGTGTTCTGACAGCATAGTTTTCGTCAATATTTTTGGGATTTAAAACCTCATACCATCGCCCAATTTCTTTTTTATGTCAAGCCAGTATCTGAATAGCTCGTGAAGTCATCTTTTTTCGCAAGGCCATTAGAAAGCGGTCCACGAAACAATATTTTTTTAAGTTTTGTTTTTTTTTCTATTAGACATCAAAACCTACCTTATACGATAGAACAACGTTAGCCAGGTCAGCTAGTAAAATATTAACAAAAAATCAAATTTGATAATGATAAAGCTGTGCAATTGCTATAACACAACAGCGAGCAATTATTTATGCTCTATTGACCCAGTCATTGCCATCAAAATATTCGTTATTTTTCTTGCAGATTGAAACCAGTCCTCTGCAGAGGTTCCTGACGACAGAGTACCTGGTATTCGGTGTGGCACAGTTGTTTATTTACTGCTGGCATAGTAATGATGTTTGGTACGCCGTGAGTATGTTAAAATATAACTAATGTTCTGTATCACGATGTTACCAACTAGTAAGGCTTCGCAAACTCGATATAACACGTTTTAAGAGATCTAACTTTGGCGCCAGTAATTGCTTCTAAGATGAAATGGATACCTAAATAAATATAGCCCTAAAACTTTTTTATCGTTCAGAGAAAGTAGTATTAAAACGTGATTTGGTTTTAAAGTTTATTCCGCCAACAAAAAGACAAACATACGTACAACATTTAAAAAAATAAGTTGTTTGTTATAATATGATATCGTGTTAATAACAAAAGCACTTGTAAAAACATAGTTAACTTAAAATGACAGACAGACATAAATGGCATCAGAGATAAATACGTATACAATTAAATAGCCAAGAAGTTCACTTGTCACAGTTAGATAAGTATTTCAGTAGGTTATTGGAAGAAAAACCTTATATCTCTGATTTTCGGCATAAAACATAATGTCAACATGTAGACAAAATATCAAAATCAATTTTACAAACAACTTAAAGCAAGTAAATCGTACTCATGAACCCTGTTAACAGGTATCGTCTAATTTAGCATACAAAGTCGGGAATAAGCTTCAATCTGTGCATAGCTTATACACCATTGCCTTTAGACGACGACGCATTAATGAACTCTGCGTATATGGTAATACATTGTATGAATACAGAGGTGAGAAAGTGGAGTAAGATTTTCATAAGGTCAAAGTACAAACGTCAATCAAGCCAGGCGTTGTCGTAGATCACTACTTTTTGTTTTGATTAAGACATGCAGTGACAGCCTAGTGGAGAGTACGACGGACTGCTACGCAGAGGGCTTCGGTTTCAAATCCTCGGCGCACAAAATTGAGTACGTAGTAATGTCGTCGTGTGTAACAGTATAGTAGGTTGTACTAAAACAACCTTATGTATGCTGATTGCTGAAATGTAAAAAAAATAAAAATGTACCGGATCGTGACGTCGGTACTTTAATTTTGTTAGTAGTGGCCTGATGCAGTGGTGAACTAGGTGAGAGATTAAGAATTTTGGGAGTTTTGAGTAAAAGATGCGTATTGTTCGAAATCAAAAACGATTATATATTTTAAAAAACGTGGTTACATCGGTCGAGGAGAGTGGGGAATGGGAACAATACAACAGCCAATGGCAAACGTTTATAGCGTCACGTAGAAAGCCTTTGATTGGATGCGAAATGTTGTGATGTTCGGTGTACACTTTTCCCTATCTTTAGCATATGCGCCAACATGCCCCCGGCCTTGGAAGCAGTCGCTTTCGAAATCCTCAACTTTAATCTTCAGGCTCATCATTATGAAGTGGACAGATTTTAGCGTATGCTCGCCGCACCACGCCCGAAGACGTTAGTATGTCCGCCACCCTTGAAATGCCATCCCTGCCTGGGATGGACCGAAGCACTCGACCCATGTGCCATTTTAAAGGCGGAAGGTTACTGTCCTTAATCAGGACAAGTACGTTGTCCTTCAGCTCCGTCTTGTTGTCGGTCCATTTAGCGCGCACCTGCAACTCAGTGATGTACTCCTTGGACCATCAAGTCCAAAAATGCTGGCGAATTTGCTCCACCCTCTGGTACCTTTTCAGTCTATGTAAAGGCATGTCGGTGAAATCATCACATACTGGTGCAGTCAGCGGTCGACCAACTAAAAAGTGAGCGGGAGTTAGAGGAGAAAGATCTTGGGGATCTGAGGAAAGAGGAGAAATTGGTCGGGAATTTACAACTGCTTCTATTTGTGATAAAACTGTGCTAAACTCCTCAAAGGTGAGATGCGCGTTTCCTACTACTCTGCGAAGATGAAATTTGCATGATTTTACTCCTGCCTCCCACAGACCACCAAAGTGATGCGAATAAGGCGGAATGAATTTAAAATTAATTTGTTGACTAATAGCATAATCCCTTATGTCAGCATTACATCTACTTAAGAATTCAGAGAAATCATTCATTAATCCCACAAAGTTACGTCCGTTATCAGAGTATATTTCTTTCGGTTTGCCACGCCGAGAAATAAACGCTTAAGCGCTAATAAATATCCTTCGGTAGTGAGATCACTGACGAGCTCCAAATGTATTGCGCGCGTAACAAAGCATACGAATAAACAAATGTACGCTTTCATCGTTTTAGCTCCCCTACCTTTGCGATTTAGTATGAGGACTGACCCGCAGTAATCGACACCACTTTGAATAAATGGAAAAGTAGGTGTTATCCTTGCCTTTGGCAAATTACCCATTTGGGGGGTTAAAGTCCTACCTTTGATGCGTGTACACGTAACACAAGCATTCACTACACGTCTAGACAGGCTCCTGCCACCTAAAGGCCACCAGGTTTCGCGTAAATGACAAAGTAATGCCTGGGGTCCAGCGTGAAAGAGCTGCAGGTGCTCATGCCGAAACAACAACACAGTGAAATTACGTTTGCTAGATATTAAAATGGGATGCATTTTATTAAAACTAAATTCTTCTGAATTAGACAATCGACCACCTACACGAATAATCTTATTACTATCCAAAAATAAATTCAAGTTGCCGTGTGGTTGACGGCATAGAATACAAGTGTCACCACCCCCTATCTTCCCGTGGGTGTCGTAAGAGGCGATTAAGGGATAACACGATGCAAATACCATCTTTGCGTAGAGACGGAAAACTCGACATCAAACCCTATATGCCTGCCTCGTTGGTCTCGCGGCATAAATGTGCGCGTGGGATCGGGAGGTCCCGGGTTCGATTCCTGGGTCGGGCGGTGTTATTGGGTTTTTCTGTCACGAAATTCTCAGTAGCAGCACGGAGTCTGGAAATGTACCCGGTACGGCAATAGGCTCGCCCCTTATTACGTGGGACTAAAGTATATCTGGCGAAAAGTGGGTGTAGAAATACACCTCTGCCTACCCCTTCGGGGATAAAAGGCGTGACGATATGTATGTATGTATGTAAATAAATTCAATCGTTTTAAATTATTCTTACTTTTAAATTGCGCACAATTAGTTAAAAGTTTATATTCATTCGGATAGCTTTCCTTTTGAGCCCATCGTACTAAAACTATCTGAGACTCGTTCAACTCGTCTGTACCAAGAAGACCAATGCGTTTATTATTTTTATTACGAGTATTGTGTATGAAACGTAACATATATGCGACGGCACGCTTCATACGCATAAATTGCGAAAATCGGTTGAACGGAAAAAGGGTTAAATTACACGAATCATGAGTCACGAAAGAACTAATAGGCGATCTAACCTCAGGCAGTTCTACGTCTACTTCCGTGACAGCGTAATTATCAAGTGAGAAAGACGAATTTTTTCAAAAAATCGGGTCCTTCCCACCATAACCTGGAAGTAGACAGCTCCTCTAAGCATAAACCTCTCGATGCTAGGTCTGCCGGGTTACTTTTGCTACTTACGTGGCGCCAAAGAACATTTTGCGTAAGTTCATGAATCTCCGCCGTCCTATTTTGAACAAAAGATTTAAGTTTGTTTGGAGGCATACGCAACCAACCTAACACAATGGTTGAGTCAGTCCAAAAGACTACATTTCTAAACTCACAACGCAACGAACTGCGAACCTTGTCGAGTATTTTAGCACCAAGCAAAGCACCGCAAAGTTCGAGCCGCGGTATGCTTAATGGTTTCAATGGCGCAACGCGAGATTTAGAAAAGAGCAATCTTACTGTGATTGTATTATCTATACTTATAGTGCGCACATAAATACACGCGCCGTACGCCGACTGCGAAGCGTCGCTAAACACATGTAGTTCTATATACATAGGTTGGCTACCTATAACATGGCGAGAAACCTTAATTGTTTTGAGCGCTTGCAAAGAGATAACAAACCGGTTCCACGTCCGCGCGACATTAGATGGAACTATGTCGTCCCAACCGATTTTGAGAAGCCATAATTGTTGAAGCAACACCTTTGCAACAATTATGGTTGGACTCAACAAACCAAGAGGGTCGAAAATTTGCGAAATATTCGAGAGGATAAACCTTTTAGTGACTGGCTTGTTGTCATTATGAAATTGCGTATTAAAATAAAATATATCATTGACATTATTCCAGCTTAAGCCCAAAGTTTTAGTACTTATGTTTTCGTTAGATTTAATTTCTATTGAATGGTTTGCTAGTCCATCACTATCGTATGGAAAGTTATAAATCCACTTTCGAAGTAGAAAACAAACTGACTTCAGCGTGTTCTTTATATCAGTGCATAATTGTATTAGAGCTGATTTATCATCTAGGCTCGTAATAAAATCGTTTACGTAAATATCCTCCAGAATAGCTCGCTGAACCTCAGGGTTGGAAGACTCCATCCCCAATTGTTTCAAACACCGCACACTAATGAAAGGTGCGGAAGCGGTCCCGTACGAAACGGTATTCAACTGGTAAATACCTAAGGGTTTCAACGGATCCTCGCGCCACGGATCATTTGAAGCTTGCGCTGGTCTTCGGCGATTAAACAATTTCGGAACATTTTTTCGACGTCAGCGCACGCAACAAACTTGTACTCTCTAAAGCGGAGAAGAATGGAAATTAAGTCGCCTTGTATCGGAGGCCCTATCATTTGCAAGTCATTGAGTGACTTACCGGAAGATGAAGGTGCACTGGCATCAAAAACCACGCGCAGCTTAGTTGTGGTGCTATGCTCCCTAAACACGCCGTGATGCGGCATGAAATAGCACGGTGGTTCATAAAAGCTCACTGGGCTCATATGGCCTAAAGACAGGTATTCCTGCATAAATTGCGTATATAGTAATTTTTAATCGGATTAACGTTGTAAACGTTTCTCTAAAGGGAAAAAACGCCGCTCAGCTTGCGTATACGATTCGCCTAAAAGATCAGGAAACTCCTTAAATGGAATGCGTACGCAAAACCTTCCATCACTATTGCGCGTAGTAGTGCGAATGAAATGATCTTCACATGCACGCTCTTCCTGAGTCAGCGTATCCCTGACCTTAAGGGGCTCTTCGATCTCCCAAAACAAGCGAAGTTGAGAATCTAAAGAGCTACTTAAATTACAGTGAACGCGCCTCGCATTCTGCGTATTATTTGTAACCGAGCCAGGGATAATCCAGCCTAGCTTGGTGTTTTGTAGGTAAGGGCCATTGGGAAGTCTCATTTTACCTTCCGCCAACAAATCCCAAAACCTATCTGCGCCTATTAAAATATCTATGTTTTTAAAATCTAAAAACTGCGGATCCGCCAGCTTTATATAGTCCGGAATTGAGAACTGCGCGTTTATTTTACACAAAGCCGGCACCATAGACGTTATTTGCGATAATACAAAACAAGTGATGCGTGTTTTGAACGTATTATTGGCTCGCGATTTAATTTCAATGTTACAAGTTTCCGAACACTGTATCACTGAATCACCTACACCCCTAATTTCATAAGTAGAATTTACCACCTGAACATTAATAAATTTACAAAATATTTTGTTATAAAACACCGCTGACTACCACTATCAAGAAGCGCACGCACTTGATGATAAACGCCGTGAACGTCGAGTACTTCGACAACAGCTGTTGATAGTAAAATATAATATAGAGTTTCTGAACTCTTTAGACTAATCAGGAGTCTCACACAACTTGAGACTGAAAGTAAATTAATGTTACCCCAACTTAAACGCGCGCGAAGCCGCGGGCAAAAGCTGTTGATAGTAAAACCAAGTGCGTATCTATAAAATTGTTATGCATATGTACCTTGTTTACGTGAATAGAAGGCGAATATGTCGCAACGGATGAGGAGGCGGGGTCAACGTGAGCCGGCACTGGGCCTACGGTGACACTCTCAACTCGGCGGTCAGTCGTTAAGTTAGAATGCAATGCGACCGAACTGTCCGCGTTATTGTTAAGAATTAATGAGTTATGTTTGCGGTTACATTTTTGACACGGTCCAAACAAGTATTTATCAGGAGGATGACCCGAACGTAAACAATTCGCACACAGTTTGTGCTCGCGGATTAAGTTTAACTTTGAATTTAAGTCACTTTCGATAAATTCTTGACAAGAATAAAGTGGATGATTTGAGTTACATTTTAAACATGTCCTTTTGTAGCGAGACAAGCGGCCATCGTTGGATTTGTGTGTAGAAACTTTGCAGTGTGAAGTTTTATTTAAATGTGAACTGTGTTTCTTATTTTCAGTTTGTATATTATGTGATTTGTTGTTTGACAACTGCCATGTTTCCAACACATCTGCTCTGTCCTTAAGGAAACTAATTAATTCGTCAACTTTAATAATGCGTTTAAAATTGTTTTCGCTCGGATATAATGTGCACTTGTGTGTCTCCCATTCGCGTTCGGTCGTTTTATCTAACTTTGAAACAATAATATAATTGATGAGCGTGTCCCACGAATCAGTTGGCTCGCCTAGTAGTTTTAAAGCGCGTAAGTTTTTTAATATAATGTCGATAAGCTTCTTAATGCTAGCCGGTGATTCTTTCGAAAGTACGTTAATACTAAACAAGGCCTTGACGTGATTGTGAACTAAAAGTCTATTATGATTGTATCTATTTAGCAATAATTCCCATGCGACTTGGTAATTATCTGAGGAGAATTCTACAGAATTAACCACTAACTCGGCATTGCCCTTTAAGGAAGACTTTAAATAGTGATACTTTTGAATATTGCTAATACGTTTAGAGTTATGTACCAAAGATATAAACGTGTCTCTAAACTCCAGCCAGTGCTCATACGAACCGTCAAATGTAGGTAAAGAAATGGTTGGAAGTTTAACCGACTGTGATAATTCGCTACAGCAATGCTTATTATTGGAACCGTCAGTAACCTCACCATCGGTCAGCATGGATTTCGCGTGGGCTAATATACTATAATAGGTGGTTTCGAATAAATCTCTCTGATCTAACTGCTCAGACATCTCACTATCGGAAATACACTCCTCTATTTGACCTTGAATAGAATTAAACTCGGTATATAAACTAGTAATACCCTTTATGCGTAATTTTAAATCTATACGATCTCGAGTAGAAGAAATGAGATTATCACGCTCTTCTAATGAATCTAAGAAGTTAGAAAATTTGGTAAGTCTGCCTTTGATGATGCCACGTTTCTTGACTAGGTCGCGAAGCAACGTGGGATCAGCACACCCAAAATTAGGAGACTTGTCGCGTGATTTACTAGCACTATCAATATTTAACGTGAGAGGGGATTTATCGCGTAACTTAGCACTTTCTGTAGCCATTTTGGTGGTATGTGAGAATAGGAGTACTTACAGTTGGAACTTTGAATCACGTGCAGCAATGAGTAGCGTAGCTGGCCTCGCGAATAATTGAATTAGGTTGCTCAAAACTCGATTGCGGCAACTCTCACTGAAATCAGTTTAGACACAGGTATCACAAAGAGAACTAGGAGGTGATAGGGAGAGAAAGGATAGTTGGTCCCACCAGATTGCGAATTTCCGATGACGATGAACGGCCCATCCACCTTCGACTCCAATGTGCGCTTGGCCTCCAGGCCCTCCTGTTGTCTGCTCCAGATACGTAGTGCGTTTTAAGCCAGTTCAGCAGCAGCAGGCACCACCAGATATTCCACAGGATGCTGATTCTATCTGTGCCGAAGGACCACTATGTACCGGATCGTGACGTCGGTACTTTAATTTTGTTAGTAGTGGCCTGATGCAGTGGTGAACTAGGTGAGAGATTAAGAATTTTGGGAGTTTTGAGTAAAAGATGCGTATTGTTCGAAATCAAAAACGATTATATAATTTAAAAAATGTGGTTACATCGGTCGAGGAGAGTGGGGAATGGGAACAATACAACAGCCAATGGCAAACGTTTATCGCGTCACGTAGAAAGCCTTTGATTGGATGCGAAATGTTGTGATGTTCGGTGTACACTTTTCCCTATCTTTAGCATATGCGCCAACAAAAAGAAATGCTTTCAACAATACCTCATCTTAAATTCAAAATGGCTTCTTCAAAGTAAAATGTATTCCTTTTATCAAAAAATAATAAGAATAATATTCATCGGAAATATTGAAAAGAGAAAAACTTTAATTTTTCACGTACTAAAATACGTACATAATTATTTCAACTTTGAATGAATGCCTTACCACTTGGTTTTTTAATATTTTTTGCCGAAGTCGGGCTTAGTATTAGCTTAATCTTTTTTCTGTAACAAGTTGATTATAAAGGCAGTTTAACATTCTTCTTCCAGAGTCAAGACGTGATGATGGGTCCATACGAGAGTACCTGGTGGAAAGCAGACATCAAGTTCCGTAAGAGCCTGTATATACTGACAGCGCAGCTGAACAAGGGAGTGGTGTTCTCCGCAGGGCCTTTCACTAAATTGACTGTGGCCACTTTTATTAGTGTAAGTTATATATTTGTAGTGCCTACCCCGACGGAAAAAGGCGTGCATTTATGTATCTGTTGAATTTTTATAAGACTTTTTATTATTTTATTCTGATTTAGAAGGCAACTCACCCCTCAGGAATAAATTCTGTGTCGCGGGGAACGGAACCTTACAAACATACAACCATTGGACACAATTACTACCCAGACTCGAAACAACAATTTATGGATCATATAAACTATAAAATGTTGTCACGCGTGGCAATCGTACCCATAACACTCGACGCATTTTAGCGTGAAGTTATTTTTTATTAAAGCAGAAATGTGTCTTAGTCCTATGTTCAGCAGTGGACTGCGAGAGGCTGTCGTGATGATAGCACAAATAGCCTAGTAAACAACTAACAGGCTGTCATACAGAGGACTGTTTTCTAGGTATTAGAGCTTGCTGATTTTAGCATGAATGGGTCGGCTCGACCGGGAAAGTAGTGTTTTCTTACAAAACAGTAATAGTACTGTTGCGTTTCGTTCGGTGAGTGAGAGTCGCGGAGGTCCTATATCCTTTTCCTTCTCCCTCATACAACGGACTTGTGACTCCTCTGTTGTTACTTGTGTCTATAGGCGACGGTAATCGCAAGTGAGTCGTCTGCACGTGTGTCTTCTATGGTATAAAACGTAACAAATTTGAACAAAATATACGCAATAATAAAAATAAAGCTTTCAAAATGTGTTCTGTAAATTGAACTAGGTATTTTATTAAAGGCATTCCGACAATTATATTTCAGCGAAACTGATGTTCAATGGAAAATCTCTATCTAGCCTTAAGGCGAAATGAAAATAATCAAATAAAATGTTCTACATTTTAATTTGAATATTTGTTTCAGATCCTGAAAGGTGCATACAGTTATTACACACTGCTCAGCCAGTCACAGATAAAATAAAAAACATACACCTCAATGCGAAATTTAATAGCAAATATGAAAGTATTTGTGTAAAACTATGAATATTCACAGATTCATATGTTTATGATAATTCACGGAAGTAGCGCTATGACCGTCGTTTTATTTTTAATATTATTAATATCATACATGGTAGAAAGATTGCATATTATTCATACATTATTTTTAAAATGCACTCACAAAATATCGTCTCTGAGAACTTGTCTTTGGCGTGAAAATGTTGTAATTTAAAATAAATATTAATGTATTACACTGCAGTACATCTTTTTGCTTTCAACTTTGTACTTATAGAATATCCCAACAGAGGTTATCACCTGTACTCATAAGGTGGACCGAAGACCTTAATAGGGATCGCGGGCAGCGGTTGGATGCGGATGGCTCAGGACCGGTCTATGAGGAGAGCCTTGGGGGAGGCCGATGTCCAGCAAACGCCTAACGACTGATATGATGAAGCTTGTATATAATTCATTCCGTGGTGAGTTTATGTTAGATATTAGCGCTGCAGCAGCTCGACAGAGTCCGCTTGTCGAATGAATCTTGCCATTGCATACCATTGGCATGTTATGCAATTCCTGTTGTAGATTCGCGTGATATTACTTATAAGAGAAGTCGAGGACACGGTGGTGATTTACTGCATTTACCATTCATGCCTACATATTATGTAGGCATGAATGGGTCGGCACGACAGCAAAAATACTACTCCTACATCCAAAGTGTTCCAAAAAGCGATGAAACGGAGTATTCTGGGTCTCAAATTGACAGACCGGATAAGGAATACTACTATCCGTTCCATC
The DNA here is from genome assembly GCA_944739405.2 of Euclidia mi. Lineage (NCBI taxonomy): Eukaryota > Metazoa > Arthropoda > Insecta > Lepidoptera > Erebidae > Euclidia > Euclidia mi. Next base: position 74,490,903 of record OX123192.2, read on the forward strand.
ACAAACATCGCGGATGTCACAAACCTTAAATGGAGCTGAGCAGAACATATCTGCCGCATGTCAGATGACAAATGGGCCAAATTAACACCTCTATGGACCCCCTCAAAAGGCAGACGACATCGCGGCAGGCTGAGACAGCGATGGCGGGATGAACTACCAAGACTGCTTCAAAAAGGATTGGTTCCAGGAGGGAGAAGATAGGGACTTGTGGAAGAAGAATGGGGAGGCCTTTGCCCTGCAGTGGGACGTTACAGGCTCATAAAAAAATAAACATCACATTCTTAAACAATTAGGTTATAATATAAAATAAACATTCGCCGGCTGAACTGTCCTTTGGACATAATGGCAGTAATATTGCGGCATATGACATGAATGCTCAAAATGCGTATATATTAATTTTTGGCCCCAACACTCGCTGATATGAATTTTTATGACCAACAAACAGAAATTAAAATAAAGATGATGTGATTGACGTAGCATTATTTTGTTGTTTTTTATGTAATTTATGCGTGATGTTTTTTTGTTTTCGTTTTAATGCATGTTTATTCACGTTTGCAGAATGACATTTCATTTTTTATTTGCGCGTAAGTATAGTTGTTTATTTTTTCTGTTATAAGCGATTTTGACATTTTTGTTTAATAAAATGGAAGGTCTGGGTTTGAAAAACACTAGGGCTGGGGAATAATTATATTTATAAATAATTAGTTAAACACTCCCAAGTGTCATAACGTGGCCTACATACGTGTAAATAATTAAATTTATTTGCATGTTAAAATTCATAGAATTAGGTTCAGCTGTTCTGACGTTAAAACTCATAAAAGTAGTTATGTTAGTATCTAAACTGTCAATATTTTCACTTCGAATTGTTAAAGTTTCATTAGTTAGTTTAAAATACAGTTAGCTTCCATCTTTAATAAAATAAAAACATGCAATTGATACAACTATAAACTTTTATGTCTTTTTTCAATCGCACGAAAATTGTTATAACATGAGATTCGATTTTTTTTATTTGGCAACCCAAAATTTCTCTTTGTCCACGCCTCCCCAATAAAAATACGGAGTATAAAATGACCACTCATTTTCATACTCCGTATTTTTATTGGGGAGGCGTGGACAAAGAGAATGGGGAGCCCCTTGTATTTTAGTCAATTTGACCTGGACAAAACGAAAATGCTGATATGCTGCATAATAATAATGTGTGTTTGTATAAAAATCTGCGTCAATTGTTTCGAGTCTGTAAAATATAAGGATTTTTAGTTGACTTTGAGGTGAGGTGCGGTAAAGTAGTGGTCGCTGTGATGTTTTTTTTAAACTTGTATAAAGCTTTTGAGTTTTCATTAAAAGTACACAGTTCTTAATAAAAAATACATGAAAAATTTTCGTTTATGAATTATTTTCGTCGGACAAAGAGAGCAAATACATAAATAGAAGTAGTCAACACTGCAGCACTTATGGCGAGTCATGATTCAAAATTGGTCGCCAATAGGCCATTATTAAATACCTAATATCAGCATGACACGTAACTATATTATTTTCATTCGTAATTATTAAATCAAATCATTCATAGCATATTTATTTTTTTAATATTTAGTTCGTTTTCCACATTTTATATTTGGCCTTTTAATGAAGATTTTGTTACAATTAACTTTTGTGTCGCTAGGTCATTCATCTTCTATCTCTTTTCTTGTGAGTGAGTGGATATTGATGTATAGGCCTCCAACATAGTCTAATGATTTTTATCCTAAGATAAGAGCTGGGACCGATGGCTAAAGGTGCTCTCCGAAGCACAGTATTCAGATCTAAATGCCTCAAATAACGGTCACCCATCTAAGTGGTAGCTTTTGCAGGTATTGCCTTACTTTGCTGATCTATTACAAACGGTAGACTAAGACGCGTTATGCATGCTCCGATTTTTAAAATTAGAGAAAGAAGAAGAAGAAGAATAAGAGTGCTGATTATTGTCTTAAAATTAGGTAAATCATAAAGGATACAAATATTTACGGTTTAACGCAAGGATTTGAGAATCCCAACGCAGACCATGAATGTACTTTTAAAAATTGCTTTACTTGCAAATAATGAAATTGCTTAACACGTAAGCAGTAAATGCGTAACAGACAGAGTTAGAACGCTTGTACACGTTAAGAAAATTCACCGTGTCTGCGGCAGACAAGACAATTTTTTCCTGTACACGACAAGAATTTTGTCTGTTCTACACACGAAAACTTTTCGTGTCTTCCGCAGACAAGACCAATCGAAACGTGTACACGACAAGATTTTTTTCGTGCAGTCGCCGCTTATTTATAAAAATGTTAACTACAAAGCAAAAAAGAATGATAATTGCATATTATTATTATAACAAAATGAAAATGGTGGTTATTCCGTCGTCCTCTTAAGAATTGTCTTTCTTAGGTTGTTCAAGATATTCTCTTACCTCGCCGTTGACATCAGGGATGTCCTCCGTATATTGGCACGGGAGTTGGGCTCTTTAATCATTATTGCTGGGTTTCGAGAGTTTAGACACCCCTGATGAGTACAGGTCTTTGTAGACTCTCAATTCTAGCGAGAATTTTGAACTTGAAGGTTACACCTTCCGCAGTACAATGACATCACATACTTGTGGTTCTGCTGTTTACAATATTATTATTTATACGTGGTAGAACCGAATGCTTGTGGTTATAAATATTTAAATAGATAAATAATTTAATGACAAATATTTTATTTTGCAAAATGGTTGCGAAATAAAATATTTGTTATTAAATTATTTATCTATTTTACGCATAATATATAAATAAATTTGGTTCCATTTGCTGTATAATAATAATTGTTAATAATATAAATATTTTAAATGTATAATGTACCAAGTATCAGTGGATCTGTTTTGTATAAAATAACATGGAATTAATATGGTTTATTTGTTTAAAGAATCGAGTCCGATGGTGCTGTGGTTCGGTTTGCAATATATATATATAAATATATAATGTGTGTTTTTTCTGTTGGTTCCTTTCTACTTTTTGTATAACTTTTTTCCAAGGAAAAAATCATGTGGATCTTTTTTGAATAAGATAATAAACCACTTAATATTCTTAAAAAAAAAGCAAATATCTCAATTTGTGGTGTGGTTCCTTTTTGCATCATTCATTCTTAACTAAAAATTAAAACACCGATTGCTAGCAAAAGTGAGCGTATCTAATTTCGTTGCAAAAGTTAATTGTATGTCTACGTTTGCCCGACGCGATGGCCTATCATATCAGTTCATATCACGGGAATATGTAGCTATGCTTCGTGCGTAGGTACTTTTTGAGTGGAAAAATCGCGAGTGCAGCTGTGTACCCATGGACATCTTATTGTGAGTGTACAAAAATGATCCGGTAAGTGTCAAACAATTAAAACAGTGCATATTGGATGCTTTTGACAACGGTGGTGGACATTTCGAAGGACAATTGAAATACTTGTAAGTTTAGTAAATAATACGTACTTAAGTAAATAATAATTTGATGCGGGCGGCTAAAAATCGGTCTGTGTTCTCCACACACTTTGAGGAAGGCCTATATCCAGCAGTGGACGTCTCTAGGCTGACATGATGATGATAAAATAATATTTGTAAATAGCACATGATTCTAATTTCATAAATATGCCAAAATTACTCTTTTCTTTTAGTCCAGAATACCTTCTTTTATTTTGATATTTGTTTGCTTTCTAATTACATACCTCCGTATTTAATTACTTGTTAAACGATAAATTTTACCGGTCCTAAGCCCGAATGAAGTATGAAGGAGAGGGTAGAATTACCAAATTTAAAAAATAACTACCTACATTTATTATTTTTCTTCGTTTTATTTTCTATGGCTACCTACATCATAAGTGCGACAGAGAGAATGCGAATGAGCAGGATGGAATATTATCAATGAATTAGTGAATGGACTGTAAAATATGACTATGATTTAAGTGAGATTTTCTACAATAAACAAATGATAATAACTTTGTTCTTTATTGATATTATGAAATTCTTACATCACATATATGATAATAATATCTTCGCTAATCTGTCCTTAAAGTGTTTGTACTAATTAAAATATAGCGGTGTATAATTAAATATATGGGTATGGCAGAAAAAGTATGAAAGCATAATTAACGCAGTTAAGATGCGTTCACTGCGCAGTATGTGTGGGGTAAGACTGATTGATAGAATTCCGAATGCAGCAATACGAGAGCGATGTGGCCTGAAAGAAGATGTCGTGACAAGAATTGAGTAAGGAATGCTGAAATGGTTTGGGCACGTGGAGCGAATGAGTGAAGAAAGAGTGACGCATCAAATTTATGAGGCTAACGTGTGTGGGCAAGTCGGACGCGGCAGACCTCGTCGGACATTCGTAGGTCAGATTGGGGACATCTTAAAGAATGGCAAGGTCCGAAGCACCCGGAATCGCCGAGCATGTATGAACAGAGTTATAAATATAGAGGAAGCGCGTGAGGTTTGTTAGGATAGATGCAAATGGCGTTTCGTTGTCTCTGCCTACCCCGACGGGAAAAAGGCGTGAGTAATATGTGTGTTATATAATAATCTGTATTTTTGAAAATTCTAATAAAAAGTAATATGTTATAGGTACTTACCATATTAATTTTTTTGACATTTGTCATTTTGTCGAAGTCTTTGTATAAGATATTAAATATTTCTCTCCATGCTTCGAATGTGAGTCTTTTATCTTTATATATCTCTAAAGTTTTGTCCCACAATACCGGTTGTCCCTCTATTAAATTTATAAGTAACTCATCACTTCATCAGCCATTTTGTACTCTACGCTGCAATACACGTCCACACCAAACGCACAACAAAAACTACCCACAGATCACTATTTACCTGGCTGTGTGAACCCTACTACTCCGCCCCCATCGCTCCGCAACAACGTTCGCCGCGTCTTGTCTTGCGCAGACAAGATTTTTGTCGTGCACTGCGGCGAGCAGTGTACCCAGTTATCTTCTAGTTACGACATATCGCCTTTTTTTTTTTTTTTAAAGCCTCATGTACCGGTGTGTCGGAGGGTCGGGTATCGCCCAAGCATACGTCGCAACGGGGATTGGCCCGCCAGATGGTCAGGCGGGCCCCGAACAAAACCCCCTTGGCGGCGGATGAAGGTGTTGGGCTCCACCGCCAAAACACCCAGCGGCCGCAAAGGATAGGGAGGACGTCAACACAACACCGCATCTCCTCTTCCTCTGCGGCCCCACCGCGACGCACTGAATGGTGCGCTCCCATTTAGTCGCGGGAGATAGGGCGCGCGGCAACACAACACCGACACGCCTCTCCTCCCGCGACCGCGCCCGACTACGAGGGACAGACAGAACTGTCCCCCGCACCCGCACCGTTGGACGCATCCTGTGCAGGCCCACTGCCAAGCCCACGTGGAGCGTCCACTCCAGGGATCCCTCTTAGCTTCACCGCGGGGTTCAAAGCCGCGGTTACTGAGCCTCCTCACCACGACAAGGTGGAGATCCCACGGGAGGGACGACATATCGCCTGCATTGCCCGGCGTATTTTCTTACCGTGTACAAGCGCCGTTAGGTATTCATAATAATATTTAGCATAGATCCAACATTTTATATTAGTTTAGTAATTGCTAATTCATTTAATGTTCATGCTATTTCTTCTCAAAATTATAAGCAGCATCGTTACGGTGAATTTATAAATACTTGGAACTGTATAATTAATAAAATGTTTCAAATATACACTAAATTAAATCTAGTCAACTTGTAGGCGTAAAATGTATGTAAGAGTAATCTATATTTGCTTTTAAATTCGTTTAAAAAAAAAAAAACATCGCTTGCTTAATTGTGCCCGGTAGATGGCAATAGGCTCGCCCCCTATTACATTGGGACCGAAACATATCTGGCGAAGTGTGGGTGTGTAATACACCTCTGCCTACCCCTTCGGGGATAAAAGGCGTGAAGATATGTTATGTTATGTTAAAATCGTTGTATCAGTGTGCACGATGGGCGTAGTGGTTCAAGCCCTGATCTCGCTGCTTGACACTGCACTGAGTGTCGTGGATTCGATTCCCACACGAATCAACACTGACTGATCTATAAATTGTCGTTTCGAGTCTGGGTGTATATTGTGTCCGTTAGTTGCATCTTTGTAAAGTCCCCCGCGACACAGGATATAAAACTAGTGCGAGAGTTGTCTGTTTAAAAATAAGAAAGTTAAGTTATCCGTGTTGTTACGGATTAAGGATACCAAATTTCATTTTATGGGATTTCGTAGGAGGTAACTAAAGTAAATACACGAAGCAAATTGCATATTTGGAAAGAGACCTCAAAATCGATGTCAAAATCAATACCAACCTCTCAGGCCAGCGTGGTAAGTTGGCAATATTGTCCTATTGACTCACAATCGTGACGCAACTTAGGAGAGGCTTATGTTATATGTTACAGCCATTGTGATTAATATACAATTATACATAATGACTAGTCAATATACCTACATAATTTCTAAATTGCTTAGATAATTTGTTAAATTAAGCACCTCGTCTGGATGTTATTCATAAAGCCAGGCCAAAAAAGTCAAAGTAACAATTACGATACGAATTACTAGCCTTACCATTTCAATACAGAGTGGCTTGATCACCAAGCCACGCTATAATGAAATGTGGAGTTAGAGGATGATGATTAATTGTTTGTTTAAGCTGGGTCATTACGTAGGCTGAGGAACTTTCTTCCCACCAACACCAAGATTGCGCTTGCACAATCCTTGCTTCTCCCAATACTCGATTATGCTGATGTCAGCTATCTTGATCTTAATGAGGACCAACTTAATAAACTTGAGCGTCTCCAAAATTTCTGTATTAGATTCATTTTTGGTTTACGCAAATATGATCATGTATCTGAATTTCGATCCAGGCTCAAGTGGCTCCCAATTCGACTTCGCCGGAATACCCATATTCTTATGTTACTGTACAACGTGTTGTTTAACCCTAACACCCCCATATATCTCAAAGAACGTTTTAAGTTCCTTCATGACACACATTTAAAGACCTTGAGGTCGTCGATGGATCTGAGACTGCAGATGCCAACACATTCCACAAACTTCTACGATAAATCCTTCGCTGTTCAAGCTGTCCGTTTGTGGAATGCGCTTCCGGTCGAAATTAGGCAAGGTAAATCATTGAACATTTTTAAAAATGCACTAAAGAAACATTATTTGTCATTGTAAACTAATTTTGTCACTGTATTTTGTGTTCTTATTATTATATGTACCTATGTATATGCATTATATTTATGTATAATATTAAATATGTTTATATATGTATGTATGTATCATATTATGTATGTATTTATTTATAATATGTTTAGCACCTATCATATCTATTGTTTATATGCCTGCGTATGTATGTATAATAAATAAAAGCAATTTATAGCAATCAGATACTTAGTCACTACACATCAAAGCTTTTTGTCTTTTCAGTCTGTCCATCCTAAGGTTGCCTGGAAGAGATCGCACTTTGCGATAAGGCCGCCCTTGTGCATTTGATATGTATGTAGTACACTTGTCATTTACACCAAATTTGTACCAACATTTGCACAATAAAGAGTTATCTATCTAGCTATATATCTATTAATAAGCCAAGTTGACGAAGCCCTGTTCAAGGGCTCCTATTTTTAGGTGCAGGGTCACAAGAAAACCTAACATAACCTATTCAAATGGTTCTCTTGGTTAATCGGCCAGTTAACACATCGATGTCCAGTCCGGCACTGATTAAAATAAAACTTTACAAGCTTCACTTCACTTATCTTAATATATAAAATCCTTGTGTTACTGACTGACTGACAGACACGCTACAGCCGAAACTATTGGGCGCAGGAAGCTGAAATTTGGCATGTATGTTCCGTGAGGACCGTAGGGGCGAACTAAGAAGGGATTTCCCGAAATTCTCACAGGATCGGCCAAAACGGGGAAATTAAAAAAAATGCAGGCTTAGCTGCTGGCGACCTCTAGTTATAATATATTACTTCATCCAAAACTACTAAGATATTATAGAAAATAGCTAGTTAATGTGATTAATTAATTCGGTGTCAATTATTACTTTGTCCAAATTGTGTAGATATAAATAATGTCTATACTATATATATAATATCTAGATTCATCACTTTGGCTATAACATATATACAATTTTTACATTACTGGCTGATTGCCTGACGGATAGACAACGCATAGCCAAATTTGACCTGAAATTTTACGTGCATGTTCAACACTCGAAATACCTACGAGATGGGGAAGATGGGGCAGGTCAGCACGGTTAAATTAAAATAAAATATGTGGGCGCAGCTGTGGGTATCTTCTAGTTTTCAATATAGGAAGATGACTTAGATATATTATGTATAAATATTAGTATAAGTATGTAACGTTATACTACGTATTGCGTCATAATATCTCACGGGCGCTTAACGCAGTGGGTGGGGCCTTAGTCCGAAGAGCGCTTCGCTAGGAATTGTTACCTTATATGGTCATGGACAGAGGCACAGGCAGTCTGTGACTCAGTGGTCTATAACTATATAATAAGATGGGTGCGCGATCTAAATCGGTCACTTTCCCTACACGTCGTTATGCTGTTGGTTGTAGTGACAATCAAGTATTATTCTATACTTCTCTGTCTACTGTCCCGCTGGCGGTAAGCATATTCTAGTTGTCTGTGTGCCTATATGTTCTGTCTGTAGTATCTGTCTCCTAAGCGTATCAGCCTATCTTGGGACAGCCTGTTCCTGATCGGTTTTGTGTATTCTCTCTGCTATTTTCAGTTCTCCCCACGGGCTGTCTTCTACCTACGGGCTACAAATCTCCCTACGGGCTACAATCTGCGAGCTGCTGGTACCGTGCCGCTAACAGTCACCGCCTACGCATCAGCTCCTGCCTGCGAGCCTCATACAGCCAGGCTACTGGCCCACATCAGCTGCACCGCCTAAGCCTCAGCTCAGCTCGACTCGACCACCGAGCTGGCTACACAACGTGCACTTCGGCCAGCTCACCGACGATCCTACGAGCAGCTACCCTGCGAGCGTCGGCGAGCAGCAGGAGTCTACATTCCAGCCTTCATTCCAGTGTTAACCTAGTTCGGTCATACTGTATGTAAGCAGTAGTGAGACGTAATAAAAAACCTGTTTAGTCTAGCAGTGTTTTTATCGAACCCCGATAATCCTACCTGAGACCCCGTCCCAAGTATACTCCACAACATAGACGGCTTACCGAAAATATTTTTAAAACTATGCCCCTTCTAGTTTGAAGACAACAAACATCCTTAACAAGGGGTTGACTTTACCACATACTTCGGCATCGAAACATTTACCCTAAGAACTTTCATTATCAAAAGGTACCCGTAATGATGAGTTTATGGCACAAATTTTAGCATAAATTATTTAGAGTGGCATGCTATGTAAATGCTTTGAAATTTGATGAATAATCATTATACAGGGTGGATTTTGAGGCGTGTGATTGCTTTCGAACTTTGGTACTATTGACGCAAAACTACAGATATACTTTGTAACACGAAGATATACTACACTACGACTACATGCTACAATATCTTCGTGTCACTACTTATTTTTTTTCGGAATTGGTGATGATAATGAATATTACTTATATGCGTTTTAAGAGTATATTGACGTTAAATAGTTGGAAATTAGCTTCAAAAAAGTCTCTCAAGCATTTTGAAACTGAGAATATGTTTGGTCATAAGACTGAAATAATTTTAAGACAATTAGAAAGTACCACAAAACCAAAATACTAAAAATAAAGCTAACCAAAACGAAGTTACTTTACATCCAAAAAATATTACATATTTCGGTTTTAGAAAAGATTGAACGGCTAACAAAATTATACAATTCAAAACACCTGTACATTCAAACAATAGAGAGTAAAGGGCGGGATGCTATGAATTGTCTTGATGTAATTATTCGGGAGTTGGATGATTGTAATCAGCTTTTGTCTTGAATTTTGTAAGAGGATTGTGATGGTGAACAATTATTTAAACACATCAACAGCTTATTTTAAAAGTTTGAGACGATTTCGTACATGATACGGTGGTAAAATTTATTTTATGCCTAAACAATATTTGTTCGAAGTTTTGAATGGTTTGCTTCAGTTAAAGCCATGCGTTGATTTTGTGACGTTTTCTTGGCGTTAAAGTCAACCAAGTGTTAGTTGTGTCCGTTGGTTGTATGTTTGTGAAGTCCCCTGAAACACAGGATTTATTGCTAGTCCAGAAGCCTTAACATCAAATAAAAGCTTTCTATGGAACAACAGTGTAGTGTTTGTATCTATGCAATAGATACATTACGCTGTCTCATGTACACCAGTAGAGGCAGTAGCGTCACTTGACGCCTGTCACTAGTAGTATATCTGTATAGTCTGTGGCTGTCACTGTCCCTACGGACAGTCAGTCGGTGGATAGGCGCGGTGCGCGCTAGACGTGCTTTCTCGAATCTGTGTGTAGTGGTGAGCCAGTGTTACATCGATTTGAGTAGTGGTTATATTTGCTGTGATAGCAAACACTACAAATGGCGACGAGGATAAATACAGGTCAGTGAAACAAATACAATATTAAAAAAAAGGAAGGAAAGTACGACTATTTTTGAGTTTTATGCACAAGGTATACGCTGCTTAGATGTCGGTGTAGCACATTACGTTACGTTTAATTTAAATTTATAATAGCTTTAAAGTGAAATTTACCTGTGTTACGATAGAGGGCGTTGTTAACGCAAAATAATTCCTAATGAGTTATTCGATTCAGTACCGCCAAATCGTCAAAGGTAGTATCAATTCTCAAATAACTAAATAAACAAAGCCATTGTTTATTCAAATAGCTTACTTGGCTTTTACAAAATTAATATAGTGAAATAATGCATGTAATTATTAGTGTAGGTACTTGTTGGGCCTACTTGTTTACTTGTTGTGGTTGTAACAGACGTTTACTGTGAACCGTTTGACCTCTACAGCGTCGTACTACAAGATATCACGAAAAAGCTTTGTTTCAATAGCTAAAGAAGGAAAAAAAAAGTAGGTAGGACTGAACGATTTAATTATGACTTTTACATTTTATGTTAGCATATGGTTGTCTGAATACAACTATGAAACTATGATCTAGCTACAGCGTAAATATCGAAGGATCGGAGGTTCCGGTTTCGATACTCGGGTTAAAAAGAAAGAGATTGTTTTTATTTCTTTTTAGTAAATCTTGTGAGGGTGACTTGCGATCACGAACCTTTTGAACATATGCTTGCCTACCTAGGATTTCAAATATATATTCTGGTCTAGCGTACAGCCGTTTATGGACATAGTATGTAATATAAACCAAACTGAGCGTACAGTCTAACTTGCATTATTCCAATAAAAGCAAGTACGTTGAGTGAAATATACTAGTAATTCTTCTAGTATAGTTGTAATATTGGTTTTAGAACCAACACTCAGCTTCAGCTGGTTTTCAGCTAAACATAGAACAATAAACCCGGTCTAGACTGTCTCTCGCAAGGCAATGGCGCTAAAGTTATTTGACTAATCGAATCGTACGTACTATGTTCATAGAGTGTAAGCTTGTACTAAATTGCTATGATTGACCTTTCATTTCTTAAATAGGCGTGTGTGACTTTGCCTTTTAGACTTGTAACCAGAGGGACAATTCTCGTATTTTTTATAACACTGGATGAGCCCGCGGGTGCGCCCGCGTTGTTTGGGGCTGCTGCTCCGCTCCCGTGGCTCGTGGCGTGGTGTTGTGTGCCCTGTGGCCTTCCTCGGTGGATGGGCTGTCTGGCGCTGGGGGAGTTTTTGGAATCGGTCTAGGGGTTCCTGGGATTGGCGCGTTCGGCCGGGCAAGCAAGCAAACGAACCCTTCGGCTTTATATATTAGTATAAGATGAAACTATGTTTTGAACGTGTGCCTGCAGCACATTTCCTTGTTTGGAGACATTAGTTATTGTGTATATTATTACATCATAATATTATGTATCTACCTAGAATATTGCATCATAATAATATGATCTGTATTAACCATGTATACTAAGTCAGTCGATCAATAACCGCGAATACTGTACTACCTATGTGTCACTGAAATAAATAACGTGTATGATATTTGGACGTTTTACTCATCAACCTGGACTAGGAACCTGAACACACGAGTGAACATACAGCACAACATCAACAGAGGTGACCCCGACCTCAACGTTTTCCTAAAGTTCCTGGAGATCAGAGATCGACTCACAAAATGAATACCATGAGCAACCCAGCTGGACAACAAAGCATGATGACAACTTCCTCAACGTTCCAGAACGACGCTGTGGAATTGGCAACGGTGACTGTCTCCTCCAGAATACCCGAATTCTGGTGTGATCAACCAAGATTGTGGTTTGTACAGTGTGAGGCAATATTAGGCCCACAGAAACTCAGCGATGACGCAAGATTCAATTTAGTTGTGGCAAAACTTGGTAAAGACGTGATCCAGCAAGTTAGCGACATTTTGTTAAAGCCCCCAGAATCCAAAAAGTTTGAAGCGCTAAAGGCACGTTTATTAGTAGTCTACGAAGAGTCAGAAAACCGGCAATTTCAGAAGCTACTTTCAGAAATGCAACTTGGAGACCAGAAACCTTCACAGCTGTTAAGGCGCATGAAGGATCCAGCGCGCGGTAAAATCCCAGATGAAACACTCATAATTATGTGGCAAGGACATCTGCCTTCGTCTATTCGTGCAGTTTTAGCAGTGAGTGAGGTGAAGGATTTGGAAAAGCTAGCAGCCATAGCTGATAAAATAATGGAAACCACAAGGCCTTTGAACGACGTCTCGGAAGTACAAGCTACCACTTCGAGTAACAATGATACGGCATTTATCTTGTCTGAAATATCAAAATTGAGTCTTCAAATGAAGGAAATGCAGAGAGAAAGACCAAGGTTTCAAAATAATAATTACAGACCAAATCGCTATCGTTCTACGTCACGAGGTAGAAATACTACACGGCGCACGCCAGAAAGTGCTGACTGGCTCTGTTACTATCACTACAAGTTTCGCAATAGAGCACAGAAATGCGTGGAGCCGTGTGCGTGGAAAAATATTAATCAACAGGGAAACTGAATAGCGTGGTGCAACCGCCGGTGGAGGTTAGCACCATAACGCCTGCTCACCGCCTTTGTGTTAGTGACACTACAACGGGACTAAAATTTTTAGTGGACACTGGCGCGAACATTTCCGTTTTACCGTATAAGAAAAAACTTTTTAGTGATAATGTGTGTAGTAGTTATAAACTTTATGCCGCGAACGGCAGTGAAATCAAAACCTACGGCACAAAAACTCTTGATTTAGATTTTAGTTTACGGCGGCCCTATCGTTGGACGTTTGTGCTCGCCGACGTAAAGCAGCCTATATTAGGTGCAGACTTTTTAGGCTATCACAATTTATTAGTGGACATTAACCAAAAGAAATTGACTGATAAAGTGACCAATTTGTGTACGATTGCCTCGATAAGCGTAATAGATCAACCATCAGTGAGAACAATAGACTCTTCATGTGAATTTAGTGCGTTGCTATCAGAGTACCCAAACATTACAAAACCTATGTGCTTTAAAGAGACTCCATCCCATTCCGTAGAACATTATATAGAAACAACAGGATCGCCTGTGTTTGCAAAACCGAGACCATTGCCCCCTGATAAGTATGACAGGGTCAAGGCCGAGTTTCAACGTATGGTTGACATGGGAATTTGCCGACCTTCGAAGAGTTGCTGGGCGAGCCCTTTACATGTGGTTGTCAAGAAAAACGGAGAGTTGCGACCTTGCGGCGACTACCGGCGTTTGAATAGTATCACAAAACCCGACAGATACCCGATACCACGAATTCAGGACTGTACGTACCTGTTAGCTGGAAAGCGTATTTTCTCCCGTATTGACCTTCAACGAGCGTACCATAATTTGGCTGTAAGAGAAGAGGACATTCCGAAAACAGCGATTACAACTCCGTTTGGGCTCTATGAATTCAACAGAATGACGTTTGGATTGAGAAACGCTGCTCAAACCTTTCAAAGATTCCTTAACAATAATGTGTTTCGTGACCTTGACTTCATTTTTGCGTACATAGATGACGTCATCATAGGGTCAGTTTCAAGGTCAATCCATGAAATTCACCTTAGAAAAGTTTTTGAACGTTTGAATCAATGGGGACTCACAATAAATTTGGCCAAATGCGAGTTTGGTAAATCGGAATTGGATTTTCTAGGATTTCACGTGTCCGATAAAGGTCTCCGCCCACTGAACGATCGAGTCGAGGTCATATCAAATTACCCACGACCTGAAACAGTAGAGGACTTACGACGCTTTTTGGGCATGATAAATTTTTATAGACGCCACTTGCCCCGCGCAGCAGAACTTCAGAAACCCCTTAATGAATATTTACACGATTCGAAGAAAAAGGACAAGACCCCAATCGTATGGACTGAGCAATCTATTGAAGCATTTGAGCAATGTAAGGCTAGCTTAAAAAGCGCCGTTACGTTGTCCTTCCCTCTTCCGGATGTTCCAATAGCCCTTATGACGGATGTTTCTGCCACGTGCGCGGGTGGAGTGATACAACAACGTGTTGGTGATTCTTGGCAGCCTTTGGCCTTTTTCTCTACAAAGCTCAGCGACGCGCAACAGAAGTATATAAGCACCTTCGATCGTGAACTTTTGGCTATATATATGTCTATCAAGCATTTTCGTTATCTAATAGAAGGAAGGCAGATAACCGTGTACACAGATCATAAGCCGCTAGTACACGCCTTTAAGAATAACAACATTGGTAAAAACGATACTCCACGAAGGCTAAGACATTTAGACTTCATTTTACAGTTTTGTGTAGCCATAGAGTTCGTTAGCGGTGCTGATAACGTCGTAGCTGACACTTTATCGAGAATCTCATCTATTAGCACTCCATCACCTATTGACTATGAAGAACTTTCGCATGCCCAAGAAGGAGACGAGGAGCTGAAAATTTTGATGAACGCTGAAAATTTAAGTTTCAAGAGAATGTTATTACCTAATAATAACATACCAGTATACTGCGAAGTATCTACAAATAAGGTGCGACCGTATTTGCCGGCCGAGTTTCGTATGACAGCTTACAACGCGATCCACGGAATCGGCCACCCAGGTGTACGAACAACACGTAAGATGATATGCGATCGCTACTTTTGGAAATCTATGAACAAAGACATTTCTACATGGGCTAAGTCATGCATAGAATGTCAAAAGTCCAAGGTTCAACGCCACACTATTTCACCGGTTGGTACTTTTGAGAAAAGTAAACGATTTGACCATCTACATGTAGACATCGTTGGGCCCCTGAGTTACTGCAAAGGTTACAGATTTTTGGTTACAATGTTAGACAGGGCCACCGGCTGGCCCGAGGCATTTGCGATCAAGGATATAAGTGCAAAAACTGTCGCAGAAATTGTGTACTCACGCTGGATTGCCCGATTCGGATGTCCGCTAAGGATAACCACGGATCAAGGACGACAGTTCGAATCCAACCTATTTGCATTGCTGTCAAAACGAATGGGTATAAACAAGCTCAGGACAACGGCTTACCATCCCCAATCGAATGGCGCAGTTGAACGGTGGCACCGTTCCCTAAAAGCAGCTTTAATGTGTAGAGGAAACACCAGTGAATGGGTAAACGAATTACCCTCTGTACTTTTGGCATTGAGAACAACTTTACGTACTGATACAAACATTAGCGCGGCTGAAATGGTGTACGGCGAAACGTTACGTTTACCTGGAGATTTCTTTTCGCCGACAAAGCCTGAAATCTCTGAGGACGACACGTTTGTGCAAGAGTTACGACAAAGGATACGAAATATATCATCAGTTCCAAGACGAAATCTGAAACAAGGTCAAATATTTGTTCACCCAGAATTAAGTAGCTGTACCCAAGTTTTTGTTCGATGCGATAAAGTCTCGAAACCATTGACGCCTCCATATGCAGGGCCTTACCAGGTCATAGAAAAGCATGAGAAATATTTTAAATTATTATGTAATGGCATACAAAAACACGTAAGCATCGATCGACTTAAACCTGCCTTCGTAATTGCAAGCGACGTGTATCAAGATTCATCTATTCCTTATAAGGGAGAGACAAATCTAAACACTGAACGGCAAACAAGATCGGGTCGCGTCATTAAGCCAGTAGTCCGATTCAACTTCTGACCTATTAACAATTATAAATATTACCTTGAAACTTACTAAGTATTTTTACAATGGGCGGCAAGCAGACCAAGGAGGAAATCATCGTGGCTCAAAATGGCGCAGGAAATTCGGCTAGTGCCGCTGCAGCAACAGCTTTCAATGAAAAAGCAGAGATTTATGGACTAATAACCTTGATGCTATTGCTGATTGCAATTATCTATTTCGTATGGAACCGTTGCAAGGATGGGTATGGCAGATATTTGAGAAGAAATATTATAGAACAACCTGTCGCGAGATGCGAGCGAGGCCAAAACGGTTTCGCTGCACAAGTGATCGCATAGTGATAGTGAATGGTGAAATTCGCATAATCGTATCAATATCGTATAATCGTATTTAATCAGTGCAAAAAGTGCTTTATCCTATTAGTGGACCTTAAGTGAAATTTTAGTAATCTTATACCTACGTATATTCTGTGTTTCTCACGTGTAATCGTATTATATTGCTTACCTAGATTTATTCTGATTATTTTAAAAGTGACACTGTGCATTTAAAATTATGGAATTTGAACAGTTTAATTTGATTTTCAAGATTTTATTTTATATAACATTTTGGATAGATTGTAATGTTAATCATATTTTTTTTTTAAAAAGGGAAGCTATGTGCCTGCAGCACATTGCCTTGTTTGGAGACATTAGTTATTGTGTATATTATTACATCATAATATTATGTATCTACCTAGAATATTGCATCATAATAATATGATCTGTATTAACCATGTATACTAAGTCAGTCGATCAATAACCGCGAATACTGTACTACCTATGTGTCACTGAAATAAATAACGTATATGATATTTGGACGTTTTACTCATCAACCTGGACTAGGAACCTGAACACACGAGTGAACATACAGCACAACATCAACAAACGTAATGAGATAATATATTTTGAATTGAATCGGAATCAGTATTCTGCTAATTCTTAGAGTAAGGAAAGTACATGAAAACTACATTAAAATAGCAGCCTTAAAATCAAAATTATTTACTTCACTTTGACTTATGAAGTCTTTCTAGTGTTAGAGTAGGATACGTATACGAATGGCGTTTCGAATTTTGTGGGTTGTTCTAATAATGTAATGATGGGCTTACTCGTAGTCAATATCGAATGAATTTATTAATTTATTTAATCACACATGACAGAATCCAGTACACTTGTGGCAAACATATATACCTAAGCAATAGAATTATAAACTGAACGAGGTTCCTAAATATGCGTATACATCATGATCTGTAAAAATAACAGAGTAAAAAATTAAAATAATAAAAAGAAAGAAATAAACTTATTGTGTAACGCTCGTTACGTTTATGTAAATACAAGTGTTAGTAGTCATTACTCATGAGATATAATATGTTGAACATCGTTCTTAAAAATTAATTTACTATTGAATATATCCAATTTGGAACTGTGTTTAGGTAGTGACTGCACGGTTGGCGTAGTGGCTTAAGCGCCAGCCTCGCCGCTCGACACTGCGCTGAAGTGTTGTGGGTTCGATCCCCATACGGGACAGCACTTTGTGTGATTCGTGAGTTGTTGTTTCGAGTCTGGGTGTTCATTGTCCTAATGCGGGAGTCGTTTAATAAAAAAAAAAAGAAAAAGAAAAGAAAAGTAAGTCATTATATAGTCGACACATCCTTCATCCATCGTTATAGCGCCTCGGTTTCAAGGAGTACCCCTGCATATTGCCGAGAATATTGGGATCCTCGGCGTCAAAATATCGAACAAAGTCCAATTTAGGAGTCATTTGGAGGATAAAGCCAAATTGGCAAGCAAGAAGCTGGGAGTGCTGAACCGGGCTAAGCGGTACTTCACACCAAGCCAACGGCTTATGCTTTATAAAGCGCAAGTCCGGCCACATGTGGAGTACTGCTCACATCTCTGGGCCGGAGCGCCAAAATATCAGCTTGATCCACTTGACTCCCTACAGAGACAAGCTGTTCGAATCGTCGATGATCCCGATCTCACGGCTAGTCTAGAATCGCTGGAGCAGCGGAGAGACTTTGGTTCTCTCTGCGTATTTTATCGACTCTTTCACGGGGAGTGCTCGGAAGAATTGTTTAATTTGGTACCAGGGTCACCCTTCTACCAACGTACCACTCACCGACGCAGTAGAGTTAACCCGTACTACCTGAAAGCGTTCTCATCTAGTACGGTGCGCTTCCATCTTTTCTACCACGTACGTGTAGGCTCTGGAATGAACTACCTGCTGCGGTATTGCCCGAGCACTATGACTTGTCCTTCTTCAAACGAGGTTTAAAGAGAGCATTACTTTCACGGTAGGCAGCGGCTTTGCTGTGTATACCCTGACATTAGCGAAGTCCATGAGCAGCGGTTACCGTTTACCATCAGATGGGCCATTCGCTCGTCTGCCACTAGAAGCAATAAAAAAAAATCCTTACAATGGGATTGTAAAATGACGTATTATATACGAATATGGAAAGTGTTTTGAATGATCACTCAAGATCAGGTTTGCCAGAATTAATTTCAAAAGAGTGTTGATAAATCCTCAGATTGAGTTAAATAAAGGTGTGAATCAAACATGAAGAGCGATAAGAGATTTGAACGTAAATACAGACACTTGTGTGACTTCATTTGTTAAACCTGTTCAAATTAATATGATCTGCGTATTGTTGTTTTATGTAACCCAGTCAGGAACACTGGTTACTCTTTCATAAAAAGAGGCATTTTGATAAACTATTGCAGTAGTGTAGTAGTGGCTCGTGCAGCACAGTGGCCATGGGCTACCCCCTTAAGCGATGGGTGAGCAAGGCCGTGGGTACAGGCTGATCTGTTTATTGAAGGTATCGATGGAAATATAACGTCACTATAAGTGTCAATACAATCCTTATATGAAGGAATCGAGGTGCCTATGATCTAAGTCTCGAAGATAGCGAATTCCACTCGACCATTAAAATTGGAATTGGTGATTCTAATTATCTTAAAATGTATTTAAATTGACATTTTGTATTAATTATTTTCTTGTTTAATTAAATTGGTATGTATCTGCCTAATATTTGTATGTCTGAATGCCAAAACATAGCGTACTTATTATATTTGTCTATAAACAACTATTGTAAACCTATGTATAACAAATAAAATATTGATTTTATTTGATTCGACAAACATCCAAGTCTTCCATTTGATTGGAGGTGGTCTTCCATTAAATTGGTAGTGGCCTTCCATTAAATTGGAAGCGGTCTTCCATTAAATTGGAAGTGGTCTTCCATTCAATTGGAAGTGGTCTTCCATTCAATTGGAAGTGGTCTTCCATTCAATTGGAAGTGGTCTTCCATTCAATTGGAAGTGGTCTTTCATTCAATTGGAAGTGGTCTTCCATTCAATTGGAAGTTGTCTTCCATTCAATTGGAAGTGATCTTCCATTCAATTGGAAGTGGTCTGCCATTCAATTGGAAGTGGTCTTCCATTCGAGTGGAAGTGGACTACGGAATTTCATTAAATTGGAATTGGGCTACGGAATTGCATTAAATTGAAATTGGACTACGGAATTTCACTAAATTGAAATTGGACTACGGAATTTCATTAAATTGAAATTAGACTAAGGAAATCCAATGAATTGGGATTGTGAATTACATTAAATTGGAGACAGTAAATCAGTCGGCTTACAGTGGAAAAATGGAAGTGGAACAAAACACGACTTTTGAACGGCGCGGTTTCCGGCTTACTCAACAAGATGAAGGGGAACGTTTCAAGGAGTTTCTTGTTGAGCTGAAGGATCGAGCTCGGAAGTGTATGTTTGAAGAACCTGATGACTACATAATGGACAAAATACTGGATAAATCCATGCCATCGGACATAAGAAAAGTGTTGACAATGGGTAATGAGATGGCATTGGACAAGGTTATCACTATGGCCAACACCTTGGAAGGTGTGGATTGCCAACGGAATGACGACGTTGCTATAAAAGGTGAGATAGATATCTTTTGATACATCGGTCAAACCAGCTATGCCACCCTATCGGAGAGTCCCAGTCTCGCTGTAGGAGTAAATGCAACAGTGTAACGAGGGGGAGCACGATGTGCGGCTTTCTGGACTAATGGAGGTGCTTAAATAAAACTATGTTTTATTAAATAAAAAGAAATGTATTCATAAAGCACAGACAACGCACTTTTGGGTCACGAACTGATACCGGAAGGAGTCAAGCCGTTGAAAAAAATGAACTGGATTTGGAATGCCAAGGACTGGAGAGGAATTACAGAGCTTTTTAGGAAATTGGGCAATAGGGCAAATATAGAAGAATACTGAAGAGAAGATCGGAATTAATGAGATTGAATGAAAGAATAATGCTGTCCGAAATAGACACATTGGGATATTGCGACATTAAAGACAAGACGTGGGTAAAAGCAGACGCAAGTCCTATAGGACTGGGAGCGGTATTAGCGCAAGTTGATAGTAAAGGACTAAGAATATGAAATATAGCATATGGAAATCGGACACTCAATGTAAAAGAAAATATAGCCAGACAGAAAAAGAGGCTTTTACTGTGCCCAGATCAAATCCGTGTACTCGTGTGGAAAGACGGGTTTTGCGAAAAAAAAAGAAACGCGGGCCAGTATTGAGATTATGTAAAGATTAGATCGCCAAATCCAGTCCATCATCAGAAGAGACTTACGTTCACCAGATATTCGAGCTGGCGAAACCCTGTGCAACCTCAATGCAACAAATAATATAGGAATCAGGAAGCGATCGAGAGATCACTAATGCTAAGAAAGGAATTTATGGTGACTTATCTCTGGACTTATCCCTCTGATAAGTCCAGGAAATCATACAGAATATTTACGGATGAATTGTAATTATTTGAGAACATTTTACTGATAGGAAAAGGAATAGTCATTCAAAGGAGCCTCGGGAGAAAGTTTCTGCTGGCGGTGCATCAGAGGCATCCAAGTGTGGTCGCCTTCGTGCGTAGGATCACGTGTAATCTGGTGGCCTAGGAGCGATGGGGACGTTGATTGGGCGATGAAGAATTGCAAAGGATGCACACTAGTTAGCTTACCAAGTCCTCTAGCACCTATAAATGGACGAGAACTTTGACATTGCGATCGATCTATTGGACCCATTGCCAAATAACGATTATATTCTTGTTGTGTATAGTGAAGTACAACCGCTGTAAAGAAATCAAGATTACGAGAACAATAACGAGTTCGCAAATTATAAAAATTCTGAGAGAATAGGGTAGTTTCCAGGGTCAAAATAATTCCATTTTATTTAGTCCGTATTTTAGATTATAAAAAAATATTGGACACGTATTTTTTCTTTTTTCGATTAAATAAAAAATAACAAAGATATAGCCCATTAAAGTTACGTGTGACGTCATCTAGTGCAAAAAAATGCAGCACGGCGTGACGTTATACGTAACTTTAATGAGCTATATCTTGGTCATATTTAGTTTAATTTACAAATAAAAAAATATGTATCGCTTATTTTTGAATAATCTAAAGGACGGACATATAAAATTTTTTTCGTCAACTAGCCTATTCTTCGGTTGGCTGGGCTGCTTACTATCGGTTACTACTGATAGCTGTTCGTCTGATTCGCGGCGGTTCGTTGGCGAGGAGTTGAAAGTTTTGTCATGATGGTGATATTAAAATTTTAACACAGTGCGATATTGGCCACAAATGAAGAGAGCATCAAACCAAAGACAGTAAAACGACTCAAGAGAAAAGCAGGGTATGAAAGATACACTAAAATTTTTAATACTGAATGAAGTACAACGCCACCAACAGGAATTACGTCAGAAGTATTTTTCAAGAGAATGAACATGGATAAAAACCCAATGTGGAAATATATCAGTAAGACGGATAAAAAGACTATTAAATCTATTTTAAGAGACAAGACGGATAATGAGACCGAAGTTGCAAAAGGAAAAAGGAGAAGAATACGGAGACCGCAAGAGAAGAGCGGTAAGGCCAAAACAAACAGAAGGAGACAGCATCTATGTATGGTATGGTAGCCTGGGCTGTTTCCGCAACTCAACGTCCTGGCGTGTATTTTGCGTATAAGGTCTAGGTATAAGAAAAATATGGCAATGACGTATAATTATTTGCCAATGAAATAGACATACATTATAAAGATAAATCAAAATGTTAAAAGGGAAGAGATTTAGTATTTGTATCTATGCAATAGATACATTACGCTGTCTCTTGTACACCAGTAGAGGAAGTAGCGTCACTTGACGCCTGTCACTAGTAGTATATCTGTATAGTCTGTGGCTGTCACTGTCACTACGGACAGTCAGTCGGTGGATAGGCGCGGTGCGCGCTAGACATGCTTTCTCGGATCTGTGTGTAGTGTTGAGCCAGTGTTACATCGATTCGTGTAGTGGTTATATTTGCTGTGATAGCAAATACTACAAACAGTTTTCAAAAAAAGAAAATACTAAGTATTTCTTTAGAATTCTAATAATTAAATATAGCTATATTGTAAAAACTATTTGCAATAATCGTAACCTTAAAAACTGTTTTTTTTCGCTACTTTTCTCTGTCGCGCTAGGATCGGTTTCCAATACACGTACAAAATTCCAAATTATACGAAAACATAAAAGTAGGCGAAGCCAGGTTGTACGTTTCTATAATATAAAAGAAGGTTTCGCGTTCATAATATCTTACAAATTGTATTATTTCATTTTCCTTAGCCGAACGTAACTTTGAAAGTATTTTTTTCAACCTCTATCTACCTATCTATCTATAACGTCACGCCTGTCTCCCATTGGGGTAGGCAGTTTCAACCTATAGGCCTATATACCTATAGCGGAGCCAAGACCTCCCTATCCTCATTCCACTCATCTCCACTTTGTGCCAGCACAGGCCAGTTGTTCCTATATGCGTCCAGTTCGTCTCGGCCTTCCACGTTGTCGCACACGACCTTGGGGGACCCAATTAGTAGCGAGTTTGGCCCAAAATTCTCCAAGCATGCGGCAAACGTGGACTGCCCAGTCCCCTTTAAGCTTTCTTCAGCTTTGTGGGCGACATCTATGGTTTTCAATTTGGAGCGTAGTATATTTGTAAGTTGCTAATATATTTAGAGGCAGCCTAGCTCTTTTGATTAATAAGTCGTACAAAGTGTGTAGGCATTACATAATCAATTCCACACCTAAGACGATGCGTACCCAATAGAAGGGAGACTAGGGTTAGGTAACATAATTAAACGAATGGTATTAAGGTCGCTGAAAGATCCCAAACTTTACGGTGAAGCTTGAAACGACAGACAAACTTATATGTTGTATTAGTAATTGCCCACAGCTTCGCCCGTGGATAAAAATTACATTAGATTTTAACTTACATACAAACTAACAAGAGCCCCTAGACCTTACAAATAGATTTGTCTAGGTTTACGCGAATCTTACAAATTGAAATTAAACTATTGTGAGCTAGTAAAGTAATCGAGACGTCAGATTATAATAAATAATACAAAAGATAGATAGTATAGATATTCCACCACATTCACACAACACCATCTAGTTCTAAACTAAGCAGAAGTTTGTACTATGGGTACTAGATAATGGATAAACATACATATATACTTTTTTTGTAAATACATACATAGTATACATAGAAACACCCAGACCAAGACAAACATCCATGTTCATGCACACAAATGGTTGAATTGAGCGGAAATCGAACCTTCGGCGCCGGTGTAGCAGTCGTATACACTCCTGCGGCGCCAACCGGTCGTCGATGTCTAAATGTCTAAATAATTCGGTTTTAATGACAATAAAACTAATATATCGCGGTAAAATTCATGGACAGTTATATAATTTCAATAATTATATGTTTATTTATAAAAATTAGTATAAATTACACCCAGGCACACAACAAATCTCACTTATAACACCAAAAATCGTCCTGCATAGAAATAAAACCCTCCATCGGCTTAGCGATCCGATTTATTAACCCTAGACCAGTAAAATTCCACCGAATGAAATAAACAAATTTTCAGTTAAAACATCAAAATTATTAACAGCCGTCTATCTACGCGTTGATTTATTAAAATTATTAGGTTTGTACTTTATTCTGAAATACCTTACTTTGTTATCGTCCTTGCGAATTTGTTATATACATAACTAGAGGATGACCGCAGCTATGACCGCACCTTTTATTTTAATTTAACCGTTTTTCACGATCCCGTGGGAATCTCAGGCAATCCCTTCTTAGTGCACCCAAACGGTCCCCAAAGAACACACATGCTAAATTTCAGCGTTTTGCGCCCAGTAGTATTGGCTGTGGCTTGTCTGTCAGTCAGTCAGTAACGAAAGGATTTTATATATACAGATAATAAGACAGATATTGTTTAGTACTGAGGTTCTCTAATTCATTTAGGATTAACACTCTGTCACTACGAAAGGCGTAGAATTTCAAGCTACTTAATATGTATTACTTGACATTGGAGATAGATATTTATACTTTCCTTTGAAGGTTTTACTTAAAAAGAGAATGAAGAATTTATACGTTACTTTTTAAGGTATTACTGACAACTTATAAAGTCCTTGCTGACAACTTACTACTTATACTACAACGTATAGACTGTCATGCAGAGAGTATAAGGTTGAAACGCGTCACAAAAAAACAAAAGTCCACTACACGCGCCACTGGATTTTCCAAATAACGGGCGTATTAAATTGTTAGATATCGCTTGCCTCGTGAGCACGTTTAGCCATCGGTCTCAGATGTCATAAAGATCTTTGAAGTGCGTTATCGAAAGTTGGTATCCTCGGATGTGTTGATACTGGTCTAAGCCATGGACTATAGCCATCCCTTTGGTTTGCAGAGGCTAAAAGACAGTCTCTCTGTGTAAAAACTAATACCCCGGGCTCCAAGGCAAAAGTTTAGGATGCAACCAGGATAATATTAGGACGATGATAAGATCAGTTTTTGAGGAAGTAGGCTCCTCACAACGCCCTCAGAATGTCTGCATCCAAGTAATGACCTCTGCTAGCCTTGCTCATCTATTACAAATTGTAAGTCAAGTCATGCTGTGGGCGATATCATATCCATGTAAATAAAGTGTACCCTTAAATAAAACAGTTTCGCCATCCGGTCGATCCATTTTGACACACATTAGTCTCCCCATAACAATATTCCCATAAAACCTCTTTACATACATACATACCTACATATGCTCACGCCTTTTTCCCGTCGGGGTAGGCAGAGACAACAGAATGCCACTTGCTTCTATCCTTGCAAACCTCACGCGCTTCCTCTACATTCATAACGCTTTTCATACATGCTTGCCGGTTACGGGTGCTTCGGACTTTTCCGATTTTCAAGACGTCCCCAATTTTTTCTACGAACGTCTTACGAAGTCTGCCGCAAACGGCTTGTCCACACACCTCTGCCATATATATTTGATTCGTCAATCTTTCTTTACTCATTCGCTCTACGTGTCCAAACCATTTCAGTATTGTTACGAATGGCGTTATTTGAAAAGAACGCCATCTATCGGTGAATGGGAGAACTAGAAGAGATTGGATGTATCGGTGGTTTAAAGCTGTTTCATCTATCCTCTAGATGGCGTTGCTGTTAATACTAGAACAATACCACGAGTCTAGAACGCCCGCACGTTACCAGAATTTTCGTGAAGCGTCTCAAACAGACTAGTTATGTGTACCGGCCAATAAATAAAGAAAATTCAAAACAAACAATGTTTTGGGCAAATACAAGAGGTATGTCGGTAATGAAATTTTCGAAGAAAAACATGCTTTCCAGTTTCGTCTTATATTTGTTCAAGGTTGGCTTATTAGAGACCTAACTGTGGTGGTATAATATTGTTTGTCTTTCTACTCCTGATGTTGTGGTCTGAGAATGTTTAGACGAATTTATTCAGTAAAGAGGGTCTCGAGAACGAGCCCATGGCGTGCACTATTGACTTTTCGAATTTGATTGTTTTGCTCTGTGTGGAGAGCTTTGGGGCTAGCCTATGTTCAGTAGTGAATTTTTTTAGGCTGATATTATAAACCACTCCATCTACACATATTATAAAATGTAGTCCCCGCCTTGTCCTATTTATGTTTGTATGTATGCGATAAACTCAAAAGGTTTGGTTTTCACCAATAGATAGTGTGATTTCTGAGCAATGTTTTGTTGTATGATTCAAGTTCGAAATAAAATAGAAAACGACTTAATAACTCTACTGACCCATAAATCATATAACATACATACATAACTACATAACTTTACACCCACACTTCGCCAGTTATGTTTCGGTCCCAATGTAATAGGTGGCGAGCCTATTGCCATCTACCGGGCACATTGTTAAGCGAACGATAATGAACACTTTTTAATACACACATAACGTCGAAAAATCAGAGTTGCGTGCCCGGGGTAATTAGGAATCGAACCCGAGACTATCGTATCGGCAGTCCGTTACGTACACCACTGGGCTATCGCCGCTTAATACATAATACACATGTATTATTATATGATTTTTGTCGAAGTCGAATAAATGCGTGGCAAAAAAGTACAACATAAATAAACTGTTCTGAAAATAGACTGTTATAATCAACTATAAACCTTTTTCTACTCGCAATCCGATACCCGAGATAAATTTCAAATAAAGCAAAATACCAATTTAAAATAAAAATATAATAAATCGCACAATGTGCAGGCACGCGACAAAAAATCGCAGTAGTCCAATTAGAACGATTGCTTTTCGCATCGCTCATTTGCTCTGTGCTTTGTAATACATACGGGTGGCAAGGATAGGAACATTTAGCAGTAGCTATAAGCAAGAGTATATAAGCAAAAAAAGCAGCGATGGCCCCGTGGAGAGACCGACGGATTGCTACGCAGAGGTCTCGGGTTCGGATCCACGGCACGCACCAATGACTTTTCGAAGTTATGTGCGTATTAAATTGTTAATTATCGCTCGTTCAACGGTGAAGGAAAATATTTTGAGAAAACGCTGGTTTTCTCTTGGAGAAACTCTCAGACATGCAGTTCATGTCTGAGAGTTCTCCATAATATTCTCGAAAGACATGTGAAGTCTGCCAACCCGCACTTGGCCAGCGTGGTGGACTATGGTCTTACCCTTCACATAGTGAGAAGAGAACCGTACCCAGCAGTGAGACAGTTTATATATACAGGGCCGATAATGATAAGCAAGAGGAGCAAATAAACTGTCATGGTGAGTTAGCTGTCAAAAGCTATTCAACTATACGGCATTACGAGTACCGAAAGAAATATGCCCTTTGTGCACTTTGGTGTCACAGCGTTGCGTGTCGTCCATTGGCATCGTAATTTATTTTGGAGAAAATTGGAACTAAGCTAGAGCAAGTCACAACCTAGTACATAAATCAACAGACTGCTCACCAGACTATTACTTTTTAGGAATCCGTTGGTGAAATATTTAGAAACACCACCAATCGTAAAGTGTACCCCTTCTCTTCTAAAGCGTTGTATCTAGGTATGTGTAAACTATGCTATATAATGAGCCGAAGGTCGCGGGTTCGATTTCCGCACAAGTCAAACATTTGTGTGCATGAACATGGATGTTTGTCTTGGTCTGGGTGTTTCTATGTATTATATGTATGTATTTACAAAAAAAGTATATAAGTATGTTTGTCCAAAGTATAAGCTCTGCTTAGTTTGGGACTAGATGGAGTTGTGTGAATGTGGTAGAATATTATTATTATTATTATATAAATTGAACTTTTCATGAAAATTATAACGACTAATCAGACATTAATAAACGAGTAATACACAATGAACTTTAACTTCTGTTTCAATCAATCAGCCTATTTCGGTCCTGCGCCTTCCGCATCCAGCCCGCGATTAACCCATTAACTTCTTCTTGTTAGTGATAAAACAAATATTATTGTGCTTGAATACTACAGCCTAAGTTGTGCGTGGCATGTCATGCACCTGACCGATTTTTGATTTCGTTTCTATTGTCATCGTTAAGTATAGAAGTAATAAAGGCCAATTTCCAGATGTTTTGAACCATTCCTAGCAATCAAAATATTTTTTTACAGGTGGTAGTTCCTTGCGGATTTCAGCATTAATGGACAGGCTCTACAGAGGCTGTACTACCCTCACCTTAGAATAATTCGTTTGGCGATTGAGAGTGCCGCTGGCCCGATTTCCTTTATCATCTATTTCATTTTCCGCCTGTTCGATTGCTACTTAATACATATTTAAAAATTGAGTAGTAGTGAAAATCTGCATACTTACAATACGTTCTTAGTATCCATATGTAAGCTACCCCCGCCGATAGCCGCTAAAGAGTGCCGAACAACAAACAACCTCGCAGCCCGACGTTGTTTCTGAACATATTATGGCGCTTGCCGCATACAACGGCTTAGCCAAGACCCACGGGCTTGGAGAAGCCATTGTATGAAGTAACATGGAGTCATACTGCCAAGTATTAGCGAAGTAATCTATTGTAGACAGTACCTCTACCATGAGTTTAGTCACCGCACGTCCTACGTTGGTTTGATTTGTCTACTGCCTGCTCATATTTATTTATTTATTTAAGACTTCTTGCACAAAACAAATAAAATATACAAAGTCAGACTTAATGCCCAAGGCATTCTCTGCCAGTCAACCTATATCGTCGAAGCACTTGGCCAATCAGTGACACTGCACCGAGTGCTGTGGGTTTGATCCCCATAACAGACAATACTTTATGTGTTCCACAAATTCTTGATTCGAGTCTGAGTGTACTTTTTGTCCGTTAGTTGTATGTGTAATCTGCGTGCGGGCGTTGTGTATTAAAAAAACAATTATAAGAGCGCTTGTTCGTTCATCTCTTTCACATCTACGACCTTTGTCGGAAAAAAAGCTCGATAAAAGTTTCGCACACCATTAGATATTTTAAATAAAACGTAATAATAGACCTCTTGTCCCTTCATCCTTTTCTCTCCTACCGAAATCAACAGAGAAGTTGCTAAAAGTTATCACATTCAGAGGTTTAAGCAGGCTTTCAAAATATGAGTATAATTGAAGTAACTATGAACAATTTTATACTTTACACTTAAGTTTACGTATGGGCAAAATCTAGAATTGGATACGTTCTAGGCTAAATTAATTCCACACGGAACTTCCACGAAAAGTTTAATTGGAGAGCTGTTTATTTGAAACAAATGCGCGGCCAAAAACATCGCACTTACAGACACAGATAGATAGAAGCAATTTTGTATATTAGACAAAGAGGTAGAATAAAATGAGATGTCATTTTATTCGTAGAAAGCATCGTCCAATCAAGCTAGGTGTTCTGACACTTCTGACTGGTGGGGAACGGACTAATGATTGATGATGTAAACTGGTATGAATAGCACGTTCTGTGCGAATTTTGTTAGCGCGATTCCCGAGCTGATGTCGTCTTTGTTATTCATTAGATGCCACTAGTTGTAGTTTCAATGTTCATGTAGGTAGCCACAAAAGCTCGAAAATAGCTGGATAGCTTTTATTAGTTACTTAAAGATTAAATTGAAACTTTAACAAATCATTGCATGTCATAGATGACGCACTTGGTATAGCTCGTAATTAGTTCATAGTGTGTTTACCTTAGACATATAAAAACTACCTCAAACACAAAATGAGGTAGCATTCACCGTAAGACAAATAACCTCTTCACCAAACCCAATATAACCTTAATTGATCTAAATAGCATTACTTATCTTTACAAATTGCTCGCTTATATACCGTCATTTGCTACAGTGCATAAGCACTAACATTTTTAAAAAAGACAAAGACAAAGAAATTTATTGCTTAAACTGTGTAGGTACATGAAATGTGTTCTTAAAATTAGATCTTGTTTCAACAGTCTACCCTGTCGGGCATTGCAATAGCACAAATACATACATACATACATACATATCGTCACGCCTTTTATCCCCGAAGGGGTAGGCAGAGGTGTATTTCTACACCCACTTTTCGCCAGATATATTTTTGTCCTACGTAATAAGGGGCGAGCCTATTGCCGTACCGGGCACATTTCCAGGCTCCGTGCTGCTACTGAGAATGTCGTGACAGAAAACCCAATAACACTGCCCGACCCAGAAATTTAACCCGGGACCTCCCGATTCCACGCGCACATTTATGCCGCGAGACCAACGAGGCAGTCGTATAGGGTTTGATGTCGAGTTTTCCGTCTCTACTACCAAAGATGGTGTTTGCATCGTGTTATCCCTTAGTCGCCTCTTACGACACCCACGGGAAGATAGGGGGTGGTGACACTTGTATTCTATGCCGTCAACCACACGGCAATATCACAAATAAAAAGTAAATTTTATAATTATGGACATAACAATATGATCTTGATTTAACAAAGTTTGGTATTTTCCATTATATCATTTGAAAGCAAAATACTCTTGCATATCGTAAAAAGCGGATTTAATTAACCATTTTTAAGACACTTTTAAACAATTTGCCTTCCAATTTTTTTATTTCTACAGGTAGATGGTTGAAAACTCTAATCGCTGTTATATATGCGCTTTTCTAATGAATTGTTTTTTATATTTGGTAAATTTAAGTTATGTTTATATTTACTGCGTATATTATTTTGGAATGAAACCTAGGTTTGGAATTACACTTAAGTTCAAAAAACGTCATCTTATATTTTACAAATAGACAAAGCTGCTGTAAATACCTGTTAGTGTAAGGAAACTCTATTCACAAAAAACAGTTCTAAGCGATTCTATATTGTACATGTTGATGGATGCTAGCCAGCTGGTTACTCTCTTTAGCGTATTGTTTATTTCAATATTGTATTCTTGTTCACTCAAACTGTCATTACAAATAAAATTGTTGCGTCATCCGCATACATTACGCACAAGTGTTTTATTGTATTAGGGAGATTGTTTTCATAAACCAAAAATAATAATGGTCCCAAAATGCTCACCTGCGGTACTCCTTATAGAACATTTTCAAAGCTTGATTGCATAGAAAGTAGCGTCTTGCATTTTTTCTCATAGTGCTCAATAACTGTGGCTTGCTTTCTTTTTCTTAAATACGATTCTATTAAATTATTTGCAGCTCCCTTGATGTTTTCTAACTGATGTAAGAGAATTTCGAAATCTACGCAGTCGAATGCTCTAGACATATCCAGGAATAAAGCGGTATCCTTTCGTTCTATTTATCCCTTCCCATATGCTTTGGAAAAGTTTGAAAATTGCTAACGATGTGCTTTTATTTTTTTGGAAGCCAAATTGGTTAGCGCTAAGAGTGCTGTGATAGTCGAAAAATTTTACTAGTCTGGTATGAATAACCATTTTTGAAAACCAGAGTAAATAGTTCAATAAATGTATTGTAAGCTGTATCAACATGAAACGCTTGGTAAACTTCAGTAAATTTAAGTTGTGATATGTATTTTAAAAAGATTTATAATATTTAAGTTTCTCTTATTTACAAACCAATATTTTTCTTTATAGCTTAAACTGCATGGTATATTGATAATTTGTCCAGTGTGATTAGAAATGCCTAAATCCAAGATCTCTGTTTTACATTTTGTATGGCTCGTAATTATATTGTCAATGCAGGTTGCAGAATGTGAAGTTATTCTTGTTGGTTTGTTTAGCGTTAATTTTAAGTAATATTTTTTTATATGTTAATAAATAGTTTACTTCTAGTACTTGTGATAAGAGTGTGTACGTTATATTCACCAAGCACAGAAATCTTTGCACTCATACATCTTGACCGAATAGTTAATTTATGCAATAGTTTATCAAGTTTATCAATGAACAGTGGGAAATTACTATTTGGAGATCTATATAAACACAAGATTTACCACTTAGTGGCTGGTATAATAATAACACAGCACTCGAAGTGAAATTCTATTGAATATTCCGTAATCCAGTCTAATTTGTTATAGCACACAGATTTTTTTACATAAATGCACACACTTCCTCTTTTTTTGTTTTTCCTTGAAAAATAAATAGCTGCCTTATACCCTGGTAATTGCAAAATCTCAGCATTTCTCTCTTGGAAAAAGGTTTCACTTGCACAAAAAACATCAATGTTTCTAGAATGTAATAAAATTTCAAGTTCACTTATATTTGATCTTATGCCTTGTACATTGTGGCGTAATATAGTAATTTGTTATTATACCACTATTATTTTTACTGATTTTCTATAAGTTCCTAGTTCCACAAGACTGAGAAATGCTGATTTGGATAAAAAAGTTGATGGCTTTGAGTTTTGATATTTACAAAATTAATGTCAGCAGGTATAGAAATGTGTAATTACCAAGAATCGAGCTGATTTGTGAATTGCCTATGTTTTGCTTATTGTTTAAGTTTTAAGCATGTAATTTTAAATCTAAATCAAATAAAAATAGTATATACAAATCATGGGTGTAATATTTACACCTTTGCCTACCCCTTCGGAGATACAGGCGTGAGTCTATAAATAAATAAAAAAATACAAATCATTATGAAGAAATCTGGGTTCAAATTCCTGGTGCGTGGGACCGGCGTCACTATTCATGACGTCAGTAAATTGACGTCACCAGTGGCGGGCTATACAAATCGTTCGCTTGTACACCAACACTCGTTACACTGCATAAGCACTAACTTTCAAACCGCTCGTTAGGCCGACAAATCAGTTTTACTGGACAAGTTGATATCGGCCGAAAGTTATAAGTAATTGGTAGTAGAATAAATTTTACTCTAATGGTCGTGTTATGTAAGGATTTGGTTGTTGTTCCATATTATTTATTTGATACTTGGTAAATCTTGGTTGGGAATATATTGGTGTTTTGGGATGTAATGGATTTCAAGACGATGTCTAATATTTTTCAAGAGACACTACATAACCAGCGCTCTTATTGGTAAAGAAATGAAATTACGTAGTAGTCAGTCAGTCCGTAATGCATGAATTTTTTATATACAGAAGATTTCCTTCACTATCTGTTTAATTAGAAACAAAAATAAAATTAGAAGCGAATGTCAACAGCGCAGATAGTTTTTATAAGAATGGCGTTGTTTTATCTCGGGGGCACAGATATATTCAGCAAATTAGGCGGCTCGTCAACACAATTGACGCGTTGCAGTATAACTGTATAGTGTGTTTGGTTTTGTAGTAATAATTATTGTGGATGTACTATTCTTTGATGACAAAATAACATTATCATCAGCGTTTTTGTAATCTGTCCCACCATTCGGCACAAGCTACTTCTCATTGAACATGAGAAGTTTAAGCTATAGTCCACCGCGCTGGCTAAGTTACAGGCAACGTGTTGATGTGTGTGACGTTATAGAGAACTCTCAGACATGTGAGTTTCCTCATGAAGCTTTTGATCATCGCTTAGCCTGCTACAAACAACATTTTTTAAAGACACTCTCCGCACTAGGACTGAATCACGTGTCACGGAGGACTGTACAAACATACAACCAACGGACACAATGAACACCCAGACTCGAAACAACAATTTATGAATCACACAATGTGTAGTCTCGTGTGGGAATCGAACCCACAACACTCAGCGCAGTGTCGCGGCGGCCGCTTAAACCACTACGCCAAGCGTGCAGTCAATCAAATTGGAAACGCACGTAACTTTAAAACGTTTGCGTGGATTTGAATCCAGGACTATCTGTGTAGCAATCTATTGGTTTTTCCATTGGGCTATAGCTGCCTCCTGCAGCGAAATACTAAGTCTGGTATTATATTTAATTTTTGTCATAGTCATAGTCATTTATTCACATATAATAGAGTATATAGATGGCATGTAACAATGTATGTACTAATGATCTATTAAGCTGATATTTGGCATGTGAATTAATTATGTAATAGCATTAATTAACCGCTTGACCGCTGGCGCCAATTCGCCGAATTCGCTCGACCGCTCACGTTCTAAACAAAATGTCGCGCCGCCGCTCGCCAGACGGGCGCGCTAACATAAACATTTATTGTTGATAAGTCGGTAACATGAGTAAGTTGAAATGATGTTTTTCTTCAACCTTATAAATGACTCGTTCAAGTCGTATGAATTCTTTGTTGACATTTAGTTTCTAATTTCGAAAAATGATGTCTGATGGTCTACGGAATTTTGAAAAAGGGAGAATAGTCACTTGTGCGCGGTCAAGAGGTTAAAATAGGGATACAAAATGTTAAAAATAAAAATAAATGTCAGTGGATAATAAATAACATCAATAACTTATTACAGAAAATATCAAATACCAATATAATATTACAGGAGCCATTCATTAACAGAGAAAACCATTTTTTCCATTAACAATCTTTTTAATTTTGTTTTAAATCTAAATAATGGCAGATTTTGTAACTGTAATGGCAATAAAAATTTTTTTTTTGCACATTACGTAACAGCTTTTATTGTATAATGTAGTTCTAGGAACTACATCTAAAACTAGCCGCTCTCCCTGTCTTGTGTTTCGTTGGTAAATGTCTTTCGCTTTCACAAATAAATTTGGGTTAGTTTTAACAAATACACAAATTTCAAAAATGTACATACTCGGTAGTGATAATATTTTGAACTTTTTAAAATTTGGTTTGCACGATTCAAAGGGCGGAATACCAACTATAGCCCTTATGCATCTCTTTTGCGACAAAAACGCTCTCTGTGAATCTGTTGCGTTTCCCCATAGTAGTAAACCATATCGTAGGACCGAACTCACATAGCCATGGTATGCTAACAATAAAGTTTATATATTTGAGGTATTCCTTAGCTTATTTAGGACGTACACATAGCTATTAACTTTCTTACAGACGTCATCAACGTGTTTTTTCCAGTCAAAGAACTTGTCTAACGTTAGACCCAGAAATGTGGCCGAAGAAACTTCATTTATTTGGATGCCATTGTAAACAATATTTTACGGAACTATTTTTGACCGGTGTGTTTGAAATTGGATGCATTGTGTTTTAGTCAAATTTACGTGTAGATTATTTTTAAAAAGCCATTTTATAACGGACTCAATAGTGTTATTAATTTCAGTATCATATAGTTCGTCATTCAAGGAATTTTTGCAAGTCACAATAATCGATATGTCATCTGCAAATAATATAGTTTTATGTGAAGTAATGTCAGGCATGTCATTTATATACATAAGAAAATAGAGTGGTCCAATAATACTTCCTTGTGGAACACCGTAATTGTTTGTTACATAGTCTGAGTATTCCTTCTTGACTACTGTATCTTCACCCATATGTGCTATCTCCACGCATTGCACTCTATTTTGTTGGTAACTTTTAGTCCATTCAAAAGCCGGTCCTCGAATACCATAATTTTCCAACTTTTCTAAGAGCAGTTTGTGAGATACAAAATCAAAAGCTCTTGTCATATCAAATAGTATTGCTGTTGTACGCCTTTTTGTTGTATTATACTGAGGCCGACTGCGTTTGAATGTGAAAATAAATACATTAACCTGCTCGACTCGACCATTGAACCTGGGCCAACAAAAGCTTCCGAACCATATACCACTAGACCAAATCTTTATTTATCGACACAAAAACGAAAACAGTTAATTAATTATTCAACCGTGAAGTCAATTTTACACTCGTATTTATCTGAAAATATCTGAGGCAATAATAAAGAGAGACAATTATTGACATTCGTATGAATTTGTTATTAAATACAGTGTGAGTTCTGTAATATATTTTAGTCAATTGGATGAATTAATGAACTAATTTATAAGTGATATGTGATGACATTGGCGCTGTAATTGGTAAGTGGTTGCTTTGCTGTATGAAGCGGTTTCGATTCCCATACGAGACAAGTTTCTAGTCGCAGGAAGCTGAAATTTGGCAAGTATGTAATATGTTACTTGGAGAGAGTAGGGGTGCACTAAAATCGGATTTCCAGAAATTGCAATGCGATTAGGCAGAAACGGTTAATTTATAAAAAATAGGCTAGCGTAGCTGCAGTGAAGTCCAATATATGCCAAATTACAGTTTCTTGCGCTCAATAGTTTCGACTTTGCGATGTCTGTCAGTAAGTCAGTAGCGAATAAATAATAATACAGATTAATACATACAGGTAACCAAGTGAACCCGCACACTCTACTGCGACTCAAAAATAATAACTCAATCACTAGTCTTCCATCGCAAATTTCACACTAAACTGTACAAAAAACCTTATTCGCTATTAACAAACACGAAGCTAAAAATAGTAAAAACATTGTCACTATTGTTTAGTTAATCGTACTTTGAAATGCTAGTTTGTCACTGAAAACTAAAAGTGAAAAGGGGATAACGATTCTGGGAATAGTATTCAAAGCAACGGTACGGGTGACTACTAGTTTACAGAAAAAAACATATGGGTGGCAGAAGTGATAGCCTAGTGGAGACATTAACAGGCATTGCTACGCAGAATAATCTCGAATTTAGACCTCAGGCTCGCAACCATCCGGCCGCAGAGGAAGAGGAGATGCGGTGTTGTCAGGTTGCAGTCCTCCCTATACTCTGCGGCCGTTTTAGTGCCAGCGAACGGCGAGCGCTGGGGCTGCTCCCCGTCCGCCCAAAAGAGAAAAGTATGCTATCCGCAAATCGCGTGACCCCGCCACTACACGGGCAGCAGGGACCCGCAGGGACACCGCGGTGGTTTAAGTGGGCATGCCCCGCCATTAGGGGAGATCCTCCACAAACCTCCTCCGCCAGTCCCAAGTCCGGTCGATCACACTCCGGCCGGGTTGGCATCGAGTTGAGATGGCTCATATGGAGAGTTTCCACCGTAGTGAAAAAAAAAAACTTGCATGTCTGAGAGTTCTCCATAATGTTTTCGAAAGACATGTGAAGTCAAAATTACTTTATTATTTATTATAATATTATATAATGTTAAAGTTCTAGAACCATAATTTAATATAGCATTGTATTTCGCAAGAAAATCCTGTCCTAATATAGCATGCGCCATACAGGGCAAAGAATTAAAAACATAAAACTTATGCTTAAATAAAGGTCCTCCTAAGTCATAACAATCACTCAGAGTTAAATAAACATATCCGATTGCTTCTATTGTACCACCAATTCCGCTTCTCTTAATGCTCTCTTTATGAATCGGTATATTTAATTCAATCACATGTTTATATAAAAAATTTTTTACAGAGTATCGGTCTTGATCAGGTGATCCAGCAGCCAACTCATTTTACCGATCACAGTGAGACCCTAATCGATGTTGTATGCACTGATGCACATATTAACCACATTTCAGTCCAACATAAACCTGAATTAGGTCATCATGCCATCATATCTGCGACATTGCAAATTAAAATTAACAAGCCTACCCCACAGTGGATCAACTATAGGCCGTTAAAGCACATAATGCCAAATGTTTTTGATTTGGATTGGGCTTATATAACTGTTCAGGAAAATGTGAGTGACATGGTTTCATTATTTAACACCTTTATTACAACTCTATTTGATATGCATGCACCAACAACCAGTATTCTAATTAAAGATAGATCTCTTCCGTGGATTACATATACCATTAAAGAAATGGTAAAATTACGTAACAAGTATCACGCACGCTATAAATTAAGTAAATCTACTATACACAAAACTTGTTATAAAGACATGAAAAATATTGTAGTAAATGCAATCGAAAGCGAAAAAAGAGCCTACTTCGAGACATATGTAAACAGACATATCAGAAACCCAAAGAAGTTATGGTACAATCTGAAATCTACAAATACAATCGGCAAACCAAAAGTACATGATTTGCCATTTACATTTAATGATCCAGACGATCTCAACAGACATTTTTTAAACATTCCTGGTAATGATACAGTTCTATTATCTGATCTGATTTACTTTGAGACAAATAGGTTCCACTCACACTCCTTCAGTCTTGAGCCTGTTAGTGAAGAACTAGTTCATTTGTACATTAAAAGTCTTAAATCAAATGCCCTCGGTATTGATAACATTTCACTGGACATGCTGATGATGACTCTTCCACATAGTCTACCATACATCACAGAAATCATCAACAAATCGATCACTTCTTCTACCTTTCCTGAAGTATGGAAAACAGCTATTGTTAAGCCCATACCCAAAATCTCTAATCCCATCACTGCCAAGGACTTAAGACCCATCAGTTTGCTTCCTTGCTTATCAAAGGTACTGGAAAAGGTGGTAAGCAGTCAGTTGAGAAAGTATCTAGAGAATTATGATATAATACCGAAGAAGCAGTCTGGTTTTCGCCAGGGACACAGCACAACCACCACTCTCCTTGATGTGGTTGATGACATACTGGAGGCTAGGGACCAGGGCATGGGTACTATGCTCACACTGCTAGATTTTTCGCGCGCCTTCGAAACAATCAATATTTCTCTTCTTCTGGCAAAACTGTCATATTATGGGTGTGACTCAGCAACAGTGAAATGGTTCCACAGTTATCTGACTGACAGATCTCAATTTGTCCAACTGGATCACAACAGGGATGGTACTATGGCCTACTCTTCTTGTTGTCAGGTGACTCGGGGCGTCCCACAGGGATCTGTACTCGGCCCTCTCCTCTTCATTTTATACTGCGCCGATGTTACCAACCATATTCATAACACCAAGTTCCATATGTATGCTGATGATCTCCAAATATACACCTCCTTTCGTCCAGATGATAGCAATGAGGCTGAAATTAAAATGAATACTGATTTAGAGGGGATAGCTGACTGGGCAAAAAACAATTCACTAGTGCTTAATCCTAACAAATCCAAATATATTATTTTCGGCTCTAAAGAATGCATTAATAAAATACAGGCTCACAAGCCAGTAGTAATGGTGGATGGTAGTCCCATACAGCAAGTTAGCGAAGCGCGTAATTTGGGTTTGATCATGGATGGACAATTGCATTTTGAGACGCATGTTCTTGAATCTGTAAAAAACTGTTTTTACCGTCTCAGATTGCTTTACCGCATCCGGGATCACCTCAGCACAGATGTGCGCATACAACTCTGTGAGTCACTAGTTTTGTCCAAATTAAATTATGCAGACACTGTATTTGGTGCATGCATATTAAAACGAACTCAAAAATTAATACAGCGAGTACAAAATGCATGTGCTAGGTTTTGTTACAAAATCCCACCGCGCACACATGTCACTCCATTTTTGAACAATGGGAACCTCATGAAGATGACTGCACGTAGGCACCTTCATTTGGCAACATTGCTTTTTGGTATAGTTTTATATAAAAAACCAGCTTACCTCTATGAGAAGTTGACATGGTCGCGAGAGGTTAATGCATATAATACAAGGGCCTCATCAGATCTCATGGTCACCTCGAAGCACCGTACTTCCTCATTCAGAGGCGGATTCCGATTTGCTTCCACGAAATGTTGGAATGATCTTCCTCCTCCCCTGCGTAGCCTGAAAACAATACACACATTCCAAACTAAATTTAAGCAAATATTATTACAAAGACAAACATTATCATAGGTATTGTACAGTGAAGCGGTAACTTACATTTCATCGATATTAAACACGCGTAATATATGACATTATCATCATCTGTAGTATAATATCATGTAAACAGAATGTATAATATAAATTAATTTGTATTATTAGTAGTAGTCTAGTATTAATTATTTGTTTTATTCGCACAAAGATAACAATTACAACTTTGAGCCGACCGAACACACCATCTGTCAAGTGTCAAGTGCATGTCAAATGTGACAAGAAGTGATTGTAAAGCGTTCGGAAACGCAAAAAGAAAAGTTATCTAATTAATACCCTATATTGTTTTTATTATGATTATTTAATTTATGTATGTATATTTATTTGATTTTTACATATTAATTCATAGTGTATGTACTATTTATATTAATTATAACTAGTTTTAAGAGAATATATGTATGTAAGTAAGTAGGTCCTGCGGGAAGATCAGTGTTGCAGTCTCACCTGATTCTGCAACTAATACTGACGCAGGTACCTTATTTGCGATCCAAAAACTGTTTTTTTATAGTCAATTTCTCACTATACTGTTGTTACATTGGAGTTGCAAATAAAACAATTTCATTTCATTTCATTTCATATTTAATGGCACATATTGAAGCACCGGTGTCAATTAAAGAGGAATAGTTATATTTACCTATATATAATTCTATACAACAATTACTATTACTTGCAAATACAAACCCATTATTCACGAAAAAACTGGCTCTGATCCTCGGTCGATTTGGGTTTCGAGGGTTCATCGTCATTTAGAACGTACACATTTGTATCATTACATTGCATGTGCCTCAGATGACCTCTAGAGTTGTTGTACCTATTATAAGAATGATTGTACATACCCCTATTCTGTCTAGGCTGACCTCGATTGTAGTTCTGGAACGGACGACCACGGCCTCGGTAGAAAATCATACCGCGATGGCCGGTTGGCCTGCTGGAATTGTTGTACCTGGAAGCACCTCAAAATTGGCCCCAGAAAAACCTCGTTGACCTTGAAAATAATTACGCTTCCTATTAAAAGTTAGAAAATTCTCAGACTGAGACGCCATTGCAATGGTCTCTGCATCTATAGCTGCTTGCACTGCGTCCTTTAAGGATTCAAATTTTTGCCCAGCTTTTATCGTACTGAGACGCCTATTGCGTAATCCGTCGGCAAAACGTTTAATGGCTTGCTTTTCGTTTAAGGGTTGTAAAATCTTGAGATTTTCCGTTTTGCCCTCGGCTTGCGCTATAGACAAATCCATAAATAATTCGCTTAACTCTTTACCATAATCATTAATCGACCTTTGATCTTGTCGTAAAGTTTGATGTTTATTTTGCAAGGCGACGGCACTCTTTTTAGGTAAAAGAATCGTACGCATATCAGTGAGTAATGCATTAATACACCATTATATTTTAATTAGTACAAAAAATTTAACGGGGCACTAAGTATCTTTAACTGATCATATTTATGTAGTTAAAAAATAAAAACTCTAAGTCCCAAAACTGTCTCAAAACTGTCCACAAAAATACGTAATAATTGGTTAATGCATAACTAAGACTATGACCGACTCGCGTACTATTCGAAGTAAAATATTCCATTGATAAATTCCCCCCTGTCCCACTGCGCGCGCGCCGCGCTCGGATGCTACAAACAGTGCTAAATTGCTAGCGGACGAGTGCGTACCTATCGATTTTTTCGCTGCAATTTGTTTGTCTACGTTTCCCCGATGCCATGGCTTATCAGTTCATAATATCACGGGAGTATGTAGCTATGCTTGGTGAGTACTTTTTGAGTGGAAGAATCGCGAGTGCAGCTGTGTACCCATGGACATCATTTTGTGAGTGTACAAAAGTAAGCCGGCTAGTGTCGAATAATTAAAACAGCGCATAATAGACGCTTTTGACGAAGTGAAAAGACTGTGATCTGTGTATTGACAATGGTGCTGGACATTTTGAAGGACAATGGAAATACTTGTAAGTTTAGTAAATAATACCTACTTAAGTAAATAGTAATTTGACGCGGGCGGCTCAAAATCGGTCTGTCTGTGGTCTTGAGGGAGGCCTATGTCCAGCAGTGGTCGTCTCTAGGCTGACATGATGATGATAACATAATTTGTATATAGCAGATGATTCTAACTTCATAAATACGCCAAAATTACTGTTTTCTTTTATTACAGAATACCTTCTTTTATTTTGATATGTGTTTGCTTTCTAATTACATACCTTCGTATTTAATTACTTGTAAAACGGTAAATTTTGCCGGTCCTAAGCCCGGATAAACTATGAATGAGAGGGTAGAATTAAGAAAATTAAAAAGTATCTACCTGCACTAATTATTTTACTTCATTTTATTTTCTAAGGCTACCTACATTATAAGTGCGACGGAAAGAATGCGTAAGAGTAGGACGGAAAGTAAATACTATCAATGAAGTAGTGAATGGATTGTAAAATAAGTCTATGATTTATGTGAGATTTTCTACAAAAAACAAATTATTATAACTTGCCTAATTATAGATATTCATCATATCAGCCAAATGACGTCCACTGCTGGACATAGGCCTCCCCCAAGGTTCTCCACACAGACCGGTCTTGAGCCGCCCGCATCCAACCTCCTCCCGCGATCTTGACAAGATCGTCGGTCCACCTTGCGGGGGGCCTACCTCTGCTGCCTCGTCCGGTACGTGGTCGCCACTCCAGAACCTTTCTGCCCCAACGGCCATCGGTTCTTCGAGCTATGTGCCCTGCCCACTGCCACTTCAGCTTGGCTATCCGGAGAGCTATGTCGGTGACTTTGGTTCTACTGCGGATCTCCTCATTTCTGATTCGATCTCGCAGGGAAACTCCAAGCATAGCTCTCTCCATCGCCCTCTGAGTGACCTTGAGCCTTCTGATAAGGCCCATAGTGAGCGACCACGTCTCTGATCCGTAAGTCATCACTGGCAACACACACTGGTCAAAGACTTTCGTCTTGAGACACTGCGGGATATTGGACGAGAAGATATGTCGTAGCTTCCCGAACGCTGCCCAACCTAGTTGGATTCGACGATTGACCTCCTTCTCGAAGTTGGACCTACCTAATTGGACTACTTGTCCCAGGTAGATATACTTGTCGACAACTTCGAGCGTAGAGTTCCCAACCTGAATAGGAGCAGGTACAACATGGACGTTCGACATGATTTTCGTCTTGTCCATGTTCATCTTAAGACCTACTTGTTGGGAGACTCTACAGAGGCCATCGAGCATTGTGCCTAGGTCTTCCATGGTCTTAGCCATGACTATGATATCGTCTGCGAATCGAAGGTGAGTGATGTACTCGCCGTTGATGTTGATGCCGAGTCCATTCCAGTCCAGAAGCTTGAAAACATCCTCCAGCGCAGTGGTAAACAGTTTCGGGGATATGACATCCCCCTGTCTCACCCCTCGCTGGAGTTGAATAGGTTTCGAACTCTGGTCCTGGAGGCGGACTGACATAGTGGCGTTTTCATACAAACACTTCAGCACTTCGATATATCGGTAGTCAATCCGGCACCGTTGGAGAGACTGTAGCACCGCCCAGGTTTCGATCGAATCGAAGGCTTTCTCATAGTCCACAAACGCCAAGCATAGGGGCTGGTTATACTCCTCGGACTTCTGTATAACCTGCCGCAGCGTATGTATGTGGTCTATGGTACTATAGCCTTTACGGAAACCGGCTTGTTCGGGAGGCTGGAAGTCGTCTAGCTTGCTCTCGAGACGATTCGTGATGACCCTCGAAAACAGCTTGTAGACGTGGCTCAGAAGTGTGATGGGTCTGTAGTTCTTCAAGAGGGTTTTATCCCCTTTCTTAAAGAAAAGCACCACCACACCTCTGTGCCACGCCTGTGGCGTTTTACCCTCGAGAATGACGGAATTAAATAGCTTCCGGAGGGCTTCTCTAGCGGGTGCACCGCCGGCCTTCAGAAGCTCACTCGTAATTCCGTCATCACCCGGCGCCTTGTTGTTTTTAAGCTGTTTGAGAGCCACACTAATCTCGTGCATGCTGACGTCCGGGATATCTTCGGTATAGTGTTGGGTCAATCCAGCTCTAGGGTCTGACGCTGGAGTGCTTGCGGGTTGTTGCGTTGTCGTGTATAGCTGTCCATAGAACCTTTCGATCTCCTCCAAGAGCTCAGGCTTGGACGATACGATTCTGCCATCCTCCGTCTTCAGCTTTGTCAGCTGACTCTGCCCAACAGACAGATCCCTTTGGAACACTTTGGATCCCTTATTCCGCTCGATCGCCTCACGAACACATTTTGTGTTGTATTGGCGGAGATCGCGAGTCAGAGACTTTGAGATCTGTCTGTTGAGGTGCCGATATTTCGGCATGTCTTCGGAGGATAGCAGAACCATCTTGCGCCTTTCCTCTAACAGCTTGAGGGTCGGATCCGAGATCTTTTTTGTTCTCTGGCTTTTCTGGGGCTTAAAAAAGTTAGCCCCTGTTGTATGGACAGCATTCACAAACCCGTTACTGTACACGTCCACATCTACGCATTCACCCAGGCATTCGAAACGGTTCTTGAGTTCGAGCTGAAAGCTCTCGGGGTTTTGGATATGAACCGGTGCCGGTCGGAGCGTGGACTTTATCAACCTCGACCGTTCGAGGCTTGTACGGATATTCAATGTGCCTCTTACCATTCGGTGATCGCTCCCCACTTTAAGTGAATTGATCACGGAGACATCATTGAATATCTGCCTCTTCGTCGACATGATAAAGTCGATCTCATTTTTGGTTGCACCGTCTGGACTTACCCAGGTCCACTTGCGGCATTCTCGCTTCTTGAAGAAGGAATTCATCATATAGAGTCCTTCCTTCTCCATAAAGCTAGCCAGCAAGTGACCCCGGGAATTCCGATGCCCATAACCAAATGGCCCCACTCTCAGCTCATCACCGTCGCGTTTGCCCAGTTTCGCGTTAAAATTTCCCATGACCACGGTGTAATGGGTTTTGTAGCCATGTATAGCCCGAGATATGTCCTCGTACATGGCTTCCACCTCCTCATCGGGGTGCGACGAGGTCGGAGCGTATACCTGTATGACCTTCAGCGAATACCGCTTGGATATTCTGAGTATAAGGTACGCTACCCTGCTCGACACACTCCCGATATTTACCACGTTGGTCACGAGAGATTTGTGGACGATGAACCCGACACCACCTTGGGACTGTTGGTCGCCCTCCCGGTAGAAGAGCA
This sequence comes from Euclidia mi, assembly GCA_944739405.2. NCBI lineage: Eukaryota > Metazoa > Arthropoda > Insecta > Lepidoptera > Erebidae > Euclidia > Euclidia mi. Next base: position 74,535,685 of record OX123192.2, read on the forward strand.
AGTTACCGGAATTGAGAACTATCGAGTCCTCCCCCTGTCTTCGGACTTCAGATAGGCCTATGATATCCCATCGCAACTTGCTCAATTCTTCTTCCAGCTCGACAATCTTCTCGTCGGTCCGCAGTGTGCGCGTGTTCAGTGTTGCCAGGGCCAATTGTCGTTGGTGGTGGTAGCCCGATCTCTTCCGGAGATTCTTCGCACCCCTTGCCCCGCCGTTACCATGGCCACTACCATAAGCAGGACTAGCGGGGCTGCCGGGGACTAGGGGCCGGTTTTTAATGGTGTGATTCATAATTGGGGGGGATATGCCATAATCGCCACGCTTGGCAGGCGTATTGGCGATCGCAGTGGCGGAAGTTCTTAGTGCTGGACGCTGCTGCCCATCTAGCATCTCGGGATTTCCTTCCGCCAGGTTCGGATGGTTTGACCGCCATCTTTCGGTTGACTGCTTGCGCTGGGGGAGATATTATGACGAGTATCTACTCGTCAGAGTAACTCCCCCAGTGGGCAGTGGGGTCGTCACGTCCCGACGCCGATTTATAGATATTACGAAATTCTTATGTCACATACCTAAATGATAATAATGTCTTCACTAATATGTCCTTAAAGTTTTTGTACTAATTAAAAAATAGTGGTGTAGATGTAGTTTTAAGTCTTAATTTCGCTTGTTGAGAGAGACGACTCTTCAAGACAAAGTTCACTAAACTTAATTTGCACTGTTCAGTTTTTAAAGTAGAGCTATAGTAATCGATACCATCTATTAATTGATGAGTCGTCATCTCATCATTATTCATGACTGGCAACAAACTCAGGGCAACTTTTAAATTAAACCCCATTTTGGACTCGAAATTCGATGTTTCACCAAATAGTTCACAGCTACTTTTATCAGTTACAGGTATATGCAACTTATTACAAAACTCTTGTATTTGAGATTATAATTCGGCAATTTTATCACAATGCGATTTAATTAAAGATAAACTTTCACTGCTAAATATTTTATTATCTACTTGGTTTCTAATGCTTGGAAGTAAATCAGAATAACTATCATACACAATAGTTGCTTCATTCAACTTGTCTTTCAAACGCTCTGGCGTCCTTCTTTCATAACTTAATTTAAATAAAATTTCTTTAACTTTTCTTAATTTTTCATATCATTGAGTTCATGGGCCATATTAAGACATTTTTAAAGGAAATAAAAATAACTAGCATACTTAATAACTAATAAATAGAATTATATAAATCGGGTTACCGTGGTTCAACGCAGTTTCATTGGCTTTCGTTCACTTTTACGCACAATACGCACTCGCCACGAATCTTTTTACGACACACGATTCACGCACATCATTTAAGTACATAGTCTTCTTTAGGAAGTGAAGACCCACGCCCTGGACTGTTTGAACACGACGTACACCTGGTATGACACGCCGAACATCTAGTTCCTTCTGCAGCTTCCCGACGACCACGCCGTGAATATGAGTTTCTCAGAATTTGACGTAGTATTTGGTTTGTCTCGTCTCGTCGGCTTTTCACGGTATATAGGCTCATTGTAATCATAATAATCATAATCAATATGGCATATCTAAAAATCACAATGAGTTTTGATAAAACATTGCAACACATTATACACTAACATTATCTTGTGTTTGTGGCAAAAGCTTCTAAACTCCGAATGGTTATTGTAATGTGTGTGCTCATTTCACGCAAATTTAAATCCACAAAGATTTATGTGCCTTTATTTAAATGTATGACCTACCAATAATATATTTAAAATCATTTCGTTTCAAATTAATGATTTTGTTAATTATTTACCTCTGCTGTATTAAATTCGTTTGCATTCTGTCAATTGTGTTCGTTTATTTTTTTACGTAGTATGAAATTACAATGCAGAATTGCGCTAAATTTCTGACACGAAACATCAAAGGTACGCTTCTTATTTTACAAGTTTTTATTCATTTTTACCTGCCTCGATGACTGTAATGAAGCAAGAATGCAAGATAAGTTTCACTTCTAGGTTTCCTATTGAGCTGATATTGTACCGTGTGCTTGACAATGCAATTTTATGATGGAATGCATAAAAACTATGTTATGTGAGAACGCTAAGTGATTTTAAACAATCGTGAACTGATGGTAAAATAAAGAAAAATAAAATAAAATCCTTAAATCAAAAACTGCAGTTCAAATACTCTGCACACCCAAAAACGAGCAAAGATTTTATTTCTGTTGGTCTCTATTTCAAAAGAAACTGAATAGATTAAAGCTATATTGAACTCTCAACACTTTATTCAAAGTCCACTTCTGAAAACCAATCACTCATATATTCGTTCGACTCTGGTCAAAATTTCGTTTTCCAATAATAGTACCCTTCATTTTTTTATCTTTCATATGCAGGGAGCATTCGTTCCATGGTATCGACTACAAGTTGATTGCCATGTATATACAAATAGCTTTTTTTTCGTCCAGTTAGTTATGGATTAACGAAGCCTGGTGTTTTTGTACAAAGCGCTGGTTGATTAGGTATCGACGAATTCTATGCCATTGTTAGTTTGGTGTGCTTTTTTGTGCTTTTTTGTGCTTTGTTACTGTTTCTAATATTTTATTGTCAACTAGACCTGCAGCTACGCACACACATTTTTTTTATTTAACTGTTTTCTCAATCCCTAACCAGTATCATGCATTAGTTCCACAGGAACATACATGACAAATATTAGCTTTTGCGCCCAGTCGTTTGGATGTGCGTTTTCTGTCAGTCACTTAGTTAAGAAAGAATGTTATTATATAGATTATACAGATGTCTCTGTTTTTTCTTCAAAATGTGGAAGATATGTTACCCGCAAGGTTACTTAATTATTTAGAACATGATAATTTTTCGAAAACGAATGCATTCCTAAACTTCTATTGCATCTAAGCAGTATTGTAATCTTGCGTAATGTGGAATATGTAAATTGTTTTTACAAGGTTAATACGCTCCTAGCATAATAAGTACAGAAACCGAGCATCACACGCGTCCTTAATTAGGAACATAAATAGTCCTCGTACATAAATCGTTTACAAAAAGACATCGGGAGCTAAGCATCATGATTCCCGACATTACTTGTCTTAAATAACAGAAAAACACCTTTATATTTCTCTTCGTTTCCGAGCATGACGCACGATCCCACCCAAGCACGCACGCTTGCTTGCACGTACGCACCTACCTCTCCTATGTAGACATTAAGGACTGAAGGTGGAGATAACTAACAAAAAAATACTCTACCATATTCGTAAATAAAGCATTTATTAATTAATCTTTCTTTCATAACCATCTAAGGAAAAACATAACCCACACATGTATACATTAAATGAACGAATATGACATCGCCGCTTTTGTATTACACAACTATTAAAGTACATACTCGACACTCGTAATATTGTGTACCATAATCAGTGTATCTACTGTATTAGGATACACAAGGAACTACCGTGCCATCGATTTGAGATTATATCTTACAGATTACCAACATCATTTTGCTTTTCAACGAAAACATGATGGCTCTTATTTTGAAACTTATAAGACTCATTTTTGTGCAAGGTTTTAGTGTTGGATAGTAAATTATCTTGATCAAGGGACTTCACCCTATCCTAAAGGTATTTTTTGAGACAATTTATGACCGTTTAAGATATGTTTTGGAGGCTGGCTTTGGATGTTGTCATCTACTCGATACAGATATTTGATAATATTTTTCTAATATAAAAAACATTGTTTGTGCAAGATTTCTGGGTGATCCGTGCACGTTATGCTTTATTCAATATTTGGGTCTTTCAAGCGTTTATCTGCTAAGGCCGGTATCAGATAAGCGTATTTTTCTGCACGTATGCGGTCGTTTCAGCACACGCGCTTATACGCGCGCTATATTACGCACTTCATTACGGACTCGCGTAAACGGGCATATTTCGACCGCACGCGCGAAACGGTAGTGATATCCTGTCAGGCTCGCGCTTATACGAGCTTAGAAGCGCGTCAACGCTCGAACGAGTTGCGCGTGTGCCAAAAGGCGCGCCTATATGCGCTTCCAAAAACGAGCTTAATGTTCGCGTATGAAACGCTTGTCAGAAACCGCTCGAAGGAAGGCCCAAATTTTTCTAAAATTGTTATAAGGAAAATTTCCCGTTTTTGTTTAGAATTGAAAAGGTTGATTTTAAGCCTTTTATTGCCTTGATTTCGTTTATAGTTTCTGAAGAATATTTAAAAGCAAGTGGGAAATATTAGATTTTCGTGCATTCATACCTTTTTGAAATAGAAGAGGTACAGGTTTTTGTTTCTTTGTTTTTTTAAGCGTTTGTGCGAAAGAAACTTCAAAGCAAAATAAATTTGGTAAAATACAGACATTGACCCCTCGCATGCCCCGCTCTAAAATGCATTTTCTCCGGTAGTGTCCAGCCATTTTGAGGATGTAACGTTTATAAGATCCTATATATTTTATAAAAGTTTTTTATAACCTATATGTTATAAAAGTTTAATTTACTCGCGTTTGGTATAATTATATGACGTAAATTTTAAACCGTATACAGTTCAGAAGTTACTCTATATGAGAATTATATTAAATTAGCTTACCTTTAACCTTTATATATCGAAAAAAAATTATAAATGCAGGTCACTTTGTTTTTTCTTACATCAGGTGAAACATTTATCCAAAATACACATAAATTATTCACGAAATTCCCTTTCTTACTGCTTTAATATTAACACGGATAGACGACGCGACGGTTTTATACATTAATTAAGGCGCTGTTATACCTCAGAAGCCGTGAAACACCTCATATTTCGTCGCGCATCTAGCCATAACGGTACATATTACAAACTAGCAAAAATTAGAGCTTAAAGTCAAAAGTCTGAACAAAAGACTTTTGAAAGAATTAGTAGTAAAGAAGATTTAGAGAGAATAAGCAAAAATTACAAGAGGGATAGCAGTGACTGGTTCGAATTGCGTAAGAATATGTTGACAGATTGAAATTTTTGTATAGTGCTAAAAAGAAGAGATAACAGCAGTAAAGCCAACTTAGTAAAAAATATTTTGTACAAATAAAATATTTGCAATGTAAAATCAGTTGCGCATGGAATCTAAAATGAACAACTGGCTTTGCAACAACTGGCGAAGCAAGAAAATGTAACAATCGAGCCTTGTGGATTATTCGATTATTGGTGCCACGCCAGATGGATTAATAGGTCCAAACACGATTGTGGAAATTTAATGTTCTAAAGTTGCCTATAAGAATGGCCTGGAGAATAGTATAAGAGCAAATAAAATAAAAATATGGAAACATAATAAAAAAGTGAACTGACTAGTCTAAACAAATATTGTAATTGTTATTACTAAATTCAGGGGCAACGCCACGTTACACGCAAACAAAAGTGTTTATTTGCTGTGTGGAGTGGCGAAAGTATACTTACCACTAAAAATAGAAATTATAGAAAGAGATGATGTTTTCTGGGAGAAGCTTGTGGCGTTTTATATGAATTGGCAGTTGCCTGAAATTGTTGATTCTCGTCAAGATCAAGGGATGGCATTGCGAGATCACGGAGAGGAAAATGTTTCATCAGTGCTTGAAATTTCTACAATACCAAGCCGTAAAAGGAAAGTAAATGAAACTGTGCCTCGTGAACAACAGCAAATAATAAGTCTTATCACCTCACACACTGACTTTAACATTCGATGAGAATAAAGAAACCCTGCCGGGTTGTAGCAGACAGCTAACTTTTGATTACCTGTAAACTCTGTATTTCGTTAATAAATTATAAATGAATATAAATAAATATCTTTTAATATTAATTTTCTTTTAAACAACACATATTTGAAGCGAAAGAAAAGTTTATACTCTTCCATACAAACATGTATGACGAGAGCTAACGAAAAAGCAGTAACTCAAATTCTAATTTTATAATTTTCTAAGCGACATAGCAGTATCTCATGAATAAGGTATATCCACATAATTATATTTTTGATGTTTCATCCATTTTGAAAAATAATAATGGGTTGGGTTTCAAAACGAGTCGCCTGAATTTGAGGGTATTGGTAGTGTAGGGGGCTTAAGGTAGTTCGTTTTAATCCCCTAAAAGTAATTTTGGCTGCCGGAGTTGCGTCTAAATATTTTTAAACAATTTCCAAAATTTCATAAATACTTCGGCAATTATGCAAAACGGAACATAGTTTTTATACTTCAGTACAGTTTTACAAATGTAATTTTTAGGTTTTATGTGAAAAACGTGAAACGAAACGCAAAACTGCCATCTTGGAATGATCATATTGACAGCTAATGTCAAATTTGTGCGTCATTGCTTTCGAGTGCCTTGGGTTAGGTGCGACTGTAATAAGTAAATAAATAGGTTATGTTAGGTTCTCTTTTGACCCTTAATCCGAAAATAGGAGCCCTTCGCAGGGCTCCGACAACCTTAGTTTATTAAACTAGTGTGATGAATGTGGAAGTTGGCAGTGCCATACACACCGATGTTTGGAGATATTTTTTTTCAGAGGATACCAAGTATTTCCGGCAAGTGAAAATGGTGAGGGGGGGTTTCAAGACCTCCCCTGCTCCCTCTCCAATCACTCACAACCCCTAAAAACGGCGACGTATTTCGAAACCTTTGCCATAATAATTATACCTATAATAACTATAAACATCCATAAATAAATAAAAGAAATCAACTTTTACTAAACTTAAATTATCTCGTAACTCGCTTTAGTTGTGATACGGCTTTTGCGCTTAGTAAAGCAGTATTGTGTTTTTTAAAGTACCGTAGCCAAAAATTGTAAAAACGGAACCCTTATACATTCGCAATGTCTGTCCGCCCGTATGTCACAGCCAATTTATTGCAAAACAGATTTGAAAACTGGCAGGAATGGAATAAGACGTAGGTATTCTATGAACTGTTTCACTATTTTTATACAAAAACAAAACAAACATAATAATGGCCTCTCCATACATGGAACTGACTTAATTATTTTTATCATCTTACGGCACGTAGGTATTTACCTACTTTCGTCAACATTTAATACCTATAACGTCTAATGTAAACCAGTTTTGCTCATGGCTGCACTGAGAACAAAAATTGCGCTATGCCTATATTGTACAAACATATTGATGTATGTAATATAAATTTTAATATCAGTATCTCAATTCAATATGCTAAAACGTTTTGCTTGCGATTTTGAAATATTGGAATACGAATGTCACCAGAATACGGCCGCACGCGTCGAGAATGAAGGGGGGCGCCCCGCAGTAGACGGAGCTAAGCTCCCTTCTTGGCTTCTTCTTTCTTCTTCTCCCTTAAAGGCGCTTAGGACAGCGCCTTTAAGGCGCTGTCCTAAGCGCCTTTCAGGCGCTGTCCTAAGCGACTGTTTTGGTAAATGAGGGGGTGAAGCAGGGGAGGTGAAGGGAGCTTAGCTCCGTCTACTGCGGGGCGCTCCCCTTCATTCTCGTCGCGTGCGGCCGTATTCTGGTGACATCCGTATTCCAATATTTCAAAATCGCAAGCAAAACGTTTTAGCATATTGAATTGAGATACTGATATTAAAATTTATATTACATACATCAATATGTTTGTACAATATAGGCATAGCGCAATTTTTGTTCTCAGTGCAGCCATGAGCAAAACTGGTTTAGGTACATTAGACGTTATAGGTATTAATAGTTGACGAAAGTAGGTAAATACCTACGTGCCGTAAGATGATAAAAATAATTAAGTCAGTTCCATGTATGGAGAGGCCATTATTATGTTTGTTTTGTTTTTGTATCAAAATAGTGAAGTTCATAGAATACCTACATCTAATTCCATTCCTGCCAGTTTTCAAATCTGTTTTGCAATAAATTGGCTGTGACATATGGGCGGACAGACAGACAGACAGACATTGCGAATCTATGAGGGTTCCGTTTTTACAATTTTTTGCTACGGTACCCTAAAAAACACAATTCTGCTCTACTAAGCGCAAAAGCCGTATCTCAACTAAAGCGAGTTACGAGATAATTGAAGTTTAGTAAAAGTTGGTTTCTTTTATTTATTTATGAATGTTTATTGTTATTATAGGTATAATTATTATAGTGAAGGTTTCGACATACGTCGCCGTTTTTAGGGGTTGTGAGTGATTGGAGAGGGAGGAGGGGAGGTCTTGAAACCCATCTCACCATTTTCACTTGCCGGAAATACTTGGTTTCCTCTGAAAAAAAAATTCTCCAAACATCGGTGTGTATGGCACTGCCAACTTCCACATTCATCACACTAGTTTAATAAACTCAGGTTGACGGAGCCCTGCGAAGGGCTTATTTTCAGATTAGGGGCAAAAGAGAACCTAACATAACCTATTTAGTTACTTATTACAGTCGCACCTAACCCTAGGCACTCGAAAGCAATGACGCACAAATTTGACATTAACTGTCAATATGATCATTCCAAGATGGCAGTTTTGCGTTTCGTCTCACTTTTTTCACATAAAACCTAAAAATAACATTTGTAAATCTGTACTAAAGTATAAAAAGTACGTTCCGTTTTGCATAATTGCCGAAGTATTTATGAAATTTTGGAAATTGTTTAAAAATATTTAGACGCAACTCTGGCAGCCAAAATTACTTTTAGGGGATTAAAACGAACTCCCTTAAGCCCCCTACACTACCAATACCCTCAAATTCAGGCAACTCGTTTCGAAACCCAACCCATTTTAATTTTTCAAAATAGATAAAACGTCAAAAATATATGTGGATATACCTTATTTATGAGATACTGCTATGTCGCTTAGAAAATTATAGAATTAGATTTTGAGTTACTGCTTTTTCGTTAGCTCTCCTCATGAATTTTTGTATGGAAAAATATAAAAAAAATATTTCGCTTCAAATATGTGTTGTTTCAAAGAAAATAAATATTAAAAGATATTTATTTATATTCATTTATAATTTATTAATGAAATACAGAGTTTACAGGTAATCAAAAGTTAGCTGTCTGCTACAACCCGGCAGGGTTTCTTTATTCTCATCGAATGTTAAAGGCAGTGTGTGAGGTGATAAGACTTATTATTTGCTGTTGTTCACGAGGCACAGTTTCATTTACATTCCTTTTACGGCTTGGTATTGTAGAAATTTCAAGCACTGATGAAACATTTTCCTCTCCGTGATCTCGCAATGCCATCCCTTGAGCTTGACGAGAATCAACAATTTCAGGCAACTGCCAATTCATATAAAACGCCAAAAGCTTCTCCCAGAAAACATCATCTCTTTCTATAATTTCTATTTTTAGTGGTAATTATACTTTCGCCACTCCACACAGCAAATAAACACTTTTGTTTGCGTGTAACGTGGCGTTGCCCCTGAATTTAGTAATAACAATTACAATATTTGTTTAGACTAGTCAGTTCACTTTTTTATCATGTTTCCATATTTGTATTTTATTTGCTCTTATACTATTGTCCAGGCCATTCTTATAGGCAACTATAGAACATTAAATTTCCAGAATCGTGTTTGGACCTATTAATCCATCTGGCGTGGCACCAATAAACGGATAATCCACAAGGCTAGATTGTTACATTTTCTTGCTTCGCCAGTTGTTGCAAAGCCAGTTGTTCATTTTAGATTCCATGCGCAACTGATTTTACATTGCAAATATTTTATTTGTACAAAATATTTTTTACTAAGTTGGCTTTACTGCTGTTATCTCTTCTTTTTACCACTATACCAAAATTTCAACCTGCCAACATATTCTTACGCAATTCGAACCAGTCACTGCTATCCCTCTTGTAATATTTGCTTATCACTACGGAATTTGAGTCAAATTTGTTAAAAAAATTGTTTGGCATTTCTTGGCTAGCTCTTGAACAGATCGTGTTAGGAATGACTGCAGTCAAATGTGTATAAGACGTTGCAGAACTGTTATCTTTAACTTCACTGTAATTACAATAAAAATAATTAGTTACGTACTTTATTATTAAAAAATACTATATCTTGTGTTATAGCAAACAGAGAAGTCACCTTCTTACTTATAAATGATTGATTTTAGAAATTAAAAAGATATTAGATTTACTAAGACATACCTAATAGTTTATGAATAATCAAAGTTTTACCCGATGTACCTAAATAGGTTTATGTTCACAACACAATAATACAACATTCGTTACCGCTTGTGTGCGGATTGCGGAGCGCCATATTAGCGCTGTTTATTGTTCGCCGTGGCGGCATCTTAGCGCTCCAGGCGCTCTGACAAGCTTATGAATTTAAAATGATTCGATTTTATGTTATTACTCTTTCAAAAAATGAAAACTGTGGCAGCTATGTATTGTGAGAATAATTTATATAATTATATTATGCATAATCGATAATCTATAACATAGTTAGTCATAAAAGACTCTTATGAAAATAATTTGTGTAAAAATGTTACATATTTCATAATCACTTGGCCATGGATGAATTTCTATTTTATTACGACGCTTTCTTGTACAAATCCTTCGTAGAACTTAATTTCTCTAATTGTCCATATTTTATTCTTCTAATTATATATTTATAAGCACAGAAACAATAACACATTAAACGCAACAAGAGTATAAACTTAGGTCCTAATTATATGTGCCCATAGTTACATGAAAAGCCTATTTGATACAAAGTATTCAGTCTATAACATAAAACATGAAATTACGAACTCAAATCGGCGTATTATAATAACAAACAGGTTTACGTAAAATTTCGAGCAGCGGAGACGCAAGCGACATGACCTATCCTCTCACAGGGCTCATAGCCAAATGATGAGGTCTGGGCGGGGCGTAAACTAGCAACTGACACTCAGTACACCGCTTATGTTAATAAGGTTTAAATTGCTGAAGCGTTTGATATTGATGGGATCTACCGAGCGTCAAAATCATAGACGTTTGGCAGATTTTATTTAATTTTACAAAATATACACGTATGATATGAAAATAAATAGGGTAATTCTTTAGTTCATTAGATTTCCTACAATATTATCAAAAAAAATATGACAGCTTACGATCAAAATATTGCAAACAGTGAGACGAAAGATTATTTTCTGCCTCGATTTTGTGATTTTTTTACCGTGATTCTATTTTACATACATGGAAAATTCTTTCAAATGTCTTTTGTTCAGATTTTTGACTTTAAGCTCTATTTTTTGCTAGTTTGTAATATGTACCGATATGGCTAGATGCGCGACGAAAAATTTGGTGTTTCACGGCTTCTGAGGTATAACAGCGCTTTGAGCACAGTTCACCGATATTACTTCACAATAACCATTTATTCATAGCAGCGAAAATATTTGCGCCATTTTGACGATCCGACGGAAAACATTTCTCACTTACAAAACATGTTTAGACCTATTTATAGTAAAACAATACAAAATGTCTTATTAACAATGGATTCTAAGACAATTTTGTGTAAAACTTATGTATATTTTAGTAAAGTAATTAATAAATACTTACATATAATCATTTAACCCGCCATCACTCGCGCGGGGTGCTGTCAGCACCCCACGCATTTTTTACCGTAAAAATGAATAATAATTTCTCTAGTTACGCATCCAGGCGTCGCAGTACCTTCAAGTGACCTTTAAACGCGTCGACACAGGGCCGCAGGGACAGTGTTGCGCGAGTGCTCGCAGCATGAGGACTTGTAAAATTTTGTGTGGGGTGGTCACGACACCCCGCGAGCACTCGTGTTATACTTTTGCGGAGGTTACTTTATCAGAAAGGTACGTGTTTTCAATTGTTTTGTAAAAGTATATTATTTAATTCTGCCGTTATTTACTATTGTGTAAATAATGGTGTATTCCTAAGAATATACTTAATCGTTTCTGTTTTTATAAACTTTTATTTACCTTGCTTTGTTCGCATGTTACATTTTATTTCAAATCTTTTTGTTTTCAGATGAGTTGGGAATAAGAGCAAGCTAGACTGGCAGCTTTGTTAGAAGAAATAATATCGGATAACAAAGACAATGTTGCAGTGGAAAGTGATGCCAGCATGGATGAAGATTTTATTCAAGAATCTGATCATGATTCTTTGACAGAACAGGATGCTGCGGCGGTTGAAGAGACTGAAGTAGAAGGGGCTGGAACTAATGACCGTCAACGTGATTACTCATCATACTTCTGGTACCAATGCCAATGTTATCTACAATTGAAATATGCTGCAATCGCAACCCAACATCAAAAGGCCTGAGTTTTTGGAATCATTGGGTTTGAGCATGCTTCAAGGTCACCTTGAATAAAGATCTTCAAAATCAAAGTTTCCCAAAGCGCTCAAGAGGATGTTGAATGCCCCTGCATCAAGCACCGAAGGAATATCACTAACAAAAAAGCAATGCTGTAGAGTAATTATCCACACTCTAAGTCAGTGTCATCAGTGAGTCACTGCAATTTTTGCAAATAAACCATGTGTTAAAAACACATCAAGTAAAGTTGCAGTTCTTGTTACGAAAATTAAGTTTTTGTTTTTAATTTTGTTAATTAATCCTTATTTTTATGTTTTCAATGAGAAAGTTTATGTTAAAAACTAAGAAGTTTAATCTTTTTTTGTTTTCTTTGAGGCAAGATCTCAATATTGTGACTAAAAAGGCTGATTATTATAATGTGTCGTAGAACAGTATTAAAGTTGATAATAAAATTTTCTTTTTTAATTTACATACGTCATACAACACACAATAATAAAATGCTAGTATAATTCCATTAACTGATATTATATACGTAAAAATGTACTTTTAGTATGTGGGGTGGCTACAACACCCCGCGAGTGCTCACGAGGCTAAAAACCACGCGAGTAATCGAGGGTTAAAATATGGAGGACGGCTAGCGGCCAACGCCCGAAAATTGCATCACAAAAGTCACTAATATTTTTTTTGTAAATGTTTTTATAACTGGCTCAAAAATATTTTAAACATATACTTTACCGATAGACGGGAATTTTTATTTACATTAACTGACATACGTAGGATTAACATAATTATGTACAATAAAATAAAACTAATTATATAACTAAACTATCCTAAACTATAAAAAAGCTAAAGTATGAAAAGAAAAGTAAATAAAATATAATAAAATAATAAATTGCCAACTACGATGCGTCAAAAAATTCCTCCGCAACGCTGTCGAGCGGTAGCGTGCCCAGAAGGCTGGCAGCATTGCCACGTTGAATGGCAATGCTTATTCTCTCAGCGAGATATAAACCAGCCCTCTGGTCACGGGAAGCATCGATCAGCCTTCTGGCGATTTCTTTGTATAATGCGCGTGCACTAGGGCCCCATGGCCCCAGCGTTTCGACCCCAAACGGCTCAAAAACGTAATTACCAGCCAGGTTTCCGTATTTGCGCCGTTTGAGGGTTTCCGCCGATGCAGCAGCAGCGCCAGCTGATCCAGCTGTACTTGAAAGATGTGATGGCGCAAGGGTATCGACGCATGTCGCGTCCCACACCAGAGGCCTACCCATCTTCCAAGGTAATAACGTCATACCGTCTGGTCTCTTCCCATCGTCGCGTACCAAACCATTAGGTTCGAGATGAGCTGGTACTCCGGCGGTGGCAAGAGCTCGACGGAGTATGTCGTTAATGTGGGCATGTCGAGAAATACGCCCTGCACTCCTACTGCACGATAGGCCATGGTGGCCAAGACTGTCGACGGCTTCGCCGCAGTGACAGCGGTGCGGAGAAACGCAAACAGCTCCCAAGCGCAGGCAAGAAGCGATGCGGAAAGTTGTATCGTCCAACATAGTTCCTATGTTGGACGATGGAAGTGCTTGGAGCCATAACCCCGATTCCCACTCTCCCACAGCCAATAAACGGGCACGCTCTGCAACACTAGATGCAGTATTTAAAAGATAATCTCTCATCTTGCTACAGAGCGGCCCGTCCCATTGTCTCTGAGAGAAGATTCCGGGGTAAGTCAGAGCTCGGGCAAGCCATTTTCCAAGCGTTAATGGCATCAGTCATGCACGGCACCTCAGAATTAACCAGTGTGGGTTCTAGAATTTTCCTGGTCAGTTCCTCAGTGCCGTGGACCGAGGCCAAAAACGCTGGTAGACTTACATCAGTAATTTTGCGAACGCCGAGGCCGCCCAAGCGAACTGGCAAAGTTGCTTGAAGCCACACTCGGTCGTTCATGTCAAGATTTAGAATTTTGCTCAAGGTCTGCCGAATAACATTATCTATGTTTTCCAAAAGGGTTGAATATTTCCAAAAAGGAGAGGATCGCAAGTAATATGTAAATTTTGGGACGAAAAGACAGTGCCTGATAATTGTGAAAGCCGAATGAATATTAATTTTGTATAGGCGTTCTGAGGTTTCACAGAAATTTTGTACTTTTTCATTTATAAAAGTTCCAAAAGCGTCGTCGAAAATAGGGGACCCAAGGAGGCGGAAGGAGCATTTATTGATGATTTTAATATTTGGCGCCAAAGAATTAAATTTTGATACAATCGAAAGGTTATCCAAATTGTCCTTAATAAAAATTTCACATTTTTCCGAATTTAGTTCCAAACCAATTGCTTTAAATTCCTTTTTTATTAGCTCTAAATCTTGTAAAACTGTGGAAACGTCTCCTCCCAGGGTCCCGTCATCCAAATACCACACGTTAAATTTTGAATTTATTTGTTTTATTATTGGGTGAATGGCTAAACTGAAAATGACTGGCCCGAGAGGGTCACCTTGTTGACACCCAACAGCAGATTCCAAAACATTATCTTTGTAAATTAATTTTGATGGATGCCTATAGCATTGCCAAAGGAATTTAAAAATTTTAGGAGTTTCTAATTTTGCTTGTGTCAGTAAGGTGTCCCTGTTCACTGAGTTGAAGGCATTCTTCAAATCAACCTTTAAAATGACCTCACCTTTACCGCAGCCAAGGTACGTGGACAGCGCATGTATGGCAGCCTCACAGCCTCCCTTCGAACCAAAGCCAAGAGTAAATACTATACTAAATTATAAATAAATAAATAAAATACTATAAATAATAATTGTAAATACTATACTAAGTATACTTTACTAAATTGTCAATAATTTAATACATAATACTAATAGAATCACTTAACGTTTGCGGTGAGCATACATTTAAAAAAAATCACAAGTTCAACGTAGTTGATCGCCACAGCGCAATATGGCGGCACGGAGAAAACTGAGCACCAAAATAAGCAATTTTATTAATTTTTCTCGGTTGCAAGTTTGGTAATATCGTAAAAATTGATGGAATTATGTTGGTTAACCAGTAACTAGTCGATGTACGTTTTTATTATTGTAACCAATCACACAACACCGGAGTAAAGTTCACACGAATCCTTATGGGCACACCGTGCCCGTAGGACACTACCGGCCTATTTCTCTTACGGGCACACCGTGCCCGTAGGACACTCAAGGGGTTATGTACGGTCTCACCGCCGTACATAATATTTTGTCATCGCGTCAGCAAATATTTGCTGCGCGTTTACTTCAACCTAATTACTTTTCATTTTAGCAATCAGTATACATTTACAGCCAACATGTGAACGACGCGCCAATAGTTATATTTTTATACCTTTATACAATATATTTTTACATACTCTTAACAATAAACTATTTTACAACTATTACGGTGCAGTGTTTGTGTGTACTCCAACAACCAACAACAACAACTACTACTACATAAACAGTGTAGGTGCCTAACGAGTCCCTACATTAAATGTTCCTTCGAGCCGGATCTCAGTGGTAAGTGTCTTTATTTACGGTAGCGAATCGGTTTGACTGACCTCCCACCAGCGGGTCTCACCAGTTGAATTGAGATGGCGCACATATCGTAGATAGATTGCTGACTCACTGGGTATTTCACGTGACCATTCCAAGACTCAACGGATTACGCATAACCCTCTACAACTACGGGGAAGTATCCAGAGATTTGGAATAAGAAGTCGAACAAAGAACTTCGGGTCAATAACTAAAGTCTAACTCTTCAACTGCAGCGCTCTGTTTCGGTTACAGACGTAGCAAGCGATCTGTTTTTTGAACTTCATTTCTTATTGGTTACTATAACCATGGAGATGTTAAAATTGCAACAAGAATGCTTTGAAGCTATCAAGACATTGTACACTAACTATAAGAAGGATAGTGCATCAAGAAAAACTGTGGATTATCTAACCAAGCGTTTGGAATCTCTCGAATCAAACTGAAAGGATTTTGGCGAACGTCATGAGATTCTTGTACAAAAGTTTGAAGATAAAATCATCAACTATTTTGTAGAAGACGTGTATAGCAAAACTCAAGCTTTATACGAAACTATAAAAATGGATATACTAGACTTGCTTTAGCAATTACAGGGTCAGAAGGTTGTCAAATTCGACTTGACTGGTTTGCTGAGTGAAGGAACGGATGACAACATCACTCAGGCATTGATGAGGCAAGAGTGCAACTTTAAGGCTCTTGACCGAGCCATGTCTAAGGTGAACATCAACACATTAACCGAAAAATGGGAACTGGAAGACCATTTGAGTATTTTGAAGTCGAAATGGGATTCCATAGATAAAAAACGCTGGGTATTGGAAGCTTTGCTGAAGGGCTCCGATGCAAACTATTACAGCACGTTTGTCGAGATGGAAGACAAATACGATGAACTAAGAAGAAACCTTAACAGCAAAATTTGGTCTGCTAAGCATTATGAGAAGTCAGCGCCAAGAATTGAGATACCCGAATTCTCGGGACATTACAATAACTGGGTTTGTTTCAAAGATCTCTTCCTAGAAACAATCCACAACAACCCTACGATCAACAAAGCCCAAAAGATGCAACATCTCAAGACAAAGCTAAGAGGCGAGGCGGAGAGATTGGTACAGCATCTCAGTATCAGCGCTGAAAATTATACATCTTGTTGGGATATTCTAACGCAGCGATACGACAATCGGCGACTGTTAGTTACGTCTTATCTCAACACCATGCTTGATCTACCGCTGCTTCAACAACCAAACAGCTACAACATCAAGAAAATGCATGATGTAATAACTGAATTTCTAAACTTTGGAAGATTTTTTTATTGATGTCGCTCAAGCTTGATACCACTACATACAGCGAGTACATCAAGGAACTACAAAATCCCAGAGATGTACCAAACTTGGGCGAAATCCTGTATTTCCTGGAAAACAAATTCAATTGTTGCAATTTCCTGGAAAGCAAATTGTATGCAAAGGTACTTATTGAAAGAGTTATGGAAGTAACCGACAAGAAAATATGGGATGTACAAGCGGGATTCCGAAAGGGTATGGGATGCACGGATCAGGTTTTTTCCTTGCGAAGCATAGCCGAAAAGTTTTTGGCCAAAGGTCAAAAGGTCTATTGCGCATTCGTGGATTTGGAAAAGGCTTACGATAAAGTGGTGAGGAATGAAATGTGGTCGGTGCTGTCAATGAATGGGGTGGACAGCAGCCTCATTCGAGCTCTGAAATCCCTTTATGAGGATTCTAGAGCTTGTGTGAGGATAAACGGGGCATACACTGACTGGTTTACCATCGAGAAAGGTGTTAGACAGGGATGTGTAGCGTCGCCGTGGCTGTTTAACCTCTTCATGGACAGTTGTTTGCAAGATTTAAAACAGTGTGACTGCGGATTAAGGATGAATGGGTTACTCGTCAAATGCCTCCTTTATGCTGATGATCAGGTAATACTTGCATCTTCAGCGGAGGAGTTGCAGGAGATGGTAGCAATCATGCATGGTGCGTTAGAGAGGAAAGGAACGAAAGTGAATGTAAGTAAAACGAAAGTTATGGTTTTTGAAAAGGTGGAATGCGTTACGGCTTGTAATGTTTTGATCGATGGACAGCGAGTGGAACAAGTGAATGAGTTTGTTTACTTAGGTACGTTGTTTACAAGAGATGGTAAGAATGAAGAAGATATTGAAAGGAGAGTTAATGCAGGTAATAGTGTGAATGGAGCTCTGAAAGCGTTTATGAACAGTCAAAACGTGTCCAAAAAGGCACGTTTGGCTGTACATAGAGGCGTGTTAGTGCCTACCCTTATGTATGGTAGTGAAAGTTGGGTATGGCAGAAGAGATTTGAAAGTAAAATAAATGCTGTAGAAATGAGAGCACTGAGAAGTATGTGTGGTGTGTCTTTGACCGACAGAGTAAAGAATTGTGTGATACGAGAGTGGTGTGGGGTAAAAGAAGATGTAGTGACAAGCATTGAGAAAGGCATGTTAAGATGGTTTGGGCACATGGAGAGGATGGATGACGATAGACTGACAAAGAAGATATATAAGGCAAGTGTGAATGGAACAGGACAAAGGGGAAGACCTAGGCGGACGTTCTCTGACCAGATTGGAGACATCCTGAAAAAAGGACAAGTCAGAAGTACCCTTAACAGAAGAGCATGCATGAGAAACTTGATGGGAGTGAGTGAAGCAAGTGAGGTATGTCAGGATCGTTGCAAATGGCGTTCCGTAGTCTCTGCCTACCCCTCCGGGAAACAGGCGTGAGTCTATGTATGTATGTATGTATGTACAAATTCATGGCGTATGAAACAGTCAAAAATGCGAATAAGGAAGTGAAACAAATAAGCAAACCGTCACCTCATCTTGGAAAACCATACGTCAACGAAAGGAATGCCAAGAAGTCCTATCATACAGGATACGGATGTTGCCCACATTGTGATGGAAATCATGTATTAAGGCAATGTCCAAAATTCTTTGACATGGACGCAGCACTACGCAATAACATAGATTTTATTTTATTTTACTTTATTAGGGAAAACAAACGTCATTACATTTCAAAAGCTTAAATAATAAATTTTACAATGTATTACTTAATAGCTACGAAACTACAACTATGCAAAAATTGCGTATTAAGTCACGGCGCATCGAATTGCAGTCAACCAAAACATGCAGAGACTGTAATTCGAAACACCACACATTATTGCACAAGTCTGCGAAAAATACTACAAATTACAAGACATTTGGGAACCATACTACAAACTCGGGTCAACGACCTCACACTTCAACCAACCAACAAGTCACCAATCATCTGTCAAACAAGGAGACGGAGATATTGTTGACCACGGTACACCAAAACATATGTATTTAGATTGCGGCACCAACTTCATCGGAGCAGCGAAAGTCTTACGCAGTGAATTTCTGGATTTCAAGCAGATCATGCCAGCTGATTTCTTTGATGAAATTGGAAAAATGGAGATTCAATGGCACTTCAACGGTCCAGCGTGGCCGAGCGCCGGCGGCTTGTGGGAAGCAGCCGTAAAATCCATGAAGTACCACCTTCGACGCGTACTGGGTGAACAGAAATTAACGTACAAAGAGTTTTCTACGTTACTATAAAAAATAGAGGCCTGTATGAATTCAAGGCCGCTGTGTCCACTAACTGAAGATCCGGACGAGTTTTACAACTACTTGACTCCAGGACACTTCCTTACCGGTGGCCCTGTACTATAACTTCCACTTGCTGACTACTGCGATGTCAACAAAATCGATCTTCGGCGACGATGGCAACTAACGGAACATATGCTACAACAATTTTGGAAGCGATGGTCTAACGAATACTTGAGCCAACTGCAAATCAGAAGCAAATGGAATAAACCAACACGGAACATTAGAGAAGGAGACATAGTATTGGTCAAAGATAACAATTTGCCTCCTGGACGATGGGCCATGGGGCGTGTACAAGAACTACACCCCGGTGAGGACGGCTATGTGCGAGTGACCTCGGTCAAAACGCAAAACGGCATCATAAAGCGTCCTATCGTAAAACTGTCGCCGCTCTCGCTACAAACCGATGAATTACCAGAAAGAGAAGAAAGTTCAAGCCATACATCTGATAAGGAACCATCACAGTCAAAGAAGAATGTAAAACATTCTAGATCGAAATGTTTATCTACATTGCTTATAACATTAATAACAATGTGTATCATAACGACCGGAACATACGGCACGGGCAGCGAAACGACACCTTGCGTTCATATTACAAGCCTCGAGCACGAGCGCCCTGTTTATTATGACACCGTGGGAAAAGTGCAAACAATTCATAATGAATAGACATTGTTATTATATTATAATCTAACTGATTACTGGAATAGCTTCGGTAAAATTACAGGCTATCTTGATGGATTAAACGATCTTTGTGAAAAGACTGACCCAAGATACTGCAAGAATACCTTAAAACAATTACGTCATGAAATGGACCAACTTTCTCACTACAATGATATTTTGTTGACACCACATAAACATCTGTCAAGAAAGCGCCGTGGACTGATAAACGGGATTGGTAACGTTGCAAACAGCTTGTTTGGTATTTTGGATCAACAGTTTGCAGATAAATACCAACAAGACATTGAAGAAATACAAGGCAATGAACATTACCTACTCGAGTTGATAAAAAATCAAACTTCTATTGTGGAACTGGAAAACAAGATTTTAAGGAAAAATTAAGATAACATCAAACATCAGTTTTCTGTGATTGATAACTTCATAAACGAAACTGACTGGAGAGTGGCTGAGGTCAAGTCTGCAATAGAAATCCTAATGGCTACGTCCTATTTCAATTCGATGGCACTTTCATCATACTTGCTTATGGAAAATCTCAAGAAAATGCAAGAAATGCTATTCGACAGCTTCACTGACATCTACAAGGGTCATATGGACGTGCATTTACTTACACCGGCGGACTTGATCAAACAACTCAACATAATTGCCGAAAACTTGCCAAAAACATTAACATTGCCCGTTGAGAACATCAGCAACAACATGAAAGAGATATATAGTCTTCTATATGTGAGAGCTCGGATAACTGCGAATTACTTCCTGTTTGAGGTGCACATTCCGGTAAGTTCTGATGAAGATTTCATGCTCTACCAAGCAATCCCACTTCCCATGAGAACAGAGTCGGGCACCACTACAGTGCAGCTAAGTTCGAAGTTCGTCGCCGTAAACTTTAAGAAAAGCACATACATCTCTTTCAATGATGAAGACATAAGGATCTGCAAACAACTGAAGTCGCACAACTACATATGCTACAAGAATCAACCTGTGTTCAATCTGCACGATGATTACGGCCCTTGTGAAGCAAAACTGTTGAGCCACAGTTTGAGATCACCTTGTGACGTCACGAAAGCTTTATGCAAGGACCAATGGATTGAACTTCATGCGCCTAATACCTGGATGGCGGTGTGCTGTGCAACTTGCACTTTCCGCACAATAAGTGAAAGCGATGTTACGACGCATTCCCTGTTTACATCTGAAATCGTAACGCTAACGGAAGGATGCATTTTACAGTCAAAGGAGTTTACAATATATTCCCACAACCACTTTCGTTCGTCCATGGAGTTACAAGGATATAAGGTCGAAAAGATGCCACCGTTTAATTCGACTATAAACAGCATATTTGCTATAGCTCATCATAACTTCTCCTTGACCACTGAACACAAAAACCTTACTCAACAATTGAACAACATAGATGAGCGATTAGCTAACCAAAGGCAGCATGAGGTTCTCCCTAACACGATAACCTCTCATGACCTACATCAGTATACCATCTGCTACACTCTACTGGGAGCCATCATCATTGCGAGTGTTGTATTGATCGTCAAGAACCGCTGCAATAAACCAAGGAGAAAGCAACACATGTCAAAGACTAGACACGAAAAAATTGAACTCCAACCAATTCAACGGGTGGACTCTTACTCTCCAAGGGAAGCAGTACAAGAAATGGCGAGCCAGGCACCGGCGCAGCAACCGGAGCACACTCGGCATCAACGTACGGATGCGGATAATATTGCATTTATGTTTTAACTTTAAGCCAATTGTAATGGCGTTTCGTTCACTTATTTCATCCTTAACTTGCACCTTTTGGGGTGGCCAGCATGTACGGTCTCACCGCCGTACATAATATTTTGTCACCGCGTCAGCAAATATTTGCTGCACGTTTACTTCAACCTAATTACTTTTCATTTTAGCAATCAGTACACATTTACAGCCAACAAGTGAACGACGCGCCAATAGTTATATTTTTATACCTTTATACAATATATTTTTACGTACTCTTAACAATAAACTATTTTACAACTATTACGGTGCAGTGTTTGTGTGTACTCCAACAACCAACAACAACAACTACTACTACATAAACAGTGTAGGTGCTTAACGAGTCCCTACAGGTTAAAATGTTTCTGGTCATTAATATTAAATTGCATTTGTTTTTCGGGGTGTGTACCTTGGTACACACCCCGAAAAACATACTTGTATGTTCATTTCAATTATCTAATATTTTAGTACTGTTGCAAGCACCATAGTCACGGGTTTACTAAAGTACTGAGGGTGGATGAATTTGACGAGATTTCTTATCACGTACTTTAACTACTAAAAAAACTCCTGCATCAAAACGAATATCAGCCAAATGGTGCACTCTTATTCGATGATAAATTGAGCTATACGGATTTACGATGCAAAATCCAATGCTCCAATGGCTTGACGTTCACCAATCATGCTCTTAAATCGCAGTCGCCATAAAAACGCATCGTTAGAACAAGCCTTTTGATCCACTATACTAAATCTTTTCCAATCGCAACTCTACCGACGTGCTCTATATAAGCGATCCGTATGTACTTCACACATTTTACTGGTATAAGGTACTTTCTCATATTAGGAAATGTGTGTGTTAATTATGACTTGCTAAACGGTGAAAAAAACCTTGTGAGGTAACCTGCATTTCTTAAAGTTCTCCATAATTTTCTCGAACGTACGTGAAGTTTGTCAACATGCATTTGGCCAGCGTGATTTAGGCAGTGTAGTGGACTATGGATTAATCATTCTCGTAATGAGAAGAAATCTGTACTTAGCAGTGGGACAGATCTTAAAAACAATTCTGATGATGATTCGGGCAGAGCATCGGGCGACATTTAGTAAATCAATAAACTATAGAAACAACAATTTTAATATCTTAATATATAAAATCCTTGCGTTACTGACTACCTGACAGACACGCTACAGCCGAAACTATTGGGCGCAGGAAGCTGAAATTTAGCATGTATGTTCCTTCGGAACCATAGGGGTGCACTAAGAAGGGATTTCTCGAAATTCCCACGGGATTGGCCAAAGTGGGTAAATTAAAATTTGCAGGCGTAGCTGCTGGCGTCCTCTAGTTAATAATAAAACGAATTCCCCGTGTATACATATCTACGAATATAGGCCACAAAGAATATAGTAAGGAAATTATACGAAGCAAATATTAACTTTGCAAGAGACGGCATCAAACAAACCCTATGCCAACCCATCTGCCAAATTATAGTCGAATTAGGGCTAACGCATACATACAATTTTTAATTCAACAACTATTTTGTTGTGTATCATAATTATGTCTAAAAGAATATATTGAAGCGCACATACTGTCAACTCGATAGTTGCTCGACTAAAAAGTAAAAAATGCTTATGCGATTTGCTTTTGATTTAAAAGTTGGACAACTATCGATCAAGCGCTAATTTGTATTGCATTGTATTGATGTGCACAGACCATCGACTAAACAGTCGATCCGCGACTGACCACGACTACCAATCTCGTATAAGGATTTGAAGCGGCGCCACGTCTCTATCTTTGTAAACACCTTGACTCGAGCGTTGCTGAATAAAGACTGGTCGATTTCAGGAGATAAAAAATCGATTGAATGCGCACTTCCATCAACTAAACTGTTTGGTTGAGTAGAAATCACAAAAAGTACACAACTCGACGAAACAGTTTAGTCAATGTAACAGTTGTATGTATGCGCTCGGCCTTAGGAGAGGATTAAATCCAGTAGTGGACTGAAAAAAACCTGTTAAACAATAAAACTAAAGCAACAGTGCGCTACTTACGTTACTAGCTTAAGTTATGTTCTTTCAAAGAAAAACTTATGACAACGTCACATCACAAATCCACTTTTTATTCTATACTTTCCACGCGAAGTTGCCAGCATAAATAAAACATTGCAGATATCCAACATGTCCCCACACTACATATCGTACTGCCGTCCGTTAACAGCTAAAAACACGTTAACTCCAAAAAGTGATTTTGGAGAAAAACGTAAAAACGCGGGAATTGTTGTTTCCAGGAAACTATTATTCATAAATCAGTGATTGTTAAATATTATTTAAACAAATATTTGCCAACGTCATTTAGGATATTTCCTGCTTAGAAATGTACTTAAAATTATATAAAAAACAGGATTTTTTGGTTTAGTTAAGCAATACACATTCTTTTGACATTAATTGCTGCACTAAAGCCTCTTTAACCTACACTAAGAGATCTTTAAGTTAAGCATTTTCTTTAAATTTACGAGGTTTCTAATTTTCAATAAATTTACCCTAAAATGCTTAACTATAAACGCGCTAAGTCCAATAACTGTTTTGTAGCTAAGACTTTTCGTAATATTTATACATTAGTACCTCACGTAAGAAGAGGCTAAAGCATCTATTACTCTTTTAAGCTAAGTTTTAGCGAATTATTTATTTATTTATTATTATTTATGCTAACACGGTTTCATAAACCAATTACATTAACACTATAGAAACATATACACATTAAAGGATATTTAAAAGAAAAGTATACAAAGGAGCATATCACAGAACAATAAAACAAAAACAAGGCAAAACTAGAATAATAAAGAAACAAAAATTTAACTATATAAACTTTCACAAAAACTTTCACAAAAGCGAAAAATAAAAAAAGTAAGAAATAATATATGCTTGATTACTAAGTTAAAAACAGGTATTTCTTACTTCAATAGTTACTAACGTCTTTACAGCTAAGCATCACAAATCAAAAACTGGATAATTAAATAAAATGCAGTACCTATGAAAATTGAATCAATTAAATTAAAAAGCTTTAACTAAATAAATTTCCTTATCATCAACATATATATAACGTAGGTAACGTAGGAAAACGTGGGCGTTCTTCGTCTCTCAGGTCTTCCTCCATCGTATATTGCAGGAAAATAAGACTCGTTATACACTTAATAGGTTTGAATCAAAGTAATTAGTTCACTTTACAAACTAAATATGCACACGTGGCTCGGATGAAAATGGATTACTTTTGGAAACGCGGCGAAGTCGGACGTAGGTAGGCTACACTTGTCTCCTCCGCTGTGTCTGTCACCAAAGTGTCCGTTGACAGCTCCACGTTCGCTTACATTAAATAACATTGACATTGACGCGAACATCAAATAACATTGACAGCTGTCAATTGCTGACCTCAGTGTTGCCAACCATCGTACCCGAATACGCCGATCGTCGGCCCACCTTGTGGGGGACCTACCCCTGCTGCGTCGTCCGGTGCGTGTTCACTACTCCAGAACCCTCCGGCCCCAACGGCCATCGGTTCTTCGAGCTATGAGCCCTGCCCATTGCCACTTTAGCCTGGCTATTCGGAGAGCTATGTCGGTGACTTTGGTGACGTACTCGCCATTTATTTGATGCCGAGTCCTTCACAGTCCAGAACCTTAAAAACGTCTTCCAGCGCAGCGGTGAACGATTCGGAGATATAACATCTCCCTGCTTCACCCCTCGCTATAGTTGAATGGGTTGAATAAATTTTAAACTCCTGCAGGCGGACTGACATGGTGGCGTTTTTGAACAAATACTTCAGCACTTCGACGTATCGATAGTCGTCGATTACACAGTTGGTGAGACTGCAGTACCGCCCAGGTTTCGATCGATTCAAAGGCTTGCTCATAGTCCACAATTGGCAAATATAGAGGCTGGTTACACTCCTCAGACTTAACCTGCCGCAGCGTATGTATGTGGTCTATAATACTATAGCCTTTACGGAAACCCGCTTGCTCGGGAGGCTGGAAGTCGTCTAGCTTGGTCTCGAGATAAGAGAAAACAACTTATAGTCGTGACTCAGGAGTGAGATGGGTCTGTAGTTCTTCAAAAGAGTTTTATCGCCTTTCTTGCTGAAAAGCACCACCACACTCCTGTGCCATGCCTGTGGCGTTTTGCCCTCGAGTATGACAGAATTTAATAGCTTTCGAAGTTTTTCCACGGCAGGTGCGCCGACAGCTTTTAAAAGCTCTTACGTAATTTCATCATCGCCCGATGCCTTGTAGGTTTTGAGTTGATTTAGCGCCACACTTATCCCGTGCATGCTTGACATTGACGGGATGTCATGTCCGGGATATCCTAGGTATAATATTTGGTCAATCCAGCTCTAGGGTCAGTGATTGGAGTAGTAACAGGTGGTCGTGTAGTCGTGTATAGCTGTCCAAAGAACATTCAATCTCTTCCAGGAGCTGAGGTCTGGACGAGATAATTCTGTCACCATTCGTCTTCAGCCTTGTCAGCTGACCTGCGCCATAGACAGATCTCTCTTGAACACTTTGGAACCGTAATCTGCTCGATTGCCTCTTGAACACACGTTGTGTTGTATTGGCGGCGATCGCGAGTCAGAGACTTAGAGATCTGGCTATTAAGCCGCCGATACTTTTGCATATCTTCGGAGGCATGCAGAAGTATATTACGCCTTTCCTGTATAAGCTCGAGGATCGGACCAGAGATTTTATGGGCTCTTTTAATTGTCATGGGCTTTAAGAACTTTAAGCTCGTTGTATGGACAGTATTCACTAACCTGTCACTAAAATTGTCCACTTCTACGCATTCTCCGAGACATTCGAAGCGGTTTCACAGTTCAAGCTAAAAGCTCACGGGGTTTCAGATTTGAACTGGCGCTGGTAGGAGCGTAGACTTCATCAATCTCGACCGTTCGAGGCTGGGACTAATATTCAATGTGCCTCTTACCATTCGGTGACCGCGGCCCGCTTTATGTGAACTGATCACAGAGACATCATTCAATATTAACCTCTTCATTGATATGATGATATCGATCTCATTTTTGGTGGCACCATCTGGACTTCTCCAGGTCCACTTACGGCATTCTCGCTTTTTGAAAAAGGAATTCATCATGAAGAGTCCTTTCTTCTCCATGAAGCTAGCCAGCAAGTGGCCCCGCGAGTTCCGATGTCCATATCCAAATTGCTCCACCCTCAGCTCATCACCGCTCGTTTACCTAGTTTCGCGTTAAAATCTCTTGAAAAACAA
Organism: Euclidia mi; assembly: GCA_944739405.2. Lineage (NCBI taxonomy): Eukaryota > Metazoa > Arthropoda > Insecta > Lepidoptera > Erebidae > Euclidia > Euclidia mi. Next base: position 74,562,716 of record OX123192.2, read on the forward strand.
CGGTGTAATGGGTTTTGAAGCTATGTATAGCCCGAGATATGTCCTCATACATAGCTTCTACATCCTCATCAGAGTGTGATGAGGGCGGAGCGTATACCTGTATGATCTTTAATGAATATTGCAACGAATCTCTGCCGGGGATTTATCGCACCCCTTGCCCCGCCGTTACCATGACTGCTATCTGAGTCAGGAATAGCGGGGCCGCCGGGGAATAGAGGCCGTTTTTTTCGCATGTGACTCATTTTTAGGACGTTTTGCTTTGATCGCCACGCTTGGCAGACGGATTGGCGATCGTAGTGGCGGTAGTCTTTGATACTTAATGCTGCTGCTTATATAGTATCTTGCCTTTTACTTTCGTCGTCTTTTCTTTTTCCTTACTTTGGGTGGTTTGACCGCCATCTTCCGGTTGACTGACTGCAATGGTGGATCCGAGGCTACTCTCATCCAGTTCCTACCCGTCAAAGGTAGTCACTCCACCTAGTCTGAGGGATAATAGCAAACTAACAAGGCAGTTATAATAATTTTATATATATGACTAATTCGTTGGTCTGCTCTGCCCTCAAATTCGGTGGAGATATTAACCCCTCGAAGCATTTTGGCCACCATCGAGGCATCTCAGAGGGAGTTACACCCGCCGTAGTCATGAGACCTTATTCGAAAGTTCACTATTGAGACTCAATGCATATATTTTTTCCTACTATTCAGTACCTATCAAAATAGTAATAGATCTGAACCGTTTTAAGTGCGAAACCTTGAAAGTATTTAAACGACAGAAGTCCGCACAAGTGTACAGTATGAGAAACATAAACTTCACAATTTATTTGCTGTACTAAGCTTATACGATGCCCATTAGTCGGACTGCTATCTGTAAATCCTGTGTAATAGTGGTAGAATTGCAGCGTTTGTGTTGAAAATTGTGCTGATTCTGTAGCACATTGCATTTAATTGTTAGCTAGCGCGTGAAAAATCGGTGTAAGAAAGTTATTATTATTATTTGCAGCTCAAGCTGTCCCACTACAGGTCGAAGCCTTCTTTGCCCTTTTTCCACCTGTCCCTATCGAGGATAATAAATAAACAGGAAAATATGGCTTTTTCGTCCACTTTTTTTAATGTCTGCCAATCCGCACTTGGCTAGCGTTGTGGATAGTTCAATATAGGAATTTAAACTTTCGTGGTCATTTAAACTTAATTTAAATTGTTTTTCGGGATATATACCACGTACCTTTGTTTGGAGTAACCGATATTTCGGCACTGTTGCAAGCGCCATGTTCACGGATGTACATACATCCGTGAACATGGCGCTTATAGGTTGTCAAAGCTAAGCACCACTTTTACAGGATGCCATTAGAAATAAACCATCGGCAGCAACAGACTCACGAGAAAAAATGTCCCGCTTAAACCATTCCGTCATTCATGCAATCATGCCTCAGACACGTTCCGTTTCTTGTCATTGACAAAGGCCAGCCTTTAGGACAAGGAATTCACTGGCATTAATCATTTTGAAAGTCGTCTCCATTCTATACCAAAGCGAGTATTCTCTGCTCTCCTGTACACCATTTGTACAGGTTCCAACCAATTTGGCTCGTTACGTTGTTAAGCGTTTAGCTAATTACTGTTTAAAATTGGATTAATTACATTCATGTGCCTCGTCGGTGAGATTGTCTGTATATCATAAAGTTTGATTGGAGGATCATATTTCAAGGCGAGGGTGATTGAATTCTCGTTGGTTTAAGATGGAGTATGACTTATTTTGTTAACTCCTATTATCTTCGTCAAAGTCTAATTATTTATTCATTTAGGCCACAATGTGACGCTTATGAACGTAAAAAGTTAATTACTTAATGATTTGATTTCATATACTGCCACGTTTGGAATGCAAGACGTAGAACCAAGAGAAAGAAAGGGCAATAAAACTCATGGTCACTCTTTTTACCATGTGGTGACGTCTGACGGAATAAAGTGTCTCTACAGCATATTTTCATTCAATGGTTGTTGTAAAAGGCGACTAAGGAAAATACATGAAGCAAATAGTATCTTTGGAAAGACACAGACAAGACAAGACAGGAACTCGACATCAACCAATGATTGATTTACAATGAACCGATTTACAATGTTATTGTGACGCATACGTACACTATGAGAGGCTGTATAATTTTTTATCTCGGCACGCCTGTGTCTCCGATGGGATAGGCAGAGGTGTAATTTTACAACCAGATTTCGGCTTATGTATTTTAGGTCCCACGTAATAGGGGACGAGCCTATTGCCATTACCGGGCACATTCCCAGACTCGGGTTTCGTACTGAGAATACGCAAAAACTCAATATCAGATTTGCTCGACCCGGAAATCGAACCCTGGATCAGCCGGGTTACATGCGCCAAATGCTTGATAGTGGTAGTGGCATTGCGCGGTGTCTACAAATGGTTATGTTTATCTATAGAGGTGAAAGAAAACTAACAATATCGACTGAGTAAAATTTGTGACATCCAAGAGTAACAAATGACTTCCACACTCCGTGATACATTATTTTAGCGACATTCCTTTTCTTATTTCTGTCTTATTGTAGTTATTTTTCGTTACATAAAACATGACACACCTTTTCAATCCACCCGTCGGATACGCCAGACTTCCTATAAAATAAATATACGTACATTTTACCCACATAAAATTTATCTATACATTCCATTGGCAGATATCCGATATTCAAAGAAGCAAATATAATTCTATAACATCGTATATCTGTAACTGTACATAACTTTGTACATCGACGTATAATTTAATAGACACTTATACATTTCCTATATTCGAAAAGTCATAAAATTTTATTCCTATGGGTTACCCCTTTTATTGGGGAAATAAGGGCAAAGAGGGTTTTAGAGTAATATTCTCAAATAAATATAAGATTTTAGTAGACAGATATAGATTTTGTGGTTTTATGCAAAAAGGAAAATAAACAGAGTACGTTTATTCTGTCCTTATCTTTATTGTATAGAAAGAAATGGAATGGAGATTTAAAAAGGTTATACCTTAGTATTGATAACGGTACAGCTATTTTAACTTTTTCCTCTTTGATATCGATTGGTTATAGATACGCAAGTACGATATTTATTTGTTGCTGTTTATGACAGGGACATGTTTTTTTAATTTATAATGACACTGTAAGAACCTTTCTTGTGTTTTAATTTATATTTAGTTTTGATCTGTGTATTCTACGGTATATTTTAGGGACGTATTCCGCGTGTTCAATTATTACAGTTGTCTGCGCTTATAACTCTTTGAATAAACAATCCAAAATTACACAAGATTTATTTTTCATTCCAGTATTGTGAAGGTAAATTCCTCTCTAGAAATTAATCTTGTATCGTCTTAGTCTTTACAAACAATTAAATACGGAACACAGTGAACACCCGGATTTAATAATCACAAAAGGCATAGAGAATCACAATAATTTGTATAGTTAATTAAAATAGCCGGAGAGCCGGAAGTCATGAGTTCGATTGCCAGTTCAAAAATTCTGTGTCTGTTTGTAATATACACCACTATTTCTTAATAAGTACAAAAATTTTAAGGACATATTAGCGAATGCATTATTATCATGTATGTGACATAAGAATTTCATAATATCTATAAATAGCCAAGTTATAATGATTTGTTTTTGTAGAAAATCTCACCAAAATCATAGACATATTTTACAATCCATTCACTACTTCATTGATAGTATTTACTTGCCGTCCTACTCTTACGCATTCTTTCCTTCGCGCTTATAATGTAGGTAGCCTTAGACAATAAAATGAAACAAAGTAATCAGTGTAGGTAGACACTTTTTTTAATTTTCTTAATTCTACCCTCTCATTCATAGTTTATCCGGGCTTAGGACCGGCAAAATTTGCCATTTTAGAAGTAATTAAATACGAAGGTATGTAATTAGAATGCAAACACATACCAAAATAAAAAAAGGTATTCTGTAATAAAAGAAAACAGTAATTTTGGCGTATTTATGAAATTAGAATCATCTGTTATTTACAAATTATTTTATCATCATCATGTCAGCCTAGAGACGACCACTGCTGGATATAGGCTTCCCTCAAGGTTCTCCACACAGACCGATTTTTACTATTTACTTAAGTAGGTATTATTTACTAAACTTACAAGTATTTCCATTGTCCTTTAAAATGTCCACCACCATTGTTGTCAATACACAGATTAGTCTTTTCACTTCGTCAAAAGCGTCCAATATGCGATGTTTTAATTGTTCTACACTAGCCGGCTTACTTTTGTACACTCACAAAATGATGTCCATGGGTACACAGCTGCACTCGCGATTCCTCCACTCAAAAAGTACGCACGAAGTATAGCTGCATACTCCCGTGATATTATGAACTGAAAAGCCATGGCGTCGGGAAAAAATTGACAAACAAATTTCAGCGAAAAAATCGATAGGTACGCTCTCGTCCGCTAGCAATTTAGCACTGTTTGTGGCATCCGAGCGCGGCGCGCGCGCAGTGGCATAGGGGGGAATTTATCAATGGAATAGTTTACAACTTATAGTACAAGAGTCGGTCATAGTCTTTGTTATGCATTAACCAATTATTACGTATTTTTGTTGACAGTTTTGAGACACTTTTGGGACTTAGTGTTTTTATTTTTTAACTACATAAATATGATCAGTTAGATACTTAGTGCCCCGTTAAATATTTGTACTAATTAAAAAATAGTGGTGTATGTATAGCATGTTTGTAGATGTGGCTCTGTTTATTTTGGGATCTGCAGGCCGTATCAGAGTTTTCCTAAAACGTTAATGTCCAACCGTGCTTGAAAGAAAACGAAAATCCTTCGGTCGCGGTTTTGGTCTCTCAGAACGAGACTCGTTAGGCCAAGTCAAAAGCAGCTTTCGGGCGGCCTATAGACTTCAATACCTAAGTAGGACACACATTCACAATCTAAATTATTTTTTATTGTATTATTTATTTTGTATATAAAGTAGGCGAAACCTCTAACAATAAACTGTATTAGGGAAGTACAATCAAACAAGTTGGCGCTGGACTAGTTTAAAAAAAACCCGTGGCTCGCTCATAGAGTCGAGGCACACTAGAAACTGGTTTTGTATACGAGTGTCAATGTGCGTGTAAAGAAGCACTGGAAGCGACGATTACGACGACGACGACGTTCTTCGACTGTACATCTATACTATATACTTGTTTGAAATAGAAATATTGTTTGTGACAAGTTAAATCGATTATATCAGTTTAGTTGCATGTTACTTTGTCTATTGAAAATTTCTGACTATGGTCACACTATGAACTATCAAATCATTCACTTTTTTTATTCATGGTCGGATCCGGTATAAAAAATGTTTTGCGCTAACGCCATCTTGTAATTTTGCGTTTTGGAATTAATTATATTGATTAACAACCTCGCAACCATCGCTATATGAATTTGTACGACGAAGTTGTGAGCGATTGATAAAGTTAGTGATATATTGAAAATCAACCCCTTGACACGCGCGTTGAATTTGTGTGATTTCGTCTCGTGAAAATACATCGCCTTTTGGAAAGCACATCCTGGTAGCTTCGCGAATCGTATTGTGATAGAAGTGAGTTTGGAACCAGTGTGAAAGCCGCTTTAGATCTATTTCCGGCATTGTGTTAAAATTTGTGAACATTGACATTTGTAACATACTGAACATTTGTGAAACTTTTGTGAATCCGTCCGCGTGTATCCTGCCCGAAAACATCATTGGAGGACCGGCTAAGTAACTATAACGATTTGCTTGTAATTTTGGCCAAAATTATGAGTGTAATCTTATAGGTCTATTCCGGAACATCACAGGAAGATATCAGGTAAATTTGCACATGTACCTATTAGTTTGATTTCACCACTGTGAAAGCACAGTACATAGGTGTTTAGATCTTTGCCCTGGGCTTAAGACTGGATGAATTAATCGCTTCCACTGCCTTCTGCAAACAACCTTTCCCGGCCTTCTAGCCCAGACTCTGAACAATACTTATTAATATTATAAAGCTGAAGAGTTTCTTTGGTTGAACGCGCAAATCTCAGGAACTTCTTTTTTATATACTCACGCCTGTATCCCCGAAGGAGTAGGCAGAGGCGTATTATTACACCCTCATATCGCCATGAATATTTAGGTCCCACGTAATAGGGGGCGAGCCTATTGCCGTTACCAGGCACCAGACTCCGTGCTGCTACTGAGAATTCAGAAAAGCCCAGTAACACTTTCGGAACTAGGAACTACTAGTTCGATTTGAATAACTCTTTTTATGTTGAATTGCCCATTTATAGATTTAGGCTATAAGTTAACATCACGCTATGAGCCACAGATGTGGAGCAGTAGCCGTAAATAGCGCGGCAGTAACCGCGGGCTCAGTTTAATACATGCCGCTACCAAAATCTTACCATATAAATCAAAACATTCACACAAAAAAAACTCATACGGGTATAAAATAACACACGAATACACACATATATCTTCTGTCCCTTTCTTTGGAGCTCATTTGGTAATGAGACACTGGAGGTTCGTGAGATAAAAGATAGCACTTTGCTTTAGTGTTTTTAAAGTTGCAATACAGTTGGATGCGATACCGATGTAAATACGGCTTTCAGAAGTATTCATTCTCTGAATAGAAAGCTGCCACGTTTTAGTTTTAAGTAAATATATCATTATTTAAACACATGGATTTATTTATTTATTGGTTGTCGTTTACTACATAGTAAACGAAAACATCTTGTAGTCTCCTACAAGTTGCGAGTTTTCCATTATGTTCCTGAAAGATATTTGAATTCTGCCATGGCTGAATGAACTTTGTGAAATGTGGTTTTCTTATATTTTTATTTTCGTGGAAGTGTGTGGCCGGCTCTGGTATTCGGAGTTCTATACTTGTCCTGAGACAAGCACTGAAATGACAGAAAACATTGATGAAAATGCTAAACTCGGTGCCTCATCCAAGTAATAACCTGAGCAGGCATTTCTTAACTTAGCCGACCTATAAGGAACGGCAAGGTATGTCACGCTATAAGCGCTACTGTGGCTTAGCCCTTCTCATAAGTAAGAAGGAGCCCGTAACAAGATAAAAATGAAAAAAAAAGAACATCTCATGAAAATGCTTTAGGAGGTAAGACATAAAATTATAACAATAGACAGATTTTTGACCTTTAGCTCGGTTCAGTTAATGTACCCTGTGGGACGACAAGATCTTATTACGGACACGAGTCTGTAGTTTCTAAGCTATTTTGTCGCCTGGATATACATAGGACAATGTTTCGAAGGCTTTTAGAAGGTAAACCAACTGGTTATATTCCGTTTGTATCCTATTGTATTGGACACGATTACCTAACTAGGAACGTACAAATAATGTTTTCAGAATTCAACTAGGTAGGACTTAAAATTCGTACAGAGCGAAACGTAGGTGTAATATTACACCTCTGCCTACCCCTATGTGGATACAGGAATGATTCTATAAAAATAAGTAAATATTGCATAAATCTACCTAACTCCCTTATATTTTTGGGCACTACCTCATTAGCCAGCAACTGCCAAACCTCAAATAAACATTCCCATAAGACGCACAAACCCCACCTCTATTCACAAATTGATACGTCGCAGCACTTGTCGTCCTACCTATTTTTATTTTCGCCCGGGAATGATTTGGGGACCCGATTTATTGCTGACCTTTAAGGTGAGCTCACTCGAAGTGACTTTTCAAGGCAAGGGATTATTTTATTACGTTCGGAAACGGGAAAAGGATTTTTGCTGTGAAGGGTCGGCTTGCAATCACACTAGAATTGTTTCTTGTAGATGGTGATGGATTTCATTTACAACTAAATGTAAAAATCTGTGGCGTGTTGGGTGTTCTTTCAAAATCCGTACAAATATTACAAACGCGAAGGTGAGTTTGTTTGTTTATTTTCCTTTCACGTCGTAACGTATGATTTTTGTGTGAGATAGTTAGGAGACAGCGATGGTCATAAGTTATTTTTATCTCGATAAAAAATATTGTGATGAGATGTGGTCTCATGCAGGCGAAGCCGCATAAAAAGTCTAGTATTCAATAAAATCAAACAGTACAATCACAGATATTGCTATAAGCGTCCATTAAAATGTGTTATGGGCTTAGCGTGCGTAGCTGAAGATGTAATTTTATATTTCAGATGTTTATTTATTTGAGGCATATTTAGAGGAAACATAAGCATTGCTAAACGAATTAAATAATAACCCAGTCAAGTGCGAGTCGAACTCGCGCACCGAGGGTTCTGTACAAACCTGTAGGTATATATCATTTTTTATTAAAAAAAATATGTGATGTAAGTAAAAATTTAGGGTTTTCAAAATGTTTCCTATGTACTATAAAACGTTGCATTACGCCAAATTTCAAGATTCTAAGATCGACTGGAAATACCCTTTAGTTTTGACTAAAGCATTTGATATGAAGTTCAATTTTATATCCCTACGGGTGCATGAAGAATGGGGTAGCACCTTTAAAATAATTAAAAATATTTTAATGATGATTTTTCCTTTATCTGTGCTATAAGAAGAGGCCTTGTATCAAATTTCAAGATTCTAAGTTCACGGGAAGTACCCTGTAGGTTTTGATTCCCTTGTGAGATTCGAAAAGTTGCGAGAATTTTCGGCATAAACAGCTGTATCTTTTGATTGCGTTGATTTAGAAGTTTGATTCTGTTACAGCTTATAGATATTATAGATTTGAGTATTTGATTGATGAATTTCAATTTAATACCTCTATGCGTTCATAAGAAAAGGGCTGGTAACTTTATTTTTTTTTATTATATGATGTTACAAAAAAATTTAGTTTTTAGCAATTTTTCCTATATCTGTGCTATAGCACAGATATAGGAAAAATGACGTTGGTTCGTACCAAATTTCAAGAATCTAAGTTTACGGGAAGTACCCTGTAGGTTTTGATTCCCTTGCCAGTAGTTGCGAGTTTGAAAATATAGTAAAACTGCTGGTTCCTTTGATTGCGTTGAGATAGAAATTTGATTTTGATACAGTTTAAAGGTATAATAAGCCCGAGTAGTTGGTGTGAATTCCATTTAATACCTTTACGCGTTCATGAGAAAATGGTAATAATTTTAATATTATTAAAAATATTTTTGTGATACGATATAACTAAAAATTTACGGTTTTCGTAATTGTTTCCTTTATGCATGCTATAAGACATTATTTCGTACCAAATTTCAAGATTATGAGTTCACGGGATTCCCTGTAGGTTTTGTGTTTCGAATATTTGCGGAAATTTGCAGCAGATACAGCTGTATCTTTTGATTGCGTTGGCCTAGAAGTTTGATTTTTTCACAGTTTCAAGGAACAGTAGATTTAATTATTTGATATAAATTTCAGTTTGATACCTCTACGCGTTTCTGAGAAAAAGGGTCTTGACAGACGGACGGACAACAAAGTAATCCTATAAGGGTTCCGTTTTTTCATTTCGAGGTTCTGAACCCTAAAAATACATCATTTAGATGCTACCCTAATTATAAAATATGCACAACATTAACATTAAAAAAAACGACGAATAGTAGATGTTGACATATGAAATATAAAATTGCAAGTGTACGGGTGTGTTTTAAATTCAAGCCACCATTTTGGGAAAAGGGGGAGTCGATAGTTTAATTTTTTATTTGGTAAACATTTTGGCGCACAGAAAATTTGCAAAAGTGACTGAATCGTTGTGCGTTGATGCCAAAAACGCCATTCGCGTTATCCCCGAAGTAATTGTTTTAAGATATATTAATATATTGTGTAATAAATTTATACAAGTATGATGAGTTATTGTACAGTGCAAGTATTTTTGGGACCATGCCCACTTTCATGAGCAATGAAAGAAATTGATATGCATCATAATGTACATTACTGTATTTTGCTATCATAGTAATAAAATGATTTATATAAAAAAGTATACACATGAGTCTCGTAGTGTAGCCTAAAAGAGAGACTAATAGACTGCCACACAGAGGATTTTGGGTTCAAATCCACGACGCGCACTACTGACTTTTTGAAGTTATATAATTTTTTTTAAAGACTCACGCCTGTATACCCGAAGGGTTAGGCAGAGGTGTACTATTACACCCACATTTCGCCATGAATTTTTAGGTCCCACGTAATAGAGGGCGAGCCTATTGCCGTTACTGGGCACATCACCAGACTACGACCTGCTACTGAGAATTCGGAAAACCCAGTAACACTTTTGCTCGACCCGGGAATCAAACCCGGAACCTCCGATCAGCATTCGCATACGCAATCCACTGGACCACGGAGGCAGTCAAGTTAATTGCGTATTAATTGGTTAATTATCTATAAAATGAAATTAAATTAATGGAATGAAATGATGTCAATGGAAATCCTCCAATGAAATGAAACCCTATGAATGAAATGAATGAAATTAAATTAAATGAAATTCTCACAGTGTCCACAGCGGAAGCTACTGACCAACAGCGGGTAGCTCATATTCGGAGGTGTGATGATCAAAGCAACGGTAGCCATTGCTTCTATTATACCAGTCTATTAAGAAATAAGCCAATTCTACAACAAATCTCGCTCTGCAGCCTCCAATAAATCCCAGAGATAATCATTAATGTCAAGATCATTTTGTTCAAGGATCAACATAAATGTTGTTCATAAAAAATATATTTTATTGTATCCTGATATAAACAGTTATTTATATACATTTTATTTGATATTTTATTACTTTTTACTACTTCCCTTTCATATTGACCTAGTTTGATGTCAGATTCATGTTCTGTTTTTTGTTAGAGATAGTTATTTGAGCTAGGGAACTATTTTATCACAATGTCAACTTTAACAGATTTTTGCTGAACAGCTTCCTTTCATTTCCTTTTCTTGCGCAAGCAATATAAACACTCTTTTGTTTACCTATCGAACTAGTCTGAATGTTTGAATTACAAAAGGAAGAAGGCAGGGCGCTCTCAAACTGGGTGGAGTGAAGATATGCGTAACGTGGCTGGCAATGGCTGGACATGGAATGACAATTCAATTTCGGTGGCATGTCATCGGATAAGTAAAGATAAGCTTGCTGATGAAACATTAATCTTTGTCTCAGGTATTAGTTTAAATATGAATTAAAAGCCAACTCAACAGATAAAGTACTAGCCAATTATGTTTTGGTCGTTGTCACGAATTGACCATGGCCACACGCACAAGGTTTCGTGCCGTATGGAAATCGAGCCCAGAACTCTTGGCGTCGTACTAAAAGGCGAACTTAAACTACTCTCGACGGCTTGCGTTAAAGTATGCTTATCACAATTCGACGGACACCGCGGTATTCTTCTATGGGCATACCTCCGAACACTTGTAAGAGGGAGTAGCGTACTCCCTCTGCCTTCCTCAAGATATAGCTAACTAGGCCGTAATTTGGTGTTCCATGGAGAAACAAAAAAAAAATTCACACTACACTATCAGAGAAGTCACTTTTAAATGGATATTTTTTATATATATTTTTTTTAGTTATTCGAATATTTCAGAACAATTTTGATGCAAAACCATCCCCTTCTTCAAAGAATATTGTCTCATACTATTTCAAGACTGAATGCTGTCTTTGATAAAGGACTATTGAATTTCTCTATATGAAAATCCTAAGAAGCTATATGCAATATGAAAAGGCATTTCATAGCCATCCGTTGTATTATTAAAATCTAGTTCCTTGAATTATGATATAGTAATTCATTCGTCCATAGATTTAGTCAACAAACCTAAGCAACAAACCAACCAAATAGATTTCATCAACTGACATTTCATCATCATATCAGCCAAACGACGTCCACTGATGGACATAGGCCTCCCCCAAGGTTCTCCACACAGACCGGTCTTGAGCCGCCCGCATCCAACCGCCTCCCGCGATCTTGACGAGATCGTCGGTCCACCTTGCGGGGGGCCTACTTCTGCTGCTTCGTCCGGTACGTGGCCGCCACTCCAGAACCTTTCTGCCCCAACGGCCATCGGTTCTTCGAGCTATGTGCCCTGCCCACTGCCACTTCAGCTTGGCTATCCGGAGAGCTATGTCGGCGACTTTGGTTCTACTGCGGATCTCCTCATTTCTGATTCGATCTCGCAGGGAAACTCCAAGCAAAGCTCTCTCGATCGCCCTCTGAGTGACCTTGAGCCTTCTGATAAGGCCCATAGTGAGCGACCACGTCTCTGATCCGTAAGTCATTACTGGCAACACACACTGGTCAAAGACTTTCGTCTTGAGACATTGCGGGATATCGGACGAGAATATATGTCGTAGCTTCCCGAACGCTGCCCAACCGAGTTGGATTCGACGATTGACCTCCTTCTCGAAGTTGGACCTACCTAATTGGACTACTTGTCCCAGGTAGATATACTTGTCGACAACTTCGAGCGTAGAGTTCCTAACCTGAATAGGAGCAGGTACAACATGGACGTTCGACATGATTTTCGTCTTGTCCATGTTCATCTTAAGACCTACTTGTTGGGAGACTCTACAGAGGCCATCGAGCAATGTGCCTAGGTCTTCCATGGTCTCAGCCATGACTACGATGTCGTCTGCGAATCGAAGGTGAGTGATGTACTCGCCGTTGATGTTGATGCCGAGTCCATTTCAGTCCAGAAGCTTGAAAACATCCTCCAGCGCAGTGGTAAACAGTTTCGGGGATATGACATCCCCCTATCTCACTCCTCGCTGGAGTTGAACAGGTTTCGAACTCTGGCCCTGGAGGCGGACTGACATAGTGGCGTTTTCATACAAACACTTCAGCACTTCGATATATCGGTAGTCAATCCGGCACCGTTGGAGAGACTGTAACACCGCCCAGGTTTCGATCGAATCGAAGGCTTTCTCATAGTCCACAAACGCCAAGCATAGGGGCTGGTTATACTCCTCGGACTTCTGTATAACCTGCCGCAGCGTATGTATGTGGTCTACGGTACTATAGCCTTTACGGAAACCGGCTTGTTCGGGAGGCTGGAAGTCGTCTAGCTTGCTCTCGAGACGATTCGTGATGACCCTCGAAAACAGTTTGTAGACGTGGCTCAGAAGTATGATGGGCCTGTAGTTCTTTAAGAGGGTTTTATCCCCTTCCTTAAAGAAAAGCACCACCACACCTCTGTGCCACGCCTGTGGCGTTATACCCTCGAGAATGACGGAATTAAATAGCATGACATTTCAATCTCAATAAAAATATTATCAAAAAGGTCTCATAGGATTAATCATCTATCTGTCCGTCTGTCTATCTGCTGACCGACGGTTACAAATAAAAAAAATTGTTGTCGGCGTACCCGACCGAAATAATATATAGGAAAGACTTGGCAAAAACTGGGGATGTTCGTTGAGTGAAAAATATTGATGTCCCTCAGGACTTAAATAAAATGAAGGTATCGTCATATTTCAGATTGCGTCGGTTGAATTTCGAATTTTCCAACGTCTTTTTTTATTCAAAATTAGTATCGTGCTCTCCAGAGATGATTAAGTTTGTAACGTCGGTTTTATTTCGAGAGATATAGCGTACGTCGTTTCAACGCAAATTTTTTTTTATTCCGCGTTTTTTTTATTCCGTTGGTTTTGAATTTTGGTGTAGCTGCATCACGTTATATTTGTGAATTTAGGTACTGATTATACAATTTTAGAGTAACGTTGAATGTTTTGTAATAAACACATTATGTGGCTTTTCTTTACCAATTCCTCTACTATGGGGGGCCTCTATTATTTCTTCACAACAATTTATTTCACACAAACCTGTGTGAAATAAATTGTTGTGAATAAGTTCTTTGTCTTTGGTGTAAAGTGAGAAAGCGGAACGAAAAAATTGGGCAAGTGCGAGTCGCACTCGCACACGAAGGGTTCCGTACCATCATCTATAAAAGAAAATCTCGTGTGTTGTATGTATCCTTAAATATTTTTTGTGTTAATACACTCCTGATTATTCTAAAGAGTTCACAAACTCTTTAGGCTGCAAAATAACTCGGTCAGTATCCATGACATAATCTACCATTATCAACCGAAAGGTCAAATGTCAAAGCCATTTGCCAATACATGTCCAATATATATCTATCTATAAACACTTTCGCATTTATTATATTATTAGAGACAATCGTTTCAGCCGTTTATGCGTAGTATATAATTATAAGTTTGTATATGAGAAAATGTAATCACCGTGGACAATATGACAATTAAGAATACGGATTGTCACCACCCCATATCATCCCATGGGTGTCGTAAGAGCCGACAGAGGGAGCATATTATGAAGAGAACAGCACTTTCAGAGAAGGAAAACTTGATACAAACCCTGTACCAACCCGTTTGGCCAGCGTGGTATAGTAGGCCAATTCCTCCTTTCAAAGGAGAGGCCTAGTCCAGTAGTGGACTGTTAAAGGCTGATGATGATGATGATGATGTGACAAAACTGACAGATAGCACATGCGAAGCATTCAATTATTACAGCGCATGCGCAAAACATACATAGAAACTTGTTTCGGCAATTGCAATGTTCTGAGTTTCGTTTGATCTGTAGTTACGATGTCACCGACATACTTTTCTAAAAATGGCTGCCAGATTCAGTTTGAATAATGTTTTTGCCCTTTTTCGTAAGGCGAGGAGCAGATCATTTAGTTCTTTTGCTAGCCGAAAAATGCATATTTATTCACACATGCAGAAAGCTTTGCGTTTGATACGGTTAACGTTTAAATATTACACGAATATATTTAAAATTCATAACCGTTTTACTTTGAAATGTTTGCACTTTTGACTGCTTTTTGTTTTTAGTGATTTGCTTTTGGAAATCAACAGTGCGTTTGAGATGCTGACCATAAATTAGAAATTCAGAGATGTTCTAATCTAATTTCTTTCAGTTTGAGGAATATGCAGTGTAAAATAATCGTCGTTTTAAAAAAATAGGAAGTAATTAGATGTATGTATATTGCATCTCTCGCAGCGCTCATAGCATAGCTTGGATTGACGTTTGGTATAACAAGCAATTTTCGCATAAGCTACCTTCTTCTTCTATACTACTATGCTTATACACATATATCAAGCGCCTTGTTATTTATTTTGGTCGGATCCCTGGGCGGCAGTGTTGGCAATGAGAAGAAGATTTTCCGATTATATATTCACTTTATCATTCCTATATAAGCGTTTGCCTTTTCAGTTACATTCGTCACATTCTATGGAAGTCCCATTTGGACTGTTGATTTCATATCATCTTTCCCATTATTCCATGGGCCACCATAATAACATAAACAAATAAATTGTACCTTTTCACGCCCAAGCCACCATTTATCATGGGAAGCGATTCTTCATACAAATGTATAATTTTTACAACTTTATGAGGCTTCTAAATGAGTTGTGTGATTTTGAAATAAAGTCATTATATATTACTCTTTGTTTGAGTTTATTTGTTTGTTTATGTTTTTTTCTGGTCAGGCTGAGTAATTAAAAAAGTGAAAAAGTTGTAGTTAGTTACAAAAAGAATAAATTGTTCATTATGGAAAATAAATGTTATTGGCGAGTTTGCCCGCGTGCTAGATAATTATCACGGCAAAAGCTAGCAAATTTTAGGTAAACTATATCGTCTCATAGAATACTCAAAACTAATAGGAATACGGCACTGCTGTCTGGTGCTAACGTTGGAAATCATGAACACAGCAACACGTCGTGACGACGTATCGCTGTGAACTGATGCGGCGACACGTCCACTGCTGCTGCTTTCTGCAGTTGGCTACGACCTCACCTTCAGAATTAATAGAGTAGATACTATAAAACAGAGTTCATATCGTTTTGTCAGTATCCATCACTTCAGCCAAGGTTTTCAATGCAGTCCAACCGCTCCCTGATTTCCTAGCAAATAGTTGATAAACTAACCAGTTATTATGTTTGGCAAAACAAAAAAAAATTGTCACAACGCCAACAAAAATAAACCATCACCAAAAGAATCGTTACAATTACCATCTCTCAAACGTTAAACAAAGAAAACTCATACGATGACATGTGTATTAATTTGACAAGGGTCACAGTGCGTGTAGATTCAATCTGTCCACGGTTTTGAAGAGCGCTCGGCTTATATTATCTTTAGTATAGCGCTTATATTATTTCAGACTTTTTGTGTTTAAACCAGTTATGTTTGGATGATCTACCAACTGGTCTGATATTGAATTAACATGGATGTAACGGTTTCATGTTACTGTGTCTATTATTTTGGGCTGGACACGAAGAGCCGAAAATCGGGCTCAGTGGCGTGCCATTGGAGAGGCCTATATCCTGCAGTGGACTATGGCTGATGATGCTGATGTCTGTGTACTTACGTTATTGGTATCTAATATTTTTATATACTAATTAAAATACATGTGCTCAAATTTAAAGAAACAGGAATTACATTTGAAATGGACTACAAAAAGCGAGGTCACAATAAGTGCCAAACATTCATTTAATAAAACACACAAGAACAGTAAAAAAGAAAATGTACACGATTTGTACTGTAAATTATTTTACCTACTAAGGTCTGACTTTTCAACCAACAGTTAAAATAAATGGATATTTTAAGAGTTACTTATATTTTTAAGACAAAACAATCCCAAATACAAAATCACCTGTTTTATTTCCACTTTAAAGAAAGTTTCAGTTCCAGAGTCATCGGCCATTAGTAATCCAAAGTATAAACCGATAAACATACAAATTACTGATTTGGACTATTACACTTCGCTCTTAAGGCGCTGTTATACCTCAGAAGCCGTGAAACACCTAATTTTTCGTCGCGCATCTAGCCATAACGGTACATATTACAAACTAGCAAAAATTAGAGCTTAAATTCAAAAGTCTGAACTAAAGACTTTTGAAAGAATTTTTCATGTACGTAAAATAGAATCACGGTAAAAAAATCACAAAATCGAGGCAGAAAATAATCTTTCGTCTCACTGTTTGCAATATTTTGATCGTAAGCTGTCATATGTTTTTTAATAATATTGTAGGAAACCTAATGAACTAAAGAATTACCTAATTTATTTTCATATTATACGGGTATATTTTGTAAAATTAAATAAAATGTGCCAAACGTCTATGATTTTGACGCTCGGTAGATCCCATCAATATCAAACGCTTCAGCAATTTAAACCTTATTAGCATAAGCGGTGTACTGAGTGTCAGTTGCTAGTTTACGCCCCGCCCAGACCTCATCATTCGGCTATGAGCCCTGTGAGAGATAGGTCATGTCGCTTGCGTCTCCGCTGCACGAAATTTTACGTAAACCTGTTTGTTATTAAAATACGCCGATTTGAGTTCGTAATTTCATGTTTTATGTTATAGACTGAATACTTTGAATCAAATAGGCTTTTCATGTAACTATGGGCACATATAATTAGGACCTAAGTTTATACTCTTGTTGCGTTTAATGTGTTATTGTTTCTGTGCTTATAAATATATAATTAGAAGAATAAAATATGGACAATTAGAGAAATGAAGTTCTACGAAGGATTTATACAAGGAAGCGTCGTAATAAAATATAAATTCATCCATGGCCAAGTGATTATGAAATATGTAACATTTTTACACAAATTATTTTCATAAGAGTCTTTTATGACTAACTATGTTACTTATATATTATCGATTATGCATAATATAATTATATAAATTATTCTCACAATACATAGCTGCCACAGTTTTCAATTTTTGAAAGAGTAATAACATAAAATCGAATCATTTTATGTACCTATATTTCAAATTCATTAGCTTGTCAGAGCGCCTGGAGCGCTAAGGTGCCGCCACGGCGAACAATAATGATGACAGCGCTAATATGGCGCTCCGCAATCCGCACACAAGAGGTAACGAATGTAGTATTATTGTGTTTTGAACATAAACCTTTTTAGGTACATCGGGTAAAACTTTGATTATTCATAAACTATTAGGTATGTCTCAGTACATCTAATATCTTTTTAATTTCTAAAATCAATCATTTATAAGTAAGAAGGTAACTTCTCTGTTTGCTATAACACAAGATATAGTATTTTTTTAATAATAAAGTACGCAACTAAATATCATTATTGTAATTACAGTGAAGTTAAAGATAACAGTTCTGCAACGTCTTACACACATTTGACTTCAGTCATTCCTAACACGATCTGTTCAAGAGCTAGCCAAGAAATGCCAAACAATTTTTTTAACAAATTTGACTCAAATTCCGTAGTGATAAGCAAAAATTACAAGAGGGATAGCAGTGACTGGTTCGAATTGCGTAAGAATATGTTGACAGATTGAAATTTTTGTATAGTGGTAAAAAGAAGAGATAACAGCAGTAAAGCCAACTTAGTAAAAAATATTTTGTACAAATAAAATATTTGCAATGTAAAATCAGTTGCGCATGGAATCTAAAATGAACAACAGCCAGTTGTGTTTTGCAACAACTGGCGAAGCAAAAAAATGTAACAATCGAGCCTTGTGAATTATTCGATTATTGGTGCCACGCCAGATGGATTAATAGGTCCAAACACGATTGTGGAAATTTAATGTTCTAAAGTTGCCTATAAGAATGGCCTGGAGAATAGTATAAGAGCAAATAAAATACAAATATGGAAACATGATAAAAAAGTGAACTGACTAGTCTAAACAAATATTGTAATTGTTATTACCAAATTCAGGGGCAACGCCACGTTACACGCAAACAAAAGTGTTTATTTGCTGTGTGGAGTGGCGAAAGTATACCACTAAAAATTTAAATTATAGAAAGAGATGATGTTTTCTGGGAGAAGCTTGTGGCGTTTTATATGAATTGGCAGTTGCCTGAAATTATTGATTCTCGTCAAACTCAAGGGATGGCATTGCGAGATCACGGAGAGGAAAATGTTTCATCAGTGCTTGAAATTTCTACAATAGCAAGCCGTAAAAGGAAAGTAAATGAAACTGTGCCTCGTGAACAACAGCAAATAATAAGTATTGAAGCCTTACCACCTCACACACTGCCTTTAACATTCGATGAGAATAAAGAAAACCTGCCGGGTTGTAGCAGACAGCTAACTTTTGATGAGCTGTAAACTCTGTATTTCGTTAAAAAATTATAGATGAATATAAATAAATATCTTTTAATATTTATTTTCTTTGAAACAACACATATTTGAAGCGAAAGAATTTTTTTATATTTTTCCATACAAACATGTATGACGAGAGCTAACGAAAAAGCAGTAACTCAAATTCTAATTCTATAATTATCTAAGCGACATAGCAGTATCTCATGAATAAGGTATATCCACATATATTTTTGATGTTTCATCTATTTTGAAAAATAATAATGGGTTGGGTTTCGAAACGAGTCGCCTGAATTTGAGGGTGTTGGTAGTGTAGGGGGCTTAAGGTAGTTCGTTTTAATCCCCTAAAAGCAATTTTGGCTGCCGGAGTTGCGTCTAAATATTTTTAAATAATTACCAAAATTTCATAAATACTTCGGCAATTATGCAAAACGGAACATAGTTTTTATACTTTAGTACAGTTTTACAAATGTAATTTTTAGGTTTTATGTGAAAAACGTGAAACGAAACGCAAAACTGCCATCTTGGAATGATCATATTGACAGCTAATTTCAAATTTGTGCGTCATTGCTTTCGAGTGCCTTGGGTTAGGTGCGACTGTAATAAGTAAATAAATAGGTTACGTTAGATTCTCTTTTGACCCTTAATCCGAAAATAGGAGCCCTTCGCAGGGCTCCGACAACCTTAGTTTATTAAACTAGTGTGATGAATGTGGAAGTTGGCAGTGCCATACACACCGATGTTTGGAGATTTTTTTTTTCAGAGGGAATCAAGTATTTCCGGCAAGTGAAAATGGTGAGAGGGGTTTCAAGACCTCCCCTGCTCCCTCTCCAATCACTCACAACCCCTAAAAACGGCGACGTATTTCGAAACCTTTGCCATAATAATTATACCTATAATAACAATAAACATCCATAAATAAATAAAATAAATCAACTTTCACTAAACTTCAATTATCTCGTAACCCGCTTTAGTTGAGATACGGCTTTTGCGCTTAGTAGAGCAGTATTGTGTTTTTTAGGGTACCGTAGCCAAAAATTGTAAAAAACGGAACCCTTATAGATTCGCAATGTCTGTCTGTCTGTCCGCCCGTATGTCACAGCCAATTTATTGCAAAACAGATTTGAAAACTGGCAGGAATGGAATTAGATGTAGGTATTCTATGAACTGCTTCACTATTTTTATACAAAAACAAAACAAACATAATAATGGCCTCTACATACATTTAACTGACTTAATTATTTTTATCATCTTACGGCACGTAGGTATTTACCTACTTTCGTTAACATTTAATACCTATAACGTCTAATGTAAACCAGTTTTGCTCATGGCTGCACTGAGAACAAAAATTGCGCTATGCCTATATTGCACAAACAGATTGATGTATGTAATATAAATTTTAATATCAGTATCTCAATTCAATATGCTAAAACGTTTTGCTTGCGATTTTGAAATATTGGAATACGGATGTCGCCAGAATACGGCCGCACGCGACGAGAATGAAGGGGGGCGCCCCGCAGTAGACGGAGCTAAGCTCCCTTCACCTCCCCTGCTTCACCCCCTCATTTACCAAAACAGTCGCTTAAGACAGCGCCTTAAGACCGGCCCAACAAAACACTTGAAATCTATTGAAGTATATTGTGGAATAAAACAAGAAAATTCACAACAGTTCTTGTGAAGCGCTCCCAGAACGTAATTCAATATTTGAGTTTGTCTAGTTATATTCGGCATTCATTTGTTTTAGAGATATTTTCGTGAATTGTGAGAACTGGGGATTAATTTGGTGATTGTGTAATAGTGTCAAATTTATAAGGTGTCCGGAGAGCACCAGAGTAATTATAGCTTTTTGGAAACAGTAATATACTGCCTCCGTGGTCCAGTGGATAGCGTATGCGACTGCTGATCGGAGGTCTCAGTTTCGATTCCCGGGTCGGGCAAAAGTATTACTGGGTTTTTTCGAATTCTCAGTAGCAGCACGGATTCTGGTTATGTGCCCGGTAACGGCAATAGGCTCGCCCCCTATTACGTAGGACCTAAAATTCATCGCGAAATGGTGGTGTAATATTACACCTCTGCCTACCCCTTAGGGCGTGAGTCAATAAAAAAAAATATACCGCAAAGCAGAAGATTTCGACTTGACTTTTAAACAATGTGAGCCGTTAAATCTTTCTGTGATGAGCACGATTTTTTGTTCTTTGCCTTGATGTTTTTTATCTATGATATGCACATGTAGAATAGGGTGGTCGGGTTGCAATTCCAAGGTCGGCCAGAAGCGTTACTGGGTTTTTCCGAATTCTCAGTAGCAGCACGGAGTCTGTCAATAGGCTCGTCCCATATTACGGATCTACAAATTCAAAACTATCTTATCCCTACCTACACCGTCGGAGATTAAAGCGTGGACTATAAAAAAAGCTTTATCAGTTGCCTGGTTGCCTTAGCTCTGCTTGGTAATGGATCAAATGGACTGTGAATGAGATGTCCCAATAATATTGTTAGAAGAAATTCCATAAAAATCTAATGCATGAGGTTGAGTTGTTTTGCTTGCATGGCATGCTATCATCATCAACATCAATCAGCCTTTCGCAGTCGACTGTTGGACATATGCGTCTTTTAATTATTAGCGTCACAATGCCACTGTGAAGCAATAGTAGTATTTGGCCTATTATTCTCTGTTGGCCAGACAAGTTTGCATAGGGCTTTCCGTCCCTTACGCATGATACTAATTGCTTCGAATATTTTCTTTAGTTACGTTTTACGATACTTAGTATTCTTAATTCCACGTGTAGGAATACGAAGTGTGGATACGTGGATACAAAGATTAATTTGAAATAACATCAACAATGCAAAAGGAATAAATGTACTAGTTAAAACCGAAGTCACGATTATTTTATTCTGCGTTCGTTTCAACTTCTGTCCCTTTATACTTCTCAAACTAAATAAGTTATACTAGGTCCACAAGTTATTTTGTAATGTAGATTTTAAACTAAAAAGCTGCTGTAGTTTCGGGGCAATTTAATTTAAGTATTAGAAGAGACTTTGAGGCAACCCACTGTCTAGCAAATTTAGATGCACCCAGCTTATGAGAGGATCTATAGTTTACCATGAAATCGCTGAAATTATTCTAAAAATATAGTACATTTTTGACACTGAAAATATTGGTTATAATAATACCCACAAGCAAAATCGTGGTCTCAATTAAGTTACTAAAATGGCTTTCTGAGTATGCGTGTGGGCTGAAAGCCCACATCCCATCTTTTAGTTTAAGTTACTGTAAACCTTAGAGGAAAGTCCAAAACTTTTGTTTAACACATATCGGAGTTTGTAAGGATACAAATCATACTGTAACATAGACATTGTGACGCATCATAGTAGAGTGTAATATGTGTCGCATTGACGGTCGAGTCGATACCAAAGTCCACCACGCTGGCGAAGTGCAGGTTGGCAGACTTGGGCGGGTGATCGGTGATGGAGAGTACCCATTAGGATTTTCCAGGCAAAAATGTCAGTAATATCCGCAATATAATTTATAAAATACAATCGCAAAATATCAGCATATGATATTTCAAATTATTGCTACCCAGGTTAACTGAGTAAAAGCATCGACGTATAAAAAAAAAATACATTGATGTATGAATACAATTTTATTATTGAACAGGAAAAATTTACTCTTTGTATATTATTATATTATAGTTTCTTTGTAGTGTTGAGATGTTTATTGAATAAGCTGTTTTACGTTTCTGCATTATATATATTTTTTTTTAATACCACAAGTGGTTAAAACACTTTCTCAACGAGAGTTATTTAACCCGCGGTCCCGCCCCGCACGCGCACGAACGATTTTTAGGGATTTTTTTAACTTTTCATAACATCATAACTATTTGATATTTTGATTAGCAGTTTTTTTACATATATTATAGATACACTTAGGAACGTGAACTTATTAGGAACGTGAATTTCAAATAAACAGTATAGGAATGGGCGTCGTCGTGAAGACGTGATCCGCCAATTACATTACTTTGAACTTTGTCTGGATGGGCATCCTGCGCAGAACTTTGTCTCTTTGACTCGGCCTGTAAGAGTTTATTTTGCTCGAGTAGAACTTTTATTCTGTTTTCTAAGATATCCACTTTGTTCGCTTTCTCTTGAACTACCTCCATGACCTTTCGTATGATTTGTAATTCATTTTCTGTTTTTATAAATCTTGTCTGGAGCAGCGCATACTGTTTCATTTGTTCAACCAGCCGTGACAATATTTCCATCCGAAATTCCCGAAGTTCATTTTGAGACGTATTTTCATATTCCGAATCGCTCTCTTTCAAATAGCGACGACTACCTCGTTCGGTGTTTACATAGCAGCCACTCGCGCTAGGCGTAAGCGTTTTACTCATAGTAATACTTTCTTTGACTGGGGTATCAGTATTGTCACTTTTAGGAATGGTACGTACACATTCTGGACATATCCAATTCTTCTTATATTCTTGTGTAAGTGCCTCAAGTTTCGCCGCTGTCATACCCAGACATTTTATATGGTATAGTTTTCTGCACGTTTCTTGCGAACACTCCATATATACAATTTCTTTAATAGCGGCATTGCAGCCGTCACATTTCATAGTTTATCGAAAACGCAATTTAATGGTTGAGCACAACAATATACACACGTCCACTCAGTACGACGGTAGAGAGAGTTTTTTTTTTAGAGATTATTCTTGTAAACGTGGTTGTGAGTGTTGGTGTGGTTTTTTTGTTATAACATGTTGCGTGGCGTATGCGTAAGTGTGTATGTGTTTTGAAGCTGTGTGTGAGAGGTTCAATGAAGGATTTTTATATTTATTTATTTAAAGACTCACGCCCGAAGGGGTAGGCAGAGGTGTGATTACACCCGCATTTCGCCATGAATTTTTAGGTCCCACGTAATAGGGGGCGAGCCTATTGCCGTACCGGGCACATTACCAGACTCCGTGCTGCTACTGAGAATTTCCTAACGGAAAAAGCTAATAACACTTTGCCCGACCCGGGAATCGAACCCGAAACTCCCAATCCCACGCGCACATTTGTGCCGCGAGACCAACGAGGCAGGCTTTTTATATGATGAGATGAAATTTAAAACTTCAGTATAAAATGTTATTTTATATGTTAAGAGAACTACAAGTGACTGTTTGTTTGCGTCGCCGCCACTCACCACGCGGCTCGCCGCTACTAGTTGCGTAGCGCGTAGGTACGAGTTTCGTAGCGCTGAAGGGTGTAGCCTGCTTGTCAGTAGTCATTACTACTTCCTACGAATCATACTACGCATAGCTACGCATTGCATACTCGTCGCTCACGTAATGAAAACCCGGCAAACATTATTCTGCGAAACAAAAAAAAATGAAATGCGAAAAGTGGAGAAAATATAAATATCTGTATAGTGGTACAAAATATACTACACGACCTACTGTCATAATTACCAAATATAGCTACACAGTTTCATAAAAATCGGGTGAGGTGTTTTGAAGGAGTACGACCACATTCCCCGTGACACGATATTTTGATATAAATGGAAACAAGTAATCCGACAAGCACCGTAAAGCCAAAACTATGGGCCATAAGAAACTGAAATTTGGCATGTGCCTAGGGAACCGTAGAGGTAAACTAAGGAGGGATTTCCTGAAGTTTTCACGAGATCGGGAAGAAATGGTTAATAAAAAATAAACTGTGTGGGTGTAGCTGCCAGAATTCTCTACTGTGTTATGTTAATAATAATTGAGTAGACAATGACATGTTACTAATTACTAGCTTCTGCATACATACAGTTATAACAAATACGAGAAATAAAAAGATATTTTAGAGCAAATAAAAATACGCGAAAAATAGAAGCCGAATGATTAATTGATGATGATGAACACACGTGCTTTGCTTCGCATAAAAATACCTTTTAAGACGTAAAAACATAAAATTTATCTCAATATAAAGTTTTTTCAAAGTCTCTAAAACAAAGTCTGGCCACAAAAACGGATAGAGGACAAAAGATCTGTGACAAAGTGACCGGGCCAATTAACTTATATACGGATTAAAACCATTTTTATTAACATTTAATATAAGCCTTTTGGTAATTACGATCTGCTGTTCGATTTTTTATTTTTACATTTTGATTATTTCGAGTACTTTGTATTATAAAGGGTTTTTTCTTATCATCTAGTATTTTTTTGTCCGTTTTGTTATTATATAAACAACAGTTTAACAATACATGTATTTTATATTTGTGACACATAAAAACATTTCCTTACGAATTAGTAAGGAAATGGTTTTAGCCATATAGCCTCTATGAAATTTCAAAGAGGCTTGTAAATCATGTATAGTCTAATATACTATACAATTAACTTAAAATCATGTATATTTACTACCCAACTAAGATAAACAAAGACAAAACCTTCAGCTATTATTAATCGTTCACCAAAAAAGTACAAAGCGTACACATACCTATTTGCCAGATAAGGCACAGTTTTTTTTCACTTCGACACGTCAAGAGCGTTCGTTAGATGGAAAATGGAGTGATATCGCGACATCGACTTTGAGTTGACGGTTGAGCGAAAATTATTGGAAGATTTGGATAATGAGTTTCTGCGAAAATATTTTGTGGCCTGATAAATGTTTTTGTAATATTTGAAGATAAGTCTTTAGTGTTATGGAATCGTAATTTTTTCTTAGAAAATGTTTCGGTTTTATATCATTTTGACGCGTTCTCTCGTACGTTCTAATGTTTTGTTGTGTAGTTATGGATTTGAAAATAAAATGATTGTAGATAAACAATAAATAGCAATAATCCATGAATTAGGCTATTGTCAAAATGTTCAAGGGAACGCCTCGTAACAACTGTCAAAGATCTTCATAAGAGCCCAGACTGACGGCTTGCGTACTTTCCGAGGACACGGGACAAAGACAAAGTAATTTTAATACGCACATAACTGTAGAAGCCAGTCAAAAAGGTTTTGAATCTGAAAACCTCTGCGTAGCAGTCTATCGGTACCTCCGGGTATGCCTATATTGCCTTTTCAAGTTATTTTGTTCTGTATCACAAATATAGCAAATTACTGATTAACCAAATGAGCCGATGTACGAGGGGAGTTCAATGTATTCTCGGTATCGAGGTGATATACTAATGATAAGGGTAATTTAATTATCTCATTAGTTAATGACACTCTTTGAGGGTATAAATACAAAATTTCATTTAATTGCCACCATTAGTATTCAAGATATCATAGCGAAAAGACAACTATGATGACTGATTCGACAATTATGAAAAAAATCGAGCATCGGGCAGTGATAAAATTCCTCACAAAACAAGGAAAAACTCGAAAAATTATCCATGAAGAAATGGTGGCTGTTTACCAAGATTCTGCGCCTTCATTATCTACAATTCAGAAGTGGTCAAGTGAATTCAAACGGGGTAGAGAGAGCATTGAAGACGACCCCCGCGCTGGTGGGCCAATTTGTGCCGCTACTGAAGAAAACGTCAAATTAGTCGAAAAACTTGTACTTGAAGATGCCCATGTAAGAGTGAAAACATTAGCAGAAATGACTAAGCTATCCGTGGGTACCATTCACACAATCCTTCATGAGCGCCTGAATTTGTCAAAGGTCAGTGCAAGATGGGTGCCGCGAATGCTCACCGCGCTACAGAAACAAGTGCGAGTTGACTGTTGTAAGGAGTTTTTGGACCTCTGTGGTGAAAATCCGCAAAGTATTTTCGATCGGATTGTTACTGGTGATGAAACGTGGGTTCATCTCTATGACCCTGAGAGCAAGCAAGAGTCTATGCAGTGGCACAAAAAAGGATCAGACCCGCCGAAGAAGTTCAAAGTCACTCCGTCCGCAGGAAAGCTCATGGCCACGGTGTTTTGAGATTCTAAGGGAATCTTGCTAATCGAGTACACAAAAAAAGGTCAAAGTATTACTGCTGCATCATACGCAACCATTTAAAGGAGGCAATTAAAGAAAAAAGACGTGGAAAATTAACCGCAGGTGTGTTGCTGCTTCACGACAACGCGCCGGTTCAGAAGGCGCGCCTTGCCCAGGCTGCTGTGCGGGAGTACGGATTTGAAGAAATCAATCATCCACCCTACAGTCCGGACCTGGCCCCTAGTGATTATTATCTATTCCCTAATCTTAAAAAAGACCTTCGTGGAAAGCATTTTTCGGACGATGAAGAGTTGAAGGGAGCAATAAACGAACATTTTTCGGGCCATGAAGAAAAATATTTTTCAGAGGGAATTGAAAAGTTACTTTCACGAACAAATAAATGTATTGAGATGTTAGGGGAGTATATTGAAAAATAAAATGTATTCAGAATTTTCCGCCTTTTCCTTCATACGTATACCGAGAATACATTGAACTCCCCTCGTATGTATCAATTTTATGCTGAACAGTTCGTTTTTTTGAATGAGAGCGCTTATCTCAGGAACTACTGTCCCGATTTGGATAATAATTTGTGTTGGATGGTCCATTTGTCGAGGAAGGCTGTGGGCCATATAACTTTACGCTATGAGCCACGGGTGCAGCGCAGTAGCCCTAACTAACACGGATGTAACCGCGGGCTCGCATCGCTTTAAATTGGGAAGCTCAAAGTTAGTAAAGACAATCGGAGGTCATTCCAAATGAGTCCATTGACAAAAACCATATTCAAGTTGATGCCCTAAGTAACAATAGTATTCTCGGTATCTTCCATATAAAAATGATTACTAGGTATATAAAATGAACTCGGCACACATCTTAAACATTGTCATTTCTTAAAATTGGTCGCGGTTATCGCCGGGTAAATGTATAAATTTTTTATTGTCCGCCATTTTGGATCCAAAGAACAGAGCTCATTAATATTTTACTCGGCCTTTTTATAGCAATTAACATTTTGAAGATAGTCGTCACGTTTCCAACGTCATATGGTGGGGCTGTAATTGTATGACTAAGGGTCTAAGTCCATTGCCGCGACAGAAAATGAGCGTACAGACTAATATTAGAAATGGCAATGTGTGTATATGTTTATGTTTTTACGTCAAAACGGCTGAAACAAATTGATGATATAGAATATTATGTTAGATTTGGCCTAGCAGAAGGTCATAGGCTACCTTTTTTGCAAGAATAATACTCGAAGAAAGTGGGATAAAGAGTTAAAGTTACTAAAGACAAATATATTTTTTTATAAGTAGGTACGATTGAAAATTTACCAATTCTTATACGATTTCTTTTTAAATATTAGAATTCGTTCTTTGACATAGACGGTGCGGGAAAGGGTAGTTTTAATTGGGGGTTTTACTATATTAAACAATGTGTATTACCTTAAAGTATTCACCTAAATGACAAAATAGCTTGCAATGAGCAAGTTCATTCCAATCTAATTTCAATAATTTTTTAGGTTAATAAGCTACGTAGCTCTCCGGAATTGTCTTCGCATACCGCATAAGTGGGTTGCGACCTTACACGTCATCACGTTTCGACTCGTAAAAATATGGATCCGTAATATGTTGCCGACATCCACATTATATTTTTGTCAAAAGGCTGTTTGGAAGGGTGAAGGAACACGTTTCGTATTGTCAGTGTATTTATGTAGAGCTAAAATAATATTCGACGGTTTGTTTAGGATATGTATGCTAAAGTAACTGTTCTAGTTTTGTATTGGTGTTTATTCTATTGTATAATAAGGCTTGTGTTTGGCATGTTTATAAGATAAGTATATTTCTTTGAAATTGTATCACTTGTAAGCTAGAAAAACTTTAAGGAAATTATTGTTTTCAGTTAATCTCAGTAGTAAGATTTTTTTCTTACCAATGGTATCTCCATCCAAAGGTTGCCTGGTAGAAATCACTTTCAGCAATAAGACCGCCCTTTGTACTCTACTTAGTTAAAAGATTTCTAATAATGTTTTTAATGTGTACAATAAAGTGTAAATAAATAAGATGTGCAAAAAAATATTTCTCAAAACAAATATTATAATTTTTGAACGTAAATCTGAATGAAGTTAAAAACAAACCGAAATTTATTTTCTAGAAATATTATGTCATAGATCATCCTCCTACCGTTATCCCAGTAGCAACCTGGTGTCCGCTTACTTAACTAGTCTAACTACTTGATTTGCCTTAATTAATACTAGCTTTTCCAAAGAGCTACTGCCTGTCTGACCTTTGCAACACAAAGAGAGAGTGTGCCCAGAAATGAAAAGGCTCTTAGACTGACTCAAGCTATTTCACTTTATTGTTCATATCATCATTTACGTTCTTGCTAAATTAACTGTACAAGAGTCGTATGATTTTGAAGACTATACAGATTGCCTCATTTACCAAACTATTGCGACCGGTACTCAAACCATGCTATGATCGTAACTGCTTCAGATACATCCAGGAAACCTTAGTAGATCTACATACACGAAGACCGATGAAAATGAGTTCCAATACAAAATGTACAAAAGCACAAGTGGTTAAATTGAAGCCGTACTATGATATTTTCTCCTTCTGCACAGTATCCGCTGCCTATGATAAATAGATCACGGGTCGCTAGTCCAGCCTGAAGCTGGTATTACCATTTGTTCACGAGATTGCCTGACCCGGAAATCGAGCTAGGGACCTCCTGGTCAGCAGACGCATACGCTAACCACTGGACCCTGGAGGCATTCGTAGTATTGGAATATTTGTTGTGTGATATTCAGTAGTTGAATCGAATTTGGTAGTAAATGGTCTTAGGGCTTCAAGAATTTTGATTTTATGTAATTTGGTCACTGTAGTGTCTAGGCTACCCGTACTAACCATGACTAATACACCTCTACAGCCTTTACAATTCAATGTAGCAGAACTTAAGCCGCTCCTAACCTGCTTTACGGTAGTTATATGTAGCTATACTATACCATGCTAGCCAGACGGATTGTATGAACCCGTGTTTGATGTCGAATGTTCCACCTCTTCGCAAAGATACTATTTGCCTTGGCGTATTTTCCTTAGACACCTCTAACTACGAACACGGATGAAATAGGGTAGTGAGGTTTTTTATCCATAACGCTGATAGTACACTTACGCGTTCGCATGCTCCTGCGAAACTATTGCGGTGACGAAACATGTGCGAAACTGTCAAAATAACAAGAAAACTTGACGTCAAAACGTCTGCGTCTGGTGTATCGACAATTTCGCAGTTATCTGCGGAACAGTAGTGACAAGGATGCAATTCATTAATCTTCCTGTGTAATAGTGTGAGACATAGCATATACAAAACGTTTGAAAGAAAAGAAAAGAAAGAAAGAAAATACGTTTATTGTTGCAGTATGAATCAAGTTTACAAAAGTTATATAAAATACATATTATGGTAAATATCTTAAAACTAATATATATACATATTATAATCTACCTTTATATAATAAAAAAGACTAACTGCAACAACAAGGCCCCACTCAGCTTAATGCAGTACAGTGACTTATGCCACTAGACTGCGCTGATTTTCAGTGAAGACCTTTCAGCTGATCCACGGATAACAAGCCAACAATACATTAAATATGTATTCCCGGGTAACATGAATGGAAGTGGTAAAAAAAAAACACAATAAACTTAACTAAACTCCTATAACTATACTAGCCACTGCGTCATGCGAGATAGGGCCGCGATAATAACAAAACTGATTTGTTGATAAACAAATGTTCCACAATAAAAAAAAAGTATATTTATATACCATTATTGGCATTTCTATAGCAATATACAGGTCCGTATAGTCGCACTGTGTCTGGTTATATTATTATAAAAAAAGAAACATTGTAAGTAGACGAATATCACATAAGCAATATAATATCTTAATATTATGTCTTAATATTATATCTTTATTTATCTTTATTATCCGAATATTATATCTTATAGATTCCACTGTAGAATTTGTAGCATGTAGCAAACTAGATGTTGAAACCTGATAAACATACATATTAACAAGAAGGCAGGTAACATAATAAAAATAATGAATAAATGATAGTACGACTTCTGGGCCGTGCTGCCACAGCTGCTGAGAAGGTCAGTTAGAAATTGTTTAAATGTAAAAGAGGTTTTGATTGTCTATTTGATCTTGTAATAATTGTCTTTTCAAGTGAAATTTAAAATTATGTTTTGTTTTTAGAAAACGCATAGGAGGCGGTATATTATTCCAGCCGCGTGTGGCGGCGTATTTAAAGCATCCCCGAAATGCTGTAGTTTTGTAATGAGGCATTATGAGCGGATTGGAAGAGGAACGAGCAGAGTAACTGTAGTGATCCTGACGCCATCCTAGCTTTTCATAAAGATACTGAGGCTTTAGGGTCTTAATAACGCCAAATAGCATGGTAGCTAGATGGAGTCTCCGTCGCACTACCATTCTCAAAATTTTATGGTCATTTAAAAACGGAGTGATGCGGTGCCTACGTGGTATGTTAAAACAAAAGCGAGCGCATGCGTTTTGTGCTCGCTGAATTAGATGCTCAGATCGGCTTAAAAGACACGGACCGTACACTACATCGCAGTAATTAAGGCGCTGTCCTAAGCGACTATTTTGCTAAATGAGGGGGTGAAGCAGGGGAGGTGAAGGGAGCTTAGCTCCGTCTACTGCGGGGCGCCCCCCTTCATTCTTGTCGCGTGCGGCCGTATTCTGGCGACATCCGTATTCCAATATTTCAAAATCGCAAGCAAAACGTTTTAGCATATTGAATTGAGATACTGATATTAAAATTTATATTACATACATCAATCTGTTTGTACAATATAGGCATAGCGCAATTTTTGTTCTCAGTGCAGCCATGAGCAAAACTGGTTTACATTAGACCTTATAGGTATTAAATGTTGACGAAAGTAGGTAAATACCTACGTGCCGTAAGATGATAAAAATAATTAAGGCAGTTCCATGTATGGAGAGGACATTATTATGTTTGTTTTGTTTTTGTATAAAAATAGTGAAGCAGTTCATAGAATACCTACATCTTATTCCATTCCTGCCAGTTTTTAAATCTGTTTTGCAATAAATTGGCTGTGACATACGGGTGGACAGACAGACAGACATTGCGAAACTATAAGGGTTCCGTTTTTACAATTTTTGGCTACGGTACCCTAAAAAACACAATACTGCTCTACTAAGCGCAAAAGCCGTATCTCAACTAAAGCGAGTTACGAGATAATTGAAGTTAAGTAAAAGTTGATTTCTTTTATTTATTTATGGATGTTTATTGTTATTATAGGTATAATTATTATGGCAAAGGTTTTGAAATACGTCACCGTTTTAAGGGGTTGTGAGTGATTGGAGAGGGAGCAGGGGAGGTCTTGAAACCCCCCTCACCATTTTCACTTGCCGGAAATACTTGGATTCCTCTGAAAAAAAAATCTCCAAACATCGGTGTGTATGGCACTGCCAACTTCCACATTCATCACACTAGTTTAATAAACTAAGGTTGTCGGAGCCCTGCGAAGGGCTCCTATTTTCGGATTAATTGTCAAAAGAGAACCTAACATAACCTATTTATTTACTTATTACAATCGCACCTAACCCAAGGCACTCGAAAGCAATGACGCACAAATTTGACATTAGCTGTCAATATGATCATTCCAAGATGGCAGTTTTGCGTTTCGTTTCACGTTTTTCACATAAAACCTAAAAATTACATTTGTAAAACTGTACTAAAGTATAAAAACTATGTTCCATTTTGCATAATTGCCGAAGTATTTATGAAATTTTGGAAATTGTTTAAAAATATTTAGACGCAACTGCGGCAGCCAAAATTACTTTTAGGGGATTAAAATGAACTACCAATACCCTCAAATTCAGGCGACTCATTTCGAAACCCAACCCATTATTATTTTTCAAAATAGATGAAACATCAAAAATATATATGGATATACCTTATTCATGAGATACTGCTATGTCGCTTAGAAAATTATAGAATTAGAATTTGAGTTACTGCTTTTTGGTTAGCTCTCGTCATACATGTTTGTATGGAAAAATATTAAAAAAATCGTTCGCTTCAAATATGTGTTGTTTCAAAGAAAATAAATATTAAAAGATATTTATTTATATTCATTTATAATTTATTAACGAAATACAGAGTTTACAGCTCATCAAAAGTTAGCTGTCTGCTACAACCCGGCAGGTTTTCTTTATTCTCATCGAATGTTAAAGGCAGTGTGTGAGGTGATAAGGCTTCAATACTTATTATTTGCTGTTGCTCACGAGGCACAGTTTCATTTACTTTCCTTTTACGGCTTGGTATTGTAGAAATTTCAAGCACTGATGAAACATTTTCCTCTCCGTGATCTCGCAATGCCATCCCTTGAGCTTGACGAGAATCAACAATTTCAGGCAACTGCCAATTCATATAAAACGCCACTAGCTTCTCCCAGAAAACATCATCTCTTTCTATAATTTCTATTTTTAGTGGTATACTTTCGCCACTCCACACAGAAAATAAACACTTTTGTTTGCTTGTAACGTGGCGTTGCCCCTGAATTTGGTAATAACAATTACAATATTTGTTTAGACTAGTCAGTTCACTTTTTTATCATGTTTCCATATTTGTATTTTATTTGTTCTTATACTATTCTCCAGGCCATTCTTATAGGCAACTTTAGAACATTAAATTTCCACAATCGTGTTTGGACCTATTAATCTATCTGGCGTGGCACCAATAATCGAATAATCCACAAGGCTCGATTGTTACATTTTCTTGTTTCGCCAGTTGTTGCAAAGCCAGTTGTTCATTTTAGATTCCATGCGCAACTGATTTTACATTGCAAATATTTTATTTGTACAAAATATTTTTTACTAAGTTGGTTTTACTGCTGTTATCTCTTCTTTTTACCACTATACAAAAATTTCAATCTGTCAACATATTCTTACGCAATTCGAACCAGTCACTGCTATCCCTCTTGTAATTTTTGCTTATCACTACGGAATTTGAGTCAAATTTGTTAAAAAATTGTTTGGCATTTCTTGGCTAGCTCTTGAACAGATCGTGTTAGGAATGACTGAAGTCAAATGTGTGTAAGACGTTGTAGAACTGTTATCTTTAACTTCACTGTAATTACAATAATGATAATTAGTTACGTACTTTATTATTAAAAAATACTATATCTTGTGTTATAGCAAACAGAGAAGTCACCTTCTTACTTATAAATGATTGATTTTAGAAATTAAAAAGATATTAGATATACTGAGACATACCTAATAGTTTATGAATAATAAAAGTTTTACCCGATGTACCTAAAAAGGTTTATGTTTCTAAACACAATAATACAACATTCGTTACCGCTTGTGTGCGGATTGCGGAGCGCCATATTAGCGCTGTCATCATTATTGTTCGCCGTGGCGGCATCTTAGCGCTCCAGGCGCTCTGACAAGCTAATGAATTTGAAATATACGGAAATATAGGTACATAAAATTATTCGATTTTATGTTATTACTCTTTCAAAAATTGAAAACTGTGGCAGCTATGTATTGTGAGAATAATTTATATAATTATATTATGCATAATCGATAATATATAAGTAACATAGTTAGTCATAAAAGACTCTTATGAAAATAATTTGTGTAAAAATGTTACATATTTCATAATCACTTGACCATGGATGAATTTCTATTTTATTACGACGTTTTCTTGTACAAATCCTTCGTAGAACTTTATTTCTCTAATTGTCCATATTTTATTCTTCTAATTATATATTTATAAGCACAGAAACAATAACACATTAAACGCAACAAGAGTATAAACTTAGGTCCTAATTATATGTGTCCATAGTTACATGAAAAGCCTATTTGATTCAAAGTATTCAGTCTATAACATAAAACATGAAGTTACGAACTCAAATCGGCGTATTATAATAACAAACAGGTTTACGTAAAATTTCGTGCAGCGGAGACGCAAGCGACATGACCTATCTCTCACAGGGCTCATAGCCGAATGATGAGGTCTGGGCGGGGCGTAAACTAGCAACTGACACTCAGTACACCGCTTATGCTAATAAGGTTTAAATTGCTGAAGCGTTTGTTATTGATGGGATCTACCGAGCGTCAAAATCAAAGACGTTTGGCAGATTTTATTTAATTTTACAAAATATACACGTATAATATGAAAATAAATAAGGTAATTCTTTAGTTCATTACATTTCCTACAATATTATCAAAAAAAATATGACAGCTTACGATCAAAATATTGCAAACAGTGAGACGAAAGATTATTTTCTGCCTCGATTTTGTGATTTTTTTACCGTGATTCTATTTTACATATATGAAAAATTCTTTCAAAAGTCTTTTGTTCAGACTTTTGACTTTAAGCTCTAATTTTTGCTAGTTTGTAATATGTACCGTTATGGCTAGATGCGCGACGAAAAATTAGGTGTTTCACGGCTTCTGAGGTATAACAGCGCCTTAAACCTTGATAACACCAAGGTGTCTACCAACCTCTGTCTCATTTCAGTACTTAAATAATTTCTTATTCTATACAAGATTTTCAGCCTGTAGAAACAGTTTCTCACTACGTTATTGATGTGATCTTCGAAACGGAGTTCGGGATCCATTGTTAACCCTAAATTGCGTGTTGCCTCAACTCTTTGTATACTGACACCATTTATTTTTATTACTGGGTTTGAAGATAAAATTAAATTAATTTGATGCTTGCTTCCTAAAACCATAAATTTCGATTTTAAAGAGTTCAATAATAAACTGTTGTTTTTTGACCATTCATAAATGGTATCTAACTCTAAATTTATTCTTTCTATGGCATCCATTGTATTTCCACAATTCACATGAGAATACAGCTGAGTGTCATCGGCGTATATGTGGTATTTACAATTACTAAAACAATTGGTAATGTCTGCACTATACAGTATAAACAGCAGAGGTCCCAATAACGATCCCTGGGGAACACCTCTAGTTACAGGAAGCGGGGAGGAAATAAGGGTAGAACCATCCTTTTTTTGTAATAGGACCTGTTGAGTTCTGTTTGTAAGGAAGCTCTCGAACCATTTAACCGTTTCTCGCTCAAACCCGTAATAAGAAAGTTTAGATAATAGGAGCGAAATATTAATTGAATCAAATGCACGGGAATAGTCGAGCAGTGCGAGAATTGAACCTTCCTCGCGATCCCGGGCCTCAAGAATGTTCCCCACGACGTCCGCCAACGCTGTAGCTGTGCCACGACCTTTTCTAAAGCTCCAAGTAATCCATGACTTGCAAGTACACCACCCGCTCCAGAACCTTGGACAGGCACGGCAGTATGCTGATGGGTCGAAGATCCTTGTAGTCCTGGGGATTGCTTATTTTGGGTAATGGTCTTACAATAGCATTACGCCAGGCACTCGGAAATGTATACGTAATAATCGATCTGTTAATAATTTCCGTTAACGTTTTTAGTGACTGAGGTAACGTGAAAGATATCATATCTTTTGTAATTCCATCGACTCCTTGGGCATTACTTGACATGTCCTTTAATATTTTAAATATCGTATCAGAATCGGTTGGCTTTAAAGAAAAGCTTGCTAGACTGTGGCGATTGAATTCAAAAAACGTCATCTGAGATATATTAGTGGCTGAGCTAACCGGAACGTCTAGGAAAGCGGCGTTTATTCCTTCGGGATTATCAAACTGTACCGGAAGCACATAATTGTCCTTGACATCAGGAAATATGTGTCTTTTTATATTATACCTTTTTTTTGCATGCAACTGACAGATATTTCATAGTTTCGTTGATGGATGCGATTGCGTAAGTGTACTAACAGCGTAATCCGTCAACACACAGACAAAAAAGAAATACAGTTGACTAATGTAAGCCACTTTTATTATCTTGCGTTTTTACAATTAGGCCCAGGATAGAGAAATTTGGTACGTATGTTACTTGGGGACCGTAGGTG
The DNA here is from genome assembly GCA_944739405.2 of Euclidia mi. Lineage (NCBI taxonomy): Eukaryota > Metazoa > Arthropoda > Insecta > Lepidoptera > Erebidae > Euclidia > Euclidia mi. The sequence goes on from OX123192.2 coordinate 74,599,591, forward strand.
TGCACTAAGAAGGCATTTGCCAAAATTCTCACGAGATCGGGCAGCAACGGGTAAATTAAAAAAATGTACGCATCACAGAAACATTAAATTCCTCATTCACAGTAGCAACCCAAACTCAATAAACAACACCAGCTAAACAATATCAGCGACGCATAAATCGTTTTTCATTTAGTGCGCAAAGCCATTTCATTTGAATATTTAAAATCTAAATATGAATCGGTTGTCCGATAGTAGTGGCTCCGAGCGAAGTGCATTTGGCACTAGCCCGATATTTACACGTGATCCGAATATCCTGTACAGCGCTTCAAATAACTAATAAATTTATTTCTGGCATCATGGTTGCGATATCCAAAGTAGGTAGAGAGATATTGCGTAACTTGATAGGTATAGGGTAGTTTCAAAAGCTGAAGTAATGATAATATTGAAGAATGAACACCTCACATGTCAAGGTAGGCAGCGATTTGGCTGAGTCCCTGACTTGTCCAAAGTCTATGTGCGGTGGTTTCCGCTTACCATTTGGTGGGCCGTCAGCTCATCTGTCACCTTACTGCTATAAAAAAGCGTGGTGGAGAGACTAACTGCTAAGCAAAGGGCCTCACATTCGAACTATGGTGTGTGAGCACTTAAGGCTAACTTTGAGAACTTGTTTAAATCAATTGAAATTGTGTAAGAAGTGATATACTAAGTCGTAATTATTTGATGACTTGGCGCTTTTCGTGTGGATGCACTGCACTTTGTACAAAGATATGAATATGTATAAGTAAGTTATCAAGATTAGGGCGCGTTTTCGAATAGTATTCCAATATCGTCCAAGAGTTTGGTCAAATTAGATTGTACTACGGACTTCTGAAGTGACCAACAGGGCAAATTAACATTGGATGACGTTACTTTCTCAACTTAGTAAACCATCTATAACAACGGTCATAATTTTGATTCTTATTATTTGTGTGAGTGCGTTTCCAAATCAGATGTCGAAGTTCATAGAAATCCCGACAGCTTCCGCATGGCCTAACGATTTTTAATTGTAAGATAAAATCTAAGACCCATGGCTTAAGACATACGTGCTCAACCTAACACTCTAGCGGTCAGAGGTCAAAACTTGGATGGGTGACCGCTTAGGTCACCCATCCAAGTTTTGACCTCTGTAAACCTTATTTAACTTTGCCAATCTACTACGATTGACAAATGAAGTCACGCTATGATCGCTACAACAATTTGATTATTAAAGTGTACTCTGTATGAACGCATATCAAAAACGTCTAAGCAACACATACAAATTTCAATTTTGCAATGTGTTTTCGCATTAAATCCTTAGTAATATCTTATTTATATTATTTCTAACGCTTTTTTGATATTTAACAACAATTCGTATTGTTTAATTTTTTTTTATAATCTTAATTAACAATAATAGTGAGTAAGTACTGTATGTACGTAGTACAAAGTAAAGTGCCTAATCAACTAAACCTTCCTTTATTTTAGCCTTATCCCAGTTTCAATCTGGGGTCCGTTTACTAGTCTAACCGGATTTGGCTGAATATTAGCATTTCCACAGAGCGACTGCCTGTCTGACCTCCGCAACCCGAAGGGGTACCGATATTCCATGGTTTAGACTAGTGTCAGTTTATTTAGAAGGTACTGACGCCCTGTGACGACTGTCAAAGATCTTCATGACAACCGGGACCGACGGTTTAACGTGCTCTCCGAGGCAGGGACAAGCGATACGTAACAATTCAATACGCACACAGCTCCGAAAAGTCATTGGTGCGCGCCGTGGATTCGAACCCTATACCCTCTGCATGCCAGTCTGTTGGTATATCCACTCGGCTATCGCTGCTCCACTCGGCTATCGCCTATATCTTTATCAACTAAACATAAACTAAAATTAAATGGTTATACAAAAATTGCACAATTTAATACAAAATGATGCCGCCTCTGTTATTGAGAACTTGCTGGCACCGATTATTCATAGAATCGATGAGATTGTTAATTTCATCCTGCGGCAATCGCTCCCAATGAAATTTTTGTAAGTCCATCAGTTGTTGGGTTGTTGTCACTACATCCACTTGGATGGAGTGACAACAACCCAACAACTGATTAAAACACGTCCCCTTAAAACACGTCTCTGGAGCATGTCCCATGCATGCTCGATGGGGTTGAGGTCTGGCGATTGTGCAGGCCAAGGCAATACCAGGATGTTTTCCCTTGCCAAGTACTCCCGTGTGTGCAAAGCTGTATGCGAACGGGCATTGTCATGCATCAACATGAAATCGGAGCCAAGCGTATGTGCGAATGGACGGACTTAAGGCCTTAGAACATCCTCAACGTAATTTACAGCGTTCATGTTACCATTTACAAAAACGAGCTCAGTTCGTCTGTTCTTTATAATACCCGCCCATACCATTCATGTTGAGCCGTTGTATAGATGCACTTCCTGAACACACACCTCAGTCTTTCAGTATTTCCAGGACGATGGTACACTTCGCAAAATAAAATTGTAGCCCATTGTTCCCGGGTCCCTGTAATGTGTTCCCTACAATATTCATTTCGACGAGCGTGATTGCCATGACGTATCGGTGGACACCTAATTGGCCGTCGCGCTCATAGGCCATACTCACGCAGTCGATTTCGTACAGTTTGGCAGCTAACAACACCACTTCAATTTTGTAGCCTTAAACCTATCTCTCGCGCGGTTAACATCGGCTGGCGTCTTGCAGATAGTTGTATGAATTGATCTTGCCGTGTAGTTGTACACCTACCTTGACCTAGGTGCTGCTCAGCAAGATCTCCCGTGTTAGTGTAACGCTGATGAAGACGGCAAGTAATAATTCTGTTGATACCAAAAATACCGAGATACCTGAGATTGACTTCTGCCCGCTTGCAACATCCCTACAGCTCTTTGCATTTCACTTAAAGTTTTTTTCTCATTTAAGAGAAAGATAAATATACAAATGTCATTTTGAATCTTCGAAATTGTCGTAAATTATAACAAGGCTAGTGATGTGCTTACTCAAAATTAATTTCGATAAAATATCGATAATGTTTGGTAATAAATCCTTAGATTTGATTTACTCAGAATGAATATCAATTGAATGTTGATAAATCCTTAATCCAGTAAAATACGTAAATAAATCCAGCTTATGCTTAAACACTAGTAAATAAGTTACGATAAAAAATATATTTTGAAATTACCTTTTTAAGGTAAATAAAGCAATTGATATTCATAATATCACTAATAATCACTACCTATATGCAATGATAGGGTCAATGACAAGATCATTACTGACCATGTTCAGGAGGTACTTAGGAAAAACGGATACCAGGTACAACGACGAATGACGCAGACTATCAAGCGCAAAAAACATCCGGCGGTAAATAGACAACCGACCTACATGCCCTACATTAGAGGTGTTACGGATAAAATAGGAGACAAGTTAAAAAACTACTCCATTCCGACCGTATTTACACCAGGGGCCAAAGTATACAACATGGTGGGCACACCAAAGGATGTTCTACCGCTTCAAACCCCAGGTGTCTATAAAATCAATTGCAGCTGTGGAAGCTCTTACATAGGGTAAACGAAGCGGACTGTCGCTGAACGTATAAAGGAGCACATCGCAGCTGTAAAGAACCGTCAAACGAACAAATCGGCGATTGCGGAACATTTACTTCAATCGGGCACCAATCACTGGATTGAAACTTTTAAACACTCGCGTTGCATGTTTATAAGAATATATATTATATACGGGAATTAACGCGAACATGCATTAGGTATTTACATAGCTTATTTTGCTTGACGTTTCGAGACGGTTGCACTGGATTGAATTTCATCGCCACGTCCTCTCCACGGAACGTCACTTTTACCCAAGAGTTGTGCGTGAAGCGATCGAAATCAGAAAACATAAAAATTTCAATCGGGAAGAGGGCTTCAAATTGTCGTCGGCGTGGAATCCAGTGATTCGGCTAACAACACCCCACTTTAATACGCTGTCGGCGAATGTTCAATATACAGATAGTGTGTTTTGCGCCGGTACTCCTAAAATCAACGACCCGAGGGTAGAAATAGAATCTTCTACCTCGCATTCGGAGACGTGACATCGCTACACCAGTGAGCTTGCGACAACGGGACGTGCAACCGTCTCGAAACCTCAAGCAAAATAAGGTATGTAAATACCTAATGCATGTTCGCGTTCATTCCCGTCTATATATATCTTATATAGTATGTGTTGCTTAGACTTTATTGATGTGTGTATTTTGAGTACATAATTTTGTGATGACAGGTCGGCAATATTTTGGATATTAATTCAGTACAATTTTATTAACCGTTCGCAGTGTTGATACATAATTTGAAAATAATTAATAATACGAAACCCTGATATTTAAATTAATTGGGTTGTATAAACTACAAATTGTACGTTAAATAACATTTTGTGTATGCTGTAGGTAACTGTATATTTGTGCCGTTGTTAATAATAGGGAATCTAGTTTAGATGTGGTTTTCAGTAACGTTTTCAGATAAGCTTTGGATAATATTTACCGTTAGTTTTGTTTGGGTTAGCTCGGAATTGAAATAGATGTGTTGAATTTATAATACCCAAACAATTTAGTGTGACTATGATGTCAATTTTGGTGCACATTGTGGTGGTAAGTTGCTGGCAATAGTATTAGAATAACTACCCGTATTTATTACTTACATATACATTATTTGCATACAATAATCATACCATTGATTGGGTTATTTTGTGTTTTTATTTGTCTTTTTATTAAACCCAGGCCTTACCGAAAACGGTTAACCTAAATAATTGGGGTTTTAAATTTTTAAAACCCGAGTAACTATCCTATAATAAGATAATAAAGAAATCTACCCAACAAAAGTCAAGAAGAACTAATAACTCCTTTCATACATCCAGTATACATGTCCAAAAATACTGTTACGAGCTGGGGTTCGGTGATAAATTAAATTGCACTATGCTACAAAACTGTTCTTTATTTTACCACAATTTTATACACACTTAATTTCAAACACTAATAAAACACACTATTCACACCACTAAACACTTCCGACTCACTTAATCTTCGCACTCCTTCGCTTGTTGATCGCTGTGATTATTCAACAGTAACTGTGTGAACTCGCTCGTCCGCGCGGTATTTATACCGGCCGGTTAACAAACTAGTTCATTCTAGACGTTTCTGAAATATTCTCATAACAGTCGGGAACAGTCGATACAGCAACGCCATCTAGTAGACAGTAGATGAAATACCTTTAAACCACCGACACATCCAATCTCTTCTAGTTTTATCATTCACCGATAGATGGCGTTATTTTCAATTATCGCCATTCGTAACAATACTAAATTGCAGATTGTCACATTGAATATCAAACTCCATCAAACATCATACAATTTTATTTAGTTAACTATAAAAGGAAAACAATATCTTAGAAGTCGCAGTCACAATTTTGTACAAAGAAAAAACCCAATAAACAGGACATTGTGACTGTATATCAGACCAAAAAGTATGATTTAATTAAAATATTTCATATTTTCAAATTGATAGCTGATTGAAAATGAGCACATAAACAATCATTTCGTGTAACGATTAATATCTTAAAAAATCTGGTATATGTTCAGTTTTCAAAAAATTACGAGTTATAATACTAGGAGCTGTAGATAAATATTTTTAAGCCGCTTGTTGTAATCCCGTTATTTAGCGCAGGATAGTTTGGTTCATCTTTTTGCTCTTAAAATGGATTTATTGTTGGATGTGCCCGATTTTTCAACTGTAGCGCAATTCTCAAAATAACTCCATTGTGCTATGTAATATATCTGTGGGCGCTAATATGATAGGATAACGCTTAGAGTACTTACGAAGCGGATAAATGGAGCTTGCTTAGGGTGTTTTCTTCGATAGCTTGAAGCGGATCAGTGTTGTCTTCCAAGGTCTTAGAAGCTGGTAAGCCATCCACAAAGTCAGTTCACACACACAAAACACTTCAACTCTTTGTTTTAATAGCTGTTTTAGAGGAGCGGCGCGAGCGCGAGTTGTAGCTAGCGATTTTCGTTCGACACACTGATTAGATCAGGGTAGGTAGGAAGCGGAAAAGAAGGCGTACTGTCAGACTCTTACTGACTAAAAACCAACCCGTGTTTCTCATGTACCCATGTGTCGGAGGGTCCAGCATTCCTCGCTACCCCCCGACGGGTATTGTCCCGCCAGATGGTCAGGCGGGCCCCGAACAAAGCCCCTCTTGGTGGCGGTTGAAGGTGCTGGGCTCCGCCGCCAAAACACCCAGCGGCCGCAGAAGATAGGGAGGACGGCAATGCAACACGGCATCTCCTCTTCCTCTGCGGCCCCACCGCGACGCAACGATGGTAAGCCCCCATTTGGTCGCGGGAGATAGGGCGCGCGGCAACGCAACACCGACACGCCTCTCCTCCCGCGACCACGCCCGACTGCGAGGGATAGAAGAACTGTCCCTCGCACCCGCACCTTTGGACGCATCCTGCGCAGGCCTCCGTCAAGCCCACGCGGAGCGTCCCCTCCCGGGATCTCACTTAGCTTCACCGTGGGTGACCGAACCACGGTTACTGAGCCCCCCCACCACGATAAGGTGGAGATCGACTTGGCTCAACTGTGTCCAGAATTTTCATTACTTTTTAGAGATAAACAAGCAGCTCCATCGTGGCTTGGCATTTTTTTACAGAATTCACTTGGCAATTTTTTATGGCACTAGTCCTTACATTACCTTCCATGTAATGTAATCAGTGTACATGGCACTTGCAATACTGCCAAAATATCGGTTACTCTAAACAAAGATACGTGGTATATACCCCGAAAGACAATATACAACCAATGCTAAAGACCGCAAAAGGAAAAAAAATATGTTCAGTACAACTTACAAAAAAATGAGAGTCATAATATGCAATACAATTTTTGTAGACACATTCTTAATATAACGTTTACGGTAAAACACTTGTATGTGGCTTTTCCCTTGGAGGGTTAATGTATCATTCAAGTCTACACGCCCCGAAGGAATCACTTTCTTTGTGGGTTATGTGTTGTAATGAAAATTTGTTCTATTTATTCCTTATTGTTATATTATTAACTTGGCATTTTATTTATTTTTGGTCTTTTGGTTTTTGATTTGGACGAATGAAGATATGTAGTCAGTCAGAATTAATTTAATCTTTTTACAATTACTTAATAATGAAAAGCAATGGAATAGATTATCAACAAAACACAAATAGGCAAAAAGTCCTTTAACACAATAATACATATTTCACCATTTATTTTAAATTGTTTATGTTAAGATATCTCCAGCACTAGATTTTTGAGACGTGATTGACAACAAGCTCAGAACAAAAAAAAATATCACACAAAGGGTTATCTCGTGTGGATATTAAACCTTCAAATTTGTGATTTTTCGTTAAAGTTATCAGCTTGCACTTATTAACTGACTCGTTATGTGCAGGTGGTACAAGTATATTTCCAGTTTAAACTACACATGAAACAGTATGAACAAGCCCCCAACATGCCTTTAAACAATTACCTACTAGAAAATACGTAAAGCAACTTGAACTGTTCAGGAAATAAAGACGGACTCTAATGTATTTTAGTACGTTTAATTGTCTATTAAGGTTTCCAACTGAATTCTTGCTTTATTTTGCTCTACCTTATTAACTGTATCGATTTATGGTAAATGAATGTTGGTTTATTTGTTCTAGCAGTACAAGAACTGAGTTAGAACACTGTTTAATACAATATACAATCCCTAAGTACAGCTGAGTGAAACTGCTACGTGTAGCCAAAACCAGGAAATTATTATTTTCCGATGGTGGCAAGAAAACCGCGATTCTCCTAAGCCCGCAGCTATTTAACGTTGAGGATACTGCAGTGGTTTTAGTAAGGACCCAAATAACTGTTTGGATTTATTAGGGAGTTATTATAGTTGGAGACTCGTATAATTATCTACTTTCTTCACTAGCCCAAGCTTGAACGATAGAGTGTTGCAGTGAACGGCACGCAGTTGGATTTCCACCGCAAGAACAAAAAGGCCCCGATCAGTTTTAAACACTTTTGGTACTAGTCCGAGCAAAGATAACGAAACATGTTTCTTTTTAGATTTCATCGTCCCGATGAGGTGTTACTGACGTCTAGAAGAGGCGGTATTCGGAAACTGTCATTCTTCGAGAAGAGTGCGTAGGCGACCTGAGCGCTGATGAGTAGATGTCTACAAGACCAGCTGTAGAGCTTGTCTAGATCTTAGAAACCTGTCATTTACATATGTAGATGATAGATATCTAGACAGGCAGATAGATAGAGAGTTGTGGATTCGACCCTTTCGGAGAAAACACTTTGAGTAATCCGAAAATTGTTGTTTTTAGTATGGGTATTCTTGTTTCCGCTTATTGCACGTTTTTTAAGTACCACGCGATACAGAATTTATTCCAAGTGCAGAACTTGCTTAATAAAGCAGAATTACGAACAACCCTATGATTTTTAAACACCAAGATGCTCTGCTATACAACAGGTTACCGTAATCAAGGCTGGTGTAACCTATAAAATGAAATATCAGAGCAAATAAAAGGATATTCCTTTTTGAAACCTGTTACATAAATATTAGCAAATCTTCTGTATGTATAAAATTCTTGTGTTAGTGACTGATTAGGCGGGTCCACACAGACCGAGCAGCCTCGCGCGGAAAATGCTTCGGGAGGCTGCTCGGTCTGTGTGGACGTGGCTCGGTCGAGGAAAGCGCACGGCAGCCGCGGCCGGCCGCACGCGTGCTCCCGAGCTACCGAATTAGACACGTCCACACAGAGCGCGCAGCCTCGCGAGGCTGCGCGCTCTGTGTGGACGTGCCCCGGCCGAGGCAAACGCGTGTGCCGCCGCGGGCGAGCGACCGAGCGGCCGAGCCATCGAGTTTGGTTTTTTGTTTTGCCGCGGTCTGTACGCTGTTTTGTGCCTCGCTCGAACATAATAATCCCTACTAATAATATAAATTCGCAAGTGTGTTTGTATGTTGGACATTTTTTTTATAGACTCACGTCTGTATCCGCGTAAGAATACGCAGAGTTGTAATATTATTACATCCACATTTCACCATGAAATGTTTAGGTTCCACGTAATAGGGGACGAGCCTATTGCCGTTAACGGGCACATCAGCAGACTCCGTGCTGCTTCTGAGAATTCGGGAAAACCCAGTAACACTTATGCCCGACCCCGGAATCGAACCCGGGACTTCCGCTCAGCAGTCGCATACCCTATCCACTGGTCACTGAATGACGGGGGATACATTCATCATAACATTCTCATCTTTGACGCTATTTATTGTACGAATAATAATCCTTCAGTCTGTGCTTCGGTTACAGTATCCTTGCCTACAGACATTCATTTCCTATAATTCATTCTATATTTTTTTCCATGTTTACCTATTCCATCCTTTAGGTATAACAATAATCGACGACCGCTTGGCAAAGCGGGAGTGTAAGCCACTACAACGCCGAAGGTGGCGGGTTCGATTCCCGCTCATGTGAAACATTTGTGTGCATGAACATGAATGTTTTTCTTGGTCTGGGTGTTTCTATGTATATATTTACAAAAAAAGTAAGTATAAGTAAATATGTATATTATGGCCCATTATTACCATTGTCTAGTACCCAAAGTAGGTACAGCAATTGGCGTCAGTCAGGCAGCCGGCTAGTAAAAACACATGCCACAACCACATTGCAGTATGACCATTTCCAAGTACTATATTTATAAACAAAATTTAAAAATAAGAGAGAGGAGAGACTAACAATCTCACATTGATACGTAGACCGATAGATGGCAAATGTACTATTTCACTCTAATTCACAAGTCGACAATTTGATACATGCGCAATAATACATAATAGATTTTCAACTATATTTCATGTTCTGAATTCAAACCCTATGACAACTACAATTTTGTTTTTTTCCTACGGTGCCGAGGCTGCCGCGCTCTAGGCCGCGTTCACATTTATCTGATGTAATCTGTCGTGACGGCGTCTGTCGTGTCGCGACAGACAATATCCCGCTCTGCGACAGAGAGGGGGGGGGGGACGGTACAGCGCGAATTAAGAGATTGGACTCAGTTTAATTACATACATACATATCGTCACGCCTTTTATCCCCGAAGGGGTAGGCAGAGGTGTATTTCTACACCCACTTTTCGCCAGATATACTTTAGTCCCACGTAATAAGGGGCGAGCCTATTGCCGTACCGGGCACATTTCCAGACTCCGTGCTGCTACTGAGAATTTCGTGACAGAAAAACCCAATAACACTGCCCGACCCAGGAATCGAACCCAGGACCTCCCGATTCCACGCGCACATTTATGCCGCGAGACCAATGAGGCAGTCATATAGGGTTTGATGTCGAGTTTTCCGTCTCTACGCAATAATGGTATTTGCATCGTGTTATCCCTTAGTCGCCTCTTACGACACCCACGGGAAGATGGTGGTGACACTTGTATTCTATGCCGTCAACCACACGGCAGAGTTTAATTGTAAAAAAAAATACTTTATATACTAATTATAACAGCTTAACAGTATATTTAAAATATAAAATAGTAATCGCTAATGTTAGATCTACAAAGGTATTTATAATAAATTAATGCTAAGATGACAATAAGATTATCAGGATAATTTGGTGGGGAGAGATGTTCTGACGAAGCTAACATTGTAGGGTTCCGTACAGTTAACTCGCGCTACACAACTCGTCAGACTAATGTGGACGCACCACTGTCTGTCGTAAAGCGTCAGACGCGCGTATGCAATTGTGCGCAATGGACGACGAACTAATTGACTTCCTTTTTATAATATTATTCTTATACTGTACCTATAGATGAGCTAATTGAATACGAAATAATCTAATCCTATGTAAATAATTTATGGATATGATTGGATATCTACTTAATCTGAATCGGATAATTCATCAAAAACATTGCGAAAGTGTGAACTCCACGAGAGTCAAGACAGAACTGATTTAAAATTGCGTCAGATCGCGACAGACGGCGACAGACAAATGTGAATGGTAAGTAATTACGACAGAGACCGTCACGAGAGATCACGTCAGGTAAATGTGAACGCAGCTTTATTCTTTGGCCTCGCTCGTTCGGGGACCGTTTCCCCGCGCGGCAAATGCCTCGCGAAGCTGCTCGCTCTGTGTGGACCCACCTATTGACAGATAACGCATAGCCTATACCATTAGGCGTAAGAAGCTGAAATTCGGCATGTATATTCCTTTGAGATCGTAGGGGTGCACAAAGAAGGGATAACCTGAAATTCTCACGGGATCGGGTAGAGATACTGTTACATTGAAAATGTACGGACGTAGCTGCGAGCAGGATGCCCTAGTTAGTTAATAAAGGGACATTTATTGAGGAACTCGAAGTCCAAATCTGAATGGCACATTCGTTAGCTAAAGCAAACATGTCGGTAAAACATTTCCATAAATCTGCTCACAGTTACATATGCTCCTATTTTTACGCATATATTACACAAATAATTACATAATTAGACGCATAATTTCCTTACATAATATTCTAATTAGACATTAGATGCTCATATCTCGTATAATCATGTCATAATCGTGGCGTTATATACCTGTGACGGATTTTAGGATATCTTTACACTGGGGATTAATCGTCGTCATACATTATTAAGCGGGTCTGTCTCGCGATACTTGACTTATTTAAAGGTATGAATACCTCTTTTATTCTCACACGTTTCAAACGGCTCGCAACGTTGGAGAATAACTGAGGTATTCATACCTCTAAATAAGTCAAATACTAGTTAAATAATATTGTATATATGTATACAAATCGCGAAAGTGTAAGATCGATTATTCATAATCCTTTTTGTTTACATCTATGTATGGACAATGGACAAATAGGAGAAGTCTACCTTGCAACCTTAATATACATACCATAATAGCATTAACTTCACGCCTTTTTATCCTCGAAGGGGTAGGCAGAGGTGTATTATGAAATGAAATGAAATGAAAAAATGTTTATTTTGTGCCTCACATATACATTAAACAATAAAAATGATACTTAATTCTAATACAAAGAAAAAATTAAAACAATATATTATGAAACAGCGTCAGTGAAGCCAAAATTGGAGCCTGCCTCAGCGAATGCTGCGACAAGCTTTGCCGCAGCGTTGGTATTCTGGCAGGTCCACTGAGTGGCGTCACGGAATCAAAAAGAAATACAGAAAATAAAAACATACAAAATAAAACTTATAAACAACAAAAAAATATAAAATATCCTAAACATTTACATTTAACCTACTTATAACCTAAGCTCTTTCTTCTGTCTGGTTTCAGGACGAAGCAGTGTCAATTAATGACACTGACGCTTAACTATGGTCTATGATTTATGGCAAGTATGGCATTGCGCATCAAAAATGGCGTACCTATTACTTATGGATTGTTTTTGTTATTACAATTCTAGTTTAAAAGTATATTAGGTATATATTTGTAAATTAACTAGTGACATAATTATGTATTATATATGTATGTAGTGCTATGACTGCAAAATTTCGGAACGAGACTATTATTCTGCTTGCTATGCTATTACAGGTAAGTATTAAGAAAGCTATTGTTAATTTGTTATACAGTATGCTGCAATCGTTCAAGTAAATGCAAGTACTACCTCCCGAGCTTCTGCTCGTCTAATAAAATCTTCTTTAGCCTAATGCGGAATGTATTATTACATTTTAAGATATGAGATTAAAATGCTAATAAGAAATATGACTGTCGGGTCCGAAAGCGTCAAAACAAAAAAGGGTCCTGCTGGCATGATAAAAGTTTTGCAGGCGCTTTCCTCATAAACTAATAATTATATTAAAATGAAACCAAGGTATTTTAAAGGTACTAATACACTAAACGGTGACATATACTATTGTTCTGAAAAGCTTTAAACAGCGGAGGGTCCTGCTGGGTAATAACTCAAGATTTCTCTGTAGCAATGAAGGTACTATTTTTTTACTTATACAATTCGAAAAGTACTAAATACCACGCACGTAAAAAGTTAACTTTCAATCGAATTAAATGTAGGGTCCTGCTGCGTATACGGACACCGAAGAGGAGGCGGCAGATCGTTCCAGCATCTTGTGGCAGCATAGCTAAAACTACCACGAAAAGCAGTCGTTATGTGTCTAGACACAACTAAAATATGTCTAGATGCTCTTGTGTTATGGCAATTGATGTCTCTGAACCAAGATAGCTTCTTAAACAGATAATCTGGGTGCCCCAAGCGCACAATGTCAAATAGCAAAGAAGCTAGGTGAAAACGTCTGCGTGCAGACATTTTCAATAGTTTGCCCTCATTCAAATAAGTAGTGACATGAGTATGGGGTGGAATACTATAGCAAAACCGCGCACATGCGTTCTGTTCCCGTTGAATTAGCTTCTGAGTTCTGCCTATTATACAAGCACCATACACATTATCAGCATAGTTCAGTTTAGATAAAATCAGAGACCCACAAAGCATGATTCTCATGTCTGTACTGAGGTATTGGTGCACTTATACACACCCAATTTATTACTTATACTTTATTACACACCACCACTTTATTACACACCCACACTACGCTAGCTTAATATAAAAGAAATATAATTATGTTTGACTGCTGAAGTATTGTAGCGCTCATAGCGTGACTTGAATTGGCGTTTGTAAAAGTTAAAGTTAAGTACCGCTTGGATGGGTTACCACTTGGATGGGTCACCGCTCGTTGTGGCATTTACATCAAACGCAGCCGTCCTGCAGATAAAGCCGCGTAAAACCTTGGGGCCTACTTCTTTTCTCACAACAAGAATCGTTAAGCCATTTCGGAGATCTTTTCGTGGTCTGAAAACTTTGACATCAGAGTTTTAGACACACTAACACAATCCATCAGTAAAGGTTATATAAAGCAGGCTCTTTGTTGTTCTCAAATACAACTTAAGTTTTAGTTTCGATGCCCATTAGGGACAATAGCTACTTGTATATCTCTTGTTAGCTAATCTTATAATGACAACTCACGCAATATCAACAATGCATGTAAGGTGTAGAAAATATAACTATTACAAAATTACCTAGGGTCCGATTTAACATACAACCGAGGGATACGAATAAAAACTAGACTCGAAACAACAATTTGCAGGTCACACAAAGTGTTATTCTACGTGGGACTTTTGAACTTACAACACTCGGCCAATGTTAAGCGGTAAGACGACCTGGTTCAATACCTAGTACTAGTGATCTGAGTACAACGTCAACACATCTAGTTAGACCGTTGACCTTTGAACCGTTCTTATGGCGTAGGGAATAAGGATTAAAATCGTACAGCAACTGATTAACTTGACTTGTCGCTATGTTTCCCTAACAATGAGAAAAACAGATGCCAAAATAGATTTAATTTGTCTAAACAATCGTCTCCCTCATTAATTGGAAAAGTAAATGTAAAGTACTCCGAGTTATTTTGTTTGAATAACGGTACTGAGAACTGTATCAATAATTTATAATTAGCTATCAGAAACATTGGAAACCTATTAGTATTACGAACATATAAAGGCCCAATTTCACCAACCTCCGATGGATATTTTCTGCCAGATAAATAAGAAATCATGACGTATATCGTATAAAGTTATCTACCAAATAATTTAACTGCAACTAATCAGAGGGCGGTAAAACCGAGCCTAAAAACTCTTTAATTAATTATTGTTTATTTGGAATTCAGATTTACAACTAGCGAGTTATTGGAATAAGTTTATGTTAAGTGAAAGCTTTTATCTCCAGACTAATGATGTTGACAAATCCGAGATTATTTTGAGTTCTAAGATAATTTTATATTATTATGGCCTACTGTTGTTATTATATCGGTGCAATAGGAAACTGTATTTACCTTTGTAATAAAAATTATTGCCAACAACTGGATTAATGTTAGCGTGACAAGTTATGAGTGCTGACGTCCGGCAAACTGCAAAGAGCGGCGGCATGAGGTAAGATTATTTGAGAATCGAGATGAAATGAATTAACTAAGGTCAAGCGCGCTGTCCACGGTAGTAGCAAATTTACAGACAGACTCGCAACATCCCAGGCAATGCATAGTGTAAATAAACCCGTCCGACTTTCTGTCTTATCCGTTCTTGATAACGCGGTGCAAGACGGTAACTTTTAAAGTACGCTGCGGTGTTCTTTGACTGAGTATTTTGAAATGACAAAATGGCTTCAAATTTCACGACCCACACAGACCAACAAGCATCGTTAGAGAGCCTACGTAAGCGGTGCCTGACTGATCGTAGTCTTCGGAGGTAGGTACTAAATGTCGCGTATCAGTGAGAGCCAGCTTAATATAAGCAATTGTGATTAGTTGAGCTGAGATGACTTCAGCTGTATATAGAACTAGCTTCGCTTGCGGCTACACCAGTGATATTTATGGTTCCTACTCTGCACCCGTTGCTCATAGTGCGATGATATACATAGCCTATAGTATGTACTACTACCCAGCACAAAATCGACGCAATACTTCCTGATATAAGCGAGTTCAACCAACCAAACAAACATACAGAAAACCTTATGAGCTTCATAATATTAGTATAGACTTTCAAATCGAACCAATACGTCCTGAGATTATAAACAAACAAACAAACTCTTCAGTTTTACAATATTAGTATAGATATGACAACAGGAGTGCGATTCCAGAAACTATATCAACAAATGCCTTTATGCTGTGGATTCTAGAAATAATTTATTTCAGCTGTTGTGTGCACTTAAAACTAAATTTCTCTAATTAAACATGTGTGCTAATGTGTTAACTGAATACCCGGTATGCAACTCTTCAATGTATCGAAGCATTTGCAAATTCTTGGAAATGCTTTCATATCTACAAATTCTGGTGGCACGAGTGGAACTAAAATCACATTTGTGTTTCATCTAGAACATTTTCATCTTTATACTGTGGCAACAGTGAGGCTAGGATAATATTTGTGATTCATAGAAAACAGTCTCTGTATCGTTATTTTTTAAAGAATCACGTCTGGATAAATCGCGCCACCAAAGGGGTAGGCAGAGACGTAACGATCCAAAGATAGTTTTTCCCGAAAATTCGATCGCCAATGGCCTCAGTATCATGTACTCAATCACTGGTATCAATTTTCGGTACGTCGTTCCTTACACCCAGTATAAATCTATAGTTTAGTTTTAACGATGGATGTGTTATCATGGATGCTATACTTCTATTAAATTGCTGCCGTGATCATAACGCCGGAATCAGAATCAAAATCCCCAAACGCGCGGCATATATCCCGATAAACATATATGTATGTAAGTAACCTTGAACAAATCGCAAATGAGATCATCACCTTAACAGCCGTAGTCTACCGTTTTCGCAACACGATTCTTTTTAGAGCATGTGGCTACTGACCAGTAATATAGTGTGACCATTATGTTGAATATACTCAGGACATTCGCCAATTAAACATACTAAAATAGGCCTGTCGGCTAAAATGGTTTATATTAAAGATAGGAATAAGACTAAACGACATTGAATAATAAACGAAAACAGTATTTTTTAGTAAAATCTAGAACTAGGAATCAATCATATATAGCAGCTTGAGACTTTACAAATATTCAATCAACGAACATAGAACACAAAAAGGTCATACGAAACAAAAAATCGTGGAACAAAATGTTTTCTCGTGTGGGGATCGAACACACAACACTCGGTGTAGTTCTAAACTGCAAGGCGACCGCTTAGACCACTTCATCATACGTGACTTTATGCGAAATTTCCATCTTTAAATATTTACAACGTTTACATCATCAGCGTCATACTCGTGAACGGGTGCTACTTGCGATGACTGGTCGGTGACGGTATTGCGGGCTGGTATTACGTTTTAATATTTAACTGAATAATTTCCATCTTGGTTCTGATCACTTTCGCGGATTGCCTGCATTATTAGGTTTATATAATGTAAGTGTGTCCGTGTGGTGACGGATTAAGAATACGGAATGTCACCACCCCATATCATCCCATGGGTGTCGTAAGAACCGACAGAGGGACCCTATACCAACCCGTTTGGCCAGCGTGGTATAGTAGGTCAATTCCTCCTTTCAAAGAAGAGGCCTACTCCAGCAGTAGACTGTTAAAGGCTGATGATGAATGAATGAATAATGTAAGTGGTCCTGTTTCACCATATCTATTCTGAGGAGGCTAACTAAATGGACATCAAAATTAAAATTAAGATTCTGCTTGACTATTATTATGTACAGTAAATATATACAAGTGATATAGAAGGTGTAACAGTTGCAGCACCTTACAAAATGTAAATTATGTGTATTATGCAAAACCTGGCGATGAAAAAGAGTGACCGTGAGTTTGATTGCCCGTTCTTTCTCATGGTTCTACGCCCTTGCTTTGCGAACGTGGCAGTAAATGTAAATGTAGAGTCTTTAAGTAATTATTTATGAATGTATTATTTTGACGTTCATAAGCGTCACATTGTGACCCAAATGAATAAAGGATTTTGACTTTGACTTTACAAAGTCTCATTACAAAGATCGATATAAAATAAACATAGATTCATTATTTTAAAAGTTGAAAACTACCATATTGAAATTATGATATAAATGCTCGAAATTAGGCCAGTATTTTGCACGAGCTAGCTACAAAATTGTATAATCCCTAAAACCTAATATTATACATGTTAAAGCGAGTACCTATACAAAACATTTGTACTGAGTTCGATAAATTTTATTATGGACTGGATAGCAGCAGTATTCTATCCAGTCCATGATAAAAAAACAATTGTGATAGCCTAGAGGAGAGACTAACAGACTGCTACGCAGAGAGTGTCGAGTTCGAATCCACGGCACGCATCAATGACCTTTCGAAGATAAGTGCGTATTAAATTACTAATTATCGCTTGGTTGACGGTAAAAAAAATTGTCGTGAGGGAACCTGCATGTCTGTTATCCACGAACCAATAGAGATTTGAAGTCCACCAACCAACACTAAACTTGGTCAGCGTGGTGTATTCCTTCCCCATCTTAAAGTAAAAGAGGTCCATGCTTAGTAGTAGGACAGTGTATATACAGGACTGATGATGATGACGGACATAGTTTACCCTTGACATTGTTGTGAAATAAAACCTCATAGGATTTGAAAAAATATGTAAGTACTAGTTTTTGCCCGCCGCTTCGCGCGCGTTAAATTCGGGGTAACACAAATCTACTTTCAGTCTCAATATGTGTGAAGACACTCCTGATTATTCTTAAGACTTCAGAAACTCTATAGGGTACAAAGTAACTCGGTAAGTAGCCATGACATTACCTACCGTTATCTACAGCTGAATGGTAGGTACATAATTACATCACCTTGCATACAGTCAAATGTCAAAGCCATGTTCTAATCCATGTTCAATATATCTCTATAAACATTCTCGCATTTTTAATATTAGTAGGGAAAATCGTTTCAGCCGTTTAAGCTTATTATATAATTATTAGTTTATATATGCGAACAATTTCATGTAATAAAATAATAATAAAATAATCGGGGCAAAAGTATTTTAGTATTTCGAGTGTATTATTAGTAATCAAACCTCTTTGGCTGTACTGAATGTAACTGGCTGGTTTTTCAACGTGCACAATACGACATTATGTATGACGTGACAGTACTGACAGATGTGCGATAGCACATGCGCAGCACTCAATTATTAGCGCATGCGTTCTTACTTCCAAGAGGTAAATTTGTGCCGTACAAACTTCTACCCTCCCTACAATCCCTCCCAGTTTAATTTTTGCAACTTATGGTAGCCTATGTCCATCTCCATGATCCAATATATCTCTATATTAAATTTCAACAGAATCGGTTCAGCCATTTTAGCGTGAAAACGGAACATACATACATACACACTTTCGAATTTATAATATTAGTAGGGAAGTAGGGATATAATATTAGTAGGGATTACGAGGAGACTTTATTTATTTAGCTATCGGCATTAAAATTATGGGATTTCCACAACGTTTCTTTTTAATATTACGTCTTATTTAGTCAATATGAAGTTTTCTTTCATCGACGGGCAAAGTCGTGCGCAAAAGCATATACATATTATATTCAGAAACTTTATCAATCAGGCGAAGAAGTTGAACAAACAAATAATCTGAAATAGTTCTCTCAATAGCAATTCCATCACTTAATCCTAGATCAAAGCCAGAATTTCGAACAAATTGGACAAATGTTGCTCTTTAGAGTAGCTACGTGGCCATTGAACGGAGTGTAGTGTGTCTCTAATACTGAATATACTATTCAAAATAATATATAAGCAATGGCGGATATCCGGAGCGTGAATATCCGACGTTGAATATTTACATCGTTTTGTGAAATAGTGATGGCTTTTACGTTTAGATAGTGGACTAGTTTTGTTTACTTAATACACGAATATTTTGATAATTGCATGTGAAATTTATATTTTACTTCTGCCATACTACATTTTTAGTGATGAAAGTTAAAAAAGAGATATTCCCTCTTGTAACACCTTATACTATAATATATTTAATAAAGTATTGAAAATAATGTAGGTCAGGTTATAGCATCCAGCTTATGTTACGCGTGAATTTATTTACGTGTAAGGGGCGGAACATATCTGACCGAAGATGCGTCGAAAGTATCTTCGGTCGCGTCTATTCCGTCAAATAAATCGGTACACATCTGATGGAAAATGCGTCGAGCGTATCTGCACACATTCGCCGAAGTTCGCTGAAAGCGTGGCTATTATGCACACATATAAGTTTGTTAGTGCAGGGCCGTACTCAGGGCAGCTCAATATTTTACTGTCATATTCTTTTACCTAATCATTTTTCGTGTTCCCTAATGTTATGTATTCACTGAAGTCCTGTAGTTATTTATATTGCAATTCGAGTTTGACTATTAAAAATATGTCGGACTCCGAAGATTTTTTATAGTAGCCAACAAGCCTTATTTGAATATAATTATATCCTATTTAGATATGGAGGTTCAAAAATAAAAGACGATAATATGATTTGGTTACGGTTTTTCACAAAACTTATACAAATTATATAGAAGGGGTTACAGACTACAGTTGCAGAGCAAGACAAAATGTTTTCTATATAGGTATGTATGGAAATTGTTCCCGTGGACCTTTAGCACCTCATACCCAAAAATTGGCCCTCGATCCAAGCTAGCAAATATGCGTACACTCATAGCACATACTAACACTACATTATTCTACACATTTCATTTCTGACAAAATAAGTAAGGTCTGGCGGCCCTGGAATCTTACGATCTTAAAATCACCGATCTGGGAATGACATGGATATGGTATGTCCAATACCTAAGAATTTAGCGTGCACACCTACGAAATTAGCGTGCATACCTACGAAACGTTGGGCAAATAAACTGGCTGCCATTTGGGTTGTTCTCCAGAATGTAATCGATATCGATATGGAGCCGGTTAGAGGAGAATATATATATAATACATTTTGTAGTAAGTTACGTTTGTTAGTTTAATTCTTTTTCCAGATTAGTTTATTCCATAATGCAAATGTGGGCGAACATGGCAAAGCGAAAGACGACCCTTGTATGAAACATGTAACAAAATATTCTCTGAGAGCCAATATCGGTTTTTTGGACATATTTATGCACAAAAACAAAATTATTATGTTTGATAGACAACGATTTCACAGAAGATGTATCACAAACCTTGGCGAAAAATATGGCGATAGTGGCACGAATGACATTTCTAATAAAATATCGTCATGATTAATTTATTCAGTAATTCAGGCTATCTCTTTTTTCTGACAGAGATATCCCTAAGACAAAACGAGACAACACTATGTTTTGTGGCTTTATGTTGATTTCGTATATATGTGTATAAAAAAATCATGGCGAAATGTGGGTGTAATATTACACCTCTGCCTACCCCTCCGGGGATACAGCCGTGAGTCTATAAAAATATAAAATATAATTATGTATGTGAATAATGTAATTTTTCTATATGTACTTACTATTTGCCCTCTCCATTTATATTCCTTACTCAATGGTCAAAATTCACGTGGTGCGTGGTGCGCGCGACGTCGACGGATAATCCGTTAGTACGCTCGACGTACTAACGGATTATCGGTCAGGTGTGAATGGTTGAACGTTTTTCTATACATTTGTATGTATTGGCGTTACGCGACCGATAAAATGCGACGGATCTTCCGTCAGATATGTTCCGGCCCTAAGAGTCTTTGATAGCCTAGTGAAACCATTAACAGTGCGCTACGCTGAAAGTCTCGGGTTCGAGCCTACGGCGCACACTATTGACTTTTCAATTTGCGTATAAAATTGATCATTATCGTTTGTTTTAAGTTAAGACAAACACGTCGAAGAGTTCCATGTAATGTTACACACAACTTAAGAACATATAAAGTCTGGGAACTCGCACTTGGTTAGAGTTATGGACTTATAACCTAACTCTTCTTATAATTAGAAGAGACTTGTACCAGCACTGTTGCACTGGGTAATATTAGAAAAAGAGACTGGTGTTATGTAGGAATATAAATGACTATCCTGCCAAGGCATCTAAAATTAAATGTTAATTGCAAGTCGTTTAATGACAGAAATATGATTAGTTTTTTAATTACACCGTTTATTGGCTGTCATGCAAATAATTAGCAGTAGTGTAGTATGTAAGCGGTAAGGAATAATCAGTTGAAAAGTATTGCTACTAGAAAATACATAAGGTATTTTTATCAAATGCATCCCTTTTAGAGTTGAAGAGAATTTTGTATGGGCAATGCCATAACTCAACGATTATACACCATATACATAAAAACAACAATACTGTATGTAGCAAACAACGTCAACATTTGTCCCAATATCCGAGTTAATCATGGTCACCTTGCCTCTATTAGTGGACACTTAACACGTCGAACACTGTTACAGAAGAAATGTCCCACTAATGAACAACATGAGGACAACGTTATTTAATCAATTATTTTATATATAGTCAACCTAGTTTCTTGAGAGGGAATTTATTTTCTTTGATTGGCGATGCTAAGATTCTAACTAGCGACTCTAGCGGCGAAATTTAGAAGTCATCCATGTACGACTCTTTCACAAATCACTACTACTTTTGACACTTTTGACAGCTCTCAAAACATACCACCATTACCTTGAAGCAAAGTTGTATTGTAAGCTGTCAAAAGTGTCGTACCTCGACAACTTCCAAATTTAGCCACTAGAGCGTTGCGTTTCATCGCCTTGAGAAAATGTGTGTTTATTACAAATGTATTTTAGTCGTATGAATGATGATACAAATGTAATTTGAATTCACGTCTGTGCACCTCAAAGGGCTAAGTAGAAATGTACTAGGACTGGTTTTGTTAGTTAAATAAAATAACGCGATTAATTGTCTGATGAAATCTGTGGATTCACATCCAGAGATTTTTTTGGAAATTTGCATAAGTTATACCAAACCGAAAGAACATTCTAATAAAAGTACTGTTGGTGCTTTGCCTGTCCCTTTGATCACTTAAACTTATCGCCATTATCGTCCTTGTTACCTCGGTTTGCATTCAAGGATTACACCATAGAGCTCAGTGTACGCTGATAGGTCTAACAAGATTTAACAATATATTGTATACAGAACAGAGCGATCTCCGCCTAACCTCTGGAATTCAGCTGGGGTCAGGACATTTTTGACGTTTAAACTAAACTGCCGGTAACAAATTCAAAAATGTCTGAAAACTGGGATCATCGTCATATATCGGCCAGCAATTTATTTTTATTATTACGTCACTGTAATAAACTTTAAGCTGTTTATTAGATTTCCTTTCGATGTTCTGGCATGGACCAAACCAGCAGTAGTCAGGAGACAATTGGATAATGATTGAGACTCGTTAAATAAAGTAGGAGTGAAAATTAAGAAAGTTTAAAAGTATTTTAAATAACGATTGCCAGCAGACGATACATCTCTTGCTTACCACAAACACTTTTAAACTATTTTAATTAGAATAAGACAATTGTCCCTCACACAATAAAACAAAACCTAATTCTCCTTCAGCGATTTATATACGTACCTTAATGCAACTAAACGTAAGTATTCTGACAGATTGCTGGGTGGCTGCCCGCAGTTTTGCCAAATTAAATCCCGTCAAGTGCATGTTTTGTGCTTGCACTTGCTACTGGCAACAGGCGAAAGACTAGATTTGTTGATTTTGTGAAATTATTGTACTAATGGTTCGCTGGGTTTAGTTATTGCTTCGTCGATTTTGTTAACGACAGGACGAAGTTCCAGGTACGATTTTCGGTTGTGGAAATGCTGGTTGGTTTTTAGAATTTCGCACGAAAAACAAAATGAAACCCTATAGGATCACACTCATCCACTCACTCCGTGATTGCCTTTCCGCTATTACAGTGCTTTTGTTAAGCATGGTAACATCCTGTCAAATCTAGTTAGACTTGTAAGCGGACCTTGGGTTCTAAGGCGAGAAGTCCTGGATGCAGCTGAGATGATGCTAGGGCGATGATGTTCATGGTGATAAAAAACAATGCTTATGTTCCGAAACTACTGGGTGAAATGAGTTAAAATTTGACACACATATGCTTTTTCGCAACCCAAAGACAAAAGTACCTATACCATAAACAACTGAATTTTAAATCTACCACGACCGTTGTAAGCTGGTACAAGTGTTGGAGAAGAACAGGGTTACATATACCTCAAATAACTTAATTAACGCGATTAACACGCGTTAATAAACTTGTATGATTAATACCAATCGCGAAAGTTTAAATTCGATTATTATCTATGTTTGTTTTCAGTGGCCCGAACAATTTAGGTCAAATTTTAAGCAACTCTTGGGACGAAGATATGTAGGTAGATAATAATCAGTGTACGGTACCCTCTCCACGAGAGGTTAACTCGCAATAGGCTTGTGTCCTAAGACGTAATTAGCGATTGATTCGTTCCTTTATTAGATGTTAAACTAAAATACCCTTAGAGTATACATTTATGCTAATGTATACTCTAAGGAAATACCTGTTTTTTTTTTTTTCAAAAAACGATCAGCAACATTACTAATTACAGCTTTTTAAAAACCTTTTTGAATTTGACACGAAAACGCTGTAAACCATCATGGTGGTTGAGTTCACAAAGTACAAAACAAAACAAACCGTGTATGAAGTCTGGTCTGATATACCTACTTTTATTTTGTTATATTCAATTTGACAGGTAGAAAGTTTAACGTTTTAGTTGTATTAACTACTAAAACGTCAACAACATGAATGGCGGATGTACTGTTTGACGTAATGCTCTCCGATTGGTGTTCACTGTCACAAGAATAAATACATTATTTTTAGTTTTAGAATCCTAAAAATAACATTAATCTTACCTTTTTATAATAAATAATAAACTTTACTGATATCTTAAAATCATAATTAATCTGTAGATACTACAATCAAACCGATTTATTGTTAGTGGACACAAGCCTATTGGCCGCCGCACGAGCTATCCTTGTGATCGGACGTTTAATTAATATTAGTAACATTCTATTGAGCGCGTTTCTTATCTTGTTTACGCGCGGGCCAACCGGTTTTGTGCCGGTCGGACCCTGCAATCGTTACTTTGTGCACATGACTGAATCAAATATAAGTAATGTAAACATCAATTCTTTGTCGAGCGCTGATGAATTAGAGGACGGTACAAACATGGATTTTGAGGACAATACACAATTGCAGAATGAAACAGAGATAAGTGGGAAAAGGACAAGGGATGGAACCTCTTCAGAAGAAGGATGGAGCGTAGTAGATAGAAGACGAAGCAAACACATACGTAGTGGGGAAGAGCAAGGTGAAAGGGAAAAAGATGAGAGAATACAAGTGCACGTGTCATGTAAAGAGCCTTTGCCGAAACAATTTGCCTTAGCAAAACTATTCAAGGCACATAACATTGCTAGCGGCAAGATCTATAAAATCAAATACGTACATCAGAATAAAATGCTGATTACGTTTGATGATGATGTCGGTGCAGAGGAATTTATACACTGCTCGGTGTTTACTGACATGGGCTGGTCTTGTCAAAAAACTTCGGAGGTTGGTGTATCATACGGACTCATTAAAGCTATGGACCTGGACATCTCGGATGAGGATCTTAAAACTAATATATCGACCAGTGCTGAAATTATCTCGATCAAGAGGTTAAATAAACGGTGCTTGGATAACCCTGATGGTAACGGCTGGACACCGAGTGAGACGATTCGGCTTGGATTCAAAGGTCCTTCTCTGCCGCCTTATGTCTACATCTACGGTTTGAGGATTCCAGTGGAGAAGTTTGTATTCCCAGTAACTCAGTGTGCTAACTGCTGGAAGTTCGGCCATTTAAAAATAAGATGTCCGTCCCAAAAACCTGTTTGTCCTAAATGCTCACTAAAGCATGATAACTGTACAACTACATCATTCACGTGTGTGAACTGTTCAGGTCGCCATATGGCGCTTGATAAAGTTTGTCCATTTTTTCAGAAGGAAAAGAAGTTAAGGGATATAATGTCAGAATTTAACTGCACCTACAGAAAAGCGCTCACCATGTACGTCCCTCCTTCCCCTGTCCAGGCCCCAAAAGTGGTTAGTGATCCAATTTCCTCATTCGCACCCCTTCCAATAGATGTAAATACACCCACCGGCACACCCTACGAAGCGGAGTGCCCAGACACATCCACAATAAATACACGGCCTAAGCTTCAGGCCAAACGTAACTTAAAGAAGCATAATCGCCGGCCATTGACCCCTGCGCCCACTGAGGACATATTATCGCATCTCAATCCTGAATCTTCAGACTCCTCAGAAAAAATGGACACACCCCACGGAAATAAAAAGAGACAGGCGGATAAGTCTACTTATAATTTAAATTTTTGGCATCTGATTTCAAAAATTAGAAATATCATTAAAAGCAAAGAATCTTTTCAGATTAAAATCCAGCAATCAATTACCATAATTTCAGAGTGGCTAACACAAAAAATTGTAAGTAGCTTATCTATTGATTCGTTATTTGATCTATTGTTAGAAATGTGTTAGAAATGAGTTGGAAATGGATAATAATAATACTTTTACAAATTTAAATATAATACAATGGAATTGCCAAAGTTTAAGACCCAAAACTCGTTCACTTGAATTATATTTAAACCAAGAAAAAATCCACATTGCCGTGTTGAGTGAAACTTGGTTGGAACCCGAGAGTTATTTTAGAATCAGCGATTATAATACATATAGACTAGATAGAGAAGCTGGTTACGGTGGCGTGGCCATCATGACTCATCGCTCTGTTAAATCTATTATTTGTTCAACAAAAAGTCGTAATCCTGGTATTGAATTATTACATATAAGAATCCTGAATTGTCAGCATATTGAGAACATAATTTGCGTCTATTGCCCATCGACAGTACACACCACTCAAAGCGATTGGGATGCGATGTTTTCTATTGCGAATAGTAAAACCCTTATCTTGGGAGATTTAAACGGTCACCATTCTAACTGGTCTCAGAGAACTGATCGGCGCGGCTCCGAAATATTTGATTCCAACTATTATAATTTCATTAATTTAAACGATGGCACACTAGAATTAGAATGGTTGATGGAGTTCTCCAGCAATCAAGTCCCGACATTTCATTTGTTTCTTCAGCTTTGTCCCTGTCACTTCTGTGGAAACCTACAAACGAATCACTTGGAAGTGATCATTTGATAATAAAATTAAACTGTTTAATTAATATTAACCGCGATTATCAAAAGAAAAGAAATTTTAAAAAAAGCCGATTGGACTTCGTATTCTTCATATATAGATGATCAATTACAAAACTGCGTAATTTCTCAGGATCCTCATGAGTCATATGACCAACTATGTAATATAATGCAAAAAGCTGCTGATAAGTATATCCCATTCAAAAGATAAAAAGATTCCTGCTGATAAAAAGTGCAACTCTGATAAGCATAAATCCTTAATTAGCAATATGTATAGAAATATAGTATGCATATTGACAGAAGGCGCGAAATCTTCCTCTAGTGCGAATTCAAATCGCAGAAGGGGCAAGCATATTATAGGTTGGCATAAACATGTGAGGGAGGCTCACGGTAAGGCTCGGCAGTGTTATCATAACTGGCTATGGTATGGGAGACCTAACTCTGGTC
The DNA here is from genome assembly GCA_944739405.2 of Euclidia mi. Classification (NCBI taxonomy): domain Eukaryota; kingdom Metazoa; phylum Arthropoda; class Insecta; order Lepidoptera; family Erebidae; genus Euclidia; species Euclidia mi. The sequence goes on from OX123192.2 coordinate 74,626,776, forward strand.
AGCTATACAATGAAATGACTGAGTCGAGACGTCTGTTCAAGGAAAAATTGAAATGGTGTCAAAATAACCAACAACAAATTAAGATGGATATAATTGCACGACACCATTCCAATAATAATTTTTCAAAATTTTGGAAATCAACTAATAAATTGAATATAAAGCCTAGCCGGCCCGTAAGCGTCGAGAGTGAACACGAGCCAGATGCCATTGCAGAATTATTTAGGCAACATTTCAGAGTTGAGCCGGTTGGCAATCTTGCACAGCCTGAGATGAGGTCGGTGCCTGATGCTGGAGCTATACCTGGAGATATCAATGTAAGGTTTAGTGCAAAGAATGTTGATGTAGTTATTAAATCTATGAAAAGAGGAAAATCTCCAGGTCATGATGGCCTCAGCATTGAGCACCTGTGGTTTGCTGGGGTACACTTGCCTAGAGTTTTGGCCCTATTGTTTAATCTCTGTATTAACCACTCCTACCTGCCTGATGATTTCATGTATACCATTGTTGTCCCTATTGTAAAAAATAAGACTGGAAATGTCTCGGACAGGTCTAACTACAGGCCTATCTCCCTAGCCACGGTTGTAGCGAAGGTATTGGACAGTTTGCTTGACGGCCATTTAACAAAACATATAAAACTGCATGATGGCCAGTTCGGTTTTCGAAATGGTCTATCTACTGAAAGTGCGATTTTGTGCCTTAAACAGACTGTGCAATACTACACCGCTCGTAAAACCCCAGTATACGCATGTTTCTTGGACCTGTCCAGGGCATTTGACTTAGTGTCGTACGACCTGTTGTGGACTAAAATGTACCAAGACACTAGTTTGCCCCCTGAAATTGTATCTATATTTGAGTACTCGTACAAAAATCAGAAAAATGCTGTTAGGTGGGCGGCCAGTAAGTCGGACGATTACGTATTGGAGTGTGGAGTGAGGCAGGGGGGGCTGACCTCACCGAAATTATTTAATTTATATATGGACCGCCTGATTGGAGAGCTGAGCAGCACCGGCATCGGATGTCACATAGAAGGAATTTGCGTTAATAATAATATAAGCTATGCGGATGACATGGTCCTGCTCAGCCCTTCAATCGGTGCGCTGCGCAAGCTACTCCGTATATGTGAAGATTATGCGGCAGCCCAGGGGCTCAAATACAATGTGAAAAAGAGTGAGAGCTTATGGTATTTAAAGCACCTAAAAAAGAGGTCACAGTTGTACCTCCCGTTTCACTCTATGGTACACCATTAAACCAAGTCACTCATTTCAAGTATCTGGGCCACTGGGTCACCGAGGACCTTAAAGACGATATGGATATGGAGAGGGAACGCAGGGCGTTGTCTGTTCGCTGTAACATGTTGGCTCGCAGATTCGTACGGTGTATTGAACAAGTGAAGGTCACACTATTTAGAGCTTTCTGCCAGACCTTCTACACCTGCAGTTTGTGGGCCAAATACACGCGGAGGACATACGACGCCCTGCGTGTGCAATATAATAACGCGTTCAGGGTGATGATGGGGCTGCCGCGGTACTGCAGCGCGAGTGGTATGTTCGCGGAGGCGCGCGTGGACGGCTTTCACGCCGTCATACGCAAGCGAAGTGCGTCTTTAATAGCGCGGGTGCGCGGCGGCCCCAGCACCATCCTGACCGCGTGTGCCAGCCGCTGGGACTCAGTACTGATGAGGCATTGGATAGGCCTACACGCAAAAGCAAGCGCCTGACACGTTGTCGTTGTTTTAATTCATAAATGTTTTTACTAACACTAGGTTAAGAACACTGTAACTAACAAAATATGGAAGTAATTCTGAATTAAAATTTTATTATTATTATTATTATTAAAATCCCTCAAACCATTTGCAACCAATTTAAACCAAAACCATATTGGTCATCCGAGCTGTCCAGGGCGGTGGCGGAAAGGCGCTTGGCCCTTGCAAATTTGAGACGTTGCCCCTCTTCGAGGAATTTAGATATCCTCAAAGAAAAAATAAGCACTGCTCAAAGGCTGATTCGCACTGCAAAGAGTAAATCTTTTCAGCAGTTTTGTACATCTGTAGATGAAACCTCTTCGGCATCAGAGATGTGGCGCAAGATGAGGTGGTTGAAAGGTCGACAAAATCCTATCACCTGTGCAGATAAAGAAAAAGCCGAGCGCTTGCTTAACGACCTCACTCCAGATAATGTATGTCCCTCACAACCTACTTTTAATTCCAATAACCCAATGTTAGAATCTCCAATATTAATGTCAGAACTAGTCACCTGTATTAAAACTACCGACACAGCCCCAGGGTCAGATCAAATTTCCTTCTCCATGATTAAACACCTTCCAGCTTCTGGTAAACATAGGTTACTTTCAATATACAATCAATGTTTTTCTTTAGGCTTTGTTCCGGTACAATGGCGTCAAATCAAAATAGTCCCAAACCCCAAGCATAGTTCAACTTCCTCTTTGCGCACTATTTCCCTGATATCATGTATTTGCAAAATTTTACATGCCATTTTGGCCAAACGTATAGAATGGTTTTTTGAAAAACAATGTCTTTTCCCTGAGGACATGGTAGGTTTTCGTAAGGCACGATCTTGTCTGGATAATCTTACGCGATTAGTCTCTGAAATTCAACTAGGATTTTCTAAAAATTTAGTTACAGTGGCATGTTTTATAGACATCGAAAGCGCCTATAATAATGTTGATATTCCTTGCTTGTTACGTATTTTGGATCAGTTCGGAGTTGGATCAAACTTTTGTATCTATTTGTTTTCTTTTTTATCAAACAGACATCTTCAAGTCACGTTTTATGATTGTAAGATTGGAAGATTGACTGGCCGTGTATTAGCCCAAGGAGATCCATTGTCTCCTCTTTTATTTAATATTCTAACTTTACATATTATATGTAATAACGTCGGCCAGGTTAATGTATCTCAATATGCTGATGATTTTGTATTATATTCAACCAATAATAATATAGATTTAGCGTTTGAAAAGCTTCGGTCTTCTTTAAGATATTTCAAAGCGTTAATTGATAAACTAGGTTTAACAATGTCTTCAAATAAAAGTAAGATCTGTATTTTTAAAAAAGGTTGCTTTAGAAGATCGATTAACTTTCACTTTGATGATATTTCAATTGATGTTGTTATTAATGTGAAATATTTGGGTCTGTGGCTGGATAGCTCATTAAGATGGGGTAAGCACATCAATGAAACCGCACAGAAAGTAATAAAATTCATCAATCTACTCAAAGTCTTATCCGGTTCGGGATGGGGAGTCCATCAAAAACACCTAAGACGGCTGTACATTTCTCTAATCCGAAGTAGAATTGACTATGCCAGTTTCTTGTTTGACAATAGTTGTAATTCTAAACTAAATAAATTGGATCGGGTCCAAAACCAGGCGTTACGTGCTTACGTGTGATTGGTGGATTTATACGAAGCACCCCGATACATGTTATGGAAAGTGATCTATGCCTTCCTCCACTTCATTTTCGTCGTAGATACTTAGCCAGTAAATTTGTTTTGAGATCAATATCTCTTCGTAATAATAAAACTATAAAATCACTGGAAAACCTTTCACTAGTTACAGGCTCCAATTATTGGCAGAACAAGAAGTTGCGATTACTTATCGACATTTTTTCTCAGTACAATTCTGTTCCAATACACTCAAGTGTTCAACATGGAATGTTTTCTCTGATAAGTGGATAAGCAGTCTAGATTTGTCTCATATAGTCAACGATAAAATTCCAAGTATCACTAAAACTAAACTTCATTACAATATCTCTCAGTTAAAACAATTAAGTACTACACTAATACATTGAAGAACAATATTTAAAATATCATAAAATTTTTACTGACGGCTCCAAAGATAAAAATTTGGGGGGAGCAGCCTTTTTGGACCCTATCCGTCTGAATCAAATGAAGATTAAGATTGATTCAGATATTTCTATTATGCACATTGAACTGGTTGCGATATTGGAAGCTTTATCCTATATTTCTTCAATCAATGGCGATAATTTTGTGATTCTAACTGACTCCAAAAGTTCGCTGCAACACTTGGCTCGGAACACTTCTCACGTGCGAGGCATTCCGACAGCCTACGCCATATATGAATTAATCTTAAAACTTCAATCCAATTCCAAAACAATACGCCTCCAATGGATTCCGTCGCATATACAATATGAAGAAAATGAGGTGGTGGATGTGCTCGCCAAACAGGCATGTGTCGATGGTGTTCCTATGAATATCACCCCATTGTATTCAGACTATCTGGGAAAAGCCAAAATGAAGTGTTTAGACCTTTGGCAGGAGTATTTTGATGAAAGATGTAAAGAAAAAGGTATATGGTACCGAACTATCCAGCCAGAGATATCTCGGGTTCCGTGGATTGATTGTAATCTTAATAAAGCCTTAACGACCATAGCTTTAAGACTTCGTTCCGGACATATTCCATCAAATAAGTTTTATTATTTAATGAGAAAAGTGCCATTACCGAATTGTGATGTATGTGGAGTCGTTGACGATGTTTTACATATCTTGATGGAGTGTGCCCGGAATGAAAATACTAGGGTAAATATTTTTAGGCCCTTTAAGTTGGATAACATTGGTATATGTAACTCCATCCTTGCTTTTCCAGTGTCCGATAAAGCAAAACTTTTGTATAATCTAGTGTTATATAGATCGTAAGTTAGTTATAAGTACGTACGTGTTTATAAGTTATCTGATTTTGTCTTTCCCGCACTGGGCGATATGATCTCTAAGAGACAAAGCCCTTTAATAAATAAATCAAAAAAAAAAAAGCCTATTGGCCGGTTTTATTTCAAACACTCAAAGTCAAGTTAAAGTCAAAATCAATTATTCAACTAGGTCACAATGTGACACTTATGAAAGTAAAAAAACGAATCTATTATTCCTGAAGGTGATATATCAGAAAAGCCGCTAAAGGACGAAACTAGTCCTTTTAATATAATGCATATTTCTTACAACTAGCTTACAATATAATTCTTAGAACACTATTGTCTAAACAGATCGAGAGAAAAGCTTTTATGCACTCCCCATAAAACATTCACACAACTTAAGAATATCTAAGACATAAATATTCCTACGAATAATCTGTCTTTTTCTTAAGCTTAGAGTAACATATAGTCGTCTCTTTCTATCTAATGAGGACCATTGAAGATCGCAACGTCGGCGTAATGCGTCGGTGAAATTCGGTCACCCGTGGTATACATATTTCATGTGCATGCCTTGTAACAGACTAAAAATAGGGCGGTTTTTAAATTCAATGTCTTGCTTAATATAAACGTGGTTTGCATGTAAAAGATCGAGTGGATATCTAGCTACTAGGCCGAGGCATTCCTCGATTAATTCATTTTAAAAGTACATTGCAGATATTTTTATATAAGATAAGATAAGCGTATTAGACATTTTTAATAATTCAACTGGGGTGACGCAAGCATAAAAGTACGACTTCTCAGCCGACCGCAAACTGTAGCTGCAGATGATATTTTGCTCTCACTTTGCTCATATCGCGGCAACATGTGGTCGCAACCTGTGTCATGATTTCGAACCAACCGCAGACGGCAGCAACAGTTAGCAGCGCCTTATTCTTATTGGTTGTAAGTGTTCTATATGATAAGATGACTGACGTCATTGACAATACTAATGTGCGACTGACATCGCAGACGGTGTATTACTCGATACGGCGCGCCGTAGAGCATGCGTCAGTCGCTACGGAGGGTATTTCATAGAAATACATAGAAGAGGCAACTGTATGTAGGCAAGTCAGTCACAGCAGACCTCGTAGGATATTTGTCAACGAAATTGAAGACGTTTTGAAAAAGGGCAAGGTCCGAAGCACCCGGAAACGGTGAGCATGTATGTCAAAATTAACATCTCAAATCTCTGCCTACACGAACGGGAAAAAGGTATGAGTATAATAATATGTATGTAACATAGAAACCAGTAATGTCCCGGCAACACATTTCGTGCTGCTGTAATCTGCGTTCGTCTATGAACCCGTACCTTAATTATTAAGGAAATGCTATAACATATTAAAATGTTGCTAAATTTTAGAATATAAAACCTAAGTTATTATAAAAAAAAACTTTAACTGTCTTTTACATGTTATTATATCTGATATGGATAATTTGTTGTGTCTATTGCTATTTTCTTTAATAATAAGACCTACTATACGTAACTATTTAGTAATCTGTGACTATACACAGTTATGCAATAAATAAATCTTTATCTTTAAGGCTATATCTACAGGCTATTCAAACTAAATTAAATATTCTGTTAAGGCAAATACACAATATAAGAAATATTTATTCTACTCCTTGCATAGCTTTTATAAAGAATATTATTAATTGTAAAGATTTTTAAACCGATGCTTCTTATATTTTTATCGATAATTGGCGTGTTACAAAGAATCACCAATCCTATTAAAATAATCTGTTTGAATTCAATATTTTGAGATAACTTTTCATTCTAGTTGAAATACTGTTTGCTTTGAGATGAAAGTATTTAATAAAGTAGATAATCCTTAATCCTATTTTTATTGAAAAATAAGATGTATTTTTGAGTTTCATTAGATTTAGAGCGCTGTTCCATTAAGGATGTGCTACGCAGCTATGCTAAGAAGATGTAAAAGCAAAGCTTAGCCTTTAAGGAACTATGTAACCGTTTATACAAATGCTAAGCTATGTAAAGGGTGAATGAGATGTGGAATGAATACACGTTGCCACAAGGTAGCTGCACACTAGCCACAACTTCATAGCAATGCCTTTCTTTTGCGTGTGTTTGGCTGTCTGTCTATACCAACGAACGTGATCTACTCAAAAATTACCGACCAAATTCTTGGTTTCATAGATACATACATACATAATCTCACGCCTATATCCCCGAAGAGGTAGGCAGAGGTATACTGCTACAACCACTTTTCGCCAGATTTATTTTAGTCCCACGTAGTAGGGAGCGAGCCTATTGCTGTATTGGGCACATTACCAGACTCCGAGCTGCTACTGAGAATTTCCTAACGGAAAAACCCAATATCGAACCGGAGACCCGCCAATTCAACACGCACATTTATGCCGAGAGACCAACGAGGCAGTCTTATTATCATTTTTGGTTTCGATTTTCACAAATATAGTCTGGTTTCTGAGGTTTTAGTGAATAATTCAAGCGGAAGAAGCCGCGGGCGAAGTAGGATTAGCGAATATCAAACGAATCTATTCCTATAAAGCATAGCCCATCTCTCGTAATAACCCAACCTTATTTGGATTATTTTATAGACTTAAAATATCCAAGCGTAATACAGTCGCAGATTTTTTTGTCATCGACATTTATTAATATAGATTTACAGCAGCGATAGCCTAAAAAAGATACCAACAGACTGTTATGCAGAGGGTATCGGGTTCAAATGCACGGCGCGCACCGTGGGCTTTTCGGAGTTGCGTGAGTATTGAATTGTTAATGAAATTATCGCTTGTCGAGTGCCTCGGAGAGCACGGTAAGCTGTCGGTTTCGGTTGTCATCATGATCTATGACAGTCGTTATAGGGAGTCAGTACCCCAAATCAAATGATACTAGTCTAAACCACGGAATGTCACTTTCCCTTTGGGTTAAAGAAATCAGACGGCGGTTGCTCTGTGGAAAGGCTAATTAATATTCTGTTATACAATATAACCAGATGGTTGGACTAGTCAGCGGACACACCACTATCTCGACTTACATCTTGGAGCCTCATCCCAAGATGTAAGTCGAGATAGTGGTGTGTATATTGGATTTGAACCCAAAATCCTCAGCTGTTTGCTGCCTGACGATCTCTCACTAGACTATCAATCGTAAAAATGAAGAGAAATCTCGCTATATTCAAACTCCAAACATTATAACATCTCACCATAACTGCAAGCAAATAATTAAGAGATGCGAAGTACTAGCGGCACTTTAAACATTTAGATTTATATATAAAAGTTCTCGCTAATTGGAAACGTATCTCAGATTAATTATCAAGTTAATGGTACAAGTTAGAATGTTTAATCTTGCTACGGTTTATGGGGTGGTTTAACAGACTTTTTAAAACGCTTGAGTTTACGGGAAAATGCTTTAAAAATGTAAACGAAAAATTAAAAACATATTAAGTGAAAAATGGTTTTTATTTATATTATTTCTGATGTGACTTTGCCAGCTCGAGTGTCGGCTATCACGACAACATAAAAGCTACCTGCATAAATGTCATACAAATCCGTTCCGTAACTTTTATGTAAAGGGTTCCAAACAACGATTGGTTTTTATTTACTTTCGTCCTTATTTACGCCACGCAACATTTGAAAATCATCATCATCTCAGCTTAGAGACGACTGCTGGAAATTCGCCTTCCCTACGGCGTTCTACACAAACCAATCTAGAGCCATCCTTGGAACTTAATCAATATTTGAATTGCTTGTGTTGGTTGTTATTTATTTGAACAGAAGGAACGCCCTCAACCACATACATATTTGTAGGCACCAAAAGGCAACACCGAAGTCGCTGCGACGTTATTCACAAGTAATCACAGGTGACCACACCTTGACCGCATTATGACATGTGGCCAATGTGTTTTATATTTGTGGTACATTTGAGTCAAAACTAAGCACATAAAATTCAGTTAGTAGAAAACAATGCTGAGAAGGGTGTCTGCAAATTCTCCATTATTGTATTCACAATATGTCGCCGACGTATATATACTCATTAATCGGTTGCAAAATTCTTAGTCAACAATTTGTGACGGTTATACCCGGTGAATAATAGAAATGAATGCAAATTATGCATTGAAGATTATTGAATAAAGAAACAGCAACCTTTTCGTTTTAGAAGCGTGAATTTGCCTACTACAATAATGCCTGGCCGCGATTGTACTCGAAGTAGCAGAATGAATAAATGTCTTTTGGGAGCATAATGGAGAACTTTCAGATATTCTGGTTTCTTCACGTTTAGCAAGCCATAATGAAAATTTTAATTCGTACCTCGAAAAGAGATGCACGCTCTGGGTTTCGACCAGAGACTCTTCGTAGCAGTTTGTTCGTTTTTCCACTAGCCTATCGCTGCTTAATAGAACAATATTTTCCTTTTCAAAAATAGGGGGAGGTATTGACAAGTTATGATAATACCTTTTTAGTAAATTATATGAGGAGAACTTATACTTTATTGCAATGAGCGCATTGCGTCGGCGTGTAGGGGCAGTTCAAGGTTGTTCTATATGGAGGGCAGAGGTTTAGCAGAGGCCGATGTCCAGCAAGATAGCCTAGAGATACTAACAGACTTTTATGCAGAGAGTCTCGAGATCAAAACACTTAGGGCCGGTTTCACCGCTGTCTGTTGATGTATATGTGAGATAAGACATACAAATTTCGATCTATTGTTTTATTTATCTGGAAAATGAGGTCTATCCAGAGGTGGGGCAATTGAGCCTTAATCTCGAAAGGTCAGAGACAAGCGCCGAAGATCGAGAATGTTTACAATACATGTGAGTCTGTTAGCATCTCTAACAGGATATCGTTGCCTTCTAAAAATAGTATAGAAGTGAATTTTGTATCATCAAAGTCGTTCTTGCAAAATTGTATGTAAACTGTTTACCTGATTGTCAACCATTACAACATCTGTTTATTCACAGCCAACATGACGTAATGGATTGATTGATAGAGCCTTAATCAACTGTTAGATGCGCACTTGACGTAATCTGGACAGACAGGAAGATTAGTGACCGTGGGCTGACGTTAATTTATTTAACAACCATGCTCATTATGGTTATGTAATTATTATTATTTTGATCATTATAGGATGATACATACACATACATACATAACGTCACGCCTTTTATCCCCGAAGGGGTAGGCAGAGGTGTATTTCTACACCCACTTTTCGCCAGATATACTTTAGTCCCACGTAATAAGGGGCGAGCCTATTGCCGTACCGGGCACATTTCCAGACTCCGTGCTGCTACTGAGAATTTCGTGACAGAAAAACCCAATAACACTGCCCGACCCAGGAATCGAACCCGGGACCTCCCGATCCCACGCGCACATTTATGCCGCGAGACCAACGAGGCAGTCGTATAGGGTTTGATGTCGAGTTTTCCGTCTCTACGCAAAGATGGTATTTGCATCGTGTTATCCCTTAGTCGCCTCTTACGACACCCACGGGAAGATAGGGGGTGGTGACACTTGTATTCTGTGCCGTCAACCACACGACACGCAGTAATAAACATGTCTAAATGTCTCTTTAGAAAAGAGTTCTGAAAAGAGTGAATCGAAAGGAAATTAGGGATTTTCAAATTCGTTCTTTAATCATCATCAGTCCGGTATATAAATTGTCCCCCTGCTACACACGGGCCTCTTCTCACTATGAGTTGGGTAATGCCATAGTCTATCACGCTGGCCAAGTGCAAGTTGACTGACTTCACATGTCTTTCGAGAGCATTTTGGAGAATTCCCAGACATGCGGATTTCTTTACGATGTTTAGCAATCGTGCCTAAAGTGACCACAGGGTTAATTTGATTAGATGATAACGACGCCTCTGCAAACTCATGGCTCACCCAAATTGCCTACTTTATCGACTCACTTATGTATCTGCGAAGAGAAATATCTCTGGAGAATTCAAAATTCTATACCAATCAGAAAGTCGAGTCAGTCAACCTAAAATAAAATCAACCGAATTAAAAAAATACTTTTGATTTATAGGTAAGCACCTTAAACTTTCTCGCCAATTATACTGAAGAGACTGACATCAAGTATTTCTAACGAAACGACTTAAAGCACATTCAGTGAAATGAAAAGTCTTTGTATATTGTATAATTGGCGCGTTATTATTGAATCTAGTCGACTGTTATTTTATTTATGAAATGCTGAATTAAATTTTATAAAACAAAGGTGACATTTTAGTAGATTGGTTCCTTGTTAATGAGTTCCCTTTTGTAAATATTAAGAAGCTTAAATTATTGAAGTTAACATGCTACGGTGTTTTTAATATGTGTACAATATTTTACGTACTGTCTGCTTAGGTTAGAATGAGAAGATTTTTTTTTATGTTATTTGTGGCAAGACGAACGAGCGACGAACGACGAACTTGAACGAGCAGAAGTACCCTAAACAGAAGAGCATGCATGAGAAACTTGATGGGAGTGAATGAAGCAAAAAAGATATGTCAGGATCGTTGTAAATGGCGTTCCTTAGGCTCTGCCTACCCCTCAGGGAAAGAGGCGTGAGTCTATGTATGTATGAATTTATTAAATTACTATACCTACCGTTTTGCATATATTATATTACAAGAGAGCCTAGTAAAGAAAAAGTCGACAAAACAGAGTGTATCGTAACTTTACCGAATAAACTATTATTTTTTTCGCCTCACACGGGTAAATTTTCTTTCAAGTATCTTACCCGATATTTCGTGCGCACTTTAATCATAATTAAGAACCTTTCAAACAACGTTTAAAAAAAATCAAGGTGAGAGACTTAAGTAATAAAGTGCCTTTATTTAATACTAGAGGACGCTCGCAGCTACGCTTGCATTTTTTTTATTTAACTTCTAACCGATTCCGTGGGAATTTCAGAAAATCCCTTCTTAGTGCACCCCTACGATCCCCAAGGAACATACATGCCAAATTTCAGCTTCCTGTGCCTTATAGTTTTGGCTGTTGCTTGTCTGTCAGTCAGTCAGTAACGCAAGGATTTTATATATACAGATAATTTTATATAATATGTTATGTTCTATATGTTCTTTTTTTTTGTATTGTACCTATATTTTAATATTTTAATTTAATTTTAGTAGTAAGTAGTAAATAATTATTTATACTTGTTTTATGTTAAAATTAATTTTATTTTGTGGTCGTTAATAAATATATGTTATGAAATATTGAACAATATCTGACCTGTATTTTAGAGGATCAAAATGATGACTAACAGCCATTTTCAATATTTGGTCCATACATGGATTTTGAGATTCGAGATTCTTGTTTGACATATTTTGTATGGAGCTTATGTCAAAAACGAATCTTAAATCTACAGATCTATCTATAGATCGAATATTGAATTCCGTAGTATATAGACTGTTACGAAGAGAGTTTCGGGTGTAAATTCATGGTGATTTGAATACTAGGTGTAAATTAAATTATTTATGTTCGCTTCAAAATCAAAGTCCTTTATTCATTAAGGACACAATGTGCCGCTCGCGAAAATCAAATTTAATAATAATTACTTAAAGATACTACACATATCACAAAACAAGGGCGTAGAACCATGAGAAAGAACGGGCAATAAAACTCACGGTCTCTCTGTTTCATCGCCAGGTTTCGCATAATATATAAATTTTGTAAGGTGCTGCAACGGTTACACCTTCTATATAATTTCATCTAAAGTACTGTGACCTGTTGTTCCAGGCTGTCACGAAATGCATGCTGGTCTTAACTACTGCTACTGCAGAAGTCAGTCCCCATACATACAATGAAGAAAGGGTAAAATTCTGATAGCGCTGTTCAAACTACTAATTCGATCCTGTACTCGTAAATATGCTTTATTTATTTATTATTTATTTATAGTCTCACGCCTGTTTCCCCGAAGGGGTAGGCAGAGGTGTAAATATTACACACGCATTTCGCCATGAATTTTTAGGTCCCACGTAATAGAGGGCGAGCCTATTGCCGTTACCGGGCACATCACCAGACTCCGGGCTGCTACTGAATATTCGGGAAAACCCAGTAACACTTTTGCCCTACCGGGAATCGAACCCGGGATCTCCGATCAGCAGTCGCATACGCTATCCACTAGACCACGGAGGCAGTATGCTTTATAGGTACTTTTTTCTTCATCTCGAAGCGCTATCCGTGTGATTAGAGGATATTAACTTTTTTTTATTACTATTTCTCGATTTAGGTGTAGGTCACGGATGTTTTGGTACTTGCTAAGAGTTTTTAGTTTAAAAAGAATATAAGTCGATCATTACAAAGTTTATATTAAGCACACCCGACAAACCTGCATATCTTTTACTGAACAACTTAATCGTACCTCATTAATACTTGGCAAAATGGTCGTCATCACCATCATCATTTTACATGTATATACATAATAAGTACATATATTATGAGAAGGCTAATGACATAATCCACCACGCTCACCATATGGCTGGCAAAAACGATGGTGAAAGAAAATCCATGACTGCTAGACTATAAGAGTTCGAATTTCAAAACAATACGCAATTATCTTTTTCGAGTGCAAGTCAACAACGAAACTGAAAATTTATACATCGGTGACTTTTCGATTGTAAAATTATTTCGTCGTCCGATTGTTGATCGGGCTCTACAGAAATAAATAGTAATAGAATGGTGAATGTCACGTCATCGCGTACATTTCGCGCGTGCCACATTTCAGCAACCCCCGCCCACAGTGACGTATAGATAGTGAGGGGACACTAAGGACTTATTATCGATGTGTGTGTGTGATGTAGCTGTGGAAAATGAAATTATGTTATTGTTTATATAAAAACTGACCATTGCTGATTCTCAGGCAGAATAATGTTGTACAACATGTGTAAACACATGCACTATAGTGCAATAGTTTGACACGCGCACCACGCCCATGTCACCGTTCTATTACTATTTATTTCTGTGTCGGGCTCTAATTACTCGCTCGGAATTCTATGATTGTTAAAATGTTGTTTCAAGATGCTATGAAGATGAAAGGAAGTGTTAAGAGAGGTTTATCATCATCATCATCATCATATCAGCCAAACGACGTCCACTGCTGGACATAGGCCTCCCCCAAGGTTCTACACACAGACCGGTCTTCAGCCGCCCGCATCCAACCGCCTCCCGCGATCTTGACGAGATCGTCGGTCCATCTTGCGGGGGGCCTACCTCTGCTCTCTGAGAGGTTTATAATTTGATTTAATTAATTAACTGATTAATAAATTACTAGGATTTGCCACTTTATACACTTACACCTTCCTCAAGAATCACACTTTCTTTTAGTGAAAAGCGTACAAAAATCTGTGGGAGATTTTGAGTTTATCGCTTTGATTCAGACAGACAGGACGAAAGGGGACTTCACTTTATAATACTGCCGTTATAACGTAAAAGGGCATAACTAACATTTTGTAAATTAGGAGAAAATCGAGTTTAAAATATTTCTTAGTTTTTGTAAAAAATAAATTACGGTATCGTTGTTACAGAAAATGTATGAATGGAAATAGTAGCGTCTACATGAATTCTATAAGATGATTTACGTATTTTATTTTTATGTTCACTGTATTTATTCAATAATCAACATTTTCCATTTCAACCTAACTTCAAAAATATTGTAAAATCATTAACATTACGTATAAAAGGCATAATTAACCAAATGTGCCTTTCCATTCTAACATTTTGGGAAAAACGTTAAATATTAAAATGAAAAGCCATATTAATGGAAACACATCTATCCACTTGTGACCTCTTCATGTAATCTAAACTAGATATGCCCTTTCCAACGGAGGTTTGACATAGTAAACAACTGGCTGAAATATAACCTATTGACCTTAAACGCTGAGAAAACCAATGTTATCAAATTTTCAATGCGGAAGTCTCAGACTACGACATATAATAATACATTACAAGCTCATTATTGCATTAACCCTGCACTTAACATATGCACTTGCCCTGCTGTTCGCTACACTACTAACATTAAGTACCTAGGAATCATTGTAGACGATTGCCTCTCCTTTAAACAACATATAAGTGCTCTTACATGTAGAATTCGTAAATTACTCCACGTTTTTAAAAAACTCCGTTGTATAGCAGATAATAAACTAATCATACGGGTATATCAGGCTCTATGTCAATCAGTTCTGCAATACTGTATTATTTCTTGGGGTGGAGCCCCAAAATCTATAATGTTGCCGATTGAACGAGCACAAAGAGCACTCTTAAAAGTAGCAACTAACCGACCCTTCCGATTCCCCACGCAGCTCTTATTTGAAAGTTGTAAAGTACTAACTGTACGCCAACTTTTCCTGTTGTATACAATCCTAAGGCATCACTCTACGCTTATTTATAACCCTAATCTCACTAACAATAAAAGACGTAAAGATATCGTTTGTACTGCACTTTCCGAATCTAAGTTTATATTCACGAACAGATTTTATGCATTTCTAGGACCATTTGTTTATAACAAACTTAACAAAGTACTGTGTATTTATGACGTAAACTTTTATAAATGTAAACAATTAGTTTATAAGTATTTGCAACCTTTGAATTACGAACAGACTGAAGATTTGATGACTGTACTAAAATAAATATTAGCTAGCCAGGCATAACTCGTGGTCTTGACATAGTTTCTTTTAGGTAAGTAAAATGTAATTCGCTTAATAGCTTAATATAGTCTTTAATTATTGGTAATAAATATATACTTTATTTTAGATATTACATAAGTAATACATTATGATTATTGTGCCTTTACAGCCTGTGGCACAGGTCTATCCTAGTACAGGCACCCACCATCACCAGCCCTTAACAGTCCACTGCTGGACTAGGCCTCTCCTTTGAAAGGAGGAATTGGCCTACTATACCACGCTGGCCAAACGGGTTGGTATAGGGTTTGTATCAAGTTTTCCTTCTCTTACAGCGCTGTTCTCTGCATATTATGCTCCCTCTGTCGGCTCTTACGACACCCATGGGATGATATGGGGTGGTGACATTCCGTATTCTTAATCCGTCACCACACGGACAACACACAGTGTGTACAGGCACCCATTGTAACTTAGATCTTATCTCTTTCCTAGAACTACATATATTTTATTGTAGAAGCTATGAATAAATAAACAATTTATTATTATTATATATTTTATACTTTATACTTTTTCTAGTGCTATCACAAAAGTAATTGCTCAGTTGTGCCCTTTCAGGTTATGGTACTTTTGTTTATTGTGGTTATAAAATTATACAAAACATATTAGCAAATAGGCCTTTTTCTCCTGATTCCAAATATGTATATAACTCAATTTCGAGAAAAATGTTAGTTGTGCCCTTTTACGTTATGACGGCAGAATATATATAGAACTATATATTCTACTCACATAATAAGAATTTTAGTTTAAAGTCTTATTTCAAGTCTGGGTGTTTATTGTGTTCGTCTATTTTATAATCGTAAAGTTCGGAACAGATGACTAATTTCCAGTGCAGGAATTGTCCTTTAACAAAAAAATGCTTTGCAAATTTTACTTCATCATCCATATTTTCAAAAATAAAAGCTTAAAAAGGAATGGTCACTCAAAACCTGGACAAAAATACAAACAGCACAAGAATTTATACATCTTAAATTATACTTAAATGAAAAATGTTCCATAGCGTTTCATCGGTGTTGTCATATGAGAGAAATTTAAGAGAGATTCTTGGTTAGGGTGAGTACACATGCCGTCTGCGACCAGACAGATAAGTTTAAAGCTGTTTACACACTGCAGAACAAAAGTTATGTGAGTATGACAGGGTAAAGGCCTATTCACACATATCAGTGTAGTCACAGTTCCGGCACAGTACCGGCACCGTGATAATTATTCTTTCATACATTTTCTATGAACGTATCTACACCTCTCAGTGTCAGTGACGACACAGTACTCTCAGTGACTGTGCCGGCGCCGGCGATCACGGACGTAATCGGTGGCGACGATATTTTTTGTCGGATCACGGACGCCGGTGTCCGTAAAACTAAATGCAGGACGAGCGACTGATAGAATTGGTTCGTGAAAATAATGTTTTGTATGATTTGTCTCATTTTGAGATTATTGAAACAGCTAGAGCTTTCCGAAATTCTAAAATATTAAAAATAATTCTTTCCCTCTTAAGTAAATTCTTTGTATAATGTCATAAACTCTCCTTCTGTTTCTCTTAATCGCCATGCTTCATGCACCCATTTCTTTTTCCTTTCCTTGATGCTGCTCTTCTTCTTCTTCGTCTAAAGCAATAGCTATCATTGCTAGTTCCGTATTGTTGAATAGAGCCATAGCAAATATCATCACCAACTATCGTCGCACCGTTCTCAGTGCTTCCGATCCGCGCACTGATACATGTGTGAATTGAAGCACTGCCGCATCACTGTAGCACTGATACTGACCTGTGCGGACACGTTGCCGGAACTGAGACTTCACTGATATGTGTGAATCGGCCATAAAAGTTTCTTTGCGAGTTGATATGAACATCAGATTTTATTTACTCAGAAAATATTAGTTTTTTTTTATATTCTGTTAGTATTTGTTTTCTTTCAAATCTCTATAGTTACACGTAAATTAAGTATTTATATGCTAGAAGTTGTTTCTTATTTACTATATTATAAATTAATTTGAAGGACCTTTATAACGTAAATATAATTTAAAAATAACGATGGATAATATTTCTAGAGTGTAGTGGTTTGAACAATCGCCTCACCGTTCAGAACTTTTCCGATTATGTTCAACACCCACACAAGACAACACTTAGTATGAGCCACAAACTGTAGTTTGAGCGAGTGTGAACGTTTTTGTGTCTATTGATTGAATGGTTGTAAAGTCCCACCCGACGCAGATGGTATTCCCAAAACGGAAGTTGTCATTTATTTTATTAAAATAAAATCAGAATAGGTATCAGCTTTTGCACAAAGCGACTGTCATCTGACCTCCGCAACCCAAAGAAAAACGATATTCCCCAAAGCCAAAATACCATCTGATTCCTGAAATACAACAACCGGCTAAAATGCTAGTGAAATACCACACTACCAAAAAGACAGACCACAGATTCCAATAAATTCCCTTTGAACAAAAATCTGTATAAATTCCGTCCGAATATCCAGTGGTATTTCGGTTAAAATTCGGTATAAATATTGTATTTTACATTTGTACACCGTTAAATACGGTATATCACAGAGAACTGTCACAATCGTTTTAAGATCTCACTGCTTGTATTTATAACAAATGTATGTGTACCTGTGATAACAAATACATTATTTTGATTTGATTTGGTTTAATCGGTTTGTGCTGACAGACCAGCGATATTTTTTTCAGTTGCCTTTTGCAAACAACGCTTACAAATATAAAACAATTGTAAGCTAAAAAATCGAAAATAATATACGGACACTTCAATTTCATTCCAGATATTTACGAACTTTAAAGGTTTAGTGTGAAATCAATGGAGTGTGGTGTGGATTGGTTTTGCTCACAGAATTGAAGGCGTTACTTTTATGCGAGGTTTAAATATTTATGCAGGCATATAGTTAGCATAAATAATAAAACAAACGTACCACTGTTTTTACGAATTATGTGCGTAGTAAATTGTTAATTACTTGCCCCATGTCTTGGACAGAAAATTAAGCCATAGGCTCTCCCTGTTATGAAGATCTTAGACAGTCTCTATTGAGAGCTAGTATCAGAACATACTGACACTGGTTTGAGTCATAAAATACCGCTATTCCTTTAGATTTTGGCGGTCAGACAGCAATAGACACAGGTGAGAAACTGTATCCCTATTCTTTGAACATAAGAACACGCTGATAATAAATATATCGACTTATCCGCAGAACAAAGTCCGATCTGCATGGATCGCAATTTTCAGTAGACGCTGTAGAAGTTCTTGACTTGTGTAACTCTTTATAACTCTTATAACGAGAGACTTAAAATTAAGATCTTTTGATATTGTACTATAACAGCCCAGCCTTATTAAATGCTTTATAGTGTATTTTTTTAGTCCTTTTATTGTAAGAGATACTGGGTTACATATCGACCTAGGACGTTTTATGGCGGAAGAGCGAGAGTCCGTGGTAAACATCGCGCGTTGTTTTGCGGAAACGTTCGATTTAAAAGACGTTCTTTGTTAACAAAGGTAGATTTTTGTTGGAATTTTTCATCCCTTAAGAGTCCTTTGTGAATAATTTAACATATAAAATGAAATCCAATGTAATTTTTTTTTATAAGGATGTTCTAAAATATGTGACATAACCTTAGGTGGCAAAGATTAGACTTCTTGCATGCATGAGTAATTATAATTTTACTAGCTAGACAAGTCGTGTGATAGTCGGAGTAATTATATTTAGTAATTTAAATATAAATAAACTGTGTACACATTTACCTTTAATATGTATTTAATTTTACATAGAATCGTATAAACTTATGACTACAAACATCTTTATCATCACCAAAACCTAAAGACATCCATTGCTGGACATGGCCTCCTCAAAGGCTCTCCACACAACTCCAATCATAAGCCGCCTGAATTCCACCGCTTCCTGCGACCTTAATGCAATATCTTCTTTATAATATTATACACGGTGTAAAAAGACCCATCACCAAGCTGAAGTCTACTCGTTACATAAATACTCGTTCTACACATCTTGCTAAGTCATACTTAGCAAAACAATACCTCGGAAGCGATTTTTTAGTAGATAAATTTTATAAGCCGCTATGTAAAGTACGCGCTTGCAATTCTCGAGATACTTACCTATCCAAGGGTAGGGCTATATAAAGAACAAATTGGCGCGTGAAATGCATAGATTTTGTACCTAATTAAAAACTGTATGGTAACTTTGAGCCTCAATATCTCCTGAAGCAGTAATTTTCAAGGTATGGTGCAAAAGTAAATAATTTTCGTGAAGGGTCTTCTTCCACCTCATATAAGAATAACAACAATCCCACATCGTTTTTACCTAGACGTGGTGCACAATATTTACTAAATAATAGTAAAATACAACTAAACATTAACAAAATTAAGAATCGAGTAATCATACTCATTTTTAGTAGTTAGCTAGACTATCCTGTCAAATCTTATTAGTCTACTAAGCAGAGCCTGAGTTCTAAGGCATAAAGTCGTGGCTGTCCCCTAGTAACGTTGAGACCATTAAAATGACACATTTGAGTACTTATTCTAAATAAATAACTTGAGCAGCGCATGACCATTAAGTCTATATTTTTTTAAACATACTTTTCATTGCATCATCTATAACGATCTTGTGCCTGTCTGGATGGCGCCGCCTGCCTTTCCTTTAGAATTACACGTTTATTCTGTCTCATCCAGGCAAACCTATCTCATCCATGCAGTCTATCAACAACATAATACTATATCCCAAAATGAGTTACAACAGCATGAGTGTTAATGAACATAGTTTGGCATACTTCAATTTTCTCGCAGTGACTGTCGCTGGGAGCTGTAGTAAATGGCAGACTACTTAAAAGTATGCCTTAATATTTTCTATTATAAGAATATAATTTGATATCGCATGTCAAATGAGCATGTATGTATTTACAAAAAGACTTCATTTATCCGTTTTCTAGTAACCATAATACAAATTCTGCTTATTTTGGAACTAGATGATGCTGTGTGCATGTGGCAGAGTATTTTTATCATTATTTATTAGTAGGAAATAGCATAGGATTTAGTACTGATACTAACTGGGGTAGACCTGTGGTTACACTTCTAACTGTTTGAGCTGTATTAACGATGAATTTGCGAAACTTAATGGATTTCCAAAATAATTGAACAACGTTGATTACTGTAGACCCCTTTGGTAGACTAAACAGACATGATATTCGGTTTTGAGCTATTAGAGATTCCTTTCATTTTTCTGTCCCATCTTGTTTGTACAGTATTTCTTCCCATATATAAAATTCACGACTGGTTCCTTTGTACCAGGAAGCAAAGACTATACATGCCAGTATATCCTTCATTCATAACTAAAATATGAAAATTCCTTTGCACAAATATTTTTAACAAACTATTTTTAACCGTTCTTTGAAACAATAAATTTTGCAGTTAATTGAACTAATTTCTTATAAAAAATCTTTATAATTAGAGATTTTTTTAATTGAATAACGTCCTAAGTGATTCAACGTTTTGAGTAACAACGTCCTATCTTAACATTGAACCCACAAATTGTTTCACAGACTCCGGCGAAAACCGTCATTTTTTAACCTCAGACGCTTAAAACTTCAATAATGTTCGTAAAAAAACGTCTTATTATTCCATAAGTCCTCTATTTTTTGTTGCTCAATATTGCATAAAAATCCATTACCCTGTGAATATTAATTACGGTAGTCGTCTTTTTGCGCCAGAGTTGCGTTTCTGAACAACTCCATCGAAAAACATTCTAAATAATCATCGATCGCTGTTAACTACGATCTGAATTAAAAAGTAATAAATACAATAATCTGTGTCAATTTAGGAACTTAAAGTTGTATATAGTGAAGTAATACTTGAAAAACATCGTGACTTACTAGAATTGAAATCTTGATTTGCAAACGCGGTATGTAAGTTTGAAAACGCCGAACTAAGATCAGGCTCTTCTGAATCTCCTTGAATCATATTTAGTATTTTGCGTGATCCTGATATCTTTAAAATTATCCCTTATTACTTAAAAACCTGAATAAATTGAATTTTCTAAAGTATCATAAAAATTAAGCATAGAACACGAAAACGCCCCATTTTTCTTCTTCTTCCAATGAACATCGGCCGAACTGCAGATCGATCGTGGCGCTCGCGCCACCCGTACTCCTCGTGTCCCGTCCCATGTATACGTCGTGCGTTGTTGCACGGAACAAATATCAGATGGAACGTTATTCGATTCTATATCTACGAAAGTAAATAAGATAGGAAAATTCTAAAAACACAGTTTTATAGAGTTTGTATTTCTTATCCCATTTAGCTATTTAACGCGATTTTGGTCTATGGTCACATAGAACTTTATTCTACGGATAGGTCGATATTCCCACCAAGTTGCAAATGTGGCAGTTGCATGTAACAACATTCGTAAAAAAAGAAAGTCATGGTGTATGTTTGTTTACCGTGTCTGTCTGATGCCTTGTTACAAACAAATCATATATGTTCACTAGACACTCATAGTAATAACACTGTATTGATGTTTTCTGACCAATTGGGAGTGGGTTTGGGTAGTTTAATAGATAGTTACACTAACCGTCCATTACAAAACTTTTGTTATCCAGGAGAAAGAATGTCTTCATTAGTTAATAAGTTAAAACATGCAGAATTAAATAAACATTCTACAGTTATTATTATGTATGGTGATAGCTTACTAGTTACTAGGAAAGATATACTAGCTTTGTCGGATATAATGACTGATAGAAGTTCTAAAGTGGGGTGCAATTTTATAGTCTGTGCATTTCCTTATTCAAAGACCTTATCTGATAAATAAAACAATCAGATAAGTAAATAAAATCTATTATTATATAATAGTATATATCGTCATAATGACAAAATTTTATTCTTTGACACTAATACTTTTATTAAAAGTAATTTTATTTTAACAAAAGATACTATGTATCTTTCTCGCTCTTTTATTATCCTATGTTTAATGCGTATGGTTACACGGTAAATTTTACTAAATTAAAACAAACCTAGATATATCCTTGTTTAATGGTTAGTGATATTTTTGATGACTTACTTCAAGTTGGCTTGACGATTTCTTAGGAAGTATTTTTCGTCTTTTCGCTAGAACAAAACCACAAAAATTCTGGTCGTTTACATTTTCACTATAGGTACTAATTCTTAGTTATTTCCTACTATTTCCTTATATTCCTATTTTAGGTTACATCATATTATACCCGTTTGATATAATAAGTGTAACTTTACAAGAAATCATAATTCTGTCAAGTGGGTAGTAGAGTAAACAGCTGTTTTTTTACATCATAGCAAAAAATATTGAAATAAAATAGTTAATACATATTTTAAATATATTTTATGGATAAAATATACAATTAACATCAAATACCTGCCAGTAAAGTGTTATCTCCAATAAAACACAACTTAAAACAAACACCAGCACTGACACAACTTCATGGACATGTCGTTATTGAACATCCAACAATACTTTGAAGAGCGAATGGCAAAATTTGAACTGGATCTTCAAAGAAAAACGTCGACTTGCACAGGCAGCCTGGAGGAAGACTTCAAAGCTTTCAAGGACTTCATACTGATCACTATAAAGTCTTTCTCAGAGCAGTTACAGACTGTTGCACGCCAGGTCGACAACATGGACATGCGTGGCCGTCGAAAAATACTTCTTCTGCATGGTGTTGAGGAGCATAAGAACGAGGAAACAGCTCAAGTGGTTGTACATTTAATAAAACAGCGCCTCAAGGTGGAATCCTTCTCAGCAGCAGACATCAAACGATGCCACAAGGTGGGTCGCCAACAATCCAGCAAGAAGCCCAGGCCTATTCTTGTAAAGCTTCATAGTGTGTCACTACGGGACACTGTTTGGTTTGCCAAGACCAAGTTGAAAGGAGCTGGTATAACAATGTCGGAATTCCTGACCCGTGCGCGACATACAGCGTTTATGGCAGCTCGGGAGCGGTTTGGCGTGGATAAGTGCTGGACGAGGGAGGGCTCCGTCTTTGTTCTTGGTGCGGATGGTCAACGACACCGCATTCTGTCCTTGAGTGATCTCGACAGGATAAAGAGTGCGGAACCGGAGAAGCCCACTGTGAAGACTGCCGCTGCGAAATCAAGACGCGCCGCGGCACCGGCTGAGAAATAGGTTCTTGAATATCTTGTTTTTGTTTTGTTTAGCGGACTGGGTGAATTGCTTTCAATCATAGTTATTCTACCTTCTTTAATTTTATAATAATTATTTAAGTATTATACCTTCTCTTTATTTCAAAATCACTTTGAGTTTGACATGTATCACTTTTTCTACCCTTCTGGATACAAGGCTTTTTATCGTTCAAAAACAATTTTTTTTCCCTTATTCTTATGTGTTTCTTTTTTCTTGTTCTCTGTATATTTATTTCACCCAGTCGTATCTTTATTATTATTGTTGCTTCTTTTTATTCCTGTTTTTCCGGTACTACTTGTGTTTTAGTTAAGAGTTCTTATTGCGTAACTGTCTAATTTCTTTAACACGCAACTGGCGAGTGGATTGAAAGATCTTAGTCTATTTAGTTTAAATATCTATATATATATTTATAAATATATATTTATTTTCATAATTTTTTTGTATATTATATTTATTTATTTACTATTAATTTATTATATTTATTCGTATACGTACATTAATGTGTGATAGTACTACTAGTGATGAAAGTTTTTTAACTGCTTCTAGCCTTGATGACAGCTTCAATAGTTTGCCTACACTTGCATTCAGTCTCAGTTTTCTGACGTGCCAGGAAACCTTAATGTAGTCCATATAAATGCACAAAGTATTCCAGCTCATTTCTCTGATATGCTGACCACCTTTGACTGTATGAACATACACGCTATTCTTGTCTCGGAGTCATGGCTTAAACCATGTCTACCATCTATTTCTTATTCTCTTCCTGGTTTCCGTCTAATTAGAAATGACCGTGCGGTTGGGGGTGGCGGTGGTGTCACAATTTACCTACGTCATCAAATACCTTTTAGTATAGTTAGCATCTCAGAACAGCCTCCACCTCCGAACGCCGGCGAGCATCTCTTTTTAGAAGTGGAATTGAATCACTCTAAAGTTCTTCTAGGTGTTTATTACTCCCCTTCATTACGCGTTAACTTCTTTTCATCTTTCGAACATATTCTAGAAAGTTTAATACCTTCCTACAACCATACAGTTATAATGGGAGATTTTAATACTTGCATTTTAAGACAGGACCAACGTGCATCCTCGCTTAAGAGTATTGTTGAATCTAGCAACTTAACTATTCTGCCTCTTAATGCCACTCATCACTTTCCAAACTCTGTTCCTTCTCTACTCGATCTCATTTTCGTTTCTTCTCCTAATCTTGTTCATAAGCATGGTCAATGCTCAGCTGATGCATTCTCCTATCATGACTTGCTCTATATTTCATATAAATTACGCCCCCCTAAGGCAAACCCGAGGATTATAATGCAGCGCAATTTCAGTGGAATGGATCGATCACAGCTCTGTGAAGATGCTCGTAACATTGATTAGTCATCCTTGTTTTCATCAGATGATGTAGACACTAAAGTCCAAATTTTTACGACTAAAATAATTCAGTTTTATGACAAACACGCACCAATCCGTGCCATACGGCTAAAACACCTACCGGCACCTTGGCTTACTGATGAAATAAAAAAAATTATGTCCATAAAAGCTGCAGTCAAGACAAGGTATAAGCTACGACCAACTGCGTTTAATTTGGCTAAATATGTTAGTGTAAGAAATCTCTGCAATAAGGTGTGTAGGAAAGCACAACGCCAACATATCCATAATTATGTCCAAAACGAAGACCCAGCTAAAGTCTGGAAATTTCTCAAAAGTCTGGGAGTGGGAAAGTCACGAATTGACGTGACATCCAAGACATCAATATTAATTCACTCAATGTTCATTTCACTACTTCGTCCAATTTTGATGGGACTACTAAAACTAATACTTTACTAGATCTTTCAAGTATTCCAACTCCCAAATATTCATCTTTTGTTTTCGAGCAATTTACCGCTTGTGATGTTAAAAAGAGCATAATCTCAATCTCGTCCAATGCTGTTGGTAGTGATTGTATCAGTCGAAACATGATCCTTCCTATCCTTGATGAAATCCTTTCTGTTCTCTGTCATATATTAAATTATTCAATTACAAGCGGAATCTTTCCTTCAGCATGGAAGGATGCGCAAATAATTCCTCTCCCTAAAAAGCCAAAACCCTGTTCCTTCTCTGATTACCGTCCTATATCCATACTACCCTTCCTTTCCAAAGACCTAGAGCGTCTTATTCATAAACAACTATGCACATTCCTTTCTAAAAATGCTCTTCTAAATCCCTACCAATCCGGCTTTCGTCCTGGACATATCACTGATGAGATACGACTGGGTATGGATAGTGGAAAGCTCACGCTACTTTCCTTACTCGACTTTAGCAACGCTTTCAATACCGTGGATTTCCACATCCTACTTGGCATACTTCGCTCTATTAACATATCTCCAACGGTGATTGACTGGTTTCATAGTTATCTGTTCGGTCGCCGACAACGTATACGCGTTGAGGAAACGTACTCTTCATGGTGTAATACAACTGCCGGCGTACCGCAGGGTGGCGTTCTATCTCCGTTACTTTTCGCAATTTTTATAAATTCAATATCCCATAAGTTAATTTCGTCCTACCACCTTTACGCAGATGATTTACAAATTTACGCCCAGGCACCTCTAGAATCAGTAGCAGATGCGTTTGCTTCTATAAATACTGACTTAAAGCAAATTTGTGATTGGAGCAAAAAGTATGGCCTCAAGGTTAATCCTTTACAAACGCAGATTGTTCTCATCGGTAGTCCCAGGATGATTTCGAAGGTCAATTGGTTAATGTTGCCTGAGATTAAATTTGACGGCAATATTCTAAAATGTACTGACCATGTAAAGAATCTGGGCATTTATCTGGATAGCACTTTAACTTGGGGACATCAAATTCAGGAGACCAGTCGTAAGTTATTTGCGTCAGCGGGGTCGTTACGTAGGCTTCGGAATTTTCTTCCAACAACCACTAAAATTGCGCTTGCTCAATCTTTACTCCTCCCAGTACTCGATTATGCCGATGTCAGCTATCTTGATCTCACTGAACAGCAACTTGACAAACTTGAGCGTCTCCAAAACTTTTGTATCAGATTCATATTTGGTCTTCGCAAATATGATCATGTATCAGAATTTCGTAACAAACTCAAGTGGCTCCCTATTCGTTTTCGCAGGAATACTCTTATTCTTACATTATTGTATAATGTTTTATTCGATCCTAACACTCCCTTGTATCTCAAAGAACGTTTTAAGTTCCTCCATGACACACATGCAAGGTTTCTAAGGTCGTCAGAGAATCTGAGGCAGCAAATGCCAACGCATTCAACAAATTATTATAGTAAATCCTTTGCTGTCCAGGCAGTGCGCTTGTGGAATGCGTTGCCTCTTGGAATTAGGCAAGCAAAGTCAATAGGCATATTTAAAAAGGCATTAAAACAGCATTTCCTATCTAGTAGCTAGTCAGTGTCAATAGCGTATTGTGACTATAATATCTATAATGTGTTATGTGCGTATGTATTTATGTATGTATGGATGGATGTATGTATGTATGTATATATGTATGTATGTATGTATGTACCTATGCATGTATGTATATTATATGTTTCTGTATTTACGTAATATATGTATGTTTACCTTTACTTAGCAAGGAACTTTATTACTACACCATTTTATAATTCTATTTCCCTTATCTTTCCATCCAAAGGTTGCCTGGAAGACATCGCTTTTAGCGATAAGGCCGCCCATTGTGCATTGTATTTGTAAACTTCTTCTTTTTCTCTTTTAACTCTGTAATGTGACTTGTGGTGTACAATAAAGAATTATCTATCTATCATTGCCCAATCAATACAAAATTCATATTCATAATAGAGTATAATATTGTACAGACCCAGTATAGCTTTTACCATACACGGCAAAAAGATATATTATACATTTTTAGCATCTTTTTTATTTATTCAATACAATTCTATATTCGAATTAAATGGATCACACTCAATACGGAACATTCTGTATATACCCACGTAAACAACAACTTCATGCAAGGGACACCCAGTGCGGTAACGTGAGCTCAACGCTCGTCGAGAACAGGTTGCAACTACCTTACATTCATGACATTATGTGCGATACAGAAAAAATCGAATAATGTAACTATCACCGTCATGTGAATTGTATGATTTGTGTGGATTTCTTGTTTATTGTGATAAAATCATGGTCACACATGGCTATGCCACCGTCGATCATATTATTAGGATGCACGGTAAAACTCGAATTAGTTTGTGTTTGCATCACAAGTATAATTGAATTGTGTATTGTTATTATGTTGTAAATAAATAAAAATTAAAAAAAAACGTGTGGACCGATTAACATGATTCAAACCGATAAAATAGTTTTTGAACTAGATCTTTAATTTGACACCATAATCATTGGGATATCTCAACAAACGAAAAAACAAATTTTCAAGTTGCTCTCGTAATTATCTAATACTTATAAGTACATACCGCGTAACAATTCTTTTAAAAACTATCTTTTCGAACATCAAACCATAAAACTAGGATTCTGTACGATTGTCAACATCATTAAATCAGAAATAATCAACACCTATTAAGTACGTAATTTGGTATTAATTAGTTTAGCTTACCTTTCCGCATCTGTAGGTAATGTAAAAAATGACACACTTTTATCTCCCTTTTCGACACACATCCGTGATAAGAGCTTTGCACCAGACTTGTGATGAGACATTTTTGTTGTTCACTATTAAAATTCACGTTATTAGCAAATTTAATAGCAAATATCGCTCTGCGCGCTAGCTGTGACAACCATAACAGCCGACTAACGACGCGGGTTTGGAAGCCGCGCGAAAGTGTAGGCACTTATCACTGTAGGTAAGGCCGAGTGAAGGAGGCCTGGCTGTGTCTGAATTTTACCTGACTTCATACATACATACATACATAGACTCACGCCTGTTTTCCCGAAGGGGTAGGCAGAGGCATATTAAACGCCCACTTTTCGCCAGTGTTTTGATCCCACGTAATAGGTGGCGAGCCTATTGCCGCTTATTGGGACATTTTGTTTGCCAGAGCCTCGTCCGTTGATCAGCAGGTGCACCACTTGCAGGTGAGGTTGGCTTGGGACCCTATGTTCTTGGTGGGAACCCTATGCACCCTGACCTGACTACCTGACTTCATGGATATGATAAAAAGTTTGTCTCGTGCAGGAATCGAAACTAGGACGTTCGTGGCAGTTAAATTGCGAGGCAGCCGCTAACACTTCTGCGCCATACGTTCGGTCTTAGACTCTACCTTTCTTTATTTATACTTTATTTCCTTCTTTGTCAAGCTATGAATATCCACTAATAAATCAATAAATCCACTAAAATATCCACGTAATTATTAAACGAATAAAAGTTATTAACAAAATCCAGGAAGATTACCCAACTCTCCATATCTAAACAGCTTAATTATTTTTATTAGTTTAAATTAATAGCTCTCAAGTTAATAAACCATTACGGCCGAAGTTTATAATTAATTTATATTCTTAACGGCAATTATAAGCCATATATAAACAATTTAAACTTCTTTATTTGGCTATGTATGTTGTATAATAGTTATGTAATTTTTATGATATATAGCAATGATTCTACAGTGTAAATGAAGTTGCGTTTAGAAGGTTGCGCGTTTGATTTCTGAGTGGAAAAATGTATATAGTAATAAACAATTCTAGATTTTCGCAATGAGATTACAATACACTTGTTTAATGAACGGGTCTTAGTCGCCTTATTTAAGACTAGCTGTTACATCCATATGAATTTAGTAAAATGCGGTTATTTTATATTACAAACAGACACTCCAATTGTATTTATATGTATGTATAGACTAGACATCCCTCACAGCTTCGCCCGCGTGGTCCTTTATTACCCGGTTTTTTTTCATAATTATATCCTTTCGTACAATGTGTTATCACATCTGTTTTATTACTGGTCTATGGCGTTTACTCATTAGAAGAAGTTAAGACCATAGTCTCCCACGCTGGCCATTTGCGGGTTGACAGTCTTCACATGTCTAACAACTCTGAGGCGTGCAGGTTTCCTCACGATGTTTTCCTCACCGTTTAGTATAAAACGCTCATAACTTCGAAAGCTTAAGGTGCACGCCGTAGATTCGAACCCAAGACTTTTGAGTACCAGTCTGTTAATTTTTCCGTTAAGCTGTCGCTGACTTTTAGATTAAACCTAACACATAATGTGTACATTGAAAAGTCGCTTGAGAACGGCAGTCTGCAAATAAACGGCGAAGACCGAGTACTTGGCCTGCAACAGTACAGATCCCGCGTCAATTCATATAGGCGAAGACATCGCCGAGCGAAAGGACCTAGTCAAGTACCTGGGATCAGTACTGCACGTGTCTGGTGACATCGATTGCGACATCAAGGCACGCATTTCGGCAGCCTGGGCCAAATGGCGTGAGGTGAGCGGTGTCATTTGTGACCCCAAAATGCCGGACAGGTCTATAAATCCATCATTAGACCATATATGGCAGTGAGACGTGGCCTGTGCTTGAGCGACACAAGAAGAGTGCGTGTCACGGAGATGAACATGCTGCGCTGGATGTGTGGAGTCATGTGGCAGGACCGCATTAGGAACTCACGCATCCGGGGTAGCCTTCATGTCCGTGACATGGCAGACAAACTGCAAGAGTGTCGTCAACGCTGGTGTGGCCACGTCTTACGTCAACCAGCATCTTGCGTGGGTGACAAATGTCTTGCAATGCTACCTCCGCCGAGCCCCAGTAAACGGGGAAGGCCAAAGAAATGCTGGCTTGAAGTCGTAAGGGATGATAGGCGTGCCAACCAACTAACCACCAGGGATGCTGAAGACCGTGCGAAGTGAAGGAGACACAGCCGGAAAAGCGCACCCCGGGCTCCAAGGCGTGGGTTTTGGAGCACAACCAGGACAGCGCTAGGATGATGATGATGATAATGATCATGTGTAGTACATTCTGCGATAATATCAAATCATGAGGAAGCTAAATAATCCTCGAATATAATTAGGAGTTTTTTTACCTAAATAGTTGCAATGCACGTTTCATATTACAAAAAAGATATTTTAATGAGTTTCGCTTCTTGCCGCATTGATGCAATATTGTAATTTTACTGATATGTTCATCTTAAATTGCGAAATAAGCAATACGAAGCCAAATTATGAAAATGAAGTCTCGAAATAACATAAATCTTCACGTACTTTTAAAATTAATAGGAATCCGTAGGTCCGGTAGAATTTATTTTTTATTGTATGTTTTAAAAGAAAATCAATAGTAATATAGTAATGAGGGATTAGGAATAAATTCTGATTTGCAAAAGGACTTTAAAACGTTTATTCAACGGACACAAGTTATTTAGAAGGGATACCAGTTGCAGGTCCTTAGAGATGTTTGTTTATTTTTTTATTTATAGTCTCACGCCTGTATCCCCGAAGGGGTAGGCAGAGGTGTAATATTACACCCACATTTCGCCCTGAATTGTTAGGTCCCACGTAATAGGGGGCGAGCCTATTGCCGTTACCGGACACATCAACAGACTCCTGGATGCTACTGAGTATTCGGCAAAACCCAGTACTTAGGACTTTTGCCTGACCCGGGAATCGAACCCGAAGAGGTGTTTGCTACTGGGAATATTGACAGACATGTTGATCAAATGCTGCAAATAAGTAAGTTAGTTGCAGATTTTGTATAAGTTTGTAAAATTTGAATTGTATAATTCATAATTGAAGTCGACTAAGTGGTATTGAGATAGCGAGACTAACGCGAAAAGCTAGCACAAAATAATGCGGAACTACACATATGCACCTATGTATATTTTATATATGTATACTTTGTATGATACACATTTTAACAATTAAAATACAGCTTAATCTAATCGTACCTAGTATAATAATAATCTCTATGTATACATGAATTGGCATGTATGTTCATTGGAATCCGTACGGGTGCACTAAGAAAGGATTTCCCAAAGTTCCCACGGGTTTCGGACGGCGAGCGTAGTCTAAGTACATGTAGGCGAATCTAAAGTTAAGCAGTTTAAATTCATGTTTACTCGGTTTAGACGTCATAAAAAGCCTCCGCGCAACTGGCCGCCTCTGGCTGACAACATTGCCACGCTGGAAGGCAATGCCGATTCTTTGAGCAAATAATAACCCAGCCCTCTGGTCACGTAAGACGTCGATTTACAGTAGATTCGGAACTTGTCCCTATTAAAATAAATAAATCAAAGCCTATCTCAATACGCGTAAACATCCTTGAACTTGACCTCTGAAGGTCAAAAGGCGGGGAGATTGATGGTTATTAATGATAGCAACCCCATGGCACGCCGTCAGAATATGTCTCATCTGTAGAAAACTCAGTGTTGCCTACCAGAAAAACATTTTGCTTTCCGGTTATAAATATATCCGCCTAAACGGCTTTGATTGCTATTTAAGGTACGAAAAATGTTATATAAATGCTGATTAAAGGGAAAAAGTTTACAGGCAACTAGCGGTATTCGAGATTTCATCCGCGTTATGGGCCATTTCGTTATCTTGCTTAGGTACTATATAGCGTAAACGTTTGTAAAGATGTTTGAATGTTTGTTACTCTTTCACGCAAAAACTGCTTAACGATTTTTGACAAATTTTCAGTGCAGCTTATCAGAATAATTCATAGGTTACCTATTGTCGCGATAGCCGTTCACATGCGACCAAGGCCAAGGGCTGAACAAATAGATATCCACTCACATCTAAGTTAATAATTGAATTAGCTTATTAAAGAATTACTCTTCACTCTTATATGTGCACATCTATGTATATATAAAAAATCTTGCGTTACTGACTGAGAAACAACGCACACACTAGCCACAACTATTGGACGCAAAAAGCTGACATTTGTCATGTGCACAAAGGAAGGATTTCCTAATATTTCCAAGGGTTCGATAAGAAACGGTGAAATTAAAATGTGCGGGCGTAGCTGCACGCATCCTCTATTTAGATGACTTAGGTAGATACGATACGCCGCTGTTAGCTACGAAACTATTAAAGCTATTCCTCAAAAAATCATGGTCAAAATTAAGTTGCGTAAGGTAAAACCATTAAGCAATAAATTTCATAGCTGTAAATATATGTATAAGTGGTTATACATAAAAATGTTGAGTAGAGTATTGCAGCTTAGCTATAAATATATACAAGTATATATTAATAAGAATGGTGTGTAGAGTGTTGCAGCTTCCCGTGTTGATGGGGCCTCACGCGAGATGTCGCTATCAATCACATTCATAAAAGCAAGCGTGCGGTCCCGGCGTAGTGACAACTATGATATTTGGATGTGGCATTTGGTGATAGATAAGATTAGCTTTTCTTATAGCTGAACTCATTATCCGATAAGTCCATGGATTTGGAGTTGCAAAGGTTGTATGGGTGAACAGGAGTGCAATGGGAACACGCGTCCCGTTTGGCTGTCGTTTAATGAGTGCATCAAACAGATACAATGCTTAAAATTAAATCTATATAATAAGTATAAAGGTAGAGGTGCACTACACCATAGAGCTTCGATATTGATATTTGACGATTGATAATGATATTGATAGAAAATATGCCAAACATGGATCTCAAATCTCCAAATCCATGAACAGATCGAATATTAGAATTGGCTGTAAGTATTATAAATGCAATAGTCTGAAAACTCTGACACAAGAGTGGGTCACACCCGCACACGGAAATAAGGGAATATTTGTGAGGATGGATGTATAGAAGTTTGTTATTCTTTCGCGCAAAAACTACTAAAAAGGTTTTGATGTTACTTACTCTGTAGTATACTTACATAAAAATCACAGTTACTTTTTGTAAGGAAGGCAGCTATAGCCTAGTGGAGATACCAAGGGACTGCCATGCAGAGGGTATCGGGTTGGAATCCACGGCGCACACCAATGACTTTTCGAAGTTAAGTGTGTATTAAATTGTTAATCATCGCTTGCCCCGTGCCTCGGAGAGCATGTTAAACTGTCGGTCCTGGCTGTTATGAAGATCTTTGACAGTCGTTACAGGGAGTCAGTACCCTCAAATAAACTGATACTGGTCTAAACCGTGGAATATCACTATTTCTTTGGGTTGCGGAGGTCAGACGGCAATCGCTATGTGGAAAAGTTGATATTCTGTCATATCTGGGTAGACCAGTAAGTGGACCTCGGGTTCCAAGGCGTGTCAGTCTTGGATGCAACCGGGATAACGCTAGGACGATGATGTTGACTCTTTGTCCGATAACCCATCTTCACCCACGCTTGGATAAAAGCTAGTATTATATGAATGCGAAAGTTTTGGAATATGTATGCATGAATGAATATTATTATTCTTTCACACAAAAACGACTGAACAGATTTTGATGCAAATTTTCCGTAACATAGAATACATGGGCTGCCTTTTGTCCAACATAATAAAGATTACCTGGGCTATTGTTTGTACGGGTAAAGCCGTGGGAAGCAGTTAGCTACCTATAAATACATTCATTGAAAATTCTAGCATTGTTGAAAAGCATCGTCTTCACGATCCAATAGAAAATTCGTGACTCTTGTTATATCGTGACCGAATCATTATATTGTTTGTTCAGCAATTTCGGAGTACTGAATTAACAAGGTTACAAAAGGTTGATGATTTATAGTTATAGTAGCTTTTATTAACTTCATTATTTTTAACGACTACTTGAAAAGGATCACCACCTGTAGCAGCCGTCTGGCCAGTGGCGTAGTATTGTTCACCAATCCTTCCTATTGATTCATAGTGCCACTATACTAAAATACTAAACCAATATAAAAGATGAACAGCTTAACTACGAAAGGCTGCAGAGAGAGCCTTGTCTACAAAGGAACGTAAGTGCCAGAAGTAGATATAGTTCTGATAAAATGTTGATCACCAACTGTTACGTATAGGTGAATGTACTACATATATCAAGGCCTTGTTGCTATGAACCATCTCTTCCTGGCAAACTTAAGATGCCTTGTTGCTATGAACCATCTCTTCCTGGCAAACTTAAGATGGCCAGTAACGACGTTAAGAATTATATGATGCGAAGTTGTATTTACAAAAAAACCGCATCCGTTTTCTATCACATCTTTATCACAAATAATGGCTGGTTCACAAGAGCCTTGCAGGTAGTAATTATGTCTGGAAAAAGTTTTGTCCCCATCGTGCGTCGATCTACCCGCAATTAGATCGCGATTACTAAACTGGGGAGCTGTTTCCGACGCACAAAAACTGTTAAAAGAACTGTTATACTGTCTTATTGCGACGTGATATTGGCTTATTAGGTCTGAACTGTGTAACGGGCTAGAATAAATAAAAAAATTGGGCAAGTGCGAGTCGGACTCGCGCACGAAGGGTTCCGTACCATCATCTCTAAAAGAAAATCACGTTCGTTGTATGTATACTTAAATACTTTTTAAGTTTCTACCTGTTTAGTAAGATCGAGTAACAAATTGCTTAAAAAGTACTTTTGTTGTATGGGACCCCCCTTATTATTTACTTTTTTTTATTTAATTATTTATTTTGAAAGGTAATATACAACTACATATTCTGTAAAAATTTAAAGCGGCTACCTGTGACAGTTAGTAATTTTGAGCAAAAAATATGAAAAAAGACACGTTTTTTGTATGAGACCCCCCCTTAATATATTTTTTTTGTATTTGTTGTTACAGTGGCAACCGAAATACATAATTTGTGAAAATGTCGGCTGTCGGTTTATGAGATACAGCCTGATGACAGACAGACAGATGGACTGACAGACAGACAGCGGAGGCTTAGTAATAGGGTCCCGTTTTTTACCTTTTAGGTACGGAAACCTAAAAACATGAGGTTT
Source organism: Euclidia mi (assembly GCA_944739405.2). Lineage (NCBI taxonomy): Eukaryota > Metazoa > Arthropoda > Insecta > Lepidoptera > Erebidae > Euclidia > Euclidia mi. The sequence goes on from OX123192.2 coordinate 74,662,092, forward strand.
GGTAGTTACTTACTTAAAAGATTGAGGCCTTATCTTCTGTATCTAATACTAATAGGTATATAAAGCTGAAAAGTTTGATTGTTTGCCTGAACGTGCTAATCTCAGGAACTACTGGACCGATTTGAAAAATTCTATCAGTGTTAGATAGCCCATTTATTGTGGAAGGCTATTATAGGCTATATAAAATCACGCTATGAGCTAAGGGAGCGGAGCAGTAGCCTTCAACGCGGGTGTAACCGCGTGCTTATCTAGTATCTGTATAAAATCCTTACGTAACCGACTGACTGACAGACAAGCTACAGCTTAAACTATTAGGCGCAGGAACATAAAAATTGACATGTATGTTCCTTAGGGACCGTAGAGGTGCACTACAAAAGTTTTGCCCGAAATAAATATTGTGCTAGCGTACCTACTTACTGACTTACTTTTGAAAGTTATCATCCTCCTAGCGTTATCCCAATTTCAACCCGGGTCCGCTTTTTAGTCTGACCGGACTTGTCTGAATATTAGCTTTTCCACGGAGCGACTGCCTGTCTGACCTCCGCAACCCGAAAGGATAGCGATATTCCATGGTTTAGACTAGTGTCAGCTTATTTTTAGAGGTACTGACGCCCTATAACGACTGTCAAAGATCTTCATGACAGCCGGGACCGTAGGCTTAACGTGCTCTCCGAGGCACGGGACAAACGATAATTATCAATTGTGTGCGTATTGGCATATAACTCTGAAAAGTCAGTGGTGCGCGCCGTGGATTCGAACCCGATACCATCTGCATGGCAGTCCGTTGGTATCTCCACTAGGCTATTGCTGCCTTTTGAAAGTTATGTGCGTATCCCATTATTAATTAGCGCTTGCTCTGAGAACACATTAATTCATCGGTCCCGGCTGTCATCAAGATCTTTGACAGTCGTTATATGAAGTCAGGACTCTTGAATCTACCCGGGTAAATCAAGAAATATCACTGATCCTATGAGTTGCGGTAGTCAGACGGTAATCGCTCTGTAGAAAGCTAATATTCCATAGCTTTGGCTTGCGACACCCACGAAATGACATGGGCTAATAATACTCTCACATCCTTAATCCATTACCATGATATCTCACGGACTGACCGAAGGCAATCATTCTAAGACTAGCTGTTTCCTGCGGTTTCACCCGCTTCTTTAGGGAACTACTTCGCGTATCCGGAGTGTATTAATTAATAAAAAATACCAAGGAGTAACTTAGGCTATAGCCTAATAAAAAGCGGCTATTTTAATATCACAGACAGGCACTTCAATTTTATTTATGTGTATAGATAATTATTACTCATCAGTTGTCACTTGTCACAAGGATCCCCTAAAATCATGCCAACAATCATGTCAAATCGCAATAAAATCAGCTAAATATATAAAATCTATTAATCTGCCATAAAGCATGCACTCCTTTTGTTACGTCCATCAGTATGATCCAAGATGGCTGCCTTAAGCGTCGTGATCCGACACGGTAATACAATTAAGTCGATGTCATTTACTTCAAAATGTTTACTGGATTTCAACCATTATTTGTCTTCGTCACGAAGAGTTGTGTGTGCAATGTTTTTGTGTGGGATTTTGTTCGTGAGAGGGTATCAGTGTGTGCAAAGATGCATGTATGATGGATATTACTTGTGTGTGTGTGAGTCTGGAAAATGTGTTGAAGTGTATGTGAGTAATAGTGCGTTATATATTTGAGTAGTTATATGAATATGTGTGTATGTGTATTATTGTAGCTACTTGTAAAAAAATATATAATATTCTATAGCCAAAACGTGTCCAAAAAGGCACGTTTGGCTGTCCATAGCGGGGTGTTAGTACCTACTCTTATGTATGGTAGTGATAGTTGGGTATGGCAGAAGAGTCATGAAAGTAGAATAAATGCTGTAGAAATGAGAGCACTGCGAAGTATGTGTGGTGTTTCTTTGACTGACAGAGTAAAGAATTGTGTGATAAGAGAGTGTTGTGGGGTAAAAGAAGATGTAGTGACAAGCATCGAGAAAGGTATGCTAAGATGGTTTGGACACGTGGAGAGGATGGATGACGAAAGACTGCTAAAAAAAAACTGCTGATGACCAAGCAGATATATAAGGCAAGTGTGGAAGGGACAGGACGAAGGGGAAGACCTAGGCGGACGTTCTCTGACCAGATTGGAGACATCCTAAAAACAGGACAGGTTAGAAGCACCCTGAACAGAAGAGCATGCATGAGGAATCTGATGGGAGTGAATGAAGCAAGAGAGATATGTCAAGATCGTTGCAAATGGCGCTCCGTAGTCTCTGCCTACCCCTCCGGGAAACAGGCGTGAGTCTATGTATGGATGTACCTATGTAATATTCTACCACTTACACACATCACCATCTAGTCCCAAACTAAGCTGAGCTTGTATTATGGGTACTAGATAATGGATAAACATACATATTACATATTATACATAAAACATTATAATGATAATTTATTTGATAATCTAGCCGTCCGGGTCGCCACGTAAGTATTTTATTTTCGGACACTCTAATGCATTAATATAATAAAATGTAAGTATGATTGTTTGCACGGAAGCCTAGCAGACATACTGTCCGTCATAAAAAATAATACATTGCATTGGGTTAAGGTGACCATGAAGACATGGACTGGCATTCAGAACATTTGACTGGTCGTATGGCGTAGTGGTTTAAGTGGTCGCTTCGCCGTTTAATATTGCGCCGAGTGTTGTGGTTCTTGTGAAATTTGCATAAAATCATATTATGTGGTTTTAAATAAGTAAATAAAAACTAGTAAAAAGTACCTAAAGATTTTCGTTATTTTAAGACGTATGCATATGTCAGAATTTAAAAGATGAATGTATCATTTCAATTTCAATTTTGCGTAACACGGAAAGAAGTGAAACTCAAATATCTTCGTTGTAATATGTAATATAATACGTGCACTTCAGCTATTCAGATAAAAACAACTAATTATATTCGAGGATGAATTTTATGAGAGTTCGTGATGACTTGATATTATTTTAGAACGGTAATTACATACATAAATACGAGTACATACAATGGTAATTGCACATAGGTAGCAAAGGGGCAGATTTGAATTAGTTGATTCTTGAACACAGCTTTGTATTAATCTATGCTATACCTCCATTTTATTGTTGGCAAGACTGGTTATGTTGAATGTCAAGTCACAGAGCGCGCAAATTTATTCGACAAGTTGAGTTATTCCATTCATTCCATTTTAGTGTCAACAAAGTTTTAAATGAAAATAAATATTGTAAGGAAGTATCAGCCACGTAAGTAAAAGTTTATCAGTTTGTTGTATTCCATAATTATCCAGTACTAATTAAGTTTTCATCCACCAAATTGTTTTTGATTGCCGGTTGTTTAGTTTGTTTTTTTTTTCTGTGATTTTTGTATTTGTGGTGACTGCGGGGCAGGTTTGATCAAAGCTAAGGGGGTACATTTGAACTTAGTGAGATTTGCAGATGTGGTCCTCTTTATCGATGTAATTCGTACTAATTTATTTTTTGTCACAGCTTGGTTTGAACATATATAGATAAACAGGTTGATACAATAATTAACAGAGAGGATGTAGAAAATGCTGAACTTCGTCTGTTTAAGCTGACTAAATGAAAAAAAATATTATTTTAAGTTTCGTTACTGCAATACAAGATTTAACTTCTAATACTTGATATTAAGTTTTATATTAAATTTTAGGTGAAATTAGTATTTTTTGTCACTTATTTTGAAGTGTAATTAAATTACAAAACTAATATTTTAAGTTACGTTATTATATAAAAAAATTACATTAAAAGTTTGACACAAGTACATAAAATGTTGTTTCAAGTCTGGGTGTTCATTGTGTCGGTTAGTTGTATGTTTGTAAAGTCCCCCGCGATACAGAACTGAGTCATAATGCGGGAGTTATCTTTTATATAAAAAAATATAACAAATTGATACTGTACACTCTTTTTTTCTACATAAAACCTTGTTTTCAAAACTGCCCCATGACGATTCAAATATGCTCCCATTAGGAGGCAGATTTAACAATTCTACTTTTTTTAAACTTATATTTTCATATCATATCTTGCATTAAATTCAAAAGTGTTTTAGACTTATTAATGAGTAAACAAGCGAGGGTAAATAAGTTGTTTTAATTCCTCTTTATGATTGATTTGTTATGAGTCAAAATGTAAAAAATGTGCTAAGGTGCCTCCTTCTCTTCTATGTATTAGGTTACGTTCATGTTTGTAACGCTTTCACGCGAAACTACTGAACGGATTTAGATGAAACTTTGCAATCATACAATAGCTTATAACAGAATACATCATAGTATACATTTGTCGCGATATGTATAACCGACATGCGAGTGGTGATGCGGGAAAACTAGTCTGTACATATACAATTCTTGCGTTACTGACTGACTGACAGACAACCCACAGCCGAAACTACAAGGAGCAAGAAGCTGAAATGTGGCATGTATATTCCTTGGGGTATGTAGGGTTGCACTAAGAAGGGATTCCCCGAAATTACCACGAGATTGGGCAGAAACAGTTAAATAAAAAATGCGGGAGTTGTCTTGTGCATCTATACAAGTTGTCACAAAAATCAATAACTTAGCACTATTAGTCAGCAATTGTATTATTTAAACATTTATTCAGAGTGCAAGCTGAGGGAGTAAAATCTCAACAAGTTCGGTACATTGGAGGGAGATAACAATTTCTAACAAACATTGCTTTAGTCGAATTAAAGCATTTGCCCAAAATCCTGTGATGCTAGGGTACCCATAATTTTGTTTAAGTCGGGACAAATTTCAGTAGAAATAAAATGAGCAGAAATAAAATAATGACGGATTAAGAATGACGGTGTCACTATCCCATTTGATCCCGAGAGCACTGAGAGAACCCACTAAAGAAAACACACCAAGGAAATGACTCCTTTGCCAAGAGACGGAAAACTAGAAAACTCTATATGTCTGGCCGGCGTGGTATAGTAGACTTAATCCGGAGTCAATAGGAATTGACCTACAACGATTTTATCACGCAAATTTGAAGAAGCCTACATCTAGGAGTAGACTGAAAAAGATTGTACGATGCTGATCAAATATTAAAACTTTTTTAAGATAATCCTAAAACATAGCATACATTTTATATCTGTATATGTAGTAGAGTGACAAATGTTCCCCGTATCTTCTAACGTGAAAATATCAAAAGACTTTTCATGATTGTCTTGTAGTATCTGATAAAGATATTGTAAAGGAGCGGACTATGGTTTTTATGTAAAATTGTTAGATAAGCAGGTTTTCACATGCTTACTTCAACCTACCAAGCCAACGGAAATTTTAATATTGTCCACTAGCCACTGTACGCGACTTCGCCCACGTAGGTGTGGGTTACGGCAATGAAAGACAACCTATGTGCTATTTATGTACAAGCTCTATTACCCAAAGTTGCATAAAAATTCCTTCAAAAATATATGCATGAGAGTTCCCAATCCCAACACCAAACAGTCACGACTACTCAGTTTTATAAAAGTAGCAGTATTTGCCTAAAAGTACTGTTTATGTTGTTTATAACTGTTTCCATTCCTACACTAAACCATTTTAGTTTTCACAATACCCTTTTTGGATTTAGTTGGAATTTAATTTCGTACATTCTGAATTGTAAATTGAAAATCCTCTTTCATGAACCGGTTTTACGCTCCAGTTTTTCACGCATAAATTAATGTTTTATTTTATTCTGTCTAGCCGTATAAAGTATTATGAATTATATAAAAGCTGTGTGCCCTTTGTATCAGCTTAAAAAAGGAGGCATCTTTTATAAATTATTAAATTACTCTAAAAGTTTCTGGTTCGGCGATACATCGAAACCGATTAGGTTCTAGGCGACTTGGAGAAGGAAATGGACTGTATACAAAGGATAGTGGGTATTTAGCCGCCTAGGAGTGGATACGGGAAGAGGTGATTGTGAGTGGGTAGGATATTCCAAGGATGGAGGGCACTTACCTTATACGGCAATCTTCTTCGTTTCCGAAGGGCAGTCTCCTGGTGGTTTCGTGATGCAGCTGCTTGTTTTCACTTCACTACACAGTCACTTCCACTTGCGAGCGGTTTTATAAGCGGTAATAACTTATACGGGAGCGGCGCGGTGATGCGGTATAGCGGACGCGTATCGCGAATCGAATGTTCTTGAAAGTTCTGGACTGTCTCTCGCGTTGACGATCGCAGCGACCAATCCGCGAAAGGCAGTGCCTCTTCCAGGGAGTGGGATAGAGAGGGACGGAAATACAGTATCGCTCGCACTTGTATGTGGAACGATTGATGTTGATGCGATTAGTTATAGATAGGAAGGTAGATGGCGCTACCAGTTTCGTTTAAAACTGGTACAGAGTTGCCCTCATAGAATGTTGTTGCCTAAAAATATTGTATAGTGTAATACCTACCTACTGACTTATTATTACCTATTTTCTTTCTCTTGCTTTTTAACCCTAGATTACGAACCTTCGTCGATTCGACTACGCGGGTTTGTTTAAATCGTGCTAACTTTTGCACGCGCGATCGCACTGCTTCCACACTTTAGCTAATCTCAGTCGACCCGTTGCACCCCCGACTGACGGTAGTGTTTTGAGTGGGGGGGGGGGCACTGTGAGCGCCGTTCCAGCAACCATGGCTCGTCACATCGACGAAGGTTAGTATTAACGTAACATTTTGTCTTATTTAGTTGGTGAACTCATGCGTATTTTTTGTTTTGTTTATTTATTTTATTTGCGAAAATAATACGACTGATGTACCTCCTACCTAAAAAAGGAAAATATGAGCCTTGTGTACAAAGCAAACGACGACTAAAAGTAGTTGCACCCAGAGCAATAAATGGTTGTACGGGGAGCACAAACTTGACGTTTGTCACAAATGTATAACTTGATAGATTTTTACCAAAATTTTTGTTTCATTACTTTATTTCATTCGTTATTACTAATATTTGAAATATATTTTTCACATTTACTTTAAAATAATACTTAAAAAAGTCTTTTAAAATGTTACCATTGTTAATTTGGCATAAAACCTACGATCTCATTTATAAGGCTGATTTTTTAATAAATGTGCCGTTTTGGTTTATGTAAACTTATTAATTAATAACAAGAATATAATAAATTTATAATAAAAATAAAAAATATACATGTTTAATTAAAAAAAAAACCCTTTATCCCCTTTATTAAATACCGTAGTCGAGAATACGAAGGTTCGTAATAAGGGTCAAAAAATAAGGTTAGTGATCAAGGGTTAAAAACAAAATTACCTGTATAATTGAATGTATCGATAGCCGAGAGGAGATATTAATATACTGTGATACAAGGGCATCAAGTTTGAATCCATGAATTATTGATGTTATGTGCGTAATGAATTATTATTTATCAGTAGCCCCGTGACTCGGACGGCAGGTAAAACTATCCCGGCTGTTATGAAGACCTTTTTCAGTTGTCAAGTAGCCGGTACCGATAAATATACTGACACCAATCTAAAAAATGTATTAATACGATTCCTCCCTTCCCTTCGTGTGTCAGACAATATTCGCTCTGTGAATAAAACTTATAGTGTGTCAAATCGCAGGTAGCCGGTATCTAGATTCATTTAGGTGTAATAATTATATTCTCTCTATCTTTTAATATTCTGCGGCAAGCAATATAGTAATATTTAAAAAAAAATTGTCCAATATGCAAGATAATCATGAAAGAAAGAAAGAAAGAAAGAATCATTTATTTGCACGAAATATGGTGTATAACATAGGTGGTGTATAAAATAAATGTGCTTAGCATATTTCACCCTTTGGGCATGCAAATTTCATAAATAGACTAGTCTATTATAAACGTTTAACTTATATTAACTTACCTAATAAATAACAAAAGTTATTATAAATAACAACAGTTATAATTTAAAATTTTAGGTAACATTATAAACTATTTAAACTAACAGATAGGTACTTATTACTTACATATATTTGTAATCATCATTAAAATGAGTCTCATGAGGACTTTTCAAGTATTCCTGAATGGTATAAAAACATTTTTCTACTAGCCATTTATACAGTTTAGTTTTGAATTCAGACAGTGGCAGATCTCGTACTCGTATGTTATTTGGTATTTTGTTAAATATTTTAATTGTCATAGGGTAACAGTTGATATTATAATATTTGGTCTTTATATTTGGTAATCGAAGCCTGGATGGATACCTGGTATTAAATTTACAATTTTCACCAAAAGTTTTATATAATTGTGGATGTTTTTTTACAAATAAACTACTTTCAAATATGTACATACAAGGCACAGTTAAGATTTTAAGTTTGATAAAGAGAGGTTTACACGAGGACAATGGTTCAGCATTACACATAGCACGTATACATTGTTTTTGAGCAATGAATACTCTACTTATGTTAATAGAATTTCCCCATAGAGGTATACAATATCTAAGGTTCGAGGCCACATATCCATGATATGCCTGTAGTGCAATCTTAATATTACATATTTTTGTAAGGCGCCAAAGTGCATATGAGAATCTATTGATTTTAGTGCAGATATTATCTATGTGGGAATTCCATGTACATTGATTATCAACATTAAGTCCTAAAAATCTTACACTATTAGCTTCAGTTAGAGGTTTATTGTTGAAGGTTACATTTAATTTATCAATTAATTTGTGTCGGTTGTAATATTGTATGTATTTAGTTTTTTCTATGTTTGCTCTTAAATTATTAATGCCCATCCAATCTATTACTTTGGAAATAGTAAGGTTAATTTCCTCATTGAAAGAAGGTGTGTTATCTGCTGAAATCACTACAGCTATATCATCAGCAAATAAACTACATGGATGATTTAAACAATTGGGGAGGTCATTTATATAAATGATAAAGAGAAGTGGCCCTAGAATGCTTCCTTGTGGAACGCCTACCTTATTATATTCTAATGAAGATCTGACTGTTATTTCTTCATTTTTATCATCAAATTCCTTAATTTCTACATATTGCTGTCTATTGTTAAGGTAACTATGCAACCATTTTTCAGCTAATCCTCGTATGCCATATTGATTACATTTTTGAAGCAACGTGTTATGTTCAACGAAATCGAACGCCCTGGACATATCAAAGAACACTCCTACTGTTGGTATTTTTCTGTCTACCTTTTCTGTTATGGTACTGATAAGTTTAAAGGCAGCTAAGGTGGTGGATTTACCTTTTTGGAAACCATATTGTTCTGGTTTTATAACATTGAATTTATCTAGAAAATTTGTAAGTCTTGAATGCATTATTTTTTCAAAAACTTTAGCAATTACAGGTATTAATGTTATTGGTCTATAATTATCAATACATTCCTTAGGTCCTTTTTTGTGTATAGGTTTCACTACTGATATTTTCAATTTTTCAGGAAAAGTAGCTTCTTTTAATGATAGATTCACTAAATGACATAATATGGGCGTAATAGGTATTGCACCGTGCTTCAATATAAATGTAGGAAACTCATCATATCCTGTTGACATGGTATTAATCTATTTCATTTAAATTACTTTTGCTTACTAGGTGTTCAGGATTATTTTTAGGTGATTCATTTCTAATTTCTATAAAGCGAGTATTGAAAATGTTAGCTATTTCAGTTAAATTAGTATTTACTTTATTGTTATATATTATTGAACTTATCTCATTTTTGTTATTTTTGATAATTTTATTATCATTCTGTTTTATTACATGCCAGGATGCTCGACATATATTGTTGGCTTTTTGTATATAGTTTTCATTGTTAATTTTTTGTGCTGTATTCATACATTTTCTAAGTATTTTATTGTATGCTTTGTATTGTGTTTTAATTGCATTATTTTTATTCTTCAAGTAAGAAAATCTAAGTTTTCTTTTGTTATTACAGGATTTTTTTAAACCAACTGTTATCCAAGATGCATTATTGTTTTTTTTACTTGTGATTGAATTAAATCTGAGTCACTTAATTCCAAATGTTTGCTTCTTAAACTTTTGTCTCTTCATTTCAATGAATTACGAATGAAGGGGTAACAGAATATAGCTTCAGTACTCCTGTACAAAATAAATGTTTTAACTTCCTTGTATTTTTTATGCTTTGGTGTGGAATAACTGAGCGAACGAAATCCAATCTTTATCAATAAGATGGCATATCACGGCTTACATGCGTAGGTAATAAACGAAATACACACATAAGTATTAAAAGACAGCCACCTTCATGCATGCCAGACATTTTGCAGACAACTCTATATCATTGTGTTGGCAATAAAATAGCGGTCATTGTCATATAAGATTTATCTACGTATCCATAAAGTTATTGGACATACCAATTTCCAAGGGGGTCGCTAGCCGATGGCCCAGTCTGGGATGTATTGGAGAACGAGGTATCAATTGTAGGTAAAGTTGAGAGCACGTGAAGCTTTCCACATCTTGGAGTTGGTACGAACCTTACATGTATAGCGATCGTAATAATAACGGTACAGAGTCGACCGTGTAAATCTTTACGGGACTTCAGTTACTTTACATTTGGTAACTTTTTAGAATCTCTTGGGCTACACCTCCCTGCCCACCCTTGGCGATGCCCTTATTTAAGTGCTTATACCTGACCCTAACACATGGTAGTAAAGCTAGGCAAACATTGACAACCCAACGTTTACGTACTCTATAAGCTTGAAATAACTTTTGATTGATGAAGGCTGCGATCAAATATACCCGGTGAAGGTCACTCTTCACCCTTCAAGACCTTGGACTATCACCAGACCGGTCAATACCTAGAAGTATTTAAAAAAAAGTTGTTCATTCCTAATAGGTTTAGTAATAATTTTTATCAATTCCGTTGTTTCGAAGCACCAAAAGGCTTTGTAAAGGCTTATGAGACAGTTTAAAGTGGCGTTTCTTGTTTCCTATAATCTCTGCGATATTACTGAAAAGTTCACAACGACTTTGTAATTGGCAAACACTTTTTGCTTGAAATTGTTCGTTTATTTTTCTTGTTTGTCAGAGTATTGCCCACGTTTCACGGTGCTGGTACACTTGAGCATTCACCTGTAATGAGCATTCTTGCAAATGTTACATCGTCTCATTTAAGTAAATAAACTGTGCGTTGTTCAGGTCGACAAAAAACGACGAATGTTAACAAGTGAATGCTCACGTCGTGTATCAGCGCTATTAAATTGTACCTATCCGTGCAATAGCTTTTGCTTGACAGAGTAGCATACATTTATACATCAATCTATCCGATCATTTTCTTGTAGAAAGTAAGATACGTTTTAGCAAAAATTCCACCACAAATTTTTTGCTCACTATGTCTTAACCCTAAGTCAGTTAATTGAAGAAAAGTTAAAAGCGTTCTGTGGGGTTGCCCCATAGCATTATTATTTCGTTTGACTGCGTCATAACGTAATTGTCGATGGTACCCAAAAGACAGTTACCAACTGGTTTCAAAACGATAATTATTGTCATTATAAGCACATTTGGGCGGTCCCAGGTTCGGTGCTGGCAGTTTAATTTTATAGGTTTTTATATGGTTATAGGGGTAACGGCGGAGTAAATAAGTACAGTGTTATCGTTTAAAGTTTAATTGATTGGTATATTTTGTTGATATTTCCCATAAAATACAAATGTATGTGTGAAGCACACCATTATTTGATTTGTGGGTATAATTTCTGTATATTGTGGTGTGGTGTAATCACAGATATAGATCTACATAGATAACGCAACTATCACGATTTGTATTGAAACCAAGCGTGCCGACTTTTTAATACCTACTGTGACGTTGCCTGTATCACGAAGTCGAAGCGATGCGCGACAGTATCGCTTGTGCGATATTCATCGTCTCTTAATACACAACGTCAGATCAAACGTCCGAAGCAAACGCGGCAACGTAATGTGAATAAAGTTTACTTAAGAGCGTTTAATCCGTCGGAGGCGATTTTGCGGGATTTTATTGTTCTATTACGTTACGGATAAATGACAATAAATGGAAAAGATATAGAAAATATGAAAGTTCAGTTCTTTATCAAGAGAGTGCTGGAGAAAAATATATGGGTTACTATAGTAAATATTTTAAAACGGATGAATTTAAAAAAGTCATTTTCGTAATTTCTGTAGTTTAGGCCAGCATTAATGGTCGCTAGTGCTATGAAAACTTATCGTTCTATAATTCTGTAAATGTAAACTGTACGAGCAAAAACTATACAAGCGAGTCCCTAAAAAAGAAACTGTACTTTCATTCATAATTTTCAAGAAAATCGGAGAACAAAACAGTGCATTTTGCTTAATTTTAGCCCGCAAATTTGCATTTATATCTAAAAAACTACTGTGATTATTAAAAAGATATATACATATTTACAAACCTTAAGATTCATTTTAAGTCATATAAAAAAATTGGAATCTAAACTTTTCGTTTGTAATTAATATGATTTTTTTAAAAAGACCTATAAAACTCGAAGCGCGATGCTACGTCCGCCATTCAGCGCTGAGCGCTCTCAGAGGACGGACCTGTCGCTCGCGTCCGCGTCCGCCATTTTACGTAAATATTGCATTCCAAAACGTTTATAGCGCGGCTAAAGCTTCTTGATCCTTATTTTTTTCTCAACGTATTTTTTTTTATAAATATGAAAAGTTGATGTACTTAACTTTATTTATGTATTACGTATTAAACTAGTGTGTTAGTCGAGACATCTGGAGTCTAGTGATTACTGGTTAGTATAGTAGCGCGGTCAACTAGGGGCTGAGCGAGACTGACAGAAACGGACCGTTAGATATAATACCTTGCTGCAAAAATCAAGTGGCAATATACAGTATAAACAGGTACAGTAGTTAGACGCATTTGATCTTTGATGGGTGACCATGGGATTGGCTTGCAAAGCCTTTATCGCAGGTTTATTTTCGTACAAACTACATAAGTTAAGGTAAAGTAATTGACATCACGGTCATAGTATGGATGGGTGACCGACCGATGAATTTACAGAGCCCATGTATGAGGTTCTTAATGGGGGCAAAATTATGGTTATTTTTAAGCTAGGACGCGCCGTCGTTAGCATGATACCAATGTAATAGGGATTTACCTAAAACGTACTATGCAATGCAATTAAAAGCACATTTGAATCGAATATTATCTTACAAACCGCCGCAGCTCAGCTGATCCCTACGAGCTCGCATTGCAGGTACCTAACACACACAAGCCCACCTACCTACTGTGCAGTCTTATTCTGCACCAGTTAACAGTTTATTTTGACTCAATTCTTCTAACTATATTTGTTCAAAATGCAGTTTCGATCTAATGTCAGTGTCATACTCATGTCACAAATGGTATTCTCCTAAATAAACTGATATTGGAATGTTATCGTGTCTAGATCGTTAATTGAACAATGTCATCATCATCGTTCTAGCATACCGTGGATTCGAACCCGATACCTTCTGCATAGCAGTCCGTTGGTATCTCCAGTAGGCTATCGCTGCCTGTTGTTAATTAAACAATGTGTCAACGTCAGTGAGAACAATAGAAGTCAAATTATAGTTGGTGCCACGAGAAGATAGACTTTTTGTAAACAAACATTTAGAGCTTCACAACATTTTTTCGAACAGTGGCGTTTTAGATTTTATGCTTTTGAACAGTCTTTTTTTTCAATGCCTAATTATGCCACTATGTTTTTAAATTTATATTGTTAAATTTTACTGAAATAAAAATAATTGATTTTGTGTTTTAGTGGTCGAATGTTCATAAATTGGCCGGTTTTTTTTGTTGTTTTACACGTAATAATCTTTTTTTTTTTTTTTTTTTTTACGAGGTGGAAAATCCCTTCGGATCTCCGACTCTTGGGGGAAATAAGAGCCGGAGTATGTGGTGTTTCCACTAAAAACCACCTCGACTTCCGCCATGTACCCGTGTGTCGGAGGGTGGGGCATCACCAAAGCACTCGTCGCCACCCTCCGACGGGTATTGGCCCGCCAGATGGTCAGGCGGGCCCCGAACAAAACCCCCTTGGCGACGGATTAAGGTGTTGGACTCCGCCGCCAAAACGCCCAGCGGCCGCAGAGGATAGGGAGGACGGCAACGCAACACCGCATCTCCTCTTCCTCTGCGGCCCCACCGCGACGCATCGAATGGTGCGCCACCATTTGATCGCGGGAGATAAGGCGCGCGGCAACGCAACACCGACACGCCTCTCCTCCCGCGACCGCACCCGACTGCGAGGGACAGACAGAACTGTCCCCCGCACCCGCACCGTTGTACGCATCCTGCGCAGGCCCCTCCAAGCCCACGCGGAGCGTCCCCTCCTGGATCCCTCTTAGCTTCACCGCGGGTGAGCAATCCACGGTTACTGAGCCCCCCCACCACGACAAGGTGGAGATCCCACGGGGGGGACACGTAATAATCTGTAAATTAATGAAAAATAGAGTACCATGAATGTTAATTATGGAGTAGGTACATACATGTTACTTTATTATTGACACGATTTTTAAAAAATCACTACGCAATAAATAATATTGCTCAAAGTAGCATATCTATTCTAAAATATTAAATTATTGACCAACAATGAATAATATAACAGATATCTAGCTAATACATTGCATAAACATTTCTAGGCATAGAGATTTTACGTTGTCTGTGAATGACGAATGTGTCGTCAGAATGAACTTAAGCAAAAACCATTAAACGTTACGGTAGTCTGAAAACGCAATTTCTTTTTTAGGTATAAATAATTTTCTGCCATCTGATATTCTGCACGCGCTTTTTCGAGATGCCGGCAGCGAGAAGAGCGTTGCAATCCTATAAACTTGTATTTAACTTAACACCAACCCTTTCCTGATAACTAAAAAATTAATTGTATCCTCTGATAAAAAGATGTTAAGCCCAAGAATGTATCATTTCAATGAACTAACGCCAAATGTTGACACTCTAGGCGTCAGTACCTCAAAACATTAAAAGATCCGTTTGACAGCGCATAATATCGATAAAAACCCGATCCATATAGGTATAGGTCGGTTCACGAAAGTTGACCAGAAATGGCGGCCGTCGCGCATATGTACATTCGTGCACCAATGGCGTGGCTCCATTCTTGACGCATTTAGGGAATGCGTCAAGAACGGAGCCACACCATTGGCATTCCACCCGCGTCTCACCCCGCACCTCCACGGAGACCTAAAAAATGATTTCTGCGCAGTGGTCATCTTTCGTGAACCCGACCTATACCGTTGCGCTCATTGATTTGAAATTATTTGTTTTTGACAGAACTATCGCTAAGTCACTTAGTAAAAATTCTTTGTTTACAAAATGTCTATGTTCTCGTGACACGGACTCTAGATGATAATGACATTTAAATTAGAAGAATACCAATTCTGAGTCAATTTAAAATCTAATCTCATTTCGTTCAAAATATAATTTCAATGTCATATAAAATACGAGAATTGGCCTTATCTATGTAAAATTTTATAAAAAGCGGGATTTATATCATCGCACACTGTGTGATATAATTTTAAGTGAATATGTATTGTATAATTACAATATTTTGTAAATACAAATCAACATATTGTATATTTTTTTCTTTCTTTTAATTAATTAAGTATTTTCTTTTACCCGACTCTTTTGGTTTTGTATTTAGTGTCATTCGTGTGTTTTCATGCATTAATAACAAAATAGATGTATATTTGAAATGTAACAATTATGTAGATGACAATTATAAATTATTTCTATCATATAATAAAACTGCGCCAAATTATTATAAATAGTCGTTGTTATCCTGAGGAACATCATCCTACTAAACAAATATGTAATATCTATCGTTATTTGATACCTTTAAATGCATGTGCATTGAAAATAATTAATTTGAATACTTTCATATCATAATCGACGTATTACATAAACGAATACTGTTCATGTATGGCAAGAAGGATCAAGATTATTATTCCACGCGATACCGTCATAGTGCGCCGGGTCTCGCATGCGCGGTGTGCGGGCGACCGCGGTACTATAAAAACCTAAACTCGAGCCGCCGCTCGAGGCGTATACGCTCTTAACGGTAAAACGGACGCGCGGGGACTGAAGTTAGTGGCGACCAAGCTCGACGCTTGGTCGGAGTTCAGACACGCGAAGTGCATGCATTTGCGTTATCTATGTAGATCTATGTCTGTGGGTGTAATCATATCGAGGGTTCACGGGCAAAATGTATTAAGCGACATTTTTTAAACTTTACAGGAGAGCGTTTAAAGTTTCAATTTTACGAAAAAAAATCGTTATAAAAAAGTATAAGGTTATTAACGAAAAAGCGACCGAAGTTGATTTCCATGACAAAAGCTGCATAATTGAGTATAGTTTTCATTTCTTTTAAGCTTCTATTAATAGAAATAAAAGTCGCTTGATACAATATTACCCCAGTTTACTTTTATTTAGAAACAGGCTAAATGATATAAGTGCCATAAACTTCTCGTTACAGGTATAGGAAAAACGATTTAAGCGACACTCTGGTATTATTTTGTGTAAGGCTAAATATATGAACAACCATTGGAATACTAAAATAAAATCAGGCAAATCGGTTTAAGCAATTGAAATATCATAAAGTAGTTGCAGATTAAAATGATTTATGTAGCACTTTTCTCTAAAAGTAAATTGTTTGAAATAACAATTAATTTGTATGTGTAATTAGGATTGGCGGTTAGATCAACATTAATTTTTGGACTATTGTTTATTTCCTACAAATGAAAGATCTAAAGAAATTTTTAAATAAAACAAATACGTGTTTAAAATCAGACAAGTGATCGTTTTTATTATAATAGTGGCACAAAGATTCACATTTTTTACTATTTGAAAAAACAAAACGAAAATGAAAACGTAAAAATCGCATCAAAAATGTTTACTAGGTATTTAGTTTCTTTTTAAAAAAAAGAGAACCGCCTTCAAAAAATCGACCCACTGAAAAGTACGAAATAATTTTTACATACGCTAATACATAGTATATAACGTATACAAAATACTTAGTTTTTGAAGTCGGTGCCAAACCAAACCCCTCTAAAAGCCTATGGTTTGGCGTCATCCTTTCCAAACCAGCGCATTCAATCTACATAGTACTTACAGCCCAAAATAGCTAAGAAGTATAATTATTTTATAATTAAGCATTTATTTCATACTTTTTATATATTTTTAAATATGTTGCTTTTTAGAGCAGGTATATAGGTAGATTATTTTAAATTTTATAATTCAGATTTTTTGAGGCTTTATTGATTTGATATATTCGTCGTATTATTTTCTCTGTTTGCCAGTTATCTTTTTTGTTTTTGATGGTTTGGCACCGACTTCAAAAACTAAGTATTTTGTATACGTTATATGCTATGTATTAGCGTATGTAAAAATTATTTCGTACTTTTCAGTGGGTCGATTTTTTGAAGGCGGTTCTCTTTTTTTTAAAAAGAAACTAAATACCTAGTAAACATTTTTGGTGCGATTTTTACGTTTTCATTTTCGTTTTGTTTTTTTTTCTTATTATTTTTATTTCATACTTTTTAGTGTTAGGTACTTCGTTCGTTTACTTCAGGTTTTGTGTTAACTACTCTTTTATTTATTTCATACTTTTTAGTGATAGGTACTCCATTTACTTTAAGTTTTGGGCTAATTAATAGTTTGTTTATAGTTAGATTCAATTATTTTAGTGATAAGTTTTCTGCTAGTATCAGTTTGTTATCATGACTTTGACATAGGTACCTACTTTTATTCTGTGTGCCTATGGGCTTAGGCTTCATGCTGGAAGAGAGAGATGAGTCTAGGGAATTAGTCACATACGGAAGTACGATCCAAACAAATGCGGTGGACTTGTACATACTATTGAATTGGCTCTGAGCTCTCGTATTATGCTCCGGAGAAATATGCCAATATCGGATGGCTTAGCGAACGGAGCAATGGATGTTCCTAAAGGATTTAAATGGCCGGCCCTAAGACGGGATCAACTTGAGCCAGGTGAACTGTCTGATGCCATTTTGATATTATTTGATGATCCATCAATAGCATTGCGTCTTAAAGATGATGATGGATATATTTCCATAGCTACAGTGCACGCGACCTATCAAGGCAATCGCGGTTATGGTGATATCGAGAGGCGGATGTTGCCAGTCATATTGAGTTGGGCTGTGACGGTACACAAGTTGCAAGGACTTCGTTGCAACTTGTGTACTTGTGTACTTGTTGTAAGCACTTAGTTCCGCGGACCTAGGGCCTAAAATCTTTGCTTTAGGCCAATGTTATGTTGCCTTGAGGCGGGTCAAATCCCTAAAAGGCATAGCTTTAAGTGATATTGACTCGAACAAATTACTCAATCATCCCCACGACACCAGAGCCTTATCCGAAATGACAAGAATGAGAAATATGCTCTCGCATTAGATTCTTTCACCGACTTTCTTTGTTTTTTGTTAATCGCAGAGACATAGACACGTACACACACATTCGTACACACACACGTACACATACAAATACACACACCAGCGCGCGCAAACACGTACACACGTACAAACACACACACATAATACATACAAACATACTAAGAACCAATATATGTATACGGGTCAAACTGAGCACCTTCTTTTTTTGAAGTCGGTTAAAATACTAAAACTTTGTAAGTGTAACAAATACTTTTTTTCTGAAAACCGCATAAAAAGCGGTTCAGCCAAACTAGAGTTAATCGTGGGCAAACTTACATATATACGGGTCAAACTCAGAACCTTCTTTTTTTGAAGTCGGTTAAAGGCCTAAAACCTTCTCCTAAGTGTAACAAATACTTTTCTGAAAACCGCATCAAAATCGGTTCAGCCAAACGCGAGATAATCGCGGACAAACATACATACATACCTACATACATACATACATACAGGTCAAACTGAGAACCTCCTTTTTTTTGAAGTCGGTTAAAAATATTCAGATAACAAGCTGGTGATAACAACAACAAAGGCTTTTCTAAAAATAATAATAAAAATTAGGTAGCAAAAACATCAATTCTAATTGAGAAAAACTAAATAACATCATTATCACACACATGATTTTCCTCTCTTCATAAAAAATAATCATGTACTAATATTAAAACCGAAAACTACTCACTGTTTTTGTGTTAAACCACTTCGAAAGTCATAATAAATCATCGCTATAGAATTTTCTCGAGTCAATTCCATTTTCTCAACGACTAAACAAGTTTGACAAAACCTTGTGACAAGACTGAGAAGCTTTTTTTTTTAATAAATGGTATTCGATTTTTAAAACCAAGGAGTTTTCAATTAAAAAGATTTTAATATGACAGGAACAGTGGAAATATTCCATTCCCGATACTTTTAGTGCAGCCTATGTATTAAAAAAGGTTTTTTTCCCGTCATGACCTTATTTTCCTTACTTACCGCTTAAAACCTCCTAAATCCCCTCCTTAAGTCCGGTACATTCGTTGTTTCGGTCGCATGGATGTTAACAAACTCGTTCAGGATGCTTCATGATAAATTGGGACAACATGTTTTCTGACTCCACTGTTGACGAAAAAGTATTTCCTTTTAATAGCTCGATTTGTCGTTTATACGATGTTCATGCCCCGGTGAGGCAGGTCAAACTGAGGCATCCTCCAGCACCCTGGCTTACAGTGGGTGTCCGTATGGCAATGCGCCGTAGGGATCGGACGTTTAGGAAATATAAAAGGGACCGATGCGAGGAAAACTGGGCGCTATTCAAATCTGCAAAGAATCGGTGTAATCAAATGGTGCGAAATGCCAAACGCCGACACATTCTCAGCAATATCACTTCTTAATCGCTTCTTGTTCGCTTTCTATCGCTTTCTAATCTTGGTATTGGCAAGCATCATCGGTGTGACTTCCGTCTGAAACTTGGTTTGGATGGTATTAACCAATATTTCACCACTCCCACTCCATTGGATCACCAGACCAAGTGTCTGGCAGTCAACTATTTAATTAACTTACCCGACCTAGACATCTTCCAATCAACTTACAAAAAAACAAACTTTCCAATTTTCTCCAAAGTCTTCGGATGATATCAAAAAGATAACCCTTTCCATTAAATCTAATGCCGTGGGACATGACAACATCAGCCGCCGCCGTATGGTTATGATCATCTTGGACCAACTACTTCCGGTGATCTCTCACGTCATTAACTTTTCCCTTGAGTATGGTTCCTTTCCGTCCCTGTGGGGCAAGGCCCACGTTATCCCTCTAGCCAAGACCACCAATCCTTCTCTTCCCGACCAGTTTCGACCCATATCCATACTCGTTCATGTCCATACTCGTTCACGGTTCACGGTGACTGAAGCACCGCGGGGGCACGCGCGTTATTCACAGTGACGTAAATCAAAGACTCTGGCGCCGAAACGATATGTCTTATCCGACAACGGATAAACGATTTATACAAAATTTTGACTATCTTAACGAATATAGATTTCCTAATTCCAGTAGAGTAAAAATGTTTTAACTTCCACCACTTAGAATACAATATGTCTGATGTGACGAGTCTTTATTAATTTAGTTCAAGAAGAAGGATTTAACCGCCGAGTATAAAGAATTTTTATTACATATGAAAATGATTTAAGCGCCTGTGTTTATTAATATCAGATGCATAGTAAATGATTTAAGCGACACAAGGTATGGATTTTAGCAGCAGGCTAAATGTTTGAAGCGACATTAAGTATGAGTTTCAGGTGCAAGCAAAAGGCTTGAAGCGACGGTATGTATATATTTTAGGCGCAGGCAAGACGATTCAAACACCTTATCTTACCAAACTTATGCCGGGGAAAATAGCTCAAGTCGAAAACACTAAATATTTCGCCTGTGTGAAGTCCATTTTTTCTTAAATTGTAAAAAAATGTTCTCGCTTCAATCAAAGCTACTCCGAACTGAGCCTAAATTTACTATTGTTTTAAGCGCCAAAAAAGTGCTCAGATCAGCACAAAACCGCAAACGACGCAGAAAAATCCGGCGATTCCGAATATGTATATAACTCAATATCGGCCAGGATGTCGCTTAATACATTTTGCCCGTGAACCCTCGATATTAATCGAAGACCCAATACCCTCGGCTTAGGCAACTATAATCTCTAACCAATAGACCATTCGGCCAGTTACACTGTTAATATTAAAAGCTTGTAGCGCTCATAGAAGGTTAAGCAACGTTTTTACGGGCCACCATTTGGATGGCTGATTGTCTGTTATGGCGTTTACACCAGAGCGCTACCGAGCTTCGCAGGGCACGTAAAGCTGTCGGCCGCGGTTCTCGTCTCAGTATATGAATCGTTAGGTCATGTCGGAATCGTCGAACGCCTTCGACTTACAAACTCCGACATCAAAGTTGGCCACACTCACACGAGAAGAAAAATAACTAAAAACTAACAATATTTTTATAAATAACGTATAAATTTACCTAAAATTGTCCTAAACCTTAGTCCTTGTCTGTATATAATTTTTAATTTTAATTTGTGGCTTCTCCGCGTTTTTCGTGAATTATGGCCGTTAAAATATAAGCTTGTATTTGTGAATCTGCTTTATTATAATAGTAATTGGGGAAAATTCTTTAATTAATGACTAGCTTCTCCTCACAGAAAATCGACGTAAAGTAACAGTACCTAAACTGTTGTGTTTCGTTCGGTGAGTGAGAGTGCTGGAGGCCCTATCCCCTATTCCTTCTCCCTCATCCCACTCCTTATCCTCTCCCTTTTCCCAACCCCAAGGTGCGGCAACGCACTTGTGACTCATATGGTGTTGCTTGTGTCCATGGGCGGCGGCAATTGCTTACCATCAGGCGATCCGTCTGCTCGTTTGCCGCCTATTACCATAAAAAAAAAATATCTGTGCAGTAGTTTTTGTGCGCAAGAGTAAAAGACATCTACATAATATACATCCATCCGTCCACAATGTCATAATTTCGTAGTCAATTATAGGTAGCTAGTAGTAGTAGAGACACTTTTACCAAAGAGCTCAGATATTTACAAAGAGGCGCATTTCTTACGGGCGCTCTGATAACAACTTTCTGTGTCCCAAATTTCCGCTTGGCGGCGTGGCAGTCGCGCTTTGACAGCTGTCTCTACGACAACATGAGAGACGAACGTTCCTCCTGTGTATCTTAACTACAAGAGCAAGAAAGACGGAGAATGACGCCAGCGCCGCCAACGACGCCAACTACAAACTAAACTGGAAACATTGAAATTAAACTACAGTTTACGGATTTTATCGCGTTATATTACTTTCACTGGTTATTTGTTATTACATTTAAACCGAAAGATCTAGAAACTACTTTTTTATTACTAGCCGACGTTTCGAATTCTTTACAGGATTCATGTTCACGGCAGACCGAGGTGATATTTGTCTTTGTCTTGAATTTACAACAGGGTCGGAAGCTGGAGGTACATTCCAAGATGGTTGGAATGTACCTCCAGCTTGGGACCCTGTTATCAGGCTAATGAAACCCAAAAAGGACAAAGTCACCAGAAGACATCAAGACACAGTGAGCACATTCTGCGTAGATAGTAACACCAATAGTTGAAAAATGTTCGGGTACTTTGAGATAACTTATAAATTCAAGACAAAGACAAATATCACCTCAGTCTGCCGTGAACATGAATCCTGTAAAGAATTCGAAACGTCGGCTAGTAATAAAAATGTAGTTTCTAGATCTTTCGGTTTAAATGTAATAACAAATAACCAGTGAAAGTAATATAACGCGATAAAATCCGTAAACTGTAGTTTAATTTCAATGTGTAACATTCGCGTAAACTTAAGAAAATATTAAACTGGAAACAGTCTACTCTTGGAATCGGCACACGAAATCCTTAAGAACTGCGCTTCCATGTAAATCTGTATTCATTGCTTTTATGTTTCTGAGACATATCATCGCTTGCTTAATGTTAAAGGATAGAAGAGAACTGACAGGCTGACAGACAACACACAAATAAATAAAACTATGAACCGTAAGAACCTGAAATATATGTTCCTTGGAAACCGTAGGCGGACACTAAGAACTGATTGCTCAAAATTCGAGATCCACGGGATCGGGCAGAGACGGTTAAATTAAAGAAATCCATAGCTACATCTTCTAGTCATAATATAACTTAAAATAACGACTTGATTACCAAATCCGCCTTGCCCTGGGTGGCGGCCATCTTTGTAATGAATGACATGGAGAACAGTCAGTAAAACTACGTGTGTGACGGGACTATCGTCCCTGAGAAGTTTGTTCTTACTGGTAAGTGGCGCCAATCAATCTATTAGTGCTTTTAGTTTCTAGGGACAAAACAATCTCTTTCAATTATCTGATCGCTAACTAGATAGAACCTGTGAAATGGCAACCAGGAAACTGATCATCATCATCATCAGTCCTGTATACATATGTACTGTCCGATTGCTAGAAGACCAGGGCCATAGCCCCTCACGCTAGCCAACCGCATTGGCATACTTTACGTTTTTAAGGAACATTGTGGAGAACTGTCAGACAAGCAGATTTCCGATTACAATGTTTTCCATCACCGTTTAGCGTACTGTGAATTTATAGTATTAAAACGCTAAGTCTCTCCACTGGGCATATAGTGCCCAGTGGAGAGACAATTATAATCGGGTTTGCATTTGTGTTTTGGCTGATAAAATGGCCTGATGAATTTGGCTGGCCTTCTTTTTATTTTATTAGGTGGTCTGTGTTTGCCACAAAATTTTAATCATACACATTTGGCAAAGAAGTTCAAAAAAACCTACGGTAACTATTTTTATTATGGTCTTATTAGCATACTCTCGAATATATGATTAGCGTCGACTATTAATATTCTTCCGTTATTTTAGTATAGCGTTAAATAGTTATACATATAAAATGCATAACTTCCGCATAGTATTTTTTGTCACAAATTATGAAGTTAAATTCATATCTGGATGTATGTTCTCTGTGGATGAAATCAGGCTTGACGCAGTTGCCACGCTGTTGCTTATGCTGTACGTGTTGTAGGTTTGATTCAAATAGAAGACAATACACGGAGATTTGTAAATAATTCTATTGAATAAGGATGTTTCTAGTTTCTATTCATATAAACAAAATCTACGTTTTTAATTTCCAAATTACTATGTTACCTCTACTGTTTTTAGTAATTTACTTTGTAAAATGTGCAAACAACTTTTTGTTCAGATTTATTCTACCTTTCTGTTTGTCCACGGCAATTTTCGAAGCAATTTGACTTTAGTAGGACTTTCGCCGGAAGAGATAATAATAAATTTGTAGAATCTCATATTAGGATATTTCGGAACTTTACTCTTTTTAATTATCCTTATGTTTAAGACCTAAAATTTATGTACCATAACACAAATATTAGGTACCGAGAATAGATTATAGAATCCTTTCTGACCCAATCATTTATCTTAACTAGAGGTCAAATTGAAATCCTTTAAAAAATAATCCGGCGGTCAAACGTAAATCCGAAATCCAACATCAATAAAATTTGCTGGTTATCCCAAAACATACCATTGTTTTTTTAATTAATGTGATTTGCGAGGGACCGGCTTCCACTCTGGCAAGTAAAGTTAAACAACTTACTGATCAAAAAAGTTAGACAACTTACTGATGTTGACACAGCTCGTCTAGTTTATTTTAGCTATTTTCATAGTGTCATGTCCTACGGTATTTTGTTATGGGGCAAAGTTGCGGATATTCAGAATATCTTCGTTCTACAGAAACGAGCGGTACGAGCAATATACATGTTAGGTGCAAAAGATACTCTTAGGGAACGCTTTAAGTCTATAGGGATTCTTACAGTAGCCTCGCAATTTTTATTGGCTAATATCTTAATATATAAAATCCTTGCGTTACTGACTGACTGACTGACAGACACGCTACAGCCGAAACTACTGGGCGCAGGAAGCTGAAATTTGGCATGTATGTTCCTTGAGGACCGTTGGGGTGCACTAAGAAGGAATTTCGGGAAATTCCCACGGGATCGGCCAACACGGGTAAGTAAATTTAAAACAATGCAGGCGTAGCTACTGGCGTCCTCTAGTATTGTATATTAGGCAAAATATAGGTTTATTTACTACAAAAGTGATGTACATAACATAAATACTCGAAACAGGCATAATTTATATGCCCCTTATCATCATTTACATAAAGTTAATAATTCTTTTGTAGGGCTAGGTATTCGTATATACAATAAAATACCAATTAGTCTTTTAGAATTGCCATTTAGTACGTTCTAAAGTAAAATAAAAGACTGCCTTATTAGGAAAGGTTATTATACCATTAATGATTATTTCAGTGATAAGGATAGATGGTCACTTACACTAGCCAACTCTTGATTTTTTAAATTTATATAGGTACCTTACTTTTCAGTTTTTTTTTTATATAATATCTCTAGTTCTATTAATTTAATATTCATGCATTATTAGGTCATTCAATTCATAATAATTCATAATTCATTTATTAATTTGCGAATATGGGTATACATTTGCAGATCTTAATAATAAATACATTGTTCTATTACCATATCCCACCAATTAGGCATGCAAACACAGAAACAGTAAACTATTACTTATTATAAAAATGTCAAATAAGAGTCCAAAATGTCATAATTTAGAAATAAGAATATTAAAATGTCATAAAATAATTAAAAATGAAATTATAAAATATCAATAATAATTATAAAAGTACAATGTCAGCTAATCACAATTAAAATGTCAAATGTATATAAGTAAATATTATAATTTAAAAATAAATAAAGTTTATTTCTAATTAATTATTAGCATTATGTGTATCATCTAAATATTCCTGCAGCGAGTAATAGCATTTAACTACAAGCAGTTTTTGAAGATGGCTTTTAAATAATTGTAGATTTTCAATATTTTTTATTTGAGTAGGTAATTTGTTATAAATGCGTGGTGCAGTGCAAAAGAAGCTTTTGTGCATTAGCGCCGTTTTACTTTCGACAACACACAATTTACCAGCATGTCGAATACTTGATTTTTTTTTAAATAACTCCATATTTTGTTTCACAAACACAGCACACTCCTTTATGTAAATGCAAGGCAGGGTCAACAGATTATTATTTACAAAGTACGGTTTGCAACTATCAGGTACCTTTATACCAAAAATTGTTCGAATGCACCGCTTTTGAACTTTAAATGCTGATAGCCAGTCAGTGGAATTGCCCCAAAATATTATTCCGTACCGTAATGTTGATACGACAATGCCATGATAGGCTGTTATTAATGTTGATGTATTGGCTATATTTTTTAGCCTATATAGTCCATATGCGGACTGACTCACTTTGGAACATACATAGTCTACATGGTCTTTCCAGTTTAGTTTTTCATCTATTTTTAACCCAAGAAATGTAGTTAATTCGCTCTCTGTAAATTGATAACCATTGTAATTAATATTTAATTTCTTATCGGTTCTTTCTTTTCTTTGTTTAAATTCAATTATTTTTGTTTTATCTAAGTTAATTTTTAAGTTGTTTATTTTAAGCCATTGCATAATTGAAGTGATAGAATTATTAATGTCAATTTCATAAGATGTCAAGGTTTTATTTGTAAATAATATTGTGCTATCATCAGCAAACAAAGTCATATCATAGGTAGTTGTTGTTGGGAGGTCATTTATATAAATATTGAACAGCAAAGGTCCCAGGACACTACCCTGTGGGACTCCAAATTTTACAGTTCTTACATCTGACCTATGAACCAATTCACTTTTGGATTTAAGACATATATTCGTAATTTCAGTCACTTGCCTCCTATTTAACAGATATGATTTTATAAGCTAATGAACATTACCCCTTATACCATAGCGATAGAGTTTGTCAAGAAGAATATCATGTCTGACGTGATCAAAAGCCTTAGACATATCCATAAACATGCCTATTGCTGACTGTCTTTTGTCCATGTTTTTCGTGACAGATCTTAAAAAATTGTAGATGGCCAAATTAATATTTTTGTTTTTACGAAAACCATGCTGTTCTGGCACAAGTATATTTTCCTTTTCCAAATAAAAATAGATGCTGTTATAAATAACACGCTCAAATATTTTTGCAAATATAGGAATTATAGCGATGGGTCTATAATTGCTAATGTCCATTTTATTTCCTGTTTTGTACAACGGTTTTATGATGGTCATCTTTAATACACTAGGAAATATACCACTTTCATTGCACAAGTTAATTAAGTGTGATAAAATTGGGGAAATAATGCTACCCACATCTTTTACTACGAGCGTCGTAACTCCATCATATCCACAGCTGTTTGTGTTTTTTAGTGATCTGATAATATTAAAAATGTCCAAGTCAGTTACAGGTGCTAAAAAAATTGAATTAGGATTATTATTTATTTTAATGTCAGCTTTTACAACATTTTGGTTGTCTGTTACGTCGGTATAATAATTATTGAATGCATTACAAATACCCTTAGGATCATTTATTAATTTATCCTTAACATTAATACAACATATACCTAGCCTAGGCTGTGTTACTTTTGCACTATTTATAATATTCCATGTCGCTTTTGTTTTGTTGTCCGAAGATTTAATATAATGGTCGTTCTTAGATATTTGTGTTAGGCGTATTATCTTTTTGAGTCTTGCTGAATAAGATTTTAATTTTACTTTATTAGTTTCACTTGGCTGTCTTCTAAATTGCCACAACATTTTCCGTTTTCGCAAACTACAAAGTTTTGACCCTTTCGTAATCCAGCTTACTTTGTTGGTTGAGCATATTTTTATCCTAACTACTGGAAAACATAAGTAGTAAAGGAGATTAAAAAAGTCATAAAATATATTAAACGCCTTGTTTGGATCTTGTTCAGTTAATACATCAGCGAAACTAATCTGAGCTAGGTAATTTTTAAATTTATTTTTATTTTCAATAGAATAGTCTCTTTTTTTGATATACCAACACTTAAGTAGGCATCTCTGTCTTATTGGACATTTTAATATTTGTGCCGTATGATCAGAGATACATAAATCGTTTATTTGACTTTTACATCCTTTGATATTGTGTGCAATATTGTCTATGCAAGTAGAACTTAAAAACCGAGTAGGTTGTTTAAATTCAATTTTAAGACCAAATGCCTGCAGTGTTTGCTCAAATTCCACTGATAACCTAGTTCTTTTTAATAAATCTATGTTAAAGTCACCGCAAAGTATCAGTTTTTTGGTTTATTTTTGCAAAGTTCAGATAATAGCGAGTAAAGTCTTTCAAAAAATATTTGTATTGATGATGGATCGTATTTCGGTGGCCTGTAAATGCAAACTATGTAAATATTAAATTGCGTCAATTCCACTACCGAGCATTCGAATATATTTACAAGGGCTAATTTATTGATTCTTTCCACTGTTTCAAATATATGTCCACACTTAATTAATATGCAGGATCCTCCATGTCGATTTTTTCTCATAAAATATGTAACTAAATTAAAATTAGGTATCTTCAAATACTGCTCATCGCCTTTGACCATGTTATGCTCAGTGATACAAATAACATCAATAGTGTTATGGAATTCATCCAGGTGTATACTTAGCAAGTCTGATTTGCTAATTAATCCGTTTACATTTTGATGGAATACATGTAAACTATCGTGCACGAAACAACTGATTTGAATTTTCAAACTCAAACTCAAATACCTATGTTTATTTCCATAAAAATGTTAAAATTTTTGGACACGTCAGAAAGTCATACAAATTAAAAAAATAAAAAGTAACTTTAAATGCATATTAACATAGTTGAGCATTGAAAAAAAATGCCTGTTCAGAAAGTAGAGCCTCGTGAGAAGAATCAGGCAAGAAACTCCGGGCCACTCTTTTCTACGTCTTGATTCTATACAATTTAAAAACTTAGTAACTACATTGAATTTTTCATAAGTTTATGAGCTGGTGTGTCTATAATGTTGTTGTCAATTAGTAAGGCTTTTTAAATAATAATATAAAAGTACTTACTAGCATAAAATAGACACAATAACTCACACTCACATGAAACTTAACACTAATCAAACATAAGTAGCCTGTGGGACCGAGCAAATTAATCCCAAGCATTTTTATCTTCAATATAATCTAGCACTAAATAGTACCCTTTTTGACAAAGTTTACGTTTTATAATCTTTTTGAATTTATTATAACTTAAATTTTGAATGTTGCTTGGCACTTTATTGTAAAAGCGCACACATTGGCCTTGAAAAGATTTTTTATTTTCTCTAGCCGGGTAGCCGGCACTACTAGCTTACTCTTATTTCTAGTATTCAAATTGTGGATATCACTTTTCTTTGAGTATGAGGCCTTGTTTTGGAATAAATATATTAGGTTGGAATAAATGTACTGGCTTGCAACTGTTAAAATGTTTATTTCCTTGAATTTATTCCTTAACGAAGCCCCATAATCCAAATTATAAATTGCTCGAATAGCTCTTTTCTGCAGAACAAAGATGGTCTGAATGTCGGCAGCATTTCCCCACAGGAGAATACCGTATGACATTATACTATGAAAATAGCTATGATATACAAGCCTGGCAGTGTCAATGTCAGTTAACTGGCGAATTTTCCTGACTGCGTATGCTGCAGAGCTGAGTCTATTCGACAATTTACTAATATGTGGTCCCGATTGCAGCTTAGAATCTAGTGTAATGCCTAAAAATTTGGTGTTATCCACAAGATCCAACACATCATCCTTAACCTTTACTGAGGTGTTCACTTGTTTGACGTTAGGCATCAAAAATCGAATACATTTAGTTTTTAGTCTATTTAAAAGCAGGTTGTTAACCTCAAACCAGCGAACCACCTTTGAGATAGCAATGTTTACATCGTCCATATCAATTTGCTGTCGTTTTAATTTAAATAAAAGTGAGGTATCATCAGCAAACAGTACTATCCCGTGCTTGTCATTGACGAGGTGTGGTAAGTCATTAATATAAACTAAAAATAAAAAAGGACCGAGGATTGAACCCTGTGGGACGCCCATTTTGACTACAGACCCATGCGAACGCGTCCCGTTGACATCAACTCTCTGAATCCTATTACTCAAATATGAAGTAAGAAGATGCAGAGCAGAACTACTTAAACCATAGTGATGTAATTTCCTGATCAATGTATCATGTTCTACACAATCAAAGGCCTTGGACAAATTACAGAAGACACATAAAGCATCATGTGAATCCCCCCAGGCATCAAAGATATGTTTTACAAGCTCAACACCGGCATCGGTCGTGGAGCGCCCCTTTGTAAAACCAAATTGTTTAGAGTGTAGAAGATCGTTGTTATTAAAATAACTTTGCAGTTGGCCTAGTATCAATTTCTCGAAAATTTTGCTAAATGTGGGCAGCACAGAAATTGGCCTATAGTTGGTGGGGTCTGATGTGCTACCTGCTTTGTACAAAGGTATTACCTTGCTATCTTTCATAAGATCAGGAAATACACCACAGTCAATACACTTATTAAATATTAAAGCTAATCTGTTAGCAGCTAAAGCAATAATGGACTTGGTAATAGTAACGGAATTTCTCCACAAGTCTGCAGTCTTCTTTAAATTTATAGTATTAAAAGCTTTTATAACATCATTTGAATTTATATACTGAAATGAGAAATTACTATAGGTTGTACTCATGTTTTCTTTTAAAAGAGATTCCTCTGCATTGGTTGATGAGTCCAAAGATCTAGTAGTAATAACGGGGATATCAGTAAAAAAACTTTCAAACGCCGATGCAACTTTTGAATCTGATGTAATAGTGTCGTTATCAATGTTCAAACTAAATTTTGAACTTTTACTTTTAACTTTCCCAGTCTCGCTGTTTATTATATTCCATGTCATTTTCATTTTATCGTCACTACTTCTAATCCTTGAACTCAGGTAAAGAGACTTAGCTTTCTTGCAAAGTTTCCGAAATATCCTAGCATAGTTTCTAACATAATCCTGAAATTGTTCACTTAAATTAAAGTTTCTCTCGTCGTATAGCTCATACAATCTCTTTCTACTTTTGTGAAGCCCAGTTGTTGCCCATTCACAAAAGGTTGCATTACCTCCAACTGTAATCGTTCTAGGTGTGAAAACCGAATTAAAGTCTGTACAAAACGCTTTGAAAAAGCTATTATATAACAAATTAGGGTCACCTTCATCATCTAACTGTGACCAGCTAGCCATTAGTTGACTTTGAAACCTAGCAAAACGAGTTGCAGTTTTAGGTATTACAACTATATTTTGCCTAGAAACATTCTTACTGTAATCATTAAAGGAGATCTGCTGTCCACAATGGTCTGAGTCTAACTGTCTAATAATTCGCTTGTCTCTTACTATGATATCTGTAAATATATTATCTAGGCAAGTAGATGTAGAGGAAGTAACTCTTGTGGGTTCTAAGAATAAGTTCTTCAGATTATATGATAGAAACAGCGCTTTCAATTTTGTACTAAGACTACTATCCTCCAATAAATTTACATTAAAGTCACCACACACAACAACATTTTTATTTATTTTTGCAACTTTGTTTAATATCTCATCCATGATACGCTCGAAGCTATCATACAATGCTGAAGGAGGCCTGTATACACTTATTACAATAAATCTCCTCAGTTCCACACAGGCTACCTCAATAGTTCGCTCAACAGACAGACTTACAATATCATGACGCTCCTTAAATTTAAGTTGCTTATTAAGTAAAATCATCGAGCCACCATGTACTGCTTGCTGCCGGCTAAACGAGCTTCCTACTATATGATTACTGAAATTGAACATGAACTGGTTGCTTTTTAGCCAATGTTCAGTGATGCAAAATATATCAACAGCATTACAGTTCATAAACAATTCCATTTCTAAATCTTTATTAATCATACTTCTAATATTCTGATGTACTAATTTAATCAAATTTTTGTTATTATTATGTTTAAGTGTATTAGTCAATGAGTTACGAGTAATCTTATTATAGCTAGAGGTGTTCTCTATTGTCTCAGAATTTAATTTAAATTATTATTATGATGAATGTCAATAATGGAATTTTCATGTACTCTAACAGTACTTGGGTCACTGTATAAATTAAATGCTAATAATTTAGCAAGTTGTCGTTTAAAAGAGCGAGAAAGATACATAGTATCTTTAGTTAAAATAAAATTACTTTTAATAAAAGTATTAGTGTCAAAGAATAAAATTTTGTCATTATGACGATATGTACTATTATATAATAATAGATTTAATTTACTTATCTGGTTGTTTTCTTTATCAGATAAGGTCTTAGAATAAGGAAATGCACAGACTATAAAATTGCACCCCACTTTAGAACTTCTATCAGTCATTATATCCGATAAAGCTAGTATATCTTTCCTAGTAACTAGTAAGCTATCACCATACATAATAATAACCGTAGAATGTTTATTTAATTCTGCATGTTTTAACTTATTAACTAATGAAGACAGTCTTTCTCCTGGATAACAAAAGTTTTGTAATGGACGGTTAGTGTAACTATCTATTAAGCTACCCAAACCCACTCCCAATTGGTCAGAAAACATCAATACAGTGTTATTACTATGAGTGTCAAGTGAACATACGAGGGTCAAACTGAAAGTTCTTAGAAAATCAAAAACTGATTACATTAGCCAGTTATTAGTTTTATTATATCTTTTCAAAATATTGTCCATTGACGTCAATACACCGCTGCATGCGATGGAACCACTGGGAAAAGCACTTTGCCCACTCGTCCTTAGGGGTCTCTTCAATGGCATCGCGATACGCAGCCACCGCTTCTTCAGCATTCATAAACCGCTTTCCTTTAAGTTTTTCTTTAATTTTTGGAAATAAATAAAAATCACAAGGCGCGAGGTCGGGGCTATACGGCGGGTGACCCAGTAATTCAACGTTTGATGTCGCCAAATAGTCGATCGTTCGCTTGGCGGTGTGCGACGAGGCGTTGTCGTGGTGAAGGAGGATCCTACTGCGAGGTCGTTTCTCTCGAACTTTTTCCAAGACAAGTGGCAAACAATTGGTAGTGTACCATTCTGCAGAAACTGTTTTTTGATCCTCTAACACAATTGTTGCGAAATGACCTATCCTTCCAAAGAACGAGGCCACCATTTTTTTCCCGCACTTCGATCTCTCTTCACTTTAGTTGGCAACTCCTCGAAAGGAAACACCCACTGAGCAGATTGTCTTTTGGTTTCAGGATCATAACAGTAAATCCAGCTTTCGTCACCTGTTAGTATGTCGAACACAGCATTTGAGTCACCTCCGTTAAATCTTTCAATCATTTTACGGCACCAATCCACACGATGGAGTTTTTGAGCCTTAGTCAAATTATGAGGTATCCACCGGGCGCAAAGCTTCCTGACCGCTAAATGTTCGTGGAGGATTTTGTGCACTTGACTCATACCGATGCCTTAGCTTGTCCGAATCTGCTGATAGGTCACTCTTTTGTCAGTCTCTATCATACGCCGCACAACACAGATGTTATTTTCAGTCGTCGCCGTAGAAGGCCGTCCCTCACGTACATCATCAGTGAGATTAGTGCGACCACGTTTAAACTCATTAAACCAGTTGTAAACAGTCGCACGAGATGGGGCTTCATCGTGAAAGGCCAATCGTAGTCTATCATAACTTTCTTGTTGACTTAAATGACATCGAAAGTCATAAAAAATCATTGCAGGAAAATTTTCTCGTGTTAAATTCATGTTGACGTGACACAGACAATTTTCAATTTGCCGCCAAATCGTAAAACAAATGACAAATGAATGAAATATATACTCAGTAATATTGGCAAAGAGTTCTATTTTCAAATTTTAGAATATTTTTTATATTATATTGTTTATAAGTGGCCAGTTCTAAGAACTTTCAGTTTGACCCTCGTATATGATTTGTTTGTAACAAGGCATCAGAACCGGAGTCACTGTATATTTTGTGAGGTTGTTCTAGTACTAGACTACTTTCTAAATCATTATTTAATTTTGAACAATTTAAGCAACATTTTTTGTTGGCTATAGAGAGTAGTTGTTCTAGATTCTCTCTACCAACTCTAGAAATCTCATCATATTTTAATATGTATTCTTGAGTTTCTTTCTGGTGTGTTATTGCCATTTTGTCGAGCTGTGCAGTCAGTTTTGATATGTGTGTTTGTAGCTCCTGAGTGTGCTGATCATATAATAATCTACTATTGAGTAATTGTTCATTGCTAGCCTCAAGCTTCGACATCAATGACTCCTGTTCCTTAACCAAGTCATGGTTAATTTGTGATAATTTATTTACTTTATTTGACCCCTTGTGACTGGATTCAAGTCGCTTTATCAATTTATTTAATTTTGATAATTGCCTAAATTTCCTTTTGGTTATCAATTTAGATTTACAGTTGCACTTACATTTTACAATCTTAATAACACTAGCATTACCGCTCATTACCTCTGAAAACAGGTTCTTGTTTGCTGTGGTGTTGAGCGTCTGGATTGATTCCTCTTGTGATAAAATTGTTGTTTGGGCTTCATTCAGACTCGCCTCCAACTCCATAATTCGACTGAGTTGTCTAAGGTAGGTTTCATCACAGCTACTGTAGGACCTAACTTCCTCCTGTAGTCTGTCTCGTTGGTCGAAGATGTCCATGTGTTCAATGTGGAGTTCCGTCAATTGCGCCTTCAGCTGGGATACTTTATCATTGACATATTTAATTTCTTCTTCGCTATCAACACGTTCCTTCAATAGTTAACTGTTATCTTCTTTATATTTCTTTAATTCTAACAGCGCTATCTTCAAGTTGTTCTCTGTTTCCTTAGCAAGTGCCTTGCGGGTCATCATGTTTGTAGACATGCCTCACAAATTACCTAAAAAAGGAAAAATAGGTGAATACTTAGAAGAAAGATAGGTATTATGTTAATATACAAGAGTGAATATATATAATTAGTACCAAATAAAAGAGATAAAAAAGTTATGAGAATTATAGATTGATGTAGGTATGTTGAAAATAAGTTATGAAAATTGAAAGAAAGGTGTAAGAATGGTAATTTGGCTATTAAACTAAATAATGGTTTAGATTAATATGGTTTGTTGAACAACTCTTATATCAGTATCAAGTAGGTAGGATAATCCTTGCTGATGGCTGTACTAAATAAATAAATCTAGGTAAATATCTAAGATGGTTGTACTTAATAACTAAATCTAGGCAGACAATCAATAAATAATTATAATAATGTATACTTAATCAATAAATAATTACATATATGTATATAAATGTGAAGTGTAAGTGTAGTTTGTGCTTGTATGGGGCATTTGTTCAGTTCTCGATTTTGCTTCCACTTTTGTCAAGCAAAAGGAGACAGAAACTGTGCCAGTGTGTGATGGACGAAGCTCACGTTCAGTGAGCCGAGTAAATATGTGCTGAGGAGTGTAAGTTAATAAGTAAAATACTCCCCGGGTTTAAGGATGATGATTTGAATTCCGTCCGTTGCCACTGGGTAGTTGATCTGTCCGCCAAGAACTGTCTGCAGCGAGGTTTCAAACAGCAAACTCAATGTATTTCACACTTCTATTACTATTACACACGATATTAATGAAACATAAGCGTTTAATATTGATTTAAACTTAAATAAAACTTTAAAATCACGGAGCTACGTAATTTAGTTCAGTAGATAATTTAGTTTTCAGTAGATGACTCTGAGTTATCACAGGCATTTATATTATTATCAAAAGTTTCAGTTTGCACTAGGTATTTAATATTGTCAAAAATTATTTTCATACCACTGTTGTTAATACGACCACTTTTTCTAAAAACAGTATAATCGCAAGATAAATCCAGATTAGAGTCAATCAATAATGCGTAGTTATATGTATACAGATCAAAATAAAGTAAATTATTGAACACTTCTATGCGCCCATTAAACATTGAGGAATAATAATTATATTTAAATGTCGGTAAACAAAGAATAATGTTAGTATCTTGTAATGCTAATAACGTTTCTCTTATATATATGATTATGTCAAAATAATTGTTAGTTTTGCGAAAGTCTTCTTCTCCTATCAAAATAATACAGTAGTCTTCCATTGTATAGTCCACAATTTTGTCGTTTAGTTTGGTCAAGAGCTGCTTGATGCTGCAATTTGGATAACAATAGTGGCATATTTGGGAACTAGGAAAAGCTTCTTCTGATATTGACAGGATTTTGTTTGTGTTATTGCTACTAATTAGGCATATTTTATTTCTGTGTTTTTTGTCAGTAGTGGTACTTTTGTTAATAATATTTCTAGGTATTGTACTGTTTTCTTGAGTTTTTTTGCTTGAGTGTTTGAGTTGCTTTCCCTCAATTATATCTGATGTTTCTGTTTGTGTCTGTTTATTCTTCTTAGCTTTAACCTTTTTTTGTGGAGTGGTAGTTTTAGATGATTTTATTGGACTACTTGTTAATGTCTTGTATAATTCATTTTTCTTTGTTAAATTTTGATTTGTAAGTTTTAGTTCCGTGTTTTCAAGTGAAAGGGACTCTATTTCTTGATGCGCACTATTTAATTCCAGTTCCAATGTTTCTACTTGCTGTTTCAACTTAATGATGAGTTCATTTTGTTGTTGTTTAGTTAAGTCAGGCAGACTACTAGACAAGCTTTCATCGAAGTCTGTTTCTTCGTCTAATGTGTTACTTATTTGTTCATTTGTATTATTAGAATCGGAATGTGTCCTTGCTCGTCGGAAAGTAATATTTTCTAAGAAATTCATTTTTTATGTTCTATGATGTTTAAACTGATGATATAAATCTCAAAAAGTAACTATTGTATGTAGGATTTGAACCCGAGGTATCTGCGTCGTACGACTTACACTAGTCGGTCAATTGCCGACTTCGCTATGAACGCTTATAGGCTTATGGATGAAATTGTCATACGCCTTGTAAGTGCCTTAGAAAAAGTTCGTTGTGGTGATTCATGCTGCAAAAATTTATTTGAATCGCTTTGCACAATGACTTTGCACTTTGAACATCACTATTATGTACTTTTTATATTTGATTTATTGAAAATCGTATGTATAATCACTAATTAAGTTTTAATAGCACTTATTGTCAAGTTTTATTGGTTTTACACTTTTTATTCACTTGTTTTAATGTTCATCACAAAGTATACTTTTATCGTTTTATTTGCACTGTTTCTATTCCAAAATTGAAGATAACATTTCTACTTTATATTTGGACCATATTGAGTATATTAACACATGTTTTAACTT
This sequence comes from Euclidia mi, assembly GCA_944739405.2. Taxonomy (NCBI): domain Eukaryota; kingdom Metazoa; phylum Arthropoda; class Insecta; order Lepidoptera; family Erebidae; genus Euclidia; species Euclidia mi. Next base: position 74,699,242 of record OX123192.2, read on the forward strand.
TTAATAATAACTTTAACTATTTTAAATATTAAAGTAACTCTCAGTTCAACTTACTACATTTACATTTTCATTGTTGTTCCACAAATTTTATTAAAATTTGCTACAGTATTAGATGAAGGTAACTCGTTATCATGGGCTGGATACTAACGTTTTTGTAATTTTCGTGTATTCATATACCGTCATTTTCTGTAACATACTTTTCCACTATAGTTCTGAACATGATCGCGAGTTGTCTACATTATAAAGAGTAAGTGGATGCTCCTGTTACACAAGATTCACATTTGAAGACTACTACAGCACTTAATTTTGTAACTACATATTTTGTATAAATGTATGTTCTTATTTACTATTTACAAGTAATTAATTACAATGTGAAACAGTTGCAGCTCCTTACAAAAACAAAATATGTACCATAACACTGGCGATTAAAAAGAGTGGCCACGAGTTTTATTGCCCGTTCTTTCTCGTGGTTCTACCTATTGCTTTGCGAATGGGCAGTAAATGTAAATGTAGAAGCATTATTAATTTACTTTAAAAATTTGACGTTCATAAGCGTCACGTTGTGACCTAGATGAATAAATGATTTTTGACTTTGACTTTGACTTTGCAACCCTTTCGTTCGGTGCTAAAACCATTTCTGAACGATTAAACGGAACTCTTCGCATAATCAATTGTGAATGTCTTGTGGAGACAGCTATCAGATGTCTACCAAATTAGTCGGGGTTCTTAGCTTTTTATTGAATGGGTTCTGAGTTCTTGTTGACTTAGTTATGTAGGCGTTGAACTTCGGACGGGTCGAGCAGTATTCAGTAGTTGAAAATAGTCCAAGAATGGTTGTAGCAGATCGCACTATATCGTACCTACCAACGCCTAAGTCTTTGAGAAGTGGTATGCCCTAGGCAGCGATAGCCAAGTAGAGAGACCGTGAGATTGCTACGCTTCTGCGTAACGTTTTCGAAATTATGTGCGGCTTAAATTGTTAATTATCGTAATAACTTGAATGTCTGATAGTTCTCCGTAATATTCTCGAATGATATGTTTAGTTTGCACACCCCGCATTATGGCCTTATCCTTTTCACAATGAGAAGAAAACTATGCCCAAGAGTCAGACACTATATACACAGCGCAGAGCTGCTGATGATAGCGTGTTATTTACATTGTTGTGCTTTAGGTGTCTATCCCACAGACTGTGTGTAAGTATTATTATGTACTAAGTACTAATGTCCGTGTCTTTTTGTCTATGCGAACATCCCCTTATAAAGAAAGATAAAGTCTAATGTTTAAATTGAGAAAACTGAAATTGTATGTTAATAAGCACTTTGTGCCAACCTCGATTATATTTTCTTCTTTATTCGACCAACAAAATTGATTAAACAAAAATAACCTGCATTCAGTTTACAAATACCTGAATGCATAACACATTTAATCCTACAGCTACGGAAAATATCGTTACGGCAGCTCTGCAGAGAAGGTAAGAGCTGTAATCAAATTAGACGCCCTGGCGCAAACAGTGAAGATAAGTCGGATAAAGACCAAAACGAAACAGGAAATTGGCAACTTGGACGTTTGCTTATTGCGGTTTCTTTAGTTAAAGAATTATAGAATGTATCCATTCGATTACTAAGTATGGAATATGCCATACCATTAAAAGGTCTTCAGGACGTTGTCTTTATTAGGTATAATTATTAGTTGACCACGCACCGGACGACGCAGCAGGGGTAGGCCTCCCACAAAGTGGACTGACGTTCTGGTTAAGATTGCTGGAAGTGGTTGCATGCGTGCGGCTCAAGATCGGCCTGTGTAGAGAGCCTTGAGGGAAGCCTATGTTTTTTTTTTTTTTTATTAAAAAACACCTTTCAAATTGACTTCACGCTGCCTGATGGTAAGCTGACAGTGAAGTCCTCTGTCCAGCAGTGGACGTCTCTAGCCTGACATGGGCGAATACATGGTTTCGCCCGCGCTATTTAAAGCTACTGCTCCTAACCCGTGGCTCGTCTCGCGATGTCGTGTAGCCTATAGCCTTCCTCAATTGGTTGAACGGGATAATCGTAGGAACTACTGGTTCAATTTGTCAACATTTATCGAGGAAGGCTATAAAACATCACGCTATGAGTCACGGGAGTGGAGGCTGAAGCCTTAAATAACACGGATGTAACCACAGGAACAGCTAGTGTTTTTATACAGTATATGCTGCAGAACTGTTTTTCATCACAAAAACATAAAGCCTTTAAACGCCTGCACCTTGTACGGTTTTAATTCCAAGGAGCGAGGTTTTATGAAAGTATTCTTTCGACATCGCAGTGTTGATTGTTTCTACCTCTGTTCCTGCCGTTTGAGAAACAAAACAAATGCTACATTGTTGAAGAAGCTTAGTACTTTGTAGTGGAGACGTATTTTACGAAATATATTTTGTTGTAGCGTCGATACTGGTTGCGGCGATAAAAATGTCAGGCGCTTTATTTGAAAGTGTTGATAAAAGTTATGGACTGTGTGAAAACAAATCTGATGGCATTCTGTATCTCTGCTTTTCTGAGTCCTCTAAACATTGCTTTGATTGCACGTATGGCGCAGCGGTTCAAGCGGTCGCCTCGCCACATAACATTCTGCTGAGCATAGTGGGTTTAATCGCCACACAAGACAATACTTTGTGTGTTCCAAATTGTTATTACTTGTCTAGGAGTACTTTGCCTCCGGTTAAGTGCGTAAAGTTCTCAGTACAGGATTAAGCTCTAGAACAGGATTAGTCTTTTAAAGTTACACAAGAGATCAATCTTCAGTTTACTTTCACAGATTCATATTTATCCTTTGTCGCAGATGGCGGGTGTATGCTGATGGAAAATGTAACAGTCAAGCCGGAAAATGTTCTAATATTCCTCGGCAAAGGCAACCTGCAGAGTATGTTGAACACTGAGAAATTGCACAGGGTAAGAGATAAGTCATGTTTGTTTTATAAAGTAGCTAGAAGAAGTAAATAAACTTGGCCTAAGCCAGTTTGGGTGACATCCGATAGTGTATTGCAAGATCTCCAATCGCCAGGACCTATAGGAATAACACAAATGGGGCTTTACATATATTTGGCAGAACCCATTGAATCTTTAGGCCATTTCGGAGGCCTTCGAAGGGGGGGGGGTTGTTTCTAAATACTCCAACGCTTACATGAACAAGAGACAAGAAAGAAAACCCCCACTTAAAAAAAAACTAGTTTATATAGAAGTTATCGTGACATGACCAACAGTTACCTTAACATAAGAATGTTTATATATTCCAGGTGAGAATGAAACAACTACACTCAAACTTTACGTTGGCCGATGATGCCAAGCCCCTCAATGATCTAGCTCTCCTCGCTATGGAGACACCGGCCACCGTATCTGATAGTATACAGAGTGCTTGTATTTATTCTGAGGAAGATGGGGAATTTGAGGAAGCTGCGGTGAGTTTTCAAATATGCATTGGAGTATCTAGGGTTATTTTTTATAAGTAATCTTGTGCCATAATTTTATTCTGTGGCGAAGCCTTGGCTGCATCCAGCATAACTCACACGGGGGTGGTTTGCTGGTTGCACATTAGATATTGTATTATTTATACTTTTGTATTATCTGCCTCGTTGGTCTCGCGGCATAAATGTGCGCGTGGGATTGGGAGGTCTCGGGTTCGATTCCCGGGTCGAGCAAAGTATTATTGGGTTTTTCCGTTAGGAAATTCTCAGTAGCAGCACGGAGTCTGGTAATGTGCCCGGTACGGCAATAGGCTCGCCCCCTATTACGTGGGACCTAAAATTCATGGCGAAATGTGGGTGTAATATTACACCTCTGCCTACCCCTTCGGGGATACAGGCGTGAGTCTATAAAAAAATATAGTAGGAACATTTTATTCATTACATTATTTTAGGTATATTTACTCCAGGATTTTGTACTTATTAAATTTTTCATCATTTCATGAGTTATAATATATAAGCTGGGTTTTTTTTGCGTCACCGTAACTTTGATCTTAGAGAATGCCTTAAACGCATTAAGTCCACATCTGAGAATATTTCGTTACGTACAAGAAGTTTTAAAGAAATAATTATGAGCCTAAACGATACGAATATTGTGGTTATAGTGCAATTCAAACAATATTACACACATCATTTTCATACATGATCATCGCGAAAGCGATTGAAATGAAATGAAATGTTTATTTCGTTTGCTGTATGGTAGATTACAGTTGTTATGTATTACGGTTAGCACATCACATACTGCGTCGGAAAAGGTGTCCGACATGCAAAATATTTATTACATGTAATATTGAAGACAATTCATGATTAACTTATAGAATTTTCATTATTATTCAACAGGTAGTAGAGCCTTGCTGATTTCAGCATGAATGGGCCGGCTTGACCGGGGAAGTACTACCCTCTCACAGAAAATCGACGTAAAGTAACAGTACCTAAGCTGTTGCGTTTTGTTCGGTGAGTGAGAGTTCCGGAGGCCCTATTCCCTATTCCTTCTCCCTCATCCCAATTCTCATCCTATCCCTTTTCCTAATCCCAAGGGGCGGCAACGCACTTGTGACTCTTGTGGTGTTACTTGTGTCCATGGGCGGCGGTAATTGCTTACCATCAGGCAATCCGACTGCTCGTTTGCCACCTATTACTATAAAAAAAAAAATTACCAAAAATTACCAATAATTATACATTCATATCATAAAGAATACATTAATGTCATAAAGAATACAGTCATGTCATAAAGAATTCATTCATATTATAAAAACACCTATCTACCAGCCACTTATAAAGTTTTGTCTTAACCTGTCTTAATGGTAACTCTTTTACACTTCTATGCAGATTATTATAAATTTGTATTGTCATAATGTAACAATTATTATGACAGAGAGCAGTTTTTCGGCTAGGTATTATTAATCTTGTTGGATCTCTGTTTTTTATTTTAGAGTTAAATTTGTCATTAAATGTTTTAAATAATGGACCATGTTCCTTAACAAAACAAGCAGCTTGAAAAATGTACATAGACGTCAGGGTTAACATATTAAATCTTTTAAACAGAGGTTTACATGATGTGAGCGGCCTACTCCACAGATTGCTCGTAAGCAATTTTTTTAACAATGAATGCTCTATTTACATCGGTTGAGTTACCCCATAGTAGTAGCCCATACCTCAAAACAGAGGCCACATAACCATGATATGCTGTCATAGCTGTCTTTTGTCCTGATGTATATCTTAAAATTTTTATAGCAAAAACAAACTGATTTAATTTTTTACATTTTTTATCGATATGTGCTTTCCAATTACAATGGTTATCAATAGTAATGCCTAAAAATATTGTATCATTTACAGATTCTATAATTTCATTTCGGCATGTCAGTTTATAACTAATATTATTTTTATTATTGTAATTAGCAAATGTAATATACTTTGTCTTTGATATATTTGCATATAGATTATTATTTTCTACTCATTGTAGTACTGATTCAATTTCGTTATTAAATATGTCCTCTTAATTCTCCCTTTTATCTTCGTGTGCTATTATGAGTTAGATATCATCAGCAAACAAGACGCATTGATGCGTAGTAATGGATGGCAAATCGTTAATATAAAGTAAAAAAGTAATGGTCCTAATATGCTACCTTGAGAAACGCCGAACTTATTAAGTCAACAATTGGATTTATAAGTGGTACATTCAAGTGCATCATTTAAGCTTTTGATTTCAACATACTGCTTTCGATTTTTTAAATAACTTTTTTACCAATTTAAGGTTGGACCTCTGATTCCGTGTTTCACATTTTTTTAAAGCAACTTATGGTCCACAAAATCAAAGGCCTTAGTCATATCGAAAAATACTACAGTTACAGGCACCCGTTTATCAATAAAATCTAACACGTTTTGAACTAGTTTAAAAGCCGCCAAGGTAGTGGACATTCTCTATAAAAAACCGTTTTGTTCTTCTTTAATTAAGTAGAATTTTTCCAGAAAATCGCTAATTCGTTTATGCATAGTTGTCTCAAATACTTTACCAAATATTGGGATAAGTGTGATGGTCCTATAGTTATTCACATCAAGATTACTTTTCTTTTTGTGTAACGGTTGAACTAAAGACAATTTAAGTCTACTCGGATAACCTCCTTCGGTAAGCGACAGGTTTAGCAGATATCTTAGTACAGGACCAATAATGGGTATGCACTGTTTTAATACAAGCGTTGAAACACCATCAAAACCAGTAGATTTTGTATTGTTCAGAGACAAAACAATTTGTATCACTTCCATGTCTGTCACCGGTGTTAAAAACAAACTACAGCTAATGTTTTGATTTATAACATAGTTATTGTTAATTGACTGTATCTGATTTTTATTTTATTTTAAATTTAAAAACATAGTGTTTGAAAGGTTGCTGATGTAATCGGTATAGGATTTATCTCTTTTTTTCTGTCTCTCATCAAAAGATAAGGTTTAAGAACAACTTTATTTCTCATAAAGAATTGCATACATAATTCACTTACTGAGAAACAATATTTAAACTAAGATTAATATTTCGAGTGCACAAAGTATGTAGGTAAGTTAGAAACAAAACAACGTAACAAAAAAGTGGGTAAACAAATAACATTTAAACGTTAAGAAACTCGATCGTAAGTTAACAGAGCAGAACATGGATGCATGAATTGATTTTTACTAGATGTGGCGTTGATGGCATCATAGCCTGTTATCGACAACTTTTTTTTGTAGGTAATATTATGATTTTATTATTAAAAGACTATATTAATTTTAGTTTATTATTCGAATTATATTTTTTAGGTATTTACGTAGTATTGGATTTATTTGTTGTCGTTTAATTTATCTAATTACTAATGTTTATTTTTAATTGATTAATTGAATTATGAATTAATTTAGAGGTATTTAGTTAATCTATATATTTTATTTATTTTATTTATATGTTATTGTATAAATATATTTTTTTTATTTATTCACTTATTTGTATGTATTACTTGTGTAAATTTTGAGTAGCTTTTTGAACCGGACATAACTTTTTTCTTCTTTTATTGCTGATGGTAATTTATTGTAAATTGTAACACCCACATACTCCAAATTTTTTTTTCCATAGTTAGTTCTAGGAGGACGGGTCACTAAGTAACTAGCACGTCTTAGATTGATCCTTCGTGTTTGCTGTTTTGTTACAAACTTTAAATTTGAGTGGATTTCCTTATTTAATATTTTACGTATGAGAATACATGTGTAGTAAGTGTACGTTTGTCTTATGTTCATTATTTTTGTTTCCTCGTATATCTTTTCAGTAGGTGTCCGAAAATTATAGTTAAATAAAATTTTAATTAATCTATTCTGAAGTCGTTGAATTGGATCTATGTTAGTCTTCGCTGCAGTACCCCAGATTTCAATAAGGTAGTCGATATGAGGCTTAACTAGAGAATTGTAAATTAGATGTCGTACTTTTTGAGGGAGACAATTTGTTATATTCCGTAGCGCCCCTGTGAGTGGACTTAGTTTAAGTTTAAGTTTTTTTAAGTGTGGCTTCCAGGTTAGGTTACTATCTAAAATAAGTCCGAGGTATTTTTCTTTTGGTTTTCGTTCAAGTAGTTGGCCGTCTATTTTAAGTTCAAAAGTATCCGTTATTTTTTAATTTTTTCTGCAAAAATTACATAATTTGTTTTTGTAATGTTAATAGTTAAAAGATTTGACTGAAACCACTCATTCAACAAATTAAGATCATTCTGAGCGTCGCCTATTATATCTTCGACAGAGTGTCCAAAGTAAAACAGACTTGTATCGTCTGCATAAAGGGAGATGTCTCCTTTGAGGCCTAATGCACTGATACTGTTTATATATATAAGGAACATTAGGGGGCCCAGTATTGATCCCTGGGGGACGCCAAAATCGAGGACACAGGGACTGCTTTCATATTCACCTATTTTTACAATTTTTTTACGGCCATCCATATATGATTTAAAAATTTCAAGTGCTTTGCTTGTAACACCACTGAGTTCTAGCTTTTGTAACAGTATGTCATGGCTGATGGTGTCAAAGGCTTTTTTTAGATCAATAAATATACCTAGAGCAACTTGATTTTTATCAATTTTATTTTTAATTTTAGTTACGAGATCAATTGTAGCAGCTAGAGTATTTGATTGAGCTCTAAATCCATACTGTTTCCGGTAAAAGAAACCTTTTGAATTAAGGAAAGATTCTAATCGGTTGTAAAGAATCTTTTCAAAAACTTTAGAAATCACCGGGAGAACTGAAATTGGGCGGTAATTGCACGGGTCAAATCTACTTCCGGATTTATGAATAGGTACAACTTTTGCAACTTTTAAATCGTTTGGAAAAATACCTCGTGCCATGCAGTGGTTAATGCAAGCTGTTAGTTCCGTAGCAATAATATCTGTTACGCATTTAATCGTTTTTGTGCTAATACCATCAATGCCAGATGCAGTATTACAGTCCAAGTGTTTAATTATGGTAATAACTTCTTTCGTAGTTGCTGGTTTTAGAAACTTTAATTCGGTTGTATCAGTTAGTCTACACTCTTCTATAATTCGACTTCCTTTTGATTTTTCGAAGATCTTATTTGCTAGGGTTGAGCCAATAGTCGAGAAGTATGAGTTGAAACTTTCACATATTTCCTTTTGGTCTGTAATAGTACCAGCTGCCGTTTCAAGTTTGTCCGGTCCAGTTCTATCATGCAGTTTGTTTTTTGACAAATCGTTTATGAGTTGCCACATTTTTCGTGGTTTACTTGAATTTTCCTCAAACCTCTTTAAGTAATAGTCTCTTTTCGCTTTGCTTATGTTGTGTGATACTCTAGCTTTTATACGCTCATACTCTGCCTTTAATTCCGTGTCTGCCGTGTTTGTTTTATATTTTTGTTTATATCTTCTAATAGTTGTTTTTTTATCCAATCTTGCTGCGGAGGATTTAGGAGTTTAACTTTTGAAATTCTGCATTTATTCAAACAAGATTGTAATTTGTCTGCTAATTTCTCATACTCTGGTTCTTCATGATTTTTAGGACATTCATCTAGGCATCGATAAAGTTTATTGTAATCTACTGCGTAGTACTTCTGTTTCATGGTAGGTGGCGGTTGTTATTGCTTTATCTCCAAAAGTATTTGTTTGTGGTCAGACATTGAGGATTCCATAGTGACAAAATGAAAATTATTTTCACTTAAATTACAAGAAACATGATCTAACATTGTCTTGGTTGAGGTTGTTTCACGGGTGCAGTGTTTTGGACTTATTTTGTTCAGAATTTTGTAGTTGTTCTCTTTTAAGGTGTGCTTATAATTTCGTGTCGCTAAATCCGGATTGAGTAAGTCAAGGTTGTTATCGCCAAAGACTATTGTTCGTTTTAATTTATGTAATTGTTGCGAATATATTTCGAGGAAGTTGTCCATGTTCATTTTATTGGGTTTATAGATAGCACAAATATTTAGCGATAATTTTTTTACGTATACCCAGAGATAGTGAGTATCATCCACGCATTGTTCTTCAACAAGGTGATGTTTGAGATTGTTGTGCGCAAATATTGACACTCCACCTCCCCTTTTATTTTGTCTATAATTGTAGTAATGGGTATAAGAGGGTATCTGGAGCATTTTTGCCTCATCTTCACTCTTAATCCAGGTTTCCGAAAGTATAATTATATGCATGGTTACTTGTAGGGAAGCTATAATACATCTAAGCTCATCGAATTTCCCTGGTTTAACAATGCTACGAGCGTTCGCATAAAAACATTTTAGAGATTTTTTTGTAAAAATAATATCTGAGTAATTGTTGGTTATTTGGTATGTTATTTTTTCCTTGGATGTCGTTAGTTTTTTGGAATTTCTTTCGTTGTAGATGCAGCTTGTGTTTCTTTATATGTGACTATTTTTGGTATGCCCTTGATATACTTGATGTTAAGACCACTTTCTCCGTTTGAGGTACGTTGCTGAAGCTCTGCTTTTAAATTTTGGAGGTATTTTCTTTGATATGGAGTGATCCGAAAATATTTTGATGTGTTCCTCGTCAATCTTATTTCTATTTCGTAGTATATTTTTTGCTGTGTCTTCAGACGAAAAACATACTTTTATTGCACGTGTTTTCTCTGATTTATATTTACCAAGGCGAAATATTTTAGTGGGTTGAGGGCAGCCATTATATATTATCCCAGTAATTCGCAGTATTTCTGCCCTATCGTAATCTTGCCGACTGGTTGTAGTATCATTCTGGGATTCAGGAATGCCAACAACTACGATGTTTTTAGCTCGGAAGTTTCGTTCTTCCATTTCGGTGAAGATTTCATTGTGTGTAGTAAGTGTTACAGAAGATGAAGGTGGCATATTCTTAAGATTATTGACATCGGCTTCAAGACCCTCCACTTTTTTTTCTGTATTTTCAGCAACAACAGATAATTTTGAAAGTTTGTCTTTTAAGTTATTATTCTCCAAAATAATATTTTGCATAGTACAGCTAATATTACCGATTTCAGCTTTTATCGCAGCAACATTTAGAGAAAGCTTATTTATACTTTCAGTTTGTTCGTTCTTGGAGGATTTTAATAATTCCATCATTTCTGACATTTGCTTTTTTATATCTGCAATATCAGACTTAATCGCTTCATTATCATCGGGTAACTTTCGTTTATTACGAAGAGTAATCTGTGGTGTAGTTTCACTGTATGCTTCAGACAAACTCGGATAAGATCGGCTGCGTCCTGCACCCATGCCACCTCCAGGCGGTGAGTGTAGTGTGCTCATTGTAGATCTAGCGGGCGCCCAAAGTACCTCAATATAGGTTACGGCATGTACCTCGCCCGAAGAATATACGTGGTGGTAGGGGAGGTGGCGTTGGCTTTTATGTGCGAAGGGATTTACGTGTTCGCACCTTGCCGCACCCACCATCACCTATGGTGGAACAGATGTGGATCAGGATGCAGGTGAATACACTGTGTGTTGTTATTGGCACAGCCTATAGGCCTCCCTGGCTAGATGTAGACACCTTTTTGGATGCCCTTACTGACTCCTTGAGCTCATGTGCTTTTGCCGATAGGGTTATTCTTCTTGGTGATATTAATATTAACTCTTTGGATAAAAATGACAGAAAAACGAAATCTTTATGTGCCTTCCTCCAATGTACTAGCCTGAGGAATGTAATAGTAGAACCCACTCATTTCACAGATCACAGCGAAACACTCATTGACCTAATATGTACAGATACCCCGGTGTGTGAAACATCAGTATTGCATATACCAGAGCTTGGACAACATGCATTAATCTCTGTCAAATTAAATATCAGGACACAGAAGCCTATTCCTTATTGGATCACCTTTAGGCCACTGAAGGATATACTGATTGATATTTTCAATAAAGACTTAGTTAAAATTGATTGGAATCACATATTAGCCTTTAGTGATGTCAATACAATGGTGGATAGATTTACGTCATATACCTTAAGTTTGTTTGATCTACATGCCCCTCATAAAAAAGTCTTGATTAGGGAGAGAGGTCACCCATGGATAACTGACACTGTTAAGGACATGGTCAGGCTACGGGACAAGGCTCACCAGCGGTACAAGTCTAGTAAATCAGAGACTCATTATAATGCATATAAAGAACTTAAAAGAATAGTTATAGCAGCAATAAATAGTGAAAAATATGCCTATTTTAAAACTAATATTAATATGAATGGAAGAGACCCCAAGAGACTATGGAATAGTATTAAATCAGTAGTTAATTATAAAAATAATCACCAGTTACCATACTATTGCAATGACCCCGAGGTTATTCATAGGCATTTTCTTAATGTCCCTGGCTATGGAGAAGTCACAATTTCAGATCTGACTTACTTTGAATTTAATCGCTATGGTTCAGGGTGCTTTCAGCTTCAGCCAGCCAGTAAAGGGGATGTCCTTAAGATCATTCAGGGCCTCCGATCCAATGCTCTAGGGATTGATGGCATATCACTTGACATGCTGGTTATGACACTTCCGCATACACTCCCAGCTATCACTGGTATTGTTAATAAATCAATTGCTTCTTCAACTTTCCCTGACTTGTGAAAAACTGCAATAGTCAGACCCATTCCTAAGAAGTCCACTCCAAACAGTATTAACGATCTACGTCCCATCAGTCTCTTGCCATGCATATCCAAGATACTGGAGAAGGTTGTCTCTTTGCAGTTGAGACAATATGTTGAAAACTGCCATATTCTTCCTGAGAGGCAGTCTGGCTTTCGGGTGGGTCACAGTACAACCACAGCCTTAATTGATGTTGTAGATAACATCCTGGAGGACAGAGACCAGGGTAAGGGGACGTTGCTTGCATTATTGGACTGTTCCCGGGCATTTGATACCATCAGTATTCCTCTTCTTCTTTCTAAGCTTGCATATTACGGATGTGATCACAAATCAGTATGTTGGTTTGCTAGTTACTTGAGTAACCGATACCAGCTGGTGCAGGTGATAAATAGTGATGGTAGCAAGTCATCATCTTCACTTGGTTCACTTGTGAAAGGGGTCCCTCAGGGATCAATTTTGGGGCCACTTCTGTTTATAATATATACAGCTGACATTAGTAGAACTATAGCACACTCTAGGTTTCACCTTTATGCTGACGATATACAGTTGTATGTGTCCTGTAGGCCAGACAGCTGCTCTGTATCTGTGAATGAAATAAATCAAGATTTAGATAACATATCAGATTGGGCGAGCAGAAATTCTCTGATACTTAACCCCAACAAATCTAAGTTTTTGTTTATTGGCACTAGGGAGATGGTAAGCAGGGTACAGAGGTGTGTGCTGGATGTGAAGATCAAGGGTTGTCAAATAGAGCAGGTACTTGAAGCTCGCAATCTAGGTGTTGTATTTGACCAATGCTTACACTTCGAGACACATATTGCAGAGGCAGTACAGAACTGTTTTTACAGGTTGAAGCTTCTTTATCGGGTTCGACCCTATATCAGTGAAGACATGCGTATTATGTTGTGTGAAAGCCTGATCTTGTCCAAGCTCAACTATGCAGATACAGTATATGGTGCATGTCTACTAAGCAGAACGGAAAGGCTCATACAACGGGTGCAAAATGCCTGTGCTCGATTCTGTTTCAATGTCCCACCTCACTCTCATATTACACCCTTTCTCAATAAAAATAGAATTTTGAGAATGACATCGCGTAGAAAACTTCACTTGGCCTCACTTCTTTTCGGTGTTGTCTCTACAGGCAGGCCCACTTACCTCTATAAAAAACTAACATGGTCCAGTGAACTAAATAAACATAATACTAGAGGGTCTTCTTACTTACTAGTTACACCTAGACACCGAACAGCTGCTTTTCGTGGTAGTTTTAAAATTACTGCAACACATTGTTGGAACGACCTGCCACCACCTATAAGAAACCTGAAATCAAGTTACAGTTTCAGTAGACATTACAAACTACATCTGCTAAATCAACAACTACAGATTTAGACACTTACCACGACTAAGCAAAACAATCCAGTCCCACTGTCTAGCCATTTAACCGGCCAGCGACGTGTTTAGTGTTTGATACATTATCTCCAAAGACCTAGTTTGTGAGTTATTGGATTTTCTGAGCAAAATTGTTTGTGTTGTGTTATGAGTCAAACTGTGTTATGCACTTCATTAAAATTATCATGTTCTGATGCACAATTAACACCAAAAACGTAGCACAAACGAGCCGATTTATATTGTTATGGTTCACAATACAAGCTTCCCGCGTAAAGAATTGTCTCCAATGTTTATTCAAAATTTCCTTCCTCAGTTTCCAATTTTCCACCATGGTGATCTGACATTGGCTTGGCGTCTATTTTGAACATTTGAACTCCGCGCGTTCAGCGCGTGCACAGATAATAAATAGTCGTGCGCGTACGCGTCATAGACGGGTGACCATGGTGGAGGTTTGTCAATTGCTCATTTTTGTAAGTTTATCTGGAATCTGAGTTATATTAGTTATGTATATTTTTATTGACTGGTGTCCATTATATATTATTATTTATTTTATTTATTTATTTATTTATATATAAAAACGGTCCCAACAGAATACCAGTGCCATCTTGTGTTGTAAGATGGCATTATGCTGAGTTGGGATCCGATTCTGTTTATGTTAGGTTAAGTTAGTACATAATTAAGTTAGTTCCGGTGGTTCCGGTACTAATCCCGCTATATGTTGTATGTGCCTTCATAAATAGAATAAATGTGTTTTTCTTTTTCTTTTTCTTTTCTATCTATGTATGCTATTACTCACGTGGAAGTTGCTTGTACGCCGCTGTTAGATGCGTACGGTGGTGCAACGCTGTAGTAGATATTCCGTCCTTGTTACTCGAGGGGGTGAGGAGCGGTTACCGCGTCGATGCCGCGTTCCTTACTCGTAGCTCAACACAATTACGGTGTATGTCACTCGCGTTTGATTTTTGAAGAAGATGTCGTAATTAGGTGCGGTGAGGTTCGTAATTGACTAATGGCCTTTTTTGAATATATTAAATTAAATAATAACACGTCCGCTCTGTGCACTCGTCTTTTCGAACTCAATAAGGCTGAAAGTAGCCGTGTTCCCACCTATTATATTATACACATGGTGCTGACAATTTAAAATAAAATTTGGCTAGCGTCCATTTTACCAGCATACATGTAAGTCGGCGATCATTTGGAATTCTTGCTGCGTACAGTAAAATTAATTATTTTAACCTCTGCCTTTGAGCATTTATATGAAACGAAACGTCACCGACACGCACCGCCTCCATTATTTTTTAAAGAGGTTTGGCATTGGACATCAATACATTAGATATCGCAAGGGACTTTACAAAAATTCAATCAGTGGACATAGAGTACACCCAGAGCTGAAACAACAATTTTTGGATCCTACAAAGTTTTGTCTTGTGTGGAGCTCGAACCCATACTACTCTGTATGATGTTAATCTGTGGGATAGCGGCTTAAGACATTTTTCCATACGTGCAATCTTAATCTTATTAACGCCTGTTCCCAATATTCTATCTATCGAAGCGTTTGGCTACTGGAGATAAATATTAAACATAATTTCCATACAAAATATGTCAGTCTACTTTCTCTAGCTCTAAAGGCTATTGGAGATAGATATTTGACATAATCTCCATAAAAAATATGGCTCTCTCTAGTAGCGAAGTCCATCGATATATAGAATATTGGAAATGGGCATATCTAAGTTTACGTGCGAAACGGATCGTGATGAACCTGGTAACAGCTTATAAATGTGATTCGAGAGCGAGAAATGAATCGATTAGTTCTTTCAAAAGGATTTAGTCTTCCATTATAATGAACAAAATGACAATACCCTTGCGCTACCTGCTCGGAGTTCTCCCAAAGTCGAAGAATAGAATATGCGTTGTAGCTGCAGGAGTATTAAAAAAATGTCATCCAATAAAATACAGACTTTCTACTAGGCAATTTTTGAAGCCGTGTCGTGTGATATAAAAACTGTACATTTGCGAGCGCTAAAGTGGCAGTTAATATTTAAGCACAAACCGTAAGTTTGTTTTAAATGTTTTTATTGGTCTACAGACTTAACATAATTTATCTTTATTAATGCTGCAGTTAGAAGCAGACATTAGAACACGCTAGTAGGACGGGTCGTAAATTTGAGGCCTAAGTAGGAAGTAGAGCTTTCCTAGTAAAGCATTGCCCAGAGTAGCATTTCCAGTTTGTTTTTTGTAACCCTGTAATATAAGCTGCCCCACTGCTGAGTTAACCTGACTTTGAGAATTGTAAGGCCATAGTGTACCAACCTTGTGAATTATGGCTTAGCAGACTTCACAGTCATGTCTTTCGAGAAGATTATGGATAACTCTCCGATATGCAGGTTGCCTCATGCTGTTTTCTGTACCGGTTGGCGATTATTAATAATTTATTAGCACTTAACTGAGTTGCGTGAGTTGTGCGCGCTGTGGGTAGGTAAGTGTTATGGAGAGGTAGCACCCTTGAAAATACTCATCATCATCATCGCCTAGTGTTATCCCGGTTGCATCCAAGACTTACACGGCTCGGAGCCCGAGGTCTGCTTACTGGTCTAACCAGATATGACAGAATATCAACTTTTCCACAGACCGACTGCCGTCTAACCTCCGCAACCCAAAGGGATAGCGATATTCCATGGTTTAGACTAGTGTCCGTTTATTTTAGAGGTACTGACGCCCTATAACGACTGTCAAAGATCTTCATGACAGCCAGGACCGACGGCTTAACGTGCTCTCCGAGGCACAAGACAAGCGATAATTAACAATTTAATACGCACAACAACTCCGAAAAGTCAGTGGTGCGCGCCGTGGATTCGAACCCGATACCCTCTGCATGGCAGTCCGTTGGTATCTCCATTAGGCTATCGCTGCCTTCTGTGGAAAACATTGATCGGCATTTGGAAAAGCTGGTTTTCTGTCAAATCTGGATAAAGCAGTAAACTAACTCCTGGTTCTAAGGCAACAGTCTTGGATGCAACCGGTATAACGCCAATACAATGATGATGATGACGACTGCCTCGTTAGTCTCGCGGCATAAATGTGCGCGTGGGATTGGACGGTCTCGGGTTCGATCGTTATTGGTTCGAAGTGTTATTGGTTTTTTTAGTTAGGAAATTCTCAGTACCAGCTCGGAGTCTGGTAATGTGCCCGGTACGACAATAGGCTCGCCCCCTATTACGTGGAACTAAAATAAATCTGGCGAAAAGTGGGTGTAGCAATATACCTCTGCCTACCTCTTCGGGGATATAGACGTGAGACTTTGTATGTATGTATGTATGATGACAATATTTATAGAATTTCTGTGTTTGCAGACTACTGCTTGGGGCCCCAGTGGTCAGCTTATGCCGATATTTTTCGAGAAGGAGAAGAGTGACATCTGTTTTGACAGGAACGAGTACATCTTCTGCGCTACGTATCCTTTAAGTACGTATTTTTAGCTTTAGACTTGTAGTTACCCAAAATGTTTATATACCTACTCCTTTTCAAAATCTGTGGCTTTTTCACACAACCTCTGAACCTTTATTTAATGCCTGAAATTCAAAATCCCCATCCTAAGTGTACGTAGGTGTTTTTTTTAGTTAATATACTTACAATGAAAATATTTTTACCAATAAAATAATATGAATACTAATTAAGACCTAGCGTCCCACGCATTTTTATGATAAAATGCTTTCTTAATCTCTTTTTTAGAAAAAAAATTTTATTAATAAATTTTGACTTTTTAGTTAAGCTATCTACAAAGGCATGTTTTTAGTCTATCTATTATTTACCTGTTCTGGGGTAATAATGCCCTTTTATTATCCTTAGTAATTTTTTTTCTTATTTTCACAGAAGTAGCCCTATGTCCAAGCTACGGTGGAATGTATGTAGCAAAGCGATCGTCAAAATGGTGTCTTCAAGGCGTTTTCTAAGGGGACCCGGCAGACAGCGGACTGTGTTTTAACAGCTAAATAAATATACCGAATGGATCAACCAATTTATTGAAATTAATAAAAAAATTCCGTAAATGTATGTACTTTATTTTTAAATTGATTATATTTATTAGAGTGCCTCCATGGTCCAGTATAGAACGTATGCGACTACTGATAAAGAGGTCACGGGTTCGATTCCCGGGACGGGCAAAAGTGTTACTGGGTTTTTCAGAATTCTCAGTAGCAGGACGGAGTCTGGCAAAGTGCCTTGCAACGGCAATAGGGTCGCCCACTATTACGTTGGCCCAAAATTCATAACATAACGAAATTTGGGTGTAATTACACCTCTGACTACCCCTTCGGGGATACAGACGTGAGTCAATATTTATTGTCACACTTTTGACTTCAGTACACACAGCGACAAGTCAAGCTATACAGTTGCCGTGCGATTTTAACATCTATTACCTACACCATAAGAACGGTACAAAGGTCAAAGTTGACTCGTAGCCGTATGAACAAATAAGATGGATGGGTGTGCTTCTTTGTGTGTGTTAGTTGATGGAATGATTGTAAAGTCTACCACAACCAAGGCTAGGGCTAAGGGAAAGTTAATGTCAATGCTTTACTACCAAAAACTACCTAAAAAAAGCGAAAGCAATGCTCTACTACCTACATAACTAGTAGGTAGTAGAGAATTGCTTTCGCTTTTTTCCACTCTCATCTCGCTCCTACCTAAAAATAAAAAAATACTTCTTGTAGTAGCCTCGTCCTGAACTGAGGGTAGAATAAAAAAAAATCGTATACACTTAGGTATCTACGGCCGGTCCCAACATGTATTTTATCTATCCATAGATTTGCCTACTAGAGATACATATTCGACATATTTCGTATGCAGATTATGACAAACATGAATCCTTAGTAGCCAAAACAATGGATAGATCTAATGTTGAGACCGACTGTTAATTTACACGGAGTGAACAGAAATTGTATTTTAATTTTCTTAATATGACTAAAAAATTCCAAACCCACACCTACGCTTCTTTCAGCGTCATTTATTTTAAAGCGTTTATCTGAAATACCTACTGTTGACAAACACAGCCAATAAATCCTGAGGAAACTAATTTACTACTCAAATATATCGCAATGGTATACAATACACTTGGCATTAATCTGGCTATAGTCCAAATGTGTATAGAGGGTGTTTTACGTCATAATGGCGGGTTCAAGCCGACACTTATAGGATACTGTGGTTAATGTCGCTCTCATTAAACCACAGATTATCGCAAATTGATCCATGTTCAACGTAATCCCTGAAATATAGAGATTTCGAATGATTGTCATGAAAATAGTTTAGCTTCATGTATTTTCCTTAATCGCCTCTTAAGACACCCACGGACTTAAAAGGGGGTAGTGACTAGGGTTTGCAAAGTCTCGACATTTTCAAAGTGATGAAAATCAAATTTGGACTGTTGAATCTCATTAAAAATTGAATTTTATTCACATATTTGGCCCGAAATTAATTTAACTCATATTTTTATTTCTTAACATCACAGGGTGTCTGGTGTCCCGGGACTATGAAAATGTCGAGACTTTGCAAACCCTAGTTGTGACACTGTATTCTTACTGCTGGTCCCAATATATTATTATGATGTATCAGTGGGTTTGGAGATTAGAGATAGATCTCGAGATACACTTATTTTGTACATACATACATGCATAGACTCACGCCGGTTTCCCGGAGGGTTAGGCAGAAACTATGGAACGCCATTTGCAACAATCCTGACATACCTCACTTGCTTCATTCATTCCAATCAAGTTTCTCATGCATGCTCTTCTGTTTAGGTTACTTCTGACCTGTCCTTTTTTTAAAGATGTCGCTGATCTGCTCAGAAAACGTATGCCTAGGTCTTTCCCTTTGTCCTGTCCCATTAACACTTACCTTATATAATATCTTCTTTGTCAGTCTTTCGTCATCCATTCTCTCCATGTGCCCAAACCATCTTAACATGCCTTTCTCGATGCTTGTCACTACATCTTCTTTTACCCCACAACACTTTCTTATCACACAACTCTTTACTCTGTCGGTCAAAGATATACCACACGTACTTACATATTTGACATATTTTGTATGGCGTTTTTATCCAAAATGTATTTCAAATCTCTAAATCCATGGATGGGTCGTGTATTGTATCCGGCGGTTAATCCGTCACCACTCGAAAGATGTTAAGTTTTGTATCCAAATTTTATTGAATCATCATCATCATCATCAGCCCTGTATAATAAACTGTCCCACTGCTGGGCTCGGGACTCTTCTCACTATCAGAAGGCTAAGGCCATAGTCCACCTCGCTGGCCTAGTGCGGGTTGGCAGACTTCACATGTCTTTCTAGAACATTATGGAGAACTCTCAGACATGCAGGTTCCTCACGATGTTTTCCTTCACCGTTTAGCAAGCGATAATTAGCAATTTTATTGAATAAAGCTAGAAATTAATTATAATATGCTTGTAAGTTTGCTTCAGTTGGTAAATACAAGTGGTGTTTACTTCCGTCTGTTTGTTGCGCCCGTATCCTGCTTTATGAACTCAGCTTTCATAAGCACAAGTATTTGTACAGCGGAGCTAACTGTTTTATGCCAAGTGCATGTAATGAGCTGATGTTATGTATGTAAAGGAGGATTTGGTTGTCAAGGCATTTGAGATATAATTTCTTTTAAGAAAATACAACATTTGGCTTGGCCTAAATCCCTTATCGTGTGGGACTGTACAAATATTCGAAACTTGAAAGAACATTTTTAGAGCACACGTAGTATTGTTAACTGTGGACATCAAACCCACAACACATTGAGTAAGTATTAATCGGCGAGGCGTCTGCTACGCCTCACATCCAGTCAAAAACGAATACATAATAGACTTGTTGAAATAAATGACGTTTCCACAAAGTTTATAAGGATGAAAGCATAGAGCTTTGATATTTACATAGAGGTGCACTTCTTATGGGTGCTCTGAAGACAAACTTTCTGTGACCCGAATTGCCGCTTGGCGGCGTGTCAGTCGCGCTGTGACAGCTGTCTAATTACGACGGCTGTAGCCGGAGGATGCAAAAAAATGCAAAATTTACTTAATACAAATTTATTACTAAGAAATTACAATTAATTATAATTAAATAGATGTCGACAATCGATCGATGTTAGATCCAAAGTGACGCGTCTTCAAGGGGCCGCGATGTCCGGAGTTCGATGCCTCACGTTGTGCTGCGTCGGCGCCTCGTGTCCGTTGCCGTCACTAGGCTGCTATTGCGAAAGTAATTTGGGGCATCATGTATCAGCGGTTTCGGGGATAGGCATGTATGTAACACCTCCCGCCGTAGATCAGCAACTATTTCGAAATCTTGATTGAGTGTGATGATGAAATATTGCTGTGGCCAACTTTTATATCTCTTGGGTGCGTTGGCGCCATTTCTTGGACTTCAGCGTAGATACCAGTAGTTGTAACGTCGTTCGGTTCAACTTCTCGAGAGGATTGTTCTCGTCGCTTGCGGTAGATTAGTACAATGGCGAGTACACTTGCACCGGATAGTATTAGGTACATCGGGATTGTAGTATGGTAGATACTGGATTCAATGTTGCTTTCGCTGAGTTGAACTGGTGTTTGTAGCGCTAACTTCGTGTTAATTTCATGTAGGTTTTCCAGATCAATGGAGTTCAACAGGATAGGCGTCGAGCTTTTGGTTACAGGTTCTACGAATTGCGGCAACGCCATTATCTCTATGGCATATCCTTTGATGTGATCGTTTGAGTTTGCTATAGTGAAGTCCGGAGTTTCTATGTGACAGTTGTATGGAACGATAGCGAGGTAGCTGCCAGTCAGTATTCTATGGGTTTCTTGTCCACACGATATCTTCACCTTTGTAGGGTTGGGAAAGCTCATGGTGTAATGCTTTTCGTCGAGTTGTTCTACGGCTGCTGTGCTTAAGATGACAGACGTCGGCATGCAGGATGGCTGTATTTCTTGCTCGGTGATAAGATTTCGGATGCAGTCTGATTCATCTCGTACGCGGTACTTGGGTTTTGCTTCACATAGGTACAGTGAGTTTACCTTCGGGCATTCAGCCTCTATGTACATAGAATCCTTCCCAGAAATCGCAATAAAAGGTAAGGTTGGTATGAGGACTTTATCAAGTTTGTTAGGGACAATGGATAATTTATAAAGATTATAAATTGTAGGAAGGGCAATAGGCATCTTGAAGACTATAACTATTTGATTGTCTCTATAAAAATATCCTAATTTAATTACGTCGTAATAATCTCTAATTTCTCAATCAAGAACTTCGTTTTGCGGGTACAAAGTTCTTAGCTTATCTAGTAATTTTCTTAATTTTACCATACTTATAACTGAATGCGGTGTGCTCGATGCACGTATAAAGGCTAGAGTGTATTCTAACTTACGAAGCTCTTCAAATAAGCTTTCTATACTATCGCTTAAAATTACCAAGTACTGGGCCATATGGGCATGCTGTATAAGATCACGATCTTTTGTCTCAATGATCTTATTAAGAACTTTACTAATTCTTTCTTGGTTATGCGTTATATTATTCAATAAATGATCGTTCTGGGAAGCCCAGGTTTTAGTTAGGCTTACATGTTGATTGATTTGCGATTCTAATTTATGTTCATTCTCCTGTAATATTTTAATTGCGTTATTATATTTAATGGCATCGCTTTGGTCTAAGTTGCCTGTGATACCTTTGATAACTGAGCCTAATCCATCAAGAAGTCCTCTTTTAGAACGACTATGCTCAAACGTTTGTAACTGTAAAGATACTTTAGTTAACTTTGACTTAAGATAATTTATATGCGGTTCAAATATATAAGAAGTGTTATTATTTAATCTAGGTCTTATTTCAGATAATTTAACGTTAGCTGTCTCAACATAAGATTGTATAACATCAAGATCTATATAATTAAGAAAGGAATGATAATGGGAAACAATTCGCGTTGTTCCTAAGTTAAAAGGGAGTAAGCCAGGACCGTTTTCTAAGGGGTCAATCATTACTTCTTGTCCTTGAGTCGTTTGAAGTAGTAGCAACAGCAGAATCCTGTAACAATACGGGGTTCTTAGGGCTACGTTTTAAACGAGACTTTGCAACTGGACCACGTTTCTTTTTGGTGTAGATATGAATAGGGAGATCGGCGAGTACAGTATCCTGTGTGTAGCGAGGGGCAAGTTTTTGTCTATTGGCTAGGGGATTACGTACAAAGATCTGTTGATCAGGGGAGTATTCTTTCTCTGGTTCGCGATCTTTGTTCCTATTTTCAGTTAATTGAGTGCGGTTATGTAAGGAAGTTTCGTTTATTAATTCATAAACCTGAGTTAGTCTCTTCTTATGATCTACTAAATACTGCTGTAACAATTGTTCTGATAAACTAATGTCTAACGAGTCGCGAGGGTCAAAATGACCAGTGATTAAATCAATAGGTCTGCATTTGGTGAAACTGTGAATACTATTGTTATATCCTAATATTGCATATGGCATTAGATTAATGACAGATTCGTTTCGCCTTTCTAGTTTCAAAACTCTTAAATGTTCTAAAATAGTTAAGTGAAAACGTTCTACTATTCCGTTATCGTTAGGTGAATGTGCGAGTATCTTATGATGCTGAATTTTATGAAGTCTTATAAATTCTGAAAATAGTGCATTAGTGAATTCGGGGCCCTGGTCCGTAATTATAGTATAGGGAACGCCATGATGGGTGCAAAACGTTAAAAGAGCTTGAACGACACTTAAGGCTGTACCATCTCGGAGATGATATGCTTGTGCATATTTAGAGAAGGCATCAACCAAGGTAAGGAACTTTTCAGTTTGAGCTGTAAAAAGATCGAGATGTACGATTTCAAAAGGTTTAGTGGCAGGTGGGACTATAGCGAATTTCTGTTTAATTGGGTTACGGTCGTACTTTGCTTGACCGCAAATAGTGCATTCGTTTATATATTTGGTTATATCGTCTTTCATATGAGGCCAATAATATCTATATGACAAAGATAAAAAGCATTCATTGATACCACGATGGTTAGTTTTACCCTCGTGATAATTTTTAATAATTTCTTGTTGTCTAAGATAGTCCTTTACGTTCTCTACTTCTTTCTTCGTTAAAACCATATTCAAGGCAGAACTTTTAAATTTATCTTGGATGATAGGGATTATTTGGTACATAGCCAATGGAGGATGAATAATCAAACCGGTTTTTACCTTAGGATTAACGTATTCTTTTACGGCGTTAATAACGTCGTCTTCGAGGTTAGATTCTGATAACTGAATAACTGTTTTTGTGTGGGTCTCGAATGGCTTAGAAACGATAGGTCGTTTTTTAATATCTCCTACAACAACGAAACATATTTGGCGATGGAATTTATTAAGGGGTTCATCCGAAATCGGAATTTCTAATATGGGATTCTCAGCACTAGTATGAACTGTTTCAGTCGAGGAACCAGAAACTGATGGTGGTTTTTCAGATGTGTTAACAAATACGGAGCTAGTATCTTCGTGATTAATTTCTACACGGGACAAGGCATCAGCGTTGGTATTCAGCTTACCCTGCTTATAGACAGTAGTGAAATCATATTCGCTTAACTTTAATCGCCAACGAGTTAAACGAGAATTCGGTTCTTTTAAGTTCATAACCCACTGGAGTGGTTTATGATCTGTAACAATTTTGAATTTTCACAAATACCAAATAAGTACGGGCGGAAATATTTAGTTGCCCATACAATAGCTAAAAGCTCTTTTTCTATTGTGCTGTAATTGATTTCACTAGTGTTTAATGTGCGGGACGCATACGCTATGGGTCTATCGCTACCTATCTGTCCTTGTGAAAGAACGGCACCAATGGCAAGGTTTGAAGCGTCAGTTGTGAGAATAAAATCTTTGCTAAAATCGGGGTATTGTAGGATCGGGTCATTCATTAATAGGGTTTTACATTTCTCGAAACAGTTAATATAATTTGGATCGTTAATATTAATCTTGGAACCTTTTTTGAGACACTGAGTCATTGGTTTTGTTATGCGAGCAAAGTCGGGAATAAATTTTCTATAATAGCCTAATAAGCCTAAAAATCGTTTAATTTCTGTGGAAGTTTTGGGCATAGGGAACTTCTGAATGGCGTCAATTTTATCCGGGTTAGGTTTAATACCATCTTTACTAATAATATTCACCGAGATATGCTGTTTCTAACTTAAGAAATTCAGATTTGTCCATTTGAATTTTGAAATTTGATTCACGGAGTCTCTGGAATACTTTTTCAAGGGTAACCATATGCTCTTGGAGGCTGGTACTAAAAATAACGATATCATCTAAATAAACCAGGCAGATGGTGTTCTGTAAGCCTCTGAGGACATTATCCATCACCCGCTGAAAAGTGGATGGCGAATTCTTAAGTCCCATCGGCATACGTAAAAATTCGAAGTGTCCATGCTCTACTGTGAACGCGGTCTTAGAAATATCGTCAGGGTTCATCTCGACTTGATAAAAACCACTTGCAAGGTCTAACGTGCTGAAATATTGGCAGTTGCCCAACTTGTCAAGGACATCTGATATGTTAGGTATGGGGTAACGGTCATCTAAAGTTTTTTCGTTTAACTTTCTAAAGTCTATTACTAGACGCCATTTAGTCTTTCCACTAGCATCTACTTTCTTGGGGACAACCCATATGGGGGAGCTCCAAGCCGAATCTGAAGGTCGGATAATATTTTGCTCTAACATCTTGCTAATTTGTTTCTGAACTTCCTGCTTATGTATAAAGGGATACCTATAGCTTTTAGTATAAATTGGGACCTCGTCAGTTGTACGGATGGAATGTTTAATTTTATTTGTAAAAGTTAAAGGTTCGCCATCTATATAAAATACGTCGGCGTACCGTGCGCATAATGACTCTAAGTTAGCTTTTTCCTCGGCGTTCAAATGATCCGTACGTAGTTGCGATAACACTTGCTTAACGCGATCGGACAGTTGTTCGGTACGCGTGCACTGAATATTACACAACTCGGCTTTTACAGGTTGATCCATTGAGAAAACTACGTCATGACACGTTGGGTTTGTGACCTCTAATATACCACGGTTATTTTTTACAGTAGTGACGCAATTATCTATTATACAGTTTGATATACATTGCTTCTCAATCAATACGTCACCATCGCGAGAATTAATAGGGACTTTAATTAATTTAGTTGAATTAGCCGGTATTATTTCTTCATATAAATTACAATTGCGAGAGTCATACATGAACAATAGATTGCTTGAATTACGCGTATTTAATAACCTATTCTTTAAATCAAGATTTGATTCCAATTTTTCTAATAAATCATAGCCAATTATACCATCAAAGTAATCGTGAAATTTTAAAATACAAAGTGTTATATCATTCGTCTCATTAAATTCCTCGAAGCATGGTAATGTAATAGTATAATCGTTGCGAGTAGTAGCGTGAATGTTAGTTACTTCGAAAGGGTCGTAATTACATGGTATGTGTGATAAGTATCGGTCAACAATCTCTGGACTTATAAATGACGAATTAGAACCTGTGTCTACTAATAATTTCATAGGGGGATTAGCTATTTTTATATACGGCAATTGTCTTTGTGTTTGTAAGTTAATTTCTATTTTAACTTGTCTGATTTTGAAACTTTCTGAAAATCCTTATTTTCAGTGGGCGCAATGTCTGCGACCTCCTCTACAGAGTAACCTTCTGTACACTGAGGTGGCTCGTATGAACTATTATATATTTCATATGGATAGTCGTACGTAGAGCACTCATAATATTCTGGGGGATAGCAATCATTATCAAAGTAATCGTTATATGGGCTATATTCGTAATAAGATTCATCAGCAAAATCATTAAAGTTGAGTTCCCTAGGTTTAAGATAATTTGAAGGCGGCGGATTGCCGGATTTCGACCAATCATGATATGTACGTTGCGGTAATGGCTTAGCTACGTAGTGGCTCACACCGCTCATAGGTTGCGGGGCGTTACTCGTGCTAGGTTTGGGTCCGGGCATTTTAAAAACTTGGCTTTGAGGCCTAAAATTAGGTGGGGGTGCACTAAACATTTGTTGAGTTCTTGTGGGTCCGCGAAACTGAGGGTTTTGTGGTCTCCATTGCGATGAAGGTTGTTGCATATGGGGTGTGAACGCGCGCGACGGTCCAGGCATATTAAATGGTTTAGGAGGCATGTTAAACGGTCGTTGAAATGGTGTAGAGGTTGGCATAAGGCCATAAGAAAATTTGGGACTAACCTGATGTTGAGACTGCGACTTCCTGTCAGGCACATGTTCGTTTCGCTGCTGCAAATACAAGATGTTCATCTCCTCATGCACGAACTCTAAAACTTGTTCAATTGTATCAGGCCGCATGCATCGAATGCGAGAACCCAATGGGTCGCGTAAACCGCGCAAATACGATTGAAGTGTTAACTTTTTATATAAAGTGCGTTTTGATTCTATGGTATTCGCTATCGATTCATGAAGACTAATATAAGTCATGATAGTACTAAAAATGTTCTGACATTTTTCATAAAATTCCTGTGGCGTTAATGAGCCCTGCTTTAAAAGCGCTAAGTCGTTATACAAGGACGTTTCATCCCGTTGATCTGCGAAGTTATTAATCAACGTGCTCCGAATAGCACTCCAGCTCTCCGGGATACCGTTAGTGTTAATAGTACGTGCCGCTGGTCCAACACATTTATTTAAAATACCATTTATTAATGCTAAATTAGTTAATTCACTACCGGGTTCATTTTTCATAAACTGTTCCACTAACTGATCGCATAACTTTATAAATCGAGTTAATACGTTCGAGTTACCGTCGAATTCAGGGACCAGTCGTAAGGCCTTGTAAATCTGATCTATAGAGTTACTAGACGTCATGTTCGCAGCGTGTTCTAAACTACTATTTAATTCTAAATTTCTATTAGCGTCTAATAAATTATATCTATTTTCACTAAGTCTAGGTGACTGAGATTGCCTTGGATGGAAAATCTTGGTAGCTTATGGGAAACACTTAAGGATTAAAAGGAAGCGACTCTAGAATGATTCTAAAGTACTTACATACGTCCGACGATTTTGTACCTCTTTGCTGTATCGATTTCTGGATACTCCTCGGGGCTGCAGCACGTGTAGGTTCTGGATAGCCGAAGGTCGTCTTGATTCACTGACTCTACTGACCGAATTTACTCGACTATCCTACCGACTGCGCCAATTACGACGGCTGTAGCCGGAGGATGCAAAAAAATGCAAAATTTACTTAACACAAATTTATTACTAAGAAATTACAATTAATTATAATTAAATAGATGTCGACAATCGATCGATGTTAGATCCAAAGTGACGCGTCTTCAAGGGGCCGCGATGTCCGGAGTTCGATGCCTCACGTTGTGCTGCGTCGGCGCCTCGTGTCCGTTGCCGTCACTAGGCTGCTAGTGCGAAAGTAATTTGGGGCATCATGTATCAGCGGTTTCGGGGATAGGCATGTATGTAACAGTCTCTACTCTACGAGAGCTAGAGAGACAAACGTTCCTCCTGTGTATCTTAACTACAAGAGCAAGGACGACGCCAGCGCCGCCAACGGCGCCAACTACGAACTAAACTTGAGACAGTCTCCACTTGGAATCGGCACACGAAATCCTTAAGAACTGCGCTTCTATGTAAATCTGTATTCATGAATGAAAGACAATATTCTGGATAGAGCCTGGACTATTATCGGACAACTGCAACTACTGAAAAATACCTTTTCATAAAACCATACATAGGTACATGTTGTAGATAAATTATACCCAGACTCGGAAGATTTGGTTTGTGTCAGAATCTAAACTACAATTGTAGCTAAGTTCTAAGTCACTAAACTATACTTTACGAGACCCTCAGGCCTAGAGTGCATAGAACAAGTTGTGTGACAAACATCCAGACAAAAACTGAATGACTTAATTATTTCCATAGATAGGTAATTGAGAGATATCATGATTAAGCGACTTAATTATAAATGTCTTCTTAGAAACATGATTAAACTAGTAAACAATTAGATCTTCTAATAAATACATTAGCATAGCTTAACCTCGAGATTTTATCCTCTATCGGCCGGTTTCAATATGCAATCTATCCATGGACTTCGAGATTTAAGATAGGTACACGTTTGACAAATTTTACTAGCTGTTACCTGCGGATTCACCCGCGTCCTGAGATATTATTAGTCCTGTAAATTTATAGCTAAAGTTACTCCTTGGTACATCAGCTATCCGCCAGTGAACGTCCCGTCAAAATCGGTTCTGCCGTTCCAGAGATTAGCGAACACAAAAAGACATACAGACAAAATTGGTAAAAAGTTACATTTAGGTATATGTACCGTGTATACATCCATATGCATTTAGTAAAAGGTGGTTATTTTAATATTACAAACATACACTCCAATTTTATTTATGTGTATAGTCTAAGTTCAAATGTGTACCTATCTCAAATCTCGAAATCCATGGATAGATTGCATATTAAATTCAGCGGTAAGAGATGAGTAGTTCCGATTTTTTTCTTAAATATGGAGCTTTAGTACGTGCTCAGTTACTTTATTTATCAACTCGATTCGATCGTTGTTCTGCGCACTGATTGATTCACTCCGATTTGACCATGTTTTTTTATCAACTTCCGCGCTTGGAATTATCCTGTGTCGCGGCAAACGTATATAACAATCAACAGACACAAAGACCAAGAAACTAAACATCAATTCGTAAACCACACTGTGTTGTCACGTGTGGTAATCGAACCCACAACACTAGGCGCAGTTGTAAACGGCGAGGCGGTAACTTAAAACGCTACCCCTTACGTGCAACATATGAATAATATCGATATCGTCTTTCTATTACTTATTCTGGAGACGCCATGACATAGCAGGAGTTCGATGCTCACATGCATCTTTCTCTTGGTCTGGGCGTTTATATATTTATAATATGTTGGTATTTACAAAAAAAGTTAACTTAAATATAATTATGTATGTTTTTCACAAATAGACAGTTCTTGTTGCCATAATACAAGTTTTGTTTATTTTGGTAGGTATAAGACGTGGGTATGTAGTAGAATATTATCTTGTTAAGGATATAGTGACTTCACACCAATTTCTTTCTCGGAAATCGTCTTACCATAATTATTATTTTATGAAACACAACACTTCTTAACCTTCCGCGGTATAGTACGTGATTGCTGGCGCATACATCCATTTTTATCATCACGCCATTAATATGCAATGGGGTAAGCAGATCGACATGTTTGAAATATGGCGGATGAGACGATTGGAGAATACCAATGCGCTTAACGACCACGCTTTATTTGTACATAGAAGGGGAAGACGGGCGACTAAACGCAACTTTTAGTCGCATTTAGATGTAAGTGAAGGTTGTAGTTATATAAACTAAAAGAGGCAAGCTAAAAGACATGAATCCATTGATGTGCGAAGTGAAACACGCAGCGTATAATAATTATTTTTATTTTTTATTTTATTTTTATTCGGGAAACAAACAGATACAATACAGATAAAATTACTTACAACTAAACCATCGGGTGAAGTGGCGTTCTCTCGTATTGGAGGCCAAGGCACACTTTGGGTCGATGAGCCATTGGAGTAAGTAAGTAAGTAAGTAAGTACAACTAAACCATACACAATCCAATAACAGTTTCCATATATTGGCATAACATAAGCGCCAAACGACGTTTAGTATATGAGGCAGTTAAGGAAGTTAGGCCAACCTCACACTGGGCGACAGCGCTCCTCGAGCGCACGCCCGGCGCGCGCTCGGCGTTCATTCTGTAGTACTAAGTGAACGCCGGGCGCACGCCGAACGGACGCCGAGCGTACGCTCGTGAACAATGTGGGGGAAGCCTTAACAACATGATCAAAATCTCAAACATAAAAAAATATATGGTGCATAGGGTTCCCAACAAGGGGTGCATAAGGGTTCCCACCAAGAACTTAGGGTCCCAAGCCAACCTCACCTGCAAGTGGTGCACCTGCCGATCAACGGACGAGGCTCTGGCAAACACAATATCCCGATAAGCGGCAATAGGCTCGCCACCTATTACGTGGGATCAAAACACTGGCGAAAAGTGGGCGTTTAATATGCCTCTGCCTACCCCTTCGGGGAAACAGGCGTGAGTCTATGTGTGTATGTATGTATGTAAAAAATATATATATATAAAATATGCGCAAGGGCTAAAGTTTTAATTACCTACAATCAACAAGAACAATGCAATCGAGAACAGATTTCTTAAAGTTGGGCAAAGAGAGGTTAAATACATACATTATTATGGATGGGCAACCGGCAATTGTGGATTCAGGTTTTTATTTGCGAGGTTGTTTTGGGTTGAAAAGGCTTTAAATGTGGTGATATAAGGTTTTGTCTAGATTTAGCCTCATGAGCCGCTCCTAGGGACTGGCCTTGTAACGCCATGTACCTCCATGTCAAACCTATTAGTCCTGGCGGTGATGACAATTTTCGCGGGCAGTCAATACAATCAAATATCCTGATATAGGTCTGAACGAAAGAATTTGGCTATCTCTCTGCATTTTGGTAGCTCCTGAGGATTGCGGCGGTCAGATGGTCGTTGCCCTGTCAAAAAGCTGATCATCATTATTAGCTTTCCCTAGTTCAATGATGGATGTGCCTCTCCTATAACACGACGGATTTCAGGCTCTTTGTGTCACGCCACTGCTAGCCTCTTTGCATAATTCGTCAATCCACTTAGCTGGGGGGCGTCCAACGCTGCGTTTGCCAGAAATGATTTCAACTGCAGAACACGTCTACTCTGACGGTGTAAATTTATGTGAAAAGGTGATCAGGCAATGACACTCCAGCTTGCTAATTCTTTGAGCTTTAACGATCATTTTCGTTCTCTGCCAAATCGCTTTGATTCGGATTCGATCCTTCAAAGGAACTCCGAGCATAGTCTAATAAAAGCTTATATCCATAAAAACTGTCCCACATGGGCACAGGGTATGAGAAGGGTCAAAATGCTTCTAAATTAGATTATAATATACTACTTACCGCAGCACCAAAAGTAACTGGTTTGTGCTAATCCTGATAATGAGTTTAACTGTAGTGAAACAATTATTATAATTGAAGTGAGGAAACTTCATTGATTCGAATTACGCCGTTAATTTAAATCAATAAAACTTTTAATTTCACTTGAAAAGTTTGTCCTGACGAGCCTCTGACGTACCTGAAACTCAATTTAACAATCAATTAGAAACTTGAACCAATAGTAAAAAGCTTCAAGGTCTACACGAAAGAGAAAACATGTAAACAAACCATAATAAGAGAGGTGACATGGACAATGCCCGATTAAATCTATAGTTAAAACGTAAAGGATTTGCAGTGGCAGTGGTCAAATAAATATGACAGGAAATGTGAGAAAGAGAATCCGTTAAATTGGCGAATTTGTCTCTTTCTAGAATTCGTAAGACATTTCGTTCTTAGAGTCAATAAGAAACGACATACCCGATTAAATCTATAGTTAAAACGTAGAAGATTTGCAGTGGCAGACTTTAACCACCAAGTATGGAATCCAAAAATATAAACCGCTATCCTGGTTGTTGTTCGTTTGACTGTAATATTTTAATACAGATGATATCATAAACTGCGTTAAAAGCTTAAAAAAGCAGGGTTAAATTTAAATTACAGTACCTTCAGATGGTTGTAAAACACCACTTCCTCTCAAAACTGCCAACGTCAATCCACACTTTATAAATTAAATTTTATCTGTGTAATCAGAAAAAGGAGTAAGTAAATATTAAAAAAAGATCTTCAATGTAAATTAATGTAGACTTTCCTTTTATGAGAACAATCAATTTTCCTCCTGTCGCCAACGCCGATAAAAATAGGCTATTTCTTAAACAAGTCTTTTGCAATTCTTTGTGATGAATGAAATGTATTTACATTTAATTCTTACCTTCGGGCGGCTTTGTATTCTATAGCGTATTTTATGCCAGTTCGGATAATACTTTTAATGTAATACAATTACTCATTCATTATATGCAGTGGATTTCAATGTAGAAAAAAGAGTGTTGGGATATTTTCTGGTAGTCAAATTCACACATCATCAGCCTTTAACAGTCCACTGCTTGACTAGGTCTCTCCCTTGAAAGGAGGAATTGGCCTTCTATACCACGCTGGCCAAACGGGTTGGTATAGGGTTTGTATTAAGTGTTCCTTCTGATACAGTGTTGTTCTCTGCATAATATGCTCCCTCTGTCGGCTCTTACAACACCCATGGGATGATATGGGGTGGTGACATTCCGTATTCTTAATCCGTCACCACACGGACAGTAGTCAATTTGCCTTTAACTAAATACATATAATAATATGTTTGTGTATAGCTGAAGAAGCACAAATCATGAAAAGCTAGATCAAAAGAATGGAGGTTTTACAGGTATGCTTACCAGCTCTATTTTTTATAGGGTGAACTATATAACTATAAGCATAGCCACAGAGTTTGTAGATTCTTGCGTTACTGACTGACTGACAGGCAAAGCACAGCCAAAACTATTATGCGCATGGAACTCAAAGGACAATGGCAGATCTCCATACATCAAAATGTCTGAAATTAAATTGAAGCGAACAGTAATAAAAAATATATCAAAAAATTTGGCGTAAGTAACAGAGTCTATAAATGATTCTATTTTCACTAACGAAAGGTGGAAAAGGAAGATATCGGTGTTTGAATCTTTAGTTAAGAATGAACAATGTAGGTAGAAGGAAAGTTATAGTATGAAAGTTAAACAATGTAGGTAGGTACGTTTGAATTATCAAATGACATATGTCAGATTGAAATCAAAACGCGGAAGTATTTTGTAGCATCTAACTGTCACAGCCAAAGACAAAAGCAGAGCTGCACATTTTAAATCGATTTTATGTGAAATCGATACAACTTTAAAACGATGCTGTGACGTTTTTATTTGATTATTAGGTAATTGATATAATGTTGATTAAATATTAAATAACTGCATTTTAAACCAAACCAACTCTATAAAGGTCGATCGTATCGATTGCTTATTTAATAATCAATACGGATATAGAACTCACGTCTATTCCTGTCACACCATTGTCTATGGCAACAATCAAATAATAAAGTATTCGTAATCAGTTGGAATGCTTTTTATCATCATAAAATACTCCAGCTTTAACGAGACAAAGTGAAAATATTAAAAATCGTAGAAAAAAAAACAATTTGTTTTGTTCATATGAAGTTTAAGGTCGCCACAACAAACCTAGACCAAATTCTGCCATTGTTCTTTGGCATGTATATTGTGGACCGTAGGAGTGCACTAAAATTGATTTACCCAAAATTCATACATCATTCAATCAATCCTGAACCGCGATATCAACTTTCGCGAGACAAGCGGCATATATACAACTTCCAAAGTATGTCCGTCGGCCTGCAGGCCACCAAGCACGACCACCCAGCTTGGTTAGAGGCTCCTCCCTCTAGTTGGAGGAACACCACACCTTTCTTCCTCCACATTGGTGACCCCGACGTGATCTGAAGCAACCTTCACCGGTCAGATTACCAGCAGCCTCCCGACGTGATCTGAAGCAACCTTCACCGGTCAGATTACCAGCAGCCCCCGACGTGATCTGAAGCAACCTTCACCGGTCAGATTACCAGCAGCTTCCCGACGTGATCTGAAGCAACCTTCACCGGTCAGATTACCAGCAGCTCCCGACGTGATCTGAAGCAACACTCAACGGTCAGATTACCAGCACCTCCTGACGTGATCTGAAGAAGCCCTCACCGGTCAGATCCGCAACAGCAGCATCATCGTCATCTCCACCTCACCTCACTCCGAACTTCACCTGATGGTCAGCAACCAAGTCGCCGCCGGCCAGCATCTTCGAAGCCAGGATCCCACCGTAGGCCATGCAGAATTGTTGTTGAATGTTCCTTCTCCTAGACAGGTTGCCAACCAAGGCTAACAATACCCTAACAATATAATAATGTGCCCAGTAGATGGCAATAGGCTCGCCCCCTATTGCATTGGGACCTAAACATAACTCTGCCTACCCCTTCGGGGATAAAAGGCGTGAAGTTATGTGAAGAAGTTATGTTATGTGTGTATTTTTACAGATAAATGATTCAGAGAGGGTGTTTCTACAGATAAATGATTCAGTGAGGGTGTATCTCACACAGAACTAATAATTGTCCTCACCACACAAAGATTTCCTGGATGGGAACCAAATCCGCCATCTTAAGCTTAAGAGTCAGGGTCACTTACCACTTAGCCAACTGTCGCTCTGTGAAAAAGTTTTTTTTAAAGCTTCACGCCTGTATCCCCGAAGGGGTCGGCAGAGGTGTAATATTACACCCACATTTCGCCATGAAGTTTTTTTTAGGTCCCCCGTAATAGGCGAGCCTATTGCCGTACCGGGCACATTACCAAACTCCGTGCTGCTACTGAGAGTTTTCTGTAATATATAAAGGGAAAAGATAATATTCTGTAATATCTTAGGAAAGATAATATTCTATAATATTAAACTTGAAAGGGGACACTGGGGTCTAAGGATGCAACCATTTAATATTTGTATCCCAGAGCATTCACTAAGCGCCTTATTCGACCTTTTATGCATGCTTCTTGCAGTAATTGTCACTTACATCATATAAAACTAGTGCTTAAAGCCACCCGCGTTATTTAAAGAAACTGCTCCGCACCCGTGGCTCCTAGCGTGATGTTATATAGTCTGTAAACTTCCTCAATGAATGGGCTATTCAACACAAAAATAATTATTCAAATCGAACCAGTAGTTCCCGAGATTAGCGCTTTCAACCAAACAGACAAACTCTTCACCTTTATAATATTAGTATATAGATTGCAAGCGTTGTAATAACCTCTCCAAAGTCTGCGTCACCAGTTTCTTAAGTGTTGCAAGAGCAAAAAATAATAATATATCAAGCAGTTATCTTTCCACTCAAATTACAAGGGGCTGGGAAATTACCCATAGGCTTTAATGCCCTACCTAATGGTGCTTGCTAGCGATAACGGGCAAACTATCACATATATTATACACTTATCTTTTAATGTTTTTATTTTTATTAATAGCGTAAAACAGTTCAAAATAGGGTAAGAACAAAACAAATTATAAGGTAAATTACTATTAAACCTACATTGGTGATTTCTGCATCAAATCTCTTAAAGCTGCTACACACAGAGGCTTTTTCCTGGCGTTAGTGCTGCCGCAATCTGCCACAGAAACTAGCACAAAGCCGCACTGCTTACAACCACACACAACATTACCTCGTGAATACCGGGAGTGAAATAACCTTGCAAGTTGCAACCCGCGTGGTACGCCAGTGTACGGGCGTCCATGCCGGCGGCTTTGTTTGCTGCCGGGTGCACCGCTGTGGTACCAGTACTGGTGTGTTCTACTGTAGCGTTTCGTTCAGTGAGTGTCGGAGAGCCACCTCTTTTTCCTTTTTCCTCACCCGGCTCCTCCTTGAATTCCTTTTCCCATCCTCACGATGGGCAGCGGCTTGGTTGTGCTTTGACCAGGGTTACCACTTATCATCAGTTGGACCACGGGTTCCTCTGTATACTATTAGAAATAAAAAAGGTAGGTAATTTTCATTGTACGGATTTAACTATGCGGATGCGATGTGGCACTTTTACGGATGAATATACTCATATTAGTCCTGTGTATAAACTTTCCCACTGCTGGGTACGGACGTTTCCTGACTATGCGAAAGTTCATAAGAAGGGCCACATCTATGGCTGCTTGCAGGTTGTAATTTATATGTCTTTCTAGAACATTATACAGAACTGTTACACATGCAGGGAAACCTGCATGTGTAACAGTTCCGCAATGTTTGCATGCACTGTTTACCAAGCGATATTAACAAAACTTCGAAATGTCAGTGGTCGGGCTGTGGGTTTAAACTTAAGATCCTCTTCCGCAGTCGTTTGTATGTTTGTTCACTAAGCTATCGCTGACTATTATCACTAGCAATACCTTATGCATAGTTTCTGGATTTCTTTTTTGAACATACTCAAAAATAAAAAAATAATGTGCCTAATGATGCTATGTTTATTTCATGTTTGCACGGTGTGCCGCACAAAAATCGAAAAGTGTGAACAGAAAATGAAAGATAAATTTCTTACAAGACAAAAAAAAAAATCTACCAATCACCGGCCTGCATATCGAGTGAATAAAAGCGTTAATAAAGACGGCGACTGAAACAGGCATCAAACTGTTTAATTACTTTCATGACAACAAATAAAACAGTCTCCCAACGATTGTAGCTACAGAGCGCCAGTTGTGTCAGAATTTAACTGGCTTTGTAATGTTTTGTGCAGAGATGCGCTGCGTCGAGCGGGCCGAGACATACTTAGATGTTGAATGCTGGAAGAGATTGCGAGTCTTAGCCGGCTCGAGCGAGGAACTTCTATCCACTTACAGAATACCGACGTATAATAACAGTATCTATACTGTCAGGCATCGGACGTCGTAGCAGAGGTAGGCCTTCCGTTAGGTGCCTAAATATCGGTCCATGTTGAGAGTTTTGGGGAAAGCCTGTATCCAGCAAAGGACTTTTTTTGCCTTATATGATGATGATCTATACTGTAGCGTTTCGCTCGGTGCGTGACAGACCCAGAGGTCCCATTCCTGTTTCCTTCTACCAAATTCCGCTTCCCTTTCTATTCCTTTTTTAATCAAGGTTGGCAACGCACTTCCTGCCTTTTTAGTGTTTAACCAAACAGTTATCGACCTAGACTTCACCCACGTGTGTGACGCTTAACACCCTAAAAGATATATGTGTTATTCTGATGTACTTATAATGATGCTATAAGTACTAATTGCAAAGTTTCATCAAAATCCGTTGAAGATTTATGCATCCATCCATCCATAATTTTAAATTTCAGTCCCGTTATTGACTAAAAAGTAAATTGATAAATTAAATTCCACGCTGCACTTCCATGTTCTATACATCTACGTCACATCTGCAAATCAAAATGGCAGCGCGAGCGTAAAGCGTAAAATAGATTTTTTAAATGACGAAATGAAAAAGTTGAACCATTTGTTTGTGGTTTTTGCAAGCACTCAAAGGAAATGTTGTACTATTAATTTTATATAATGAATGAGAGCGATAGCCTAATGGAGACTGTCAGACTACTACGCAGAGTGTCTTGGGTTCAAATACACGACGCGTACCATATACTTTTAGAAGGTGCGTATTAAATTGCTAACTCTCGCTTCCTTCACAGGTAAAGGCGCATTGTGACGAAACCTGCATGTGTGGAAGGAAGAGATTTAAGAACATCCTATTTTCTGGCCCAGGGCTTTCATTCTAGAAGTGGCTTGCCACAATTTTGTCTTCCTGCCACTGCTACAAAATTTTCGACGTCTAAAACTTTGCTTATGTTGTAGAGCCAATGTTGGTTTTGTCGTCCCTCATCGTACTTCCTTGCCGACTGATATAAAACTATAGATAAGTATAATTAGACGTTATGTTAATTAAATAAATATAGATTATGGGCTAATCGTGAAATTTTATCAGCATAAAAATGAATTCAAATGGTTCAATTTCACCATTGCAAGATCACTGCCGCTTTTTAATTCCGTCTCTTGAACTGTAAATCAAATAAAATGTCATTTTTGTTCTTTATTCTCTGTATTGGACTATTTTAATTGGAGCACACACTGTAATTCAATATGCACCATGCAGAATTGTTGTTGAATGTTCCTTCTCCTAGACAGGTTGCCAACCAAGGCTAACAATACCCTAACAATATAATAATGTGCCCGGTAGATGGCAATAGGCTCGCCCCCTATTGCATTGGGACCTAAACATAACTCTGCCTACCCCTTCGGGGATAAAAGGCGTGAAGTTATGTGAAGAAGTTATGTTATGTGTGTATTTTTACAGATAAATGATTCAGAGAGGGTGTTTCTACAGATAAATGATTCAGTGAGGGTGTATCTCACACAGAACTAATAATTGTCCTCACCACACAAAGATTTCCTGGATGGGAACCAAATCCGCCATCTTAAGCTTAAGGGTCAGGGTCACTTACCACTTAGCCAACTGTCGCTCTGTGAAAAAGTTTTTTTTAAAGCTTCACGCCTGTATCCCCGAAGGGGTCGGCAGAGGTGTAATATTACACCCACATTTCACCATGAAGTTTTTTTTAGGTCCCCCGTAATAGGCGAGCCTATTGCCGTACCGGGCACATTACCAAACTCCGTGCTGCTACTGAGAGTTTTCTGTAATATATAAAGGGAAAAGATAATATTCTGTAATATCTTAGGAAAGATAATATTCTATAATATTAAACTTGAAAGTGGACACTGGGGTCTAAGGATGCAACCATTTAATATTTGTATCCCAGAGCATTCACTAAGCGCCTTATTCGACCTTTTATGCATGCTTCTTGCAGTAATTGTCACTTACATCATATAAAACTAGTGCTTAAAGCCACCCGCGTTATTTAAAGAAACTGCTCCGCACCCGTGGCTCCTAGCGTGATGTTATATAGTCTGTAAACTTCCTCAATGAATGGGCTATTCAACACAAAAATAATTATTCAAATCGAACCAGTAGTTCCCGAGATTAGCGCTTTCAACCAAACAGACAAACTCTTCACCTTTATAATATTAGTATATAGATTGCAAGCGTTGTAATAACCTCTCCAAAGTCTGCGTCACCAGTTTCTTAAGTGTTGCAAGAGCAAAAAATAATAATATATCAAGCAGTTATCTTTCCACTCAAATTACAAGGGGCTGGGAAATTACCCATAGGCTTTAATGCCCTACCTAATGGTGCTTGCTAGCGATAACGGGCAAACTATCACATATATTATACACTTATCTTTTAATGTTTTTATTTTTATTAATAGCGTAAAACAGTTCAAAATAGGGTAAGAACAAAACAAATTATAAGGTAAATTACTATTAAACCTACATTGGTGATTTCTGCATCAAATCTCTTAAGGCTGCTACACACAGAGGCTTTTTCCTGGCGTTAGTGCTGCCGCAATCTGCCACAGAAACTAGCACAAAGCCGCACTGCTTACAACCACACACAACATTACCTCGTGAATACCGGGAGTGAAATAACCTTGCAAGTTGCAACCCGCGTGGTACGCCAGTGTACGGGCGTCCATGCCGGCGGCTTTGTTTGCTGCCGGGTGCACCGCTGTGGTACCAGTACTGGTGTGTTCTACTGTAGCGTTTCGTTCAGTGAGTGTCGGAGAGCCACCTCTTTTTCCTTTTTCCTCACCCGGCTCCTCCTTGAATTCCTTTTCCCATCCTCACGATGGGCAGCGGCTTGGTTGTGCTTTGACCAGGGTTACCACTTATCATCAGTTGGACCACGGGTTCCTCTGTATACTATTAGAAATAAAAAAGGTAGGTAATTTTCATTGTACGGATTTAACTATGCGGATGCGATGTGGCACTTTTACGGATGAATATACTCATATTAGTCCTGTGTATAAACTTTCCCACTGCTGGGTACGGACGTTTCCTGACTATGCGAAAGTTCATAAGAAGGGCCACATCTATGGCTGCTTGCAGGTTGTAATTTATATGTCTTTCGAGAACATTATGGAGAACTGTTACATGCAGGTTTCTCCGCAATGTTTGCATGCACTGTTTACCAAGTGATATTAACAAAACTCGAAATGTCAGTGGTCGGGCTGTGGGTTTAAACTTGAGATCCTCTTTCGCAGTCGTTTGTATGTTTGTTCACTAAGCTATCGCTGACTATTATCACTTGTCATACCTTACGCACAATTTCTGGTTTTTTTTTTAACATACTCAAAGATAATGTGCCTAATGATGCTATGTTTTTTTCATGTTTGCACGGTATACCGCGCAAACATCGAAAAGTGTGTAAATAAATTACTTTCCTTGTAATGATCATTCGGGCCTTCCCGCCGACAAGAGAAAAAACAAATTCTACCAATCACCGGCCTGCATACCGAGTTAATAAAAGCGTTAATAAAGACTGAGATTGAAACAGGAGTCAAACTGTTTAATTACTTTCATGACAACAAATAAAACAGTCTCCCAACGATTGTAGCTACAGAGCGCCAGTTGTGTCAGAATTTAACTGGCTTTGTAATGTTTTGTGCAGAGATGCGCTGCGTTGAGCGAACCGAGACGTAGATGTTGAATGCTAGAAGAGATTGCGCTAAAATGAGTTTCTTTTTACAGTCACAAAATATAGGTTTCTAACTTGTAGAGTCTTAGCCGACTCGAGCGTGGAATTTCTATCCACTAACAGAATACCGTCGTAAAGTAACAGTATCTATACTGTCAGGCACCGGACGTCGTAGCAGTGGTAGGCCTTAGGTGCCTAAAGATCGGTCCATGTTGAGAGTTTTGTATATG
Source organism: Euclidia mi (assembly GCA_944739405.2). NCBI lineage: Eukaryota > Metazoa > Arthropoda > Insecta > Lepidoptera > Erebidae > Euclidia > Euclidia mi. The sequence goes on from OX123192.2 coordinate 74,740,041, forward strand.
ATGATGCTCTATACTGTAGCGTTTTGCTCGGTAAGTGACAGTGCCAGAGGTCCCATTCCTGTTTCCTTCTATCAAATTCCGCTTCCCTTTCTATTCCTTTTGAAATCAAGGTTGGCAACGCACTTCCTGCCTTTTCAGTGTTTAACCAAACAGTTACCGACCTAGACTTCACCCACGTGTGTGACGGATAATACCCTAAAAGATATACGTGTTATTCTGATGTACTTATAATGATACTATAAGTACTATTGCAAAGTTTCATCCAAATCCGTTGAAGATTTATGCATCTATCCATCCATACTTTTAAATTTCAGTCCCGTTTTTAACTAAAAAGTAAATTAATAAATTAAGTATATTCCACGCTGCACTTCCATTTTCAGTACATCTACGTCACATCTGCAAATTAAAATGACAGCGCGAGCGTAAAGCGTAAAATAGATTTTTTAAATGACAGAATGAAAAAGAATGACCATTTGTTTGTGGTTTTGCAAGCACTCAAAGGAAATGTTGTACGAATACTTTTATTTAATGAATAAGAGCGATAGCCTTGTGGAGACTGTCAGACTACTACGCAGAGAGTCTTGGGTTCAAATAAACGCGTACCATATTATACTTTTCGAAGGTAGGCGCGTATTAACTTGCTAACTCTCGCTTGCTACACAGGTGAAGGGACATTGTGACGAAACCTGCATGTGTGGAAGGAGGAGATTTAAGGACATCCTCTTTTCTGGCCCAGGGCTTCCATTCCAGAAGTGGCTTGCCACAAGTTTGTCTTCCTGGCTACGCAACTAGCCCAATACCACTTTAAGTATGCCACAAAATGTTTGACGTCTAAAACTTTGCTTATGTTGTAGAGCCAAGTGTTGGTTTTGACGTCCATCATCGTACTTCCTTTCCAGGTTTATTCCACTTTGTTCACCTGGGTGATATCACCTGGGTGAACAAAGTAGACATCTTGGTGTCCTCATTTCACCTCGGCATTATTTCACCTGGGTGATATCACCCAGGTGAAATCAGTCGACATAAATCAAGGACTTTGTTCACCTAGGAATTGATTCACCCAGGTGAACAAAGGCGACTTTTTTATCCATCTTGTGGACTTTTATCACCCACATAAAATATGTTAAATATGCTTTGAAATTAACAGGAAACTTCATATACATATGACGTAAATTAGACATAATAACCCAAGAATAATTTAAATCATGGTGCGCAAAAATTATATAATAATAATTTTGTTATTCCGGTTATGGTAACTTATATTTAATAGCACTGAGGGTGGCTTATACTGTATATCAACATTAAGGTGGGACAAGAAATGATGATTGCATGAACGAGAGCTTTAAAGCGAAAGATATAAAGGTTAATGCAAGAAAGACGAAAGTGCTGGTGTTTGAAATAGCTGAAAGTTTGACTGAGTGTAATATTGCGATTGAAAATGAAAAATAGACCAAGTTAAAGAATTTGTATATTTGGGTAGCGTGTTTATAAGAGACAGAGGATGTAAAGGAGATATTGGAAGGAGAGTGACTGCAGGAAATCCTGTAAATGGAATGCTGTATGACTTTATGAACGGCCAGGCTGTGCCAAAAAAGGACGCTATTGGCGGTTCACAATGGAGTACTTATCCCCACGCTGATGTATGGAAGTGAGACTTGGGTATGACAGTAAATCCTTAAAGTAGAATTAACGCAGTTGACATGCGGTGACTGGGATTGAGAAAGGAATGCTGAAGTGGTTTGGACACGTGGAGTGATTGAATGACGAATCAGATATATAAGGCAAATCGCGGCAGACCTCGTCGGACATTTGTTGACCAAATTGGGGACGTTCTTAGAAAACTTCGAAGTACCCGGAACCGGCGAGCATGTATCAAGAGAGTGTTGAGTTTTTTTTTTAGGATGACCGTATTATAAAAGAAGTTGCCCATAATTCAGATTGCACTCAAAATTTTTCAAGAAACATAGTTAAAGAAAAAATTCACGAATTTAAAGAGAAAGTGAACCAATTAGACTGCGATTCAATACCCCATACATTCATTATATAATGAAACTATATCTTCAGTAGCAAGCAGTGGTCTTGGTTTAATCGGCGAAATACCCCCTTTTAAAAATATAAAATCTGGATTATATAAAAGCCGAAATAAATCTTTTGGCATCCAAAAAATAAATCAAATACTGCTGCTGAGGTGGAGATATCAACATATTTTCATAATTTCGTACTGGCGGATTATTACTGCGACGAAATTCGAATTATTTTATTTTTTTCGGCAGAGGCGAAAAAGTACATAAATACCGATTTACACATGCTCGGAGACGGCACATTTAAAGTTTGTAAAGGCATTACATTTTTGCAACTATATACCTACGCTTCATGGTGGTAGCACCAATAATGACCTAGTAAATATTATTCCATTAGTATACTGTCTAATGTCTCATAAGACACGTAAAGCGTATACAATAGGGTTTGAAATAATAAAGTCACAATTCCCAAACTGGCATCCTACAAAATTAGACTTATAATTGGTATTTTTTGGTACACTAATTGTGTAATAAACATTAAACTGATTTAAATATAAAGTTAATTTCAAAACATTTTTAACATACTTTATGCAGGTGATAATAGTCCACAAGATGTATAAAAAAAGTCGCCTCCATGTATGTCGACTCATTTCACCTCCGGCTAACGGCTAGGTGAAATAATGCCGAGGTGAAATGAGGACACCAAGAAGTCTACTTTGTTCACCCAGGTGATATCACCCAGGTGAACAAAGTGGAATAAACCCCTTTCCAACCAATAGCCCTTTGCGCCACTTGAAATGTATATTGATATAAGTCTATAGATAAGTATATTGAGACGTTATATTAATAAAATAATTATCTATTAGTAGATAATGCAGATCTATATTTATCCGTGGCTGAGCTGCAGGCTATCGGAGGGGTCCGCAGGGTGGCGGATAGTGGAACGGCCACCAGATATGGTGGTTAGCTGCGAATACCAAATAAGCAGTCCCCGACCAAGCAGCGACAGAATCAACAGGACGTGGTGGGTAGTCTGGTGGAACGGACTAACTTAAAAAAAAACTACATGTGTCCTACGACGATTCTGTGACACGGCGAATAAACGCCGCCGTCAAATAAGCGTTTCCCCGATGTTAGGCAGAAGCCGAAGAGGAAGGCTCTGGTAGGGCTCTTGACCGGACATCAATGGGTGGGTAACCAGCTGTTGAACTGCGGTGCGGAAGGCAAGTGGGAAACCACCGCACTATGTTTCCTAAAGGACAATGGCAGATCTCCATACATCGAAATGTCTGACATTAAATTGAAGCGCACCGTAATAAAAAATATATTAAAAAATTCGGCGTAAGTAACAGAGTCTATAAATGATTCTATTTTCACTCGGGAAACCCGCAAAAATAAGATATCGGTGTTTTAGTTTTTAGTTAAGAATGAACAATGTAGGTACGTTTGAATTATCAAATGAAATTATGTCAGATTGACATCAAAACGCTGAAGTATTTGCATCTAACTGTTACAGCCAAAGACAAAAGCAGAGCTGCACATTTTAAATCGATTTTATGTGAAATCGATACAACATTACAACATTAATGCTGTGACGTTTTTATTTGATTTAAAAGTTGTTTTGCTTTAGAAATTATTAGCTTATTGATATAATGTTAATTAAAGATTAAATAACTGCATTTTAATAATTATATTTTAATAATCGATACGGATAAATAACACTCTCGTCTATTCCTGTCACACCATTGTCTATGGCAACAATCAAATATTATAGTAGTTACCTAGTTCGTAATCAATTGCAATGCTTTTTATCATCATAAAATTCTCCAGCTTTAACGAGACAAAGTGAAAATATTAAAAATCGTAGAAAAAAAAACAATTTGTTTTGTTCATATGAAGTTTAAGGTCGCCACAACAAACCCAGACCGAATTCTGCCATTGTTCTTTTGGAGTAATGGAAATGTCAAAAAATTCAGTAAACTTTCTTGACAACGGGCTTCCACGATGTAACATTCCGTGGCGGTCTGAGTCCGGCAAGGGTAGGAACAGGGCTACTCGGGTCGTCATCATGCGAAATCCCTGTATCATAGGAACCTGGAATGTGAGGACGATGTTAACGTCTGGTAAACTGGAGAAATTATTATTAGAAATGGACAGATGTAAACTAGATATAGTAGGACTAAGTGAAGTTCGATGGGAAGGTAGCGGAGATTACTGGAACAGAAATTATAGAATAATATATACAGGGGAAAAGCAAGGTGAACACGGAACCGCAATAGTTTTAAACAAAAAATGGGTTGAACAAGTAGTGAATACCATACACCACAGCGACAGATTGACAGCAGTAAAAATAAAAGCAAAGTCAACAGACATGGTAATTATCCAAGTATATATGCCTACCCAGATGAAGAAATTGAAGACATGTACAACCAAATAGATTCGATCATAGACATAGCTAAACCAGGCGATAATCTTATAATTATGGGCGATTTCAATGCGGTACTGGGAGAAGGCAAAGACGAAAATGCTGTTGGGCAATATGGTTTAGGAAAAAGGAATGAAAGAGAAGACAGATTGGTTCAGTTTTGTAAGGAACATCATCTTATAGCTTTAAATACACATTTTAAACAGCCTAAACGAAGACTGTACACATGGAAAATGCCGGGTGACATTGGAAGATATCAATTGGACTACATTTTAATCAAGGACAAATACAAACATCTGGTAACCAACCGCAAGACCCTAAAAGGAGCAGACATAGATTCAGACCACAACTTAGTCATAAGTACACATAGCCTTCAACCACAGAAAAATAAAAGAAAATCTAGACCAAAGAAATTAGATCTCACTAGTATTAAGGATAAAACCAGCAATATATCAGTGCAATATAGTAATAAGTTAGGCAATAAATTAGAAGAATATAGAAATAATATACAGGAGTCTGACCAAATAGACGTTGAAGCAAGGTGGTCATGCTTGAAAAACATTATTAAAACAAGTGCTAAAGAATGTTTAGAGAATTTAAAAATAACTCCAAGAAAACCTTGGTTAAACGATGAAATAATAAATCTGATGTTACAACGAAGAAAGTTGAGAAATAAAAGCGATATCAATAGTGTAAAAGAATATAAAAGATTAACTAACAAAATTACCCTAAAATGTAACGAAGCTAAAGAGAAAAGAATAAAAGAAGAATGTGATTTAATAGAAAAATACTTAAATAAAGGAAAAATGGATAAAGCATATAACATAATAAAAAAATTAGACATTAAACACAAGACAAAAAGTACAGCTATTTTGGGCTGTAACGGGAAAATGCTATTAGATGAAAAAGAAATAGTGCAACGCTGGAAAACCTACATAGAAACATTATACAATGGAGAAGGACTTAATGAAAGTGATATAGAAGATAAAAACCTTTTAGATAAAGTTAATCTTGGACCTCCTATACTACGAGAAGAATTTGATAAAGCTCTCCAAAACATAAAGAACGGAAAAGCTGTAGGAACAGATGAGTTAAACATAGAATTATTAAAATATGCTGTTTGTGACCCCATTATTGAAGAACTTTTTAAATTGACCCAACATATGTACATCATAGGCAATATTCCGAGTGATTTCCAAACAACAAAAACAGTAATGCTACCTAAGAAACTAAACACCCGCAAATGTGAAGAACACAGAACCCTTAGCCTTATTTCACACGCTTCGAAAATACTAATTTACATAATACACAACAGAATAAGACCTAAAGTGGAAAGCAATATCGGCTCAGACAATACGGATTCAGAAGAGGGAAGGGCACACGTGAGGCAATCTTAGCCCTTAGACTTATTTGTAACAGAAGAATAGATTTAGGCAAAAATACACATATAGCATTTATAGATTTAGAAAAGGCGTTGGATAAGGTAAACTGGAAAATGATGATGGAAACACTGAAAACCGTAGGATTAGATTACAGAGATAGACAAATAATATACAACCTTTACAAAAATCAGGAAACTGAAATAGAAATAGGGAACGAAACAATAACGGCAAGAATAAAACAGGGAGTTAGACAAGGTTGTCCTCTGTCACCAACAATTTTCAATCTTTTTATAGAAAAAGCAATAAATAAAATAAAGGACTCTAACATTGGAGGGATTAAAATGAATGGAGATCGCATCTTTTTCATACGATACGCAGATGACATTGCGGCTTTAGCTGAAAATAAGAACGAATTGGAACAACTGCTAAACAATATGGATAAATGCTTTAAAGAAATTGGACTTAAAATTAACACAAAGAAAACAAAAACCTTGACAGTTACCAGAAATTAGCTCAGCAATAATCAAATCAAACTAAACAATATCCCTATAGAAGAAGTAAAATCATTCAAATACTTAGGAAGCCACATTACTAATGACTCGAAGTGCACCCAAGACATTAAAGCTCGAATTTCAATAGCAAAGACAGCATTTAACAACAAAAAACATATTTTAAAATCTAAAATAGCAAAACACATAAGAAAACAGTTCATCAAAACATACGTCTGGAGCATTGCTCTGTACGGAAGCGAAACATGGACAATGACCCAACAAGACCGGGAAAGACTAGAGGCATTTGAGATGTGGTGCTGGAGACGCATGGAAAAAATTAGCTGGACAGAAAAATAGACCAACGCGGAAGTATTAAGAATCGTCCAAGAAAAACGCAACATATTGGCGACAATCGAAAGGCGAAGAGGAAAGATGTTTGGCCACCTTATACGATATGACCACTTCATTAAAAACATCATTGAAGGTAAAATAGACGGAAAGAGAGGAAGGGGCCGACCCAGGAGAGCATATATGGACCAGATAAAAGAAAGGACGAAGGTCATGTCATATAAGGAGGTCAAGGTACTGGCCGAAGATCGTGAAATATGGCGTTTACTCCACCGACAAGAGCGACGCTCTTAAGTTTAAAGAAAGAAAGAAGTAGATTATGCACTGATCGTGAAAGTTTGGCAGCATAAAAATTTATTCAAAAGGTTGAATTACACCATTGCAAAATCACTGCCGCTTGTTAATTCCGTCTCTTGAACTGTAAATCAAATAAATTGACATTTTTGTTCTTTATTCTCTGTAGTGGACTATTTTAATTGGAGCACACACTGTAATTCAATTTTTCAATCACACTTGGAATTGAATCGTATGATAACTGTTTGCATTTCTTATTACATTCTTTTACAGCTCTATAGCTGTCCATTTTGTTTGCATGTGGAATATTCATTTTAATTATTTTTTTATTAGATCGACCATTTTTCAGCGCGGTTTGCCTGAATATTAGCTTTTCCACGAAGGGACTCCGGAATCTGCTATTGGTCTGAGCCATGGAATGTCGCTTTCCTTTGGGTAGCGGAGGTCCGACGGCAGCCGATCAATAGAAAAGCTGATATTCAGTCATATCTGACTAGTCTAATAATGAAGTAATGAATAGATGTAACCGGGATAACGCAGGGACGATTATGACCTTCTCGTTATCGCACCGAACGCGGGTGAATTTATTTAATTTAATAAAAATTTAATGTTAAAGCAGTAAGGTGGCAGACGTTCTGACGGCCCACCTGATGGTAAGCGCAACCGCCGCCCATGAATTTGGCCATGTCAGAGAGAAAGCCACATCCACATCACGAATATAAGGCACCATCTAGACAAGTTACATCTGTATCTTTAAAGGTATGTGTACAATTAGCATAGTCGAGAAATTTTCTTGAATATAGTATACTATACTGAAAATAATAGTACGTTAAAATCAAATGAAAAGTTTTTCTTTTCTACTAGAAGATGGTAATATATTTAAAAGCATATTAAATTAAAAAATAAATGTTTTCTTTTTACCTGTAAGGCTTTTAACCTTCATTACTTAATATCGTGTTTACTAAGAAGCCTCGGGTCAGGGGGCATGTTTTTATCTCTTTATTAGTATTCGTTAGTGCTCGGTTTTACATTAATCAGCAGTAATTTCACGGGGTGTTGGTTTTATGTAACTACGTTCGAGAATTGTGATACTGGTGTATTTAAATGTTGTATAAATTATCCCTACTATACTACTACTAGTAACTAAGGTGGAGGACATCGCGGAGTACGTGCGCCAAAAGACAAAATACACACGGAGAGTACAGCTGCTGGAGTCGCGTCGCAACGTCAATTTCAAGGCGTTTGTGGTGCGGGTCCCGACGTGCTTTCTGGATCTTGTGATGAAGGAGGACTTTTGGCGGAAGGGAGTGGTGTTCCGTCGCTTCCGCGCACAAGTGTCACACGAGCGCACATCAACAACGTGCAACTAATGCGATACTAACATAGTTTATAAGTATATTTATACTAACAACCACTGTACTGTGTGTATGTTAGACTGTAAGGTATTTATCTATGCGTCTATGCCACGCGAAATAAAATGTTTGATTTGATTTGATAAATTTGTGATTTGTGAGGATGGATGGATGTTTGTAACTCTTTTTAACTTCTGTTCGCGATTTGGGCCACGTGGGGTTGGTAATCGGAAGAAAAAGTGGTCCATGTGCTAATGCAAACTATATTACTGCAAAGTTTCATCAAATTAATTTCGTCGATTTTGCATGGAAGAGTAACACGCAAACTGGCAGCGATAGCCTAGTGGAGATATCGACAGACTGCTACTAGAGGGTCTCGGGATTGAATCTAAGTAATTGTTAATATGTATTATCATTCGTTTTCGGATCCGAGAGCTCCCCATAATGTTTAACCCTAATTTAGCCAACGTGGTGGACTATAGTCTTACCCTTCTCATGGTGATAAGGGGATTGCATGCTCAGCAGTGGAACATTTTATATAGTAATAACATTATGATAGGCTTTGGTTACCACTTGTCTTCTATAAGCGATTAATTCTCTAGAAGATTAAATAACTTAAAGACGAAATAAGTACAGTAACTATGTAGCTACCACTGACCAACAAAATATGCAATAATCTGTTACAATAATCTCCTTGTTAAACCAGGTGTCAAGCCCCGGAACACATGGTTTGACGCCAAACCATCCCTCTATACTTATTAGGTACGTCAATATTCGCTTTTTGTTCCTGAAACTGGATTAGGTTATAAGCTGTGGCGGTTACCTAATGGATTGTATGGATTTGAAAAGTAAACCCACTCAGTTCTGAGGCTCAGAACTTTAAGACTAATTTAGTTTTTAAATCAATCCCATTGACTCCAAATTATTCCAATGATACATACCTTACTTACCTTAAGCCTTAGAGCCGGAAATTGGAAGTGGAGGTTTTATAACCTCAGAATCTGAGGTAATAAAACCTCCACATCCAATTTACGCCTGTCGTGATCAGATGTGAGCAAGCGAGTTCTTGCCAATAATTTTGAAACCCGTTACATAAAATATAAATACATACTTAGTATTATTTATTTATTTAGATCATACACTTACATCCATCATAACAGGACAACCTTAAAATGCCGAATCGTTGCTTTACATCCATGCTTATGAACCGGTCCTTCGATTCTTCTATCTTCTGAAAACCTTTCAACCTATATCCGCTTTCACCCATCACTTGTGGCAAACGATTAGCTATTAATATTCATAGAGTAATTAATTTCGGTACACCACCGGGCGCCGCTTAGACAACAAATTTATTTTCGCCCTATAATTATAAACCGAGCATTTATTATGGCTTGTTGTATTCGATACGTAATCGCTATAAATATTCAAATGTTATTGTGGTTTGACTTATTTGTAATCAGATTACACCCGTGACTGCACCCATGTCCGTCTAAGTTATCGTGGCAAAGGTTTATTTTGATGAATAAGCTAAATTACAGCAAAGTTTCATCATAATTCGTTGTGTAGTTATAGGTTATAGAAGGACAAACACACTATTATTTATTAATACTTGTCTGGATTTTGTTGTGATTAATACTATATGTTTGGGTAAATTTGAGTATATAAGTATATACCTAAACTTCGTAGTACCAAATATCCAAAGTACCTGACTCCAATAAAACATTCAACATCAAACTGTTTAAACTCGACAAAATGTTTTTTACGCGTTAACGGCAAAGTCCTAAAACAAAATTAGTATAAAATAACATGCACCCTTAAGTTTGCCCTATACGAAAAATAAAATTGTATAAGTACTTCAATCAACGACATTACACATCTTCGGAAATTAAAGACACGCTGAGAAAATAACTTCAGCATTTATGAAATCGAAATGTGTTTTAATCAGTCTATATGCGAAGTGTTTCTGCATCATATCCGGTGTTTGTAAGTTTCCAGAGGAAATCGACAGGCGGCGCCCTTATTGGGGATATAAGAAGTTAATGCTTTGAAATTTGCTGTGGAAATTGATTTGTTTGGAAGTGGATTGTTTGTTTGTTCATTTTATTCCGGGTGGTCTGTTTTTGTGGAAATGAGAAGTACGCATATATTTTTATTTATACGTTCTGGCTGTTAAAGTAGTATAATTATTATGAAATGTGACTTGTGATCTATCCATCTATATTCATGACCATGTCGCTTGAAACAATGCCGAAATATCAGGCCCGCAAAACTATGAAAAGTATACTGCAAAATGGGTCGTAGGTAGAGCCTTGTTGATTTTAGTATGATTGTGCCGACTGCGGCTCAACCGGAGAAGTAAGTACTATCCTCTCACAGAAAATCGACGTAAAATAGCAGTACCTATACTTATGCGTTTCGTTCGGTGAATGAGAGTGCTGGAGTCTACATCCCCTATTCCTTCTCCCTCATTCCAGTCCTCCTCTTATCCCTTCTCCCAACCCAAAAGGCGGCAACGCACTTGTGACTTCTCTGGTATTGTTTGTGTCCATGGGCGGCCATGGAATTACAAATTTTACATCAAATATGCCGATCGTTTTCGGCTGAAGTCGCAATGGATAGGGCACATAGCTCGAAGAACCGATGCCCGATGGGGCAGGCGAGTTCTGGAGTGGCGACCACGTACCGGACGACGTAGCAGGGGCAGGCCTCCCGCAAGGTGGACCCACCATCTGGTTAAGATTGCGGGAAGTGGTTGGATGCAGGCAACTCAAATCAGTCTGAATTGAGAACCTTGGGGGAGGCCAATTACCAGCAGTGGACGTCTCTAGGCTGATATGATGATGATGATGCCGATCGTTTTACAAAATATAATTTAATGTGAAAAGTCTCGTACACTCGCGTATCTTTTCCACTCAGAAAATTGTACCTATAGGTTATGTTAGGTTTTCTTGTGACCCTATACCCAAAAATAGGAGCCCTGCAAAGCTGGGCTCCGTCAGACATCGTTGTACCTAGTTGGTACCTATAATCCCTTCCGTCCGAGTAGTGATTGCAAGCAGACGTGCTTTTAGCTTTTTCTTAAAAATACATATTATGTTCACGCGAATCTAGTACGTACCTAGTAGCACAGTGATAACCCTATTGCTTAAATTATATCAAACTGCAATAATTAAAATATTACTGTCGCCCGTGATCCGTGCACTCCGTGTGTAAAAGAGAGGCACCTCATAATTTCCCTCTCGCTCTATCACCATCGCTGACATCACTCTCGCCGCGCCGCGGGCGCCTGTGCTTCGCTCCCCTCCACGCAAGCGACTGAACGAGACGGGACCAGCTGAGTGTTAGCTACGCGTAGCGCTGAGGATAAACTTGTCAAGTAAGCCTACTTATAAAATATCAATAACATAAACATGATGCAGCATTCTCCGCCACTCAACAAAACATTATCCGCATCGGACACAAATATCAAGTCGAGGTCTGCTGAGGCCGAAGATAGTAGCAATCCTCATATCACAATGAGAGATAAACGTCGTCGGGTATCTGATGAGAGCTATGACGAACTTACATCTTTCAAAATGGAAATAAAAGAAATGTTGCAAAGTTTTCAAGATACTCAAAACAAAAAATTTGACTTACTGAACCGGCAACTTGAGGAAGTAAAATCACAGAACTCCTCCATTTTTAACACTAATCAGGAAATAGAACACTCCCTTGATGATATGTCCATGCAACTTAAGTCAATGCAATCCAAGATTGACGGATTGGAGGATCAACGAAAGAATCATATGAACCACATTTCCAACATCAATGAAAAGTGTGAATATCTAGAAAAATCTCTCAAAAAAACTAGTATCGAACTGAGATACATTCCTCGCATACAAAAGGAAAACAAAGACACCCTCTTCAACTACCTAACTGAACTTGCGAAATGTTTAAACATAACTCTTCACCCAGGCGACCTACGAGACGTTTACCGTGTGCCTAACAAGAAAGACCCTTTAAAGACCACTGTGATTGCAGAGTTTTCAAGTACTCAGTTAAAAACAAAGTTCTTAGGCACCGCCAGAACCTACAATAAAACTAAGGAACTGAAGATGCTTAACCTAGGAATTGAAAATAACACCTCAACCCTCTATTTATCTGCATCACTTACTGCTAAATCGAGACGTTTACATTTTCTCGCAAGAGACGTAGCAAAATGAGAAAATTTTAAATATTGCTGGACTAAGAATGGCAATGTGTATCTAAAAAAGAAGGACGGCTCCGAATACATACAGATCAGGAACGAGACTCAGCTTATCAATTTGAGAAAGTCAGAATGACTAGGTTTAAAATCAAATATTATAATACTGTTTACTTTGTACCCTTTAAGAATTTTTACTCATATGAACACGTAAACTACAGTGTAGCATAAAAATACATAATTACCAAACACCGACACACACATATTCACATATACAAAAACACACAAATTCACATATACAAAAATACAAGTTCACACTACATCTTTCGACACTCAATCGCAAACGCAAATTTAATACCGCATGCATACTCACCTACTTAGTATCAATTAGGTTATTTGATATTTTATTACCATAACTTAAAATTTGCTTATACAATGCTGTTACACTTACACAAATTAATTACTTGCAAACTTATTTATTACCCATGTTTACACATACTCAAATTACTAGTATTATAAAATACCAAGGAATTATGCACTTTATATTTAATATATTAATGAAGTAATATGTTGCAAAATACTAAGCTTTTAGATGATATTGATAACACGCAACTAACTAAGTCCATAGAAATAGATAATCCTGACATGTGTAAACAGTACTTAGGTGATACTTCGTAACAATTTACAATCCTCTCGCAAAACATACGAAGTATAAATAAAATTGTACGTGTGTTGACGGATTAAGAATACGGAATGTCACCACCCCATATCATCCCATGGGTGTCGTAAAAGCCGACAGAGGGAGCATATTATGCAGAGAACAGCACTGTAAGAGAAGGAAAACTTGATACAAACCCTATACCAACCCGTTTGGCCAGCGTGGTATAGTAGGCCAATTCCTCCTTTCAAAGGAGAGGCCTAGTCCAGCAGTGGACTGTTAAAGGCTGATGATGATGATAAATAAAAACTTTAATTTCTTAATCGTACTTTTACATCGCCTACAATTTCAACCGGATGTTATTGTATTAACTGAATATTGGTTGGATGAATCGTTTAACGGTGTACATTTGGATAGTTATAGGTGTTCTTATTCGATTAAATATTTGAACAAATGTGACGGAATAGTGATATTCACTAAAGCAGATTTGCATATATGCGTTTCGGAACCGGATATATGTAACGCCAACTGTTTGCGACTAGATATTTTTACATATACAATAATAGCGATTTATCGATCACCCTCTTTTCAAAACATAAATAATTTTCTTACCTCTTTGGAAAACGTCATTAATAATTGTAAAAGCCAAAACTGCGTCTTGGTAGGGGATGTCAACCTTGATATTAAAGAGAACTCCACTGATAACCGAGCAGAAGAGTACCTGAACTTAATGTCTCATTATGGTTATGTATCGGGGCATAATATACCAACACGAGGACAACATTGCCTAGACCATTGTCTTATTAAATCCTCTCAACCATCGATGACCATTGTCTGTCATTCTGATATCACAGATCATAGTAGCGTCCTATGTAGCCTTGGTTCTAATTTTCACAATGATAAACCGAAAATGACTATTACTAAAATTAATTATGCAAGCTTACATGAGGACTTAAAAAACTTTGATTGGTTGCCACTATATCAATTAACTGATGTCACTGACGCGACACAATATTTTGTTTCCCAAATTAATAAACTTATTGAAAAAAATAAAACAACCAGAGGGTGTCGCAGTTCTAATACTATTGTTAAAAAGTGCATCACGCCAGGTCTGATTAAATCAATAAGAGTCCGTGACAAATTTCACATGCACGCTCGAAAAAATCCCAATGACCTCGAATTACAAAATAAATATAAGAATTACAGAAATATGTGTGTTAACTTATTACACGAACAAAAAACTAAATATGAACGCAACTTGCTAGTAAAAAACAAAAATAACCTAAAAAAGACATGGAGCTCTATTAAATCTATTTGTAATCAAATAAAATGTGAAAATAATAATGATTACCTATTAAAATTAAAAACCAATCCTTTGGAATCTTTAAATACAATCAATAATTATTTTAGTACTGTCGGGGAACGCCTGGCTGAGACAATTTTGGAGCGATTGGATGTGACGAAAACTGACTAAGTAAATGAAATTGGTATTACCTGTAAACGTAACGAATCAGCCCATTCACTGTTTCTTCAACCGACAGATGAAATTGAGGTTATTAAACTTGTAGGTACGCTAAACTCTAGTCAAGCTACAAGACACGATCATATTAGTAACGATTTGTTGAAGCTTAACAAACATGTGATTGCGACCCCCTTAACTCATATATGTAACCTTAGTATGTCATCCGGAATAATGCCGAATAACCTCAAAACTGCAGAAGTAATTCCTGTATTTAAAGCAGGTGATTCATTTGAGCCAGCTAACTATAGACCAATCTCACTGTTGAGTACGGTATCTAAAGTGATTGAAAAGGTATTTAATGCAAGGCTAATTAAATATCTAGAGGTTAATAACCTTCTAGCTCCCACCCAATATGGATTTCGCTCTGCCAGATCTACGGAGGACGCCGTCACGGGTCTGATTGATTTTGTCACTGGCAAAATTAATGAAGGACAAAAGTGTGTTGGTGTCTTCCTGGATCTGTCCAAAGCATTTGATACTGTCACGCGACCGATACTACTGAAAAAAACTGGAACTTTTGGGAGTTAGAGGTCTACCGTTACGATGGTTTCAGTCTTACCTTAGCGGACGGAAACAGCGAGTGCGAATAGGCGACCACACAAGCGACTATGCAGATATTGTTTACGGCGTCCCGCAAGGTAGTATCCTGGGTCCCACCCTCTTTTTGATCTACATGAACGATCTCTGCTTACTTAAACTACCACATGCAAATGTCTTTACTTTTGCAGATGATACTGCAATAATTTTTCATGCAAAGACTTGGACAGAGGTTGTTGATGTGGCTCAGGAGGGTCTTCAGAATGCTGCCAACTGGCTCAAACACACCCTATTGACTCTCAACGCTAGCAAAACAAAGCTCATAGCCTTAAGTATCACCAAAAGGTCGGCTCCTAAGCAACCCTTAAACATAAAACTGCACTTATGTGAGTCTGCCAAGCTTCATATCTCATTACAATGCAAATGCCCGATCATAGAACAAGTCTCATGCATAAAATACTTAGGCATAATGATCGACGAAAACCTCTCGTGGAAATCACATATTGATGCAGTTACGAAACGAGTGAGGAAGCTAGCTCATATATTTAAAAAGATTAGATCTGTAGCAGAGCCGCCACTTATTCGTAGCGTATACTTTTGTCTTTGCCAATCCATTTTGAATTATTGTGTCATTGCTTGGGGAGCATCCAAAAAAACCTATCTTCTGAAACTCGAACGCACTCAGCGAGCTATTTTGAAAATAGCGTTTAAAAAGCCATGGCGTTATTCGACAAATGCACTGTATTTAGACAGTAACCTGCTTCGCGTAAGACAGCTTTATAATGCTCCAGTTCTTCTCCGCTTCCATAAAGTTGCAAAGATTAAAGCACGTACCTCTTATAGAACTCTAAAGTGGGACATACCGAGAGTCCATTCTGCTTTTGCTCGTCAGTCTTTTACTTTCATGGGGCCTTATCTATACAGTAAATTGTTTAAGGTTAATAATACAATAATAAACCTATCATCATTTTGTCTTAAAACCACTATCCAGAAATGGCTAACGCCCAAAGACTATGACAACACTGAAAACCTATTAACTACTAGTATTTAATATTACGCGGGCACTAACTATCATACACACACACACACACACACACACAAACACAAAAAAACCAACACAAACACATGCGTGAAAATACACACACACACACACTAAGGCACACACGCATGCACACTCAAACACACACACACACACACACACACACATTTTGAAGTTTAATTTCTTTCTTTTATTTTTCTTTTTTCAGTATATCTTGCCTACAAATATCATTTTTGTTAAATAATCAATAATTGTCAGTAGGTAGTATATTATACACAAAAATACAAATATATACATTTTTTTTTGTTATTACGCTGCACTTACGGAAGGAACTGGACCCCACGACACAGGGAATCCTAGTGTGGGGCCCAGAGATGCATAGTAATTATATTGTTTTTGTTAGTGCCTAAGTCTACTGATGTAATGTGTATAATATTTGTACTAAAGTTTGAACAATAAAGAGATTTGAATTGAAATGCATAGTTTACGTATTAAGTATAGATGACTTTGTAGAGCTACATAGAGATAAGATAAAAAAAGAAAAACATTTATTTGTTTGAACATAGTGGTACATGAGATGCAAGATGTTACAATATAACAAAACATAGTTTCATATGTTCAGCCAGTTATTGGCGTACATATTTTATAAAAATATAAGAATAGCTAAGTACATTTTAATAATTTCTATAATATTGTTATTCATTAAATTTTAACTCTAAATAATACTACTAATACAAAACTCACAATAATAAATAAAAATTCAAATGAGATCATGATTAAAACATACATTAAATTTAATGGATAAGAACCGAACTTAAACTCATTAATTAATCATACTGCTACTTTTTCTTCAAGAAAGTCTGATATATTGTAATATGCTTTCGATAATCAATAATTTCCATGACTCTTTATTATAATATGAATCTTTCTTATGAATCTTTCCATGACTCAGGTAGTTTATTATAAATAACAGGGGTCATACAGAACACACTTTTCCGCATTAGTGTAGTCTTTGAGTCATGTAAGCAGAGTCTACTGTCATCTCCTCTGTTTCGGGGAAATATATCCGATACTTGTTGTGTTTATACTAAATATAACTAATTTCACTACTTAGGTGGCGCTCGTGTCGAGATACCGAAAATAAGATGAGTATAGCAACAACTAGGAGTGGATAAAGCACTGGCATGAGTGGCCTACGCCTACCCTTTTACTTAACTTGAGAGTACAGGAAATAAAAACTAAATACAATCTTTAATACAAATCAAACATTAAATGGAACAATGATTTAATATAATTATCCTGCCTAGTCATATCATAAATAATATAATCTCCATATCATGAAGCAAGAGAGATATGTCAGGATTCTTGCAAATGGCGTTCCGTAGTCTCTGCCTACCCCTCTGGGAAACAGGCGTGAATCTATGTATGTATGTATGTATGTATATTGTCTAGAATTACCGTAGGCTTACTGGGAATTGGTTGTAGGCACAGTGGAAGCTAATTTATATTCATCCAGTTGTCCTAAAGCAATCAAATGTCTGACATATATTGCTGAGGTTCTCAGCGATGACAAATTATAATGTAGTTATATGAAAATTTTACCTTATAGCTCCTGGTGATGTTCTTGAAGTGGACCTATAGATTAACTTATAATTTTGGCCAAAATAACAAGAGAATCAATAGATACCAGTGTAAAATTCGGCGAAGTCCTTCTCCAGACCACGATGCACGTTTACGATTCACAAAACTTTTCACAAATGTTCAATATGTCATCAATTTATAACAAACCTTGCCGGAAGTCAAAAGCGGCAATTACGTATTAAGTTAATTACAAGTTGATTCAATTCGCGTTAATTCAAAGGGCGATCAATTTAATTTAGGTACAAGGCACGCGAGCTTGCAAACGGCGTGTTAATTTTTTCAAGACGCCAACGAAAGTGACAGTTCAGTGTGACCATTGTCAGAAATTTTCAATAGACTAAACAAAATGTTACTCAATCGATCTAATCGATTTGACTTATAATAAAAACTAATTCTATTTCAAACATCCACCCGCGCCGGACCGGCCTACCGGTCCGCCAATCGGTTGGGAGACGTGACAATGTTGCAACCGCTCTCCTCAGAATCGAACCGTCCACCAAAACCTCAGCAAATCGGGGAACTCCATCAGCCCCAGTTACCAAACGAAGGATGCGCCCCTTGCGCCATTTGAGTGGCGGAAGGTTAGCCTCCTTGATCAAAACGAGGTCACCAATCTTGGGTGGATCGGTCTTGTCGGTCCACTTAACGCGTTGCTGGAGTATGTGCAAATATTCCAAGTTCCAGCATTTCCAAAAGCTCTGAGTAATCTGGCGTACCAATTCAAAACGCGAGAGACGACCAGGTCTCGTATCAATATAGGGGTACTCAGGCAAGGCGACAAGTGGGCGACCAATCAAAAAATGGCCCGGCGTAAGGGCCTCCAAATCATTCGGATCTGAGGAGATCGGGCACAACGGCCGAGAGTTCAAAACGGCCTCAATCTTACAAAACACAGTTGCGAGTTCCTCAAAGGTAAGGACAGATTCACCGATTGTCCTGCGCAAGTGTGTTTTGGCCGATTTTACGGCGGCCTCAAATATACCACCCCAGTGTGGACAATTTGGTGGGGAAAACAACCAATTTATCCCACGTCGGGCAAGCCTATCACCTATATCAGCTTTGTTGGTTTCAAGGAAATTAACAACATCATTCAAATAATTATAGGTGCCCTTGAAGTTAGTGCCGCAGTCAGAACGGATCAAGGAAGGCAGCCCCCTGCGGGATACAAATCTGTCAAATGTGGCTACAAACGCCTCGGTCGTAAGCGAGGAGACCAGTTCCAAATGTACGGCCTTTGTGGAAAGACAAACAAAAACACACAAGTAGGCCTTAACAGTCTTGCTGTTTCGAAGTGTCGACGTTTTCACCAAAAAGGGACCTGCGAAGTCCGTGCCAACACCGTCAAACATCCTGCTCTCAGTTACGCGATCTGCTGGTAAGTCTCCCATCAAGGGCTGCATGGTAGAAGCCTTGAGCTTATAGCAAGGGATGCAGCGAAAGACTACAATCCGAATAATTCTTCGGGCAGACAAAATCCAAAATTCGCGTTGCAAAATAGCCAACAAAGCATTACAACCAGCATGCGAGTTCTTAAGGTGACGGTCAGTTACCAACAAGCGTACCAAATGACCGTCCTTAGGTAACAAAAGGGGGTGACGAGCCCCATAAGGGAGGTTGGCGTTCTTGAGACGCCCTCCAACGCGCAAGAGACGCGTATCGTCCAAAAAGGGGTTCAATTTAGAGACAGCTCCCGACAATTTCGATCTCCCTGATTTAAGGATAGCAATCTCCTTTTCAAAATGCGCCAATTGCACAGAACGAACCCAAAAGGTGAGCGACTCCTGTCGTTCCTGTGGTGAGAGAAACGGTGTCAGATGTTTTTGTTGTGGGTGCCTAAAATTAAAAACAAAACGCTTTATCCAAGCAGTAACACCTAACAACTTGTCAAGGGAGCTGTAACGATTCAACAAAAAATCGGGGTCGAAGGCGCATTCCACCTTTTCAAGAGCGAGTGTTCGCAGACCCGTCAAATTAGAAGTATTCAAAACTGGCGTTCGAGGCCAATCAATTTCTGGTCGACTCAACCATTCCGGACCCCACCACAGTGAATGACCTATCAAACTAGGCGTCAAGCATCCGCGCGAGGCACAATCAGCGGGTTTGAGCTCACCTGGCACGTGTCTCCAAACAAGTTTGACTTCGGATTTCTGGATTTGGGAAACGCGATTAGCGACAAATACTTCCAAGGTGTGGACAGAAGCCTTCAACCAACAAAGAACAATTTGGCTGTCTGTCCAGGCGTAAGTCCCATTAATACAAATGCTTTTACCCAAAGTGTTAGACACGTGGTTCAACAAGCGTAGAAGTAGGGCTGCTCCCGAGAGCTCCAATTTCGGAATGGTCAGAGATGTCCGAAGGGGTGCAACCTTGCTCTTTGCCATGATCAGGGAAACCCTCACCTGACCTGAGGCACTGACTGTGCGCAAGTACACCACGGCGGCGTGACCACGTTCCGAGGCGTCACAAAACCCGTGAAGGGTGGCCTTGTACTTCCCGTGAGGAAGGATGGGACGAGGCAAGGAGATCTCGCTTACGGCAGGAAGTGAGGATACAAAAGAGGTCCATTCCTCAACAAGAGTGCCGTGCAGAGGTTCGTCCCAGGTCAATCCTGCTGTCCAAAGCTTCTGCAAGAAGCATTTTGTCCAAAATATAATTGGACAGATCCAACCGTTCGGATCAAAGGTTCTGGCGAAAGTAGACAATACGAGACGTTTAGTCCAAGAACACGGCAATTTCAAGTCTACGTTATATGTAAAGATGTCTTGGACTGGTCTGTACTGAACGCCGAGAACAGCCATCATGGCGGGATTGTCAACAATCTCAAACAAATGTGGATCCTGCTGATGATCCTCTGGCAAGCCTTCCAAAAGCGCTGGTGAGTTGGAAATCCATTTGCGCAACTCATAACCAGCGGAGGCCAAAATACCTATCAATTCGTCCCGCAGGAGGATCGCCTCGTCCGCTGTGGAGGCGCCCGAGCAAATGTCATCGACGTAAATATCGTCCTTCAAGATGGCAGAGGCTCGTGGGAAACGTAGGCCTTCGCTGTCTGCGAGCTCCCAAAGAGAACGTATTGCCAAGTAGGGGCTTGACCTTAACCCGTACGTATTAGTATTGAGCTCGTAGACGACCATGGGATCGCGAGGAGACTCTCTCCAAAGGATCAGCTGGAAACGACGATCATCAGGGTGGATAATCGTCTGCCTAAACATCATTTTTATATCGGCCACAAAGACAACCTGATGTCGTCGGAAGCTGGTAATGACGTCACAAAGGTCCTTGACCAACTTGGGACCAGAATGCAAGCACTGGTTCAAGGATACGCCTGTTGAAGTCTGCGCAGAACCATCAAACACTGTGCGCAGCTTGCCAGTCGATGGCTTCAATACCGCATGATGCGGGAGAAAGTAATGCTCCACCGAACGCCAATCCAAATTTGACACGGACATGTGTCCCAATTGTTCATATTCTCTTTTGAAATCAATGTACTTCTGTCTGAGCTCCGGATCACGATACATGCGGCGCTCCATAGCCAACAATCTCTTTTCGGCTAAAGGTCGTGACTCACCAAGCGGAGGCCGAACAGACAGAAAATATTCTTCAACACAATAGCCGAGGTTTTAATCCTCGGGTGTGAAGATTCAACAGGGCCAAACAAAACCTTAACTTGCCCTTCAACATTAGAGGCTACGTCACCTATGCCCCGTATACAATTTGGAAAAGAGCCCATATTTAATTTAACCTGCCCTACCAAATAAGTGGAAACAATGCAACCTTGTGAACCTGTGTCCAATATAGCACGGACAACAACAGAGGTCCCCGTGGGTCCCCAGACCCTAACAGCAACCGTTGGTAGGATAACGGTCTCAATGGGGGAGGTTGGCGTTATAGGGCATGGGTCAATGACCTATTGTTGCCTGGGCGGCGACCGATGGCCAGGACCAGGCAAGTCAAAACGAGGGTGCGGCTTGAAGTCCTCAAAAGCGCGATGACTTGATCCGCGCGCCAGCTGTGGGGGGTCATAGTGACGCACCCGCCCAAAACGAGGTGGGCGCGAGTCAAGGCGGGGACGCTCCGCCAAAGGAGGGGAATACCTGGGGCAGCAGTCATGGTGCTGGTGACGCTGAACAGCACATTCAGGTGCGCGAGAGAGAGGAGGCGTGCGCACGCTACGGTTCTCCAAGCGAGGCGAGTGGCGATCAATTGAGCGAGGCGACTCTCGGCTACGCGCCGGTGAGCCTCGGCTGCCACCTTCAAAACACCCGCCCGTGCGTGGCGTCGGCTGGTTGGACAAGCGGCCTACCTCTCTGGCATCCATGCAGAGAATGTCCAAATGCTGTCCTCCACAGTGAGGACAGGGTCGAGAGTTTGGGCAGTCTCGCTGGTAGTGGGACCCCAAACAAGAGAAGCAAAGGCGGCGGGCATTCGCGATGCGCCTACGAGAGGCGACATGTAGGTCCAAGAATGCCCTACAACTGGCCGTTCTGTGCCCCGTGACCTTGCAGTAGGAGCACTCCGCTGGACTCTGCGTGACCGCAAAGCGAGGAGGGCGCCGGTCAACATTGGCTCGGGTGTGACCGCGAGCCTGCTCCTTGACCTTGGGCGGCTGCGTCTTAGCCGGCTTGTCACCACCGGAGTTGTCCAAGACCCGGCACTCATCCTCCAGGAACTTCTCCAGGTCAGCAAAGGGGGGCAGATGGGTCGCGCTATCCCCACCAAAGCGCTGTTCAAAACGCGACCTTAGGTCGGCAGGCAGCTTCTTCAGCACAATGTGCACCAATAGATAGGACCATTGGTCAAGGCACTTAAGTGCGTTGATGGCCACCAAAAGCGGGTTCAAAAGTTGGGTGCGCAACCCAGAGACCCGGGTGAGCGTCGGCAAACCCAAAATCTGCTCGATGTGCGTGTCGGCGAGGCCACGCTTATTATGGTACCTACGGGTGATTAGGTCCCGAGCCGTCTGGTACGCCTCGTCAGACACGGGCAGATGCTGGATGAGGCCCTTAGCCTCCCCATCCAGAACCGACATTAGATAGGCCAACTTTTGTGCCGGCCGAAGGTCAGCCCTATCATTGACTAGGCTGTCGAATAAATTAACGAAGCCCAGGTAGCTTCCTAGGCAGCCATCAAAATGGGGGAGGTCCAAAGTAGGGAGCCTACTCACCAGCCCCGGTGCTGGCCTTGGAAGCTCCTGCTTCAGGCCGGGTTGCCCTTCTCTATCGGCAACTAGTTGTCTCGCACCATTGGAGACAGCATCATACAGGTCTAAGACCTGGGCATAGTCTTCGCTGACCTTATTTCGCTGGTCAGCAGTGAAATCAGTGACTGACACTTCGAGACAGCAAGCGCTGAAAGTGCGGAACTGCTGTTCCACACTTGCCAGGCGATCATCGATCCGCTAGTACCTTTGAAGTAAGGCCTGCTGGCGATCAGACCGGTTCACTAAAGCACTGGCCGAGGCAAACCAGCGCAAATCTGATGCAATGGCACCAGCGGCCGCACGCAAGTCCTTGATAGCTGACATAATCAAAATTCAAAAGAGCCCGGACAAGCGTTAAATAAAATTAACAAGCAAAACTTAATATTTGTTAATTCTTGGAAACCAACAAGGTATTAGCCTGTTTGCTGCTGGTACAAGCAAGTGGCAGGTATTTACTGCCCAACAAAATTAATAGTTTCAATATATATTGACACAAAACAAAGTCAAAGCTATCAAAGTTGAAACCTCAAATAAGTTAATTAAAGTTAAATATTCAAATAAATTAACTAATTACTTGCAACAGACAGACTGGCTGTGTTATTTGAGATATACAATAGGAAGTAAGCACAGAATATGTGTTACCTAGCAATATTATCTATATTATAACAAAACAAAGTTTATTAATGTGACCCGCCCAAGTGGCAAGGTCAAATTGGATGTTATAATGTTTATGAATATATGCAATAAACTAAATTTACTAAATTTATTGATACATACAGCTGTTATGTATCCAAACAAACTGACTTATTAATGCAACAACAAATTTAAGTTAGATTTTTCAACAATACAAATCAACAATTACTGATTGAGGTTATGTGACAAAGTGTTTCAAATTATCTAGGTCAACTTATACAATTAAATATTATGTATTTTAGACAATAACTGACCTGACAAACACTACAATACTGTCTACAAGGTGATAAGATACAAGCTCATACCAATCTGAGTTTATACTCAGTAATGCAACAGCGGCTAAATTTCAACTACGCTCTGCTACCAAAATTATGTCTAGAATTACCGTAGGCTTACTGGGAATTGGTTGTAGGCACAGTGGAAAATAATTTTTATTCATCCAGTTGTCCTAAAGCAATCAAATGTCTGACATATATTGCTGAGATTCTCAGCGATGACAAATTATAATGTAGTTATATGAAAATTTTACCTTATAGCTCCTGGTGATGTTCTTGAAGTGGACCTATAGATTAACTTATAATTTTGGCCAAAATAACAAGAGAATCAATAGATACCAGTGTACAATTCGGCGAAGTCCTTCTCCAGACCACGATGCACGTTTACGATTCACAAAACTTTTCACAAATGTTCAATATGTCATCAATTTACAACAAACCTTGCCGGAAGTCAAAAGCGGCATTTACGTATTAAGTTAATTACAAGTTGATTCAATTCGCGTTAATTCAAAGGGCGATCAATTTAATTTAGGTACAAGGCACGCGAGCTTGCGTGTTAATTTTTTCAAGACGCCAACGGAAGTGACAGTTCAGTGTGACCATTGTCAGAAATTTTCAATAGACTAAACAAAATGTTACTCAATCGATCTAATCGATTTGACTTATAATAAAAACTAATTCTATTTCAAACATATATCATGAATAAATAATCAATCATACCAATATTCACTCAAACACAATTGAATAAAATTATGTCTTCTTCATCACTGAATTTGCTCCATTTATAACTACTGTCCATCTTGGGTAGTCATTTTACGCCAACCGTCCTTACTGTCACCACTAAGATATAGGTTATTTATAGTTGACATAATTGCAATTTTCACTTGCTCAATTTTATCTTCTGGTACCATACAAAACAATGGTACAATAGACAAAGCAAAATGGGACCAATCTATGTCATTAACAGTGCTTAATGTGTTTTCTTTCTTAGGATTGTTCCTTTCTACATTGTTCTTGAGTTGAACTGAATTATCTTTTACTGGACCACGAGTTTCGATGTTTTTGGTTGGCCCGAGATTTTCATCATTCAGGCTTGTAGACGTATTAGCTTCTGAACTTTCAGCAACTTTTTCACAGATTGGACCTAATTCATTAACCTGATTTGGGGTACCGATAGGTTTTTCTATAATTTCTTCTGTTTGTGTATTTTCAAGGGCGTCTGGTCTGATTGCAAGGATTTTGTCGTTCACTATAGGTTCCGAAATATTTTCTCTGTATGGACTAGTTCTTTCAATTTTGCCTTTTGCTTGAAGAGGATTTATCACGACGATGAGATTTTTTTCTTGAGCGTGATTTGTAGCCGTATCAGGGAGAGTAATGGTTTCTTCAGCGTCTAAATCTAAAATCTCTGCTGTAGCAACTTTTTTAATTTTCTCCAAGTATCTTGGTGAACATCCGCTATACATTTTAGTTCTATGTGTGGTTTAAGAAACATCTGATCGTCAAAAAAGCGAAACCACGTTGTTATAGGTCTTGTAAATTAATTTGTTTTTGGCTTCGTTGTTGAGTTCTCTAGTAAAAAATGCTCTTATGGTCTTCCATTTCTTGACCATTGCTTCCACTAGAAAGAGAGAAAAGATATTGGGTTTGTAATTAATTTGTAAAAAAGATTTCTTGTTACAGTGGATAGCTTACGCTTCTTATGCTTGGCTGATTAAGGTCTCGGTTTTGATTCCCAGGTCAGCAAAAAGCTTTTTTAAGCGTTCACGAAATGTACACCTAGTAATGTTTATGTATGGGTCTATATCGCGTAATTATGTGAAAATATAGGTATGATACCTCATAGTTCACTCGGCGTTCCGGCATGGTTTACACCAGCTGAGGTGAAAAAATGTCGGGTCATATAAAGTATTTTACCTATATTTACAAATAATTAGGCGATATAGACCCGTTACATAAACATTACTTTTTTATAAATAAGAAAACCCCCACATTACGACTGAATCCTGTGTCGCGAGGGACTTCACAAACATACAACTAACGGACACAATGAACATCCAGACTCGAAACAATAATTTGTGAATTAGGTACACAAAGTTGCCTCGTGTGGGAATCGAACCCACAACACTCGGCGCAGTGTCAAGCGGCGAGGCGGCCGCTTAAACCACTACGCCAATCGTGCAGTCATTATCGACCAGAAGTGTTAGGTACTGAACTGGTTCCGAATTCTCAGTAGCAGCACGGTGTAGGCACGCCATGACTATTTAGTAATCTGTGGACATGTGCCCGGTAACGGCAATAGGCTGGCATTAAAAAAAACTTGACAAGATTTACGTCCCAGTTGCGTCATCATTATCTTGTAGTGAGTTCGAGTCCCACACAGGTTTGCACCAAATTAGTAAGACTCAGTATCGCGGGTGCACCATTTTATACAAACACGAACGTTTCTTTACTTCCTTTATTAATATGGTTATTTCACCATCCGTTAACTTGCTCATTTTTGTTATAAAATACAAAATATTCCTTTAAAACCTAAAAAGAAACTGTAGTGTTTCGTTTACTCACAAGAGTCTAGAGGGGAAACTAAATTGATTCATTCATTCATTTCATTGACATGCGCGGTAGGGATGCGGTCAGCTCGCGAATTTAACTATGGATGAATAGCATTCTGAGATGTTTTGTTTAAATATACCTACATAATTTGGCGCGCTTTTGGGTAGGGTTGGACCTAGATTAAATAAGGGGTTGGAGATTTAATTTTGGAGACCTGCCGGCACCTCCCCGTGGGATCTCCACCTTGTCGTGGTGGGGGAGCTCAGTAACGGTGGGTTTGAGGTACACCCACGGTGAAGCTAAGCGGGATCCCGGGAGGGGACGCTCCACGTGGGGTTGAGTGAGGCCTGCGTAGGATACGTCCAAAGTGCGGGTGCGGGGGACAGTTCTGTCTGTCCCTCGCAGTCGGGAGCGGTCGCGGGAGGAGAGGCGTGTCGGTGTTGCGTTGCCGCGCGCCCTATCTCCCGCGACCAAATGTGGGCGCACCATCGTTGCGTCGCGGTGGGGCTGCAGAGAAAGAGGAGATGCGGTGTTACGTTGCCGTCCTCCCTATCCTCTGCGGCCGCTGCGTGTTTTGGCGGCGGAGCCCAACACCTTCATCCGCCGCCAAGGGGGCTTCGTTGGGGCCCGCCTGACCATCTGGCGGGCCAATACCCGTCGGAGGGTAGCTAGGAATACTTCGGTAAAACCCTACCCTCGGGCACATGGGTACATGAGGACCACGGGTTGGTTTTTTGTCAGTAAGAGTCTGACAGTCCCCTTCGTCCTACCCCCCCAGGGCGGAGGGGCTCCATGAAGATTTTCCAACCCGACACCAAAAAACAAAAAGGCCTGACATTCATAAGCAGGATAAACCTATTTCTCATACACAGAATAGATATTTAAATCTTAACTATGAACCAATTTTCTTAAACAACTGTTTTAAAAAAATGTTAGGAAAATTGTCTAAAATTTATCAAATGTTTAGGCTAGGTAGTTACTTTCCGAAGCAAAAAAATATATTTTTAATTAATTTTACACAAAAGTACCTATTTATTTGTATCTGTTCTCTTCACTTAAGCTTAATAAACGTTAGTTTTGCGCTATTAAATAGATGGATCGTCTTTTTCAATAGTGCCAATGACTATACTAAAAATTGTTCAACAACATAGTCATTGGCACATTTTAGAATCATATTTTTTTCAGATTTTTGTTTGTTTTTCGTCAAATTCGCATACTAACAACTTAAGATTGTATATTTCTTCGCATTTTACACCCAACTTACTATGGTACGGTCGTACAGAGGTGGCAACCTTTCTCTACAAAGTACCCAGAAATCAGGATAGATATCCCTTAAAAAAAGAACTTAGTATAGATGTAACGTAATACTACGTATTGCGTTATAATATCTCGCAGGCACTTAACGCCAGCTTAGCCGCAGAGCACTTCGCTAGGAATTGTTACCTTATATGGTCATGTACCGAGCCACAGGCAGTCTGTGACTTATTGGTCTATGACTATATGAGATGGGTGCGCGATCTAAATCGGTCACTTTCCCTGGACGACGCAACGCTGCCGCTACACCTCGTGTTTATTCTGTCTTCTACTTCTCTATCTACTGTCCCGCTGAGGGTAAGCATATTCTAGTTGTCTGTGTGCCTATATGTTCTGTCTGTAGCATCTGTGTGTCCTAAGTATAACGGCCGATCTAGGGACCGCCTGTTTCTGACCGGTTGTTGTGTATTCTCTGTGCTGTTTCCAGTTCTCTCTACGGGCTGTCTACACCGCTACGGTCTGCACCTGATGTTCTCCCTACGGGCCACGATTCTCCCTACGTCTACAGGCTACGAACTGCTGGCGCCGTGCCGCTACTAGCCGCCGCCCAAGCATCCGCTCCTATCTACGAGCTTCCATAGCCAGGCCACTGGTGCCTGACTGCATCTGCTTACGCCTGAGCATTGCCGCTTGGCCCACATCGGCTGCCCCGCCTGAGCCTCCGCTCACCTTACACCGGCGACCCTACGAGCAGCTACCCTGCGAGCATCGGAGAACAGCAGGAGTCTAAATTCCAGCCTTCAGGCCAGTGCTTACCTAGTTCGGTCATACTGTATGTAAACGGTAGTGAGACATAAGAAAAAGCCTGTTCAGTCTAGCAGTGTTTTCATCGAACCCGACATCCTACCTAAGAGTTCAAAACGCCTGTGCCAGGTTCTGTTTTAATATATTAAACTGTAGTGGCTACGAGGGGGTATACCCCCTCGTAGCCACGTAACTCCTTTTTTAAACATACACCGAATGTTGAAACTCAAATTGCGACGGAAACTTCACCTAGCCTCTCTTCTTTTTGGCGTGATTATGCACAAATGTCCAAAGTACTTGCATTCGAAAATCACATGGGTCAACAGCCATCGTGAGCGGGAGGGTCGACGATGTGCACAGCAACTGGCCATCCCCCAGCACCGGTCTGCTGCATTTCGTGGCACTTTTCGATATGCAGCGTCCAAATGCTGGAATAATATACCGCCACCCTTCAGAGCCTTAAAAAGTTTAACAACTTTCAAACATAAATTAAAAAACTTTCTTTTGTCCGTACAATTAAAATTCGAAACAATCAATGCTAACTTATCAGTTTTATAATCAAATTATTATTATTATTATTACTTTTTTTTTAATTATTATTTTATCATATTTTTTTACGACATATTTGACATTTCTTTTATTCTTATGAATCTTATAATCTTGACATACTCACGTAATAATTTATTAACTTTATTTCAATATATGTATAATTCATTTCTTAATTGACAAATTCTAATTTATTATCTTACTGGTGGACGTAGAAATTTGCTGAGAAACCTCTTTCGACGTATTATTATGAACCTAGCATCTGAGTTTTTGATATTAAATGAAATTATAATATGATGAATAGCTGCCGAGACAAATTCTTTATATAATTATATGTTATTTTAACGGCGTATCGCAATGTCTGTATGTTATATCTTGTGTACTTATACCCACTATAATATTTTGTATATACAAAAATAAACTATTTCTTTTTTTACCTCCGCTTTATACGTAAGTATGTATTTATGTTAATCTATTATTTTGTGTGCATGTAAAATCACTTTTTTTGTCAGTTTTGTGTTATTTTTATTTTGCCTTAATTCTTTTAGTTGCTTGCCTCCGTCCGTGCATCACTTATACAGGGTGACCAACTGAAAATCAGCGCTGGGTATCCTCCAATCAGGGCACCCAGCTAATGCTGAGCTGGTAACCCTTTTTGTCTGCGTAAGGCATACAGATTTATATATAAAATATTTATTAATTGTATACCTTCCTCTAACGTGCAAGTACTTTTTTTGTCTTTTTCTTTCTTGCATCACTGTATGTTTTTTGTGGACAAAATAAATGCCATTTCATTTCATTTCATTTCATTTACCTGAGACCCCGTCTCATAGACAAAAATATTACGAACAAAATGCTTGTGAGAAACTAAAACAGGGCTCATTTGCTACAATGTATCTAAGACACAAGATGAACTACATTAGAAAAATATGCCGGAAGAAAGATATAAAACGTAGTAAATGAACTAATAGTATAGTAATAAAAGTCCGTGTGGTGACGGATTAAGAATACGGAATGTCAAATCAAATCAAATCAAATCAAAATCATTTATTCATCTGGGTCACAATGTGACGCTTATGAACGTCAATTTTAAAATTAAATTACTTAATGCTTCTACATTTACATTTACTGCCTCGTTCGCAAAGCAATAGGTAGAGCCACGAGAAAGAACGGGCAATAAAACTCGAGGCCACTCTTTTAAATCGCCAATATTATGGTACATATTTTCATTTTTGTAAGGAGCTGCAACTGTTACACATTGTACTAAATTACTTGGAGATAGTAGTCACCACCCCATATCATCCCATGGGTATCGTAAGAGCCGACAGAGGGAGTATATTATGCAGGAAACAGCACTGTAAGAGAAGGAAAACTTGATACAAACCCTATACCAACCCGTTTTGCCAGCGTGGTATAGTAGGCCAATTCCTCCTTTCAAAGGAGAGGCCTAGTCCAGCAGTGGACTGTTAAAGACTGATGATGATGAAATGAACTGAACTTCTTTCAAATATAGACTTATGTTAGAAATATTAGAAGGTTACATAAACATCTATACATATAATAAAATAGTAGGAAAGTCAAAACTGTACATTGAATACTTTTTTTAAAGAATACTTGGGGTGTGATCTACTATCGATACCGAGGCCAAAAATATAGTTTTTAGATTTTTTGTCTGTTTGTCTGTTTATCTGTTTGTCCTTATATCCGGGATAAAGTAAAAAATTACTGCATGGATTCACTTCAAATTTGGCACAAATATTATTAAAAAGTCGGGTCACCACATAGGCTACATATTATCACGCTATGACCTACAGGGAACGAGCAGATAACCTTTATTTCCTCAACGCATTCTGTAACAACGTGTAATGTAACAATGCATATTTGAATGTTGTTATTATGTTAACTATGCTATAAGCGTGTGTGGTAGCAAGAAGCTACTCTATCAGACCCTGGGCAAGTTAGACGAGATGCCGTCCCGGCGAAGGGATGGCACCGAGAAGAGTATCCAGGATATCATCTCGTTATTGAAGGTGACCGACCCTGACGACGTGCCTACGTTCGTGGCGAAGGATCTGCACAAGCTGCCGCCCGTCACATTCGACCACGTCGACGTAACCAGGTTGCTGAAGGATATCACATCCCTGAAATCCAGCCTGGCCGAGGTGCAGTCCAAGTTAGAGAAGTCGGACAGCACCATAAGTGAGCTACGTGCAGAAGTAGTGTTATTACGTAACGCTATTTCTACAAGCAGGTCGCCAGTCGTGTCGAACGTAAACTCACAACGCGGGGCTCAAAACGCATCCATCAGCAGTTTTGAGTCAGCGAATTTGCTTGCGTCGCCTATCGCCGGTAATGCAAGCGCTGGGACGCGTAATGTTGCTGAAATCGGGTCATCGACACCGGTCAAGGTTTTGACGAGTGTTGATGCATCGACGACTAAGCGCGCTTATGCCAATGTTGCTGCCAAAAGCAAAACGCAGCAGAATCGGCCGGATGAAAAAGGGGGTAAACAGAAGCCTTGTAAACCCTCTCATAACGAGGTTGTGGAGCTACGTGCCCCAAAACCGAAGACATGCGACGAGGATGGTTTCATAAAGGTGGAGAAGAAGAAGAAGAAACCAACTTGTCGTAACCTTTGTGGTACCGCGTTAGTGGGACCGAACATGCTGCTGCGTCCCGCTGTACCAACCACGCAGTTGTATGTCTCTCGGCTGCATCACTCCACAAAGGAAGAGGAGGTCGTAGAATACCTGCGCCTGAAGACCAAATGGACTTTGAGAGTCGAGAGATTGGAGTCACGGCATAACACCAACTTCAACTCGTACGTGGTGCGGGTGCCGACTCATCATCTCGAGACTTTCCTTAAGGAAGAGTTTTGGCCGAAGGGTGTCGTGTATCGGCGTTTTCATGGGAGGTTACGCAATACCACTCCGCGTAACATGAAGCCGTAAACAACACCTGTTTGTTTTGTTATAATATTTTATAATGTTATTTTATGTATGTTAGTCTATAAGGTATATATCTATGGGTTCTTGTTACCTGAAAATAAATGGTTATTATTATTATTATTATTATAAGCTAGCTTCACACTATAAAAATCACGCAATATAAGTAACTTAGGCTGATAAAAATAATTAATTGAATATAAGTAGAATTAAGACAATTTTAATGCAGCGCCATCTAAGAGAGTTCAAAAACATCAAGTTGAATTACATGTATAAGCCCTTTTTGGATATAAATAATTTAAAATTTGAACATATTACATTTATTTTTGTTACATTATTTTTGTACATTTATTTTTGTTTGAACCTTTATTTTAATTTTTTATTGTGTACTTGTGTATGGTTGTGGCAGCAATAAACCATTTTTCATTTCATTTTCATTTCATTTTTCATTTTCAACATGTTGGCGACGTTAATATTTGTTTTCAAAAGTCATAGATGGAGTTGTACATTTTCTTCTTAAAAAAAATATTTTTAATTCATTTCAGAGATGAGCAAGACTATTAGTTGAAGTTATTTAATTAATTAACTACACCATCGCCGCACTTGATTGCTTACATCATTTCTGTCAGAATAAATAGTAATAGAGTTAGTACAAAATAAACATTTTGGTCACATTGGTGTAATTATTGCTTCTTAATTAATATATTTTCATGTCGCCTGTAAACTTGCTTTAAATTGTCTTTCGGGATATACATATAGCACGTACCTTTGTTTGAATTAACTGTATATAAACATTAGTGAGATGTGGAACTAGCTAGATTATTTTTACTCACACACAGTCAATTATTTATTGTTACGTCTGAAGCGGTTTGGCGGATACTGGTGTTCTCTATACATGAGAAGCATCCTACCGTAATGCATTTACACGACCACCTAGAGAACGGCCAGCGCATATATTTTGATCCCGACAGCGTTGCTAAGCACTTGGAAAATCCGCGTCAAACAACTCTCTTGGCATTTTTCAGGCTCTGTAAAATCGATCAGTTTGGGAGGTCCCTTACGTATGACGAGATGCCTTCATATTATACGTACGACAAGCAAAAGGGTGTATTTAACCAACGTTGACGAGGAGGTGCTGTGGAAGGTTTTCCGGGAAGTTTCAAGGACACCGCATTTTGTAGAGTTTATACCGTACACAAAAATAATGTCGAATGCTATTTTCTGCGGTTGTTACTTCACACGGTCCGAAGCCAAACGTCTTTCGCCTTTCTGAGGACATTTGATGGCTTGGAGTATCCCACTTACCACACAGCCTGCGTAGTACGTCACTTTCTCGACGGTAACCAATACTGGGATGACAACCTCGCGGAGGCGAGCGTCAGTGACAGTCCCAGCCGCATGCGTCATCTGTTTGACGTCATCTTGGTGTTTTGTGGAGTCGCGAACGCGGTAGCTTTCTGGGAGAAGTATCGCCATCATCTGTCTGAAGATTTTCTACGAGCTTTGAGGCGTGTTACTAGAGACGAAGTCGAAGTAACTGATGACCGCGTGCTGAACACCTGTCTCAGTTAACTTCAAGACGTGGTCATTTCTATCAGCGGCAATCCACTGGTCAAATATTTGTTACCAGCTTCCCAATTATCACCGCATCAAGACCGTGAAAATTGGGAGTATAACGCTGAGACAATTTGAAATGACCACCTTACGAAATTTACGACACCGTCCTTGAAAGCGTTGGGCAAAGCCAGGCTAAAATTTTTTTCTTGTATGCTCCAGGTGAAACAGGAAAAATATTTGTTACTACTGGCATACTTGCAGAGGTCAGGAGGCAAGGCAAAATTGTCATTGCTCTAGCGTCGCCAGCAATCGCTGCCACACTGCTTCCGGGTGGCAAGACAGCACATACCATGTTTATTAAATTTCCCATCGATTTAGAGAGCGCCGTAACACCCGTTTGTGGTGTGTCACGTAACAGTGATAAGGGACACGTGCTCAAGGATTGCTCTCTGATCGTATGGGATGAGCGTACGATGGCCAATAGGAAGGCAGTTCAGGCCATGGACAGAACCCTGCAGGACATCCGCAGGAACGAGCATTTAATGGGTGGTCACAGTTCTGTTCAGTGACGATTCCCGACAAACACTTCCCGTGGAGACGCGGGGATCGAGGGGTGACGAGGTGAGTCATCATCATCATTATCATCAGCCTTTAATAGTCCACTGCTGGACTAGGCCTCTCCTTTGAAAGGAGGAATTGGCCTACTATACCATGCTGGCCAAACGGGTTGGTATAGGGTTTGTATCAAGTTTTCCTTCTCTTACAGTGCTGTTTTTGCTCCCTCTGTCGGCTCTTACGACACCCATGGGATGATATGGGGTGGTGACATTCCGTATTCCTAATCCGTCACCACACGGACAAGGTGAGTGCTTCGTTGAAATTATCTTTGTTGTGGTCACGAGTTCGTATGCTGCGCTTGACCAATAATATGAGAGCTCAGCTTGGCGTCAATGCACGTGTTCAACAATTCTAAGATGTCTTTCTAAGTCTTGACGAAGACACTCTACCAGAGGAGAGAGGTGGACAGGTGGTGCTTCCAGAGTCTCTCAGTAGAGTTGTATCCAGATTAGAATTATACAGCTGTATACCGTAATAGCAGAATTCGTGAGTGTGTGAGTGGCCTGTTTTGACGCCCAAAAATGATCAGGCTGTAGCAATTAACAAATGCATTCACTCGGAAATTGAGAGGAATGAAGTGGTCTACTCCTCTATAAACACTGTCGTCGAGCAAGAAAACGCCACACATTATCCCGTGGAATTTCTGAACTCCCCGTCAGCAAGTGAACTTCCAGCGCATAGCATCAAGCTGAAGGTCGGTGGCCGATTATGCTTCTTCGGAACCTATCTCCTCCGAAGTTGTGTAACGTGACCCGCCTGAAAGTCATCTCGCTCCATAGACACACCATTTAGGAAATTCTAACGGGTTGTGGCGTCAGCGAGGCAGTATTTATACCACGCATTCCTCTCATACCTCATAATTCAAGCGCATACAGTTCCCCGTGAGTGTTTGCTTCGCGATGACCATCAATCAGTCGCAGAGGCAGACATTGAGGGCAGCGGGTGTCCTGTATGTCGCTTGCTCCCGCATCACCAGTCCTGACTCTCTTTACATTTTGGCTGCGGAGAGCCAAACCACTAATGTTGTATGTCGAGAAGTCCTATAAGTATGTATTTTACCCTGTTATGTATTCCTTATTTTCTCCATCTGCTTCAGTCACAACTTATGACTTAATTCAGCAGAATCACCATAAAGTCATTTATTCAAAGCAGGCTGAAAATCAGCACTTTTTGAAGGTCAATTATACAAAAGACAGTCTCCCTCTGTTACTACACTTTCTGCAGGTATGAAATATAAAGAAGAAATGGGTAAATTAATGTTATTTTAAAAGGTATATCTTCTCATATCTTCACGCCTTTTATCCCCGAAGGGGTAGGCAGAGGTGTATTACACACCCACACTTTGCCAGATATGTTTCGGTCCCAATGTAATAGGGGGCGAGCCTATTGCCATCTACCGGGCACATTATTAAGCGAGCGATAATTAATTAATATTTTTTAATACACACATAACTTCGAAAAGTCATAGGTGTGTGCCCGAGGTAGCTGGGGATCGAACCCAAGACCATCGTCTCGGCAGTCCGTTACATACACCACTGGGCTATCGCCACCGCGTATTTTTTTAAAGGTATAATCGTAGGCATTTATTTAATAGTTAGGTACTGTATAGCGTTCACTCACGCAGACGACGTCGCGGGTAGCAGCTAGTTCATAAATATATATTTTGATTACATAGAATACATGACGTATAAAGATCCGGATATCAAGTCTTAAGACTGTCTGGGTATCACATCCTTAGCCCAACAGTGCCAATGATTGTACCTTTTTGGTACTGCCAATAACTATACCAGGGTACCAATGAGTGTACTTTTCTTAAGAAATAAGTTTGAGCACATTTTTATGCTAATAAAACGGCTTTATTAAATAAAATGTTTTATTTTTATTAATGCCCATGTAAACACAATTCCGACAAAACCATAGAAAATATTATTGAATTTGTATTTTCTTGAGAATTTGGCACTTAGTAGTAGAAACCGGCTTAGGGTGCCAATCATTATACTGTTTACCCTACCTATCTATTGGTATCTACTTTCTTGATTAAATATATATAATATTTCAGCTATTTACGATTACATAAATAATTAGCTTAGGGTGCCAATCATTATACTGTTTACCCTACCTACCTATTGGTATCTACTTTCTTGATTAAATATATATAATATTTCAGCTATTTACGATTACATAAATAATTAGCTATAAGGGTTTAGACAGGTAACATAAAATAAAATGGAACCGACTTCAAATAGGTATCTGTCAGCTATAAAAGAAAAAAAAAATGAACAACAACTTTTTTGAGGTTGCTGTCAACTTGGAGCTCGCATTATGTGAAAGAAATAATGTTTTCTAATCTTGGCTGCCAAATGCTAAATACCTACAAATCTATACAATTAATCAAGCAAATAAAAACGTAATGTTGGACCGATGACTTGAGGAGGGTGTCTGGTAGAGGACGGATGACAAAAAGAAAGATATATAGTGTCGGAGCCTGGGAGACCTACGTCCCGTAAGGCTGATCAGATGAGATGAATTAATATAAAAATCGTATCACAGTGTTTGTTACTCAACTTCTCCGAAACTGCTTGACCGATTTAAAACGTTAAACCTATTTATTAAGTCTGAGAATAGGTAGT
This sequence comes from Euclidia mi, assembly GCA_944739405.2. Lineage (NCBI taxonomy): Eukaryota > Metazoa > Arthropoda > Insecta > Lepidoptera > Erebidae > Euclidia > Euclidia mi. The sequence goes on from OX123192.2 coordinate 74,777,009, forward strand.
GACATTTTGTTTTACATGGTTCAATGATAGTTTGCTAGATGGTAAATCACTAATAGAGTACAATCTGTGTTTCAAATTCCGGCATGCACAGCCAAAACATCTATTGATCACAATAAGAAGCTGAAATTTGAAAATAATGAATTTCCCGAAATTCCCACGGGCTCGGAAAGAAAAGGTTAATAGTTATTTATGCAACAAGAGAGAAAAGTTGTTTTTTGTTTCGAGTGCTGATTTTGAGTCCCGAGCAAGCGAAGGTTTCTATGATTGATTCACGAGCGAAGCGAGTGATTTAAAACTTAGAATCCTGAGCGTTGTGAGGGAAAAGCACGAGATGCAAAAAACTTTGCTCTCTTGTAGCACACATAACTTTTCACCTCAACAGTGAGAACACATATTACTTAGGATTCATAGAAATGAACAGGCGCGTTAGGCCGCGCGCACTTTGGACACGAATTTGTATCGTACAGTATACGTACGATCGTGTACACACTGTATACTTTTTATTAGTCAAACTAGATGAGCCCGTGGTTACACCTGCGCTATTTCAGGCTACTGCTCAGCTCCCGTGGCTCATAGAGTGATGTTATATAGGCTATAGCCTTCCTCGATAAATGGGCTATCTAACACTGAAAGAACTTTTCAATTCGGGCCAGTACCTAGTTCCTGAGATTAGCGCGTTCAACCAAACAAACAAGCTCTTCAGCTTTATATATTAGTATAAGATGAGCAGTGCCATCGGATTTTTAAAGTCTGCTTTGGTTGGAGCTCGATGAATGATCTGTATCTTCACGACAATTCTCTTATCACTCGAAGACTGCGGTGGCATCGTCGCTATCGCAGAACCGAATTGGTGCGTGAAATATATTTAAAAAGACAAGATTTTGGTGAATTTCATCATATCATGGAAGGCTTATGACATCACTTATACAATCATTTTGGTCCCACAAACATTTTTATGTTCGTGAAACAGGTTTAAACTTTTCTACATCCATTTCTTAAGTTAAAACGTACGAATATGTTTTGAAATCCCAACAAGTTCGGATTGTTTTCGGACGTCTGAACTACACGTACGTATACGCACGACTAACTCGCATCCAGTCTGCGCACTCCCATAGTATTTGGAATATCGGGATCGTTCGTATGTGTTCGTACGTGTACGCATGAGTAAAATTCGTACGAAGACGTGTCCAAAGTGCGCGCGGCCTTGCGCTATACGCTATCAACATCAGCGAAATTTTTATTCCCGCAATTTTTTTAAATCGCCTTTTGATACCGCGTCCCTGATGTTCTTTTTTTTAAATGTATCATTGTTAAAATTCTAAATAAAAATGTATTGGATAAATAACAATTTTATACTATTAATTAGACTTATTTTTATTAAAATCCAATAATAAATTAAACATAAACAATAACATTTAAAAAAACGTAATTTCTTTATTGCAAACTAGTCGACGCCAGCGGCTTCGCACGCACATATTTTCGAATTTCCCGTTTTGCCCGATCACGTGGGAATTTCGGGAAATCCCGTCTTAGTGGACCCCTACGGACCCCAAGGAATATACATGCTAAATTTCAGCTTCTTGCGCCGATTAGTTTCGGCTGTGGCTTGTCTGTCAGTCAGTCAGTAACGCAAGGATTTTATATATTAAGATTTAATATCTTTAAATTTTAGGGTATTACTCGTTTCCGAACGTGATTTCTTAGAGGTCGAATTCCAAAATCGAATTTCGAAGGGGTTTGTTTTTTTCACTCGCTTTTTTATATGCATGTTAAAGAGACAGATCACAGTAAAATTCGAATGTTTCAAATTTATGGCTGAACAATGTCAATTCGTGGCACTGAAGATTGAAAAATTAAAAAGCTTCTTTGACCCACGTTCGAGTTCAAATCGCTTTTGTTCACTGTTGTCTCGCAGCAAAAGCAGCATGTTTGAGCTGCTGAGGTGAAAATATCTGTTGCTTAACCCGAGAATTGCTGTGGGCACCACTAGTAAGTATAATGTTAGTGTAAAGTGATAAAAAATCTGTTCAGTAGTTTTTGCGTTTATCGCATTCATGCAGACGGACAGAACAGCCGGGGAACTATGTACTATGAACCTTTATGTAATACATAGATAATATATAGTAATGTAAGCCTATATAAGCGCAGCGAGTGAGCCACAGTATCTGTACACTTGTATAGTGTGTGCCGCTAGCAAATACTGAACGAGTTAACAACTGTCCTGGACGCCTTGCTACTGGATAAGAAATATAGTTTACTAGCTGTGCCCGCAGTTACACCCGTCTTTTAATGACGTTCAGTGCGCCAACTTCGAGAACAAAATACAAAGATCAATATTGTTCATGAAGTTGAGTCTGAGTCCCTGGGTGTCACCGTAAGAAGGTTGATACTCGGCGGCCATCGGCCTGTCCCTATTGCTACGCCGCGACCTTGACGTACTCACTGTCGTACAAACGCCCGTTTCCAATATTCTATGTATCGATTAATTAGGTTACAAGAGATGTATATATTTGAGATAAACTCTATACAAGATATGTCAAATATTGACCTAATTCTAGTAGCCAAATCCATCTATGAAACGGGCGTTAATCGACTCTGCAATGCTCATAATCTGCTGTTTACCCTGAAAGGATATTTCGCAGAATTTCACCAAACAAAATTCCACGAACTCATATTTCGGAAAAAACATGGCAGTTAACTTTCAGATTTTATGTAAATCAATTTATCATCAGCATCATTATTAACGAAATAATTACATTTCGTTTATTGATTTACATTTTGTGAAAACAGGATTACATATTTACATTAATTATTGTTATTTACATAGGCCGTATGGGCTATTAAGCATATTATTTGTAAATTAACGATTGGTGGAAAAGTCCCTTCACATTCATCGTACAGACGGCCAAACGTCGAGCTTTGTACCTTTATACCGTTCTTATGGCGAAGGGAATAGGTATTAAAATGGCACTGCTACTGTTAAGCTTGACTCGTGTGTACTTGTATGGTGGTGTGGGATGGTAGCAAATAAAATCAATAAAAGTTGTGACGTCAATCCTTGACGCATCACTCGGCCCGGTCGACCCCGCCGCCCGCGCCCTGCAACGGACTATAAATATTGAAGCGCTGGCTGCGTTCGGCCCTTTTCATCTGGCTGCGAGACGAGCAAAGTGACCTCTCCTGGACGAACCGGCAGCGGGATTCTCAACATCAACCTCTCCCATCGCCGAATCACGCGACCCTGTGTAATTTTTTATTAATTCCTAATTTTTTCGCTTGCTAAATGATGTCTAAAATTAATTGAGAATTAAATCAATTTTTATTGTAACATTTAACCACGTTTCTCACTTAAACACACCCTAGTAGGGATAACGTAACAGTGGACACCTGAAAGGTCTTTTTACGTTACAGTGGCGCCCACGGGAATATTATAGGTAGGGTTTTGTTGAGAATCCGCTGCCGGTGAGTCTTTTTTTGACGTGACAACGTCTTATAAATGGGTTTACCGTAACGCAGTTTCTTGACACTTCAAGAAACTGCGTTACGCTCCGCTCACGTTATGCGCTCACAATGAGAGCGAGTGAGAGGCACGCGTCCCGCCTAAGAGCGAGAGAGACAGACATAAAAAGTGAAAGGCACGCGTCTTTCATCCTTCTTCCTACTATACGAATGAATATTCACATTAAAATTATTTTACCACTCAAAGTCGTTGTCACGTAAAACTTTCGCCCGTATACCGACTTTACAGGCAACCAATTTTTTTATTTGCAAATATTTTTTATTTTTTGTGTATGTGTGAAATCGTTCCAAAGCAGTGTGTAATTATTTTCGTGGCATTTATTGTTTCTTTTTGCTTGTTTTATTGTGGACGGAAAGTCGGTGGTGTTATGCCGGCCACAATAGACATTTTCTCTTTTCGTTCTGTTGTGCTCGGAAGGTCGGTTTTGTGTTGAGCCGGTCACAACAGACAAATTTTGTCTTACTACGCATGGTAAGCATTTTATATTATAACTATTTCTGTTGCCGCGTGTGATAATTAATTTTGTATCAACCGCATAAGTAACAAGTTATAATCGTTTTGCTTGCGACCACGTGTCAACTAAATGACGCGCTGTGGTCACATTCCTTGATTGCATTCTTTGTATTGCGATTTATGACCTCACGTCCACTAACGACGTGCTAAGGTCACCTTCGTTGATCGTATGCTTCGCGATTAGCTTTTTTAAATGCCACTAAGGTAATTAAGTGCTACTGGTAATTATTGCTAATAATCTGCTTTGGCTGACTTATGGAACGAATTCACACCCTTCTCTTTTTCATTTCTTTCTATTTTCTACTATAACCTTCTGCTAGTGATTTTTTACGGCGATATATTTCTATATAGTCGGTATTATTTAATACTTTTACCGCCTACTACGGCGATTATCTTTTAATATTAACTATTCTTTTCTTTCTTACTAAGAAAGTTGCATCTTTATTATACCACGTGTACCTAACATAGTTGGACTGGCTGAGAATGAACGTACCTAAGATGCTAGCGTATTATATACTAGGTATCTAGCTAGAATTCCGCGTTCATTTATTAATAAAATGTACACGTGTCACATGCAGGTTGCTCACTAACAATAATGAACGAATGTAATTATTGTCTATTTGGTATAGAAATACGAATATCATCGTAGAATTAGTAGTTGTTCGTTTTGTCAAATGTTTATTTTGCTACAATCGTTGTTTTTGGTCTTCGATTCTATCTTCTTGTTGAAGACTATGGCTATGTTATTTGAAAATGCATCTATTTATGCATTTACTGTTCATTGTGAACTCAAACATTAAATTCCTGCGTCGCAATTATTGAATTATATTTTTTTCTGTAATATTTTGTGTCGCTAGGATTGTTCTTTCAATGTCTGGTTTCTATTGAAATATATAAAACTTATAATGATAAATAAATGATTAAATGAAACCGCTGACAGCCGTAAAAATACGTAATTATCAATATGTAACTTGTTTCCTTTATACAAAATGCTATGCATCTAGTTTTACTAAACCATCTTAAATAGTGCTGGTTATAATGTGTTCTTGTGCTTACGCAAATGTTGTTTTATCAAACTTAATTGAACTAAACTAACTTTAACTAAAGTGGGTATTTGCACATAAATTAAACCACTAACTTCTATTCTTGAATAACTAAGTGGCTATTTACATATGAATCAAATAAATAATATTAATAACTCATTAAATAACTAAAGTGGCTGTTTACACACAAATTAATAAATAATTTCAAAACTTAAATAAGTAATGTGGGTACTTATACATAAATCAATAATTTATATACTTTCATAACTAAAGCAAATTAATTGATTTACAAGTTAAAGATAATACCATTTCGTATTTCACCGTCGTTTATTTTAACCTAAAAGCTGAATATAACAATTAAATCTTATTCTATTACAGCATAAACAAGTTTATAAACGATTGGGTACAGTGTCATTTACAACAATGTAAGACGCATAGGTATGCGAAGTTATAATTACCTACATAATTATTTGTGAAGGCCAACAATAGTGCTATTGTTTTCGAATTGGAGCTCACAAGTCACAAGATAACGCATTGTTGTGTTAACGAATTATATAAACATGCTAACATAAAACATGAATAAATATTACTGTTATAAATTGTCGAAGAGGTTTTCCAAATTTAATATTTTTGCACAATCTGTTATTTATCTAACTAAATATCGAAACATCAGATAACTATCTAACTATATAAATATCAGATATGTTTCGCTTGGTGGTTGCCATATAAAAGATCTTAAATTAACTCACTGCAAAGTTAAAGAATGTAATGATTAATGCTCATCGCTAATGAATTAATCACTAAAATAACTTAACACTTCGTTACAAATAATATAAAAACCTTTAACTCCTAATTACAGCTAAATCATGTACCCATATATCTTGTTACATATAGCTTTGGTAATGACTGATCGTAATATAATAATTTTTTTTTTCCCTTATAGCTCAGTGGCTGAAAGATTGTGTCGGATCGGTCTGTGGTTCGATTCTCGATTGTGTTTTTTTTGTGTTTTTGGCTATGGTTGGGTATACTATGTCATCGATTGTCTCCTGCGGTGATGTACTATACATTGCAACCTATTCCGAATTGTGTATTTGCCGTTGTTGATTTTGTATCATAATCAGAAACCAGTTAATTGTCCGCGACAATGGAATGCGGCCGGCACCAAGCGCGCAGTGATGACTCAATTGTTTACATCAGCCGATCACTCGGCTCAAAACATTGTATTATACTTTATACTTAATTATAATGAACACTTTTTTTATGTTTTTACAATTCGCATCGAGCGCGTTAATGAGCAATTTGTTTGTGATACTGTCAACTAATCGTATGATTGTTGGTATCGTAATAAAGTAAGATCGTAATATTGGTTTACGACTTATACTCTTTCAATTAATTTCACTTATCGAATATGGGTGGTAAGATGGTGCCTACCAACATAGACTGGGTGGCTATTTGCTATAAAACTCACGTATAATACCTCTTCGCGCGTCGTGTATTATAATGAATACGACTCGCATCGTGAATGAATGTTGGCTTGTTCATGCGTATAATTGTGTGTAGGCCTTTTGAATGTGATGTATGTCAGGTAATAGGAACGTTCAATGCTTGGTGACGTATGAATGGTCGAGGGTTATACTTGTTTTTTTTTCCTCTTTCAGGGTTAATAGTTGCCTTGTATTTAACCTACTGACACCACTACCACTCATCTGTTTCAGGGTCTCCGAATGCAGTTGCCGCCTACCAGCCACAGAATTTTCCCTCTGGGAAAATTCTGGCCTAATGGGGGGAGTGTGTGACGTCAATCCTTGACGCATCACTCGGCCCGGTCAACCCCGCCGCCCGCGCCTTGCAACGGACTATAAATATTGAAGCGCTGGCTGCGTTCGGCCCTTTTCATCTGGCTGCGAGACGAGCTAAGTGACCTCTCCTGGACGAACCGGCAGCGGGATTCTCAACATCAACCTCTCCCATCGCCGAATCACGCGACCCTGTGTAATTTTTTATTAATTCCTAATTTTTTCGCTTGCTAAATGATGTCTAAAATTAATTGAGAATTAAATCAATTTTTATTGTAACATTTAACCACGTTTATTTATTTATTTATTTATTTTATACTTTATTGTACACATTAAAAAACATTATTAGAGATCTCATTAAAACACACCCTAGTAGGGATAACGTAACAGTGGACACCAGAAAGCGTAGTGCGAGTTGCAACAAAATAAACCGAATAACTTAACAACGTTGTAAGTGAATATACTTTTTCACGGCGTAAAGTGAAAAGTACAGAGTGCGAGTGAGCGGCTAACTTGGGCTAACTATTCTACTCGCGCGACGTTTGTTCACCGTGGGCCGCGTTCGTTTTTTTTCGTATGTTGGCAGCACGGATATAAACCAACCAAATGTCATATGCGCTTTTGTAACGTTATGAGCAAGGAGACGTAGTATGTATCCAATTTAGTAGGATAACATACTTGTTGTAGTTTGTTTACGCATATTGCTATTTACGTTTATCTTATGTCAACTTTTTTACTTTGTTAGTTGTTGATAATAATAGAACGCTTTAAATAAAAATGAAGACAAGCTGGCATCAATTCGATTTATTGATAATATTCATGGAACAGTAAGTAAAGAAGATCATTCTTGTTGATGTGAACGAACTTACAAAATTCTTAGTTTCTTGTTGATGTGAGTTTGTGAAATATTTGGTGTTTTGTTTAAAGATTTTACCTTTGCTTCTAATGTGACCCGTTGCGAATTTCTCAAATCTGTTAATTCTCGTAGTTCGTCACACAAGAATTTAAAAGCTTCCTTAGAAAGGCGATAATTTCTTTTAAATTCCGCGTCTGTGAAATCGCACACACACTGCGAGCTTCTGCCCGTACTTTTATCATATTACCTACCTACGTTGTTTTCTCTCTCTATCAGTTGATAACATTTTCCACGCAAAACAGTGTCGTGATGCCATTTTTTTGTAACTCATAAACAACGAAATTACAGAAAAATCTTTCTCTCACTACTAAAAGCTTAGTGACAGCGTTAACATACTCGCAAGTGAAAAAGTTAACAAACGAAGTGTCAAAATTGTTGTTATGACAACTCACACTCACAAAAATGTAGATTTAGCATGTTTACACGCTCACTTCACTAAGTGATTCGATAGTCACAAAGTAAGAAGTTAATTTAACAAACTCGTACTCGCTAAATATGGTTCACGAGTTACCCGCCAGACGGCGCTGATCCAATGCCATACAAATTAGAGTTAACGTTAACGCGTTCGAGAAGTTAAAAAAACTCGCACTAAGCATACAGAAAGGTCTTTTTACGTTACAAAGTGAAGTGAACTTAATTATTAAACGGTGAAGTAATAAACTAGAGAGTACTACTACTACTACGCTATGTTTAAGTAGCTTAGGTCATTTTCAAGTCTCCTAATTATCTCTACACACGCAAATCATATCATAGCATCGCTCCGTTACGACGTGAATGAAGGACAAACATACAAATAAACACGAAACTCTAGTAGGTATATGGGTGTGTGTCTACAATTTTATAATTGCTCTAACCGTTCGAGAAGTAGAAAGATTCGCAACTACGGCTGTCCGTGATCCATGGCGAAACGTCGGCAAAAAGAAGGTATTTCAACCTACTTATATCTACGCGAAAACTTGGAAGAATTTTTTTAAATCTATCAACAACAATTTGAAAATATAAAATTCTTGCGTTACTGACTGACTGACAAGCAACACAGCCAAAACTATTGGGCGCAGGATGCTGAAATTTGACATGTTTGTTCCTTGGGGGCTTAGTGGTGCACTAAGAAGGGTTGCCCGAATATGCCTCGTGATCTGACAGAAAGAAATAAATTGAAAAAATGTGCAGCCATAGCTGCGGCCATTTTCTAGTATGGGATATTTGCGGAACATCCAACTCTGTTCAATCCAAGCCTAGAGCTATATTAGATTCCTCTGTCTGAGAATATTGTCTCGACGCTTCGCCGAGCACCCAGTAATTTGTATTTAACGAAAAATGTACTTCGAATAAATACTCGCCTTGATGGTAAACTGCTTCGGATACACATGCAACTTATTTTTCCAGTAATGTATGTGAAATCCATGAATATTTGAGTTTGGATTACAAGATTATGTTGCTTTTCAGGTCATCATCATCCTAGCGTTGCCTTAGTTGGGATCAGGACCTATGCTTTAGAGCACTGCGTCTGCTTTTTGGTCTGAACAGATTTGGCTTTGCACTGGGTAGGCACCCCGTGCACCCATTTGATCGACGATACCCAATAGGATAACATATTTCATGGTTCCATGGGTATGATCCTCGAGGACCGTAGGGTTGTAAGAAGGGATTTTATGAATGGCCCGAAAATAGTGCGGGCACAGCTGCGAGCAACCTATAGTATAATTTTTTTTTGAAGGGCGCAGTTATTGAAGCTAGTATTGTAAACTCTGCCTGAATTGGATATTAATTTCATTTTTGTTATCTGTCAAAAGCTTTAGAATAAATTCCTGTAAAATTTGGTCATTTTGATTGCGATCTCTGCCATTTTGAAAATGCTTAGGGCACTTTTTAAGGACTACGTGTGCACTAGTAATAAATCCTGTGTCGCGAGGACTTATAAACATTTCATCCCGTAGCCCCGTAGCTCAAAGCGTGAAATTATTTAGCCTTCCTCTATGAATGGGCTATCCAACACAAAAAATAATTATTTAAATCGGACCAGTAGTTCCTAAGATTGACGCGTTCTACCATATACATAAACATTTATTACATTAGTATAGATGGCATTGACCCTCCACAATCCACAGTTCAAGACTAAAGAATATTAGAATATCAACTATTTCTTCACTCAGTAAATCCTAACAAGTATATAATCAATTCTATTTAACTTTCCTTAAATTTAATTTAAAATTTTAAAAACAAATAGTAGTGCTTTTAACATTATAAGTTCTTATAGTTTTTGGAGGTTTCGTATTATAAAGAAAATTAAATTTTGCGGTCCATAAATTTGGTAAAGGACCAAACTTTTTAAGCCTCTGAAATGAAGATGGTTTTTTAATTTAGTTTGAATTGAAATGCAAAGTTTATATGAACATATCGTAAAGCAAAAAAGTGCGATCGGTAACCATGGGTCGCTATCATCAGCCCTCTATACATACATACATATAAACTATTCGACTGCTGGGCACGGTCCTCTACTCAGTATAACAAGGGTCAGGCCATTGTCCACCGCGTTGGCCAAGTGCGGGTTGACAGACTTCGCATTATTTCGAGAATATTATGGTGATCTCTAAGACATGCAGGTTTCCTCACAATGGTATTGGTAACACAGGCTGTTGCGGCAAATCTATGTTGCTAGGACGTGGAGAATCCAAATACATATTTTGCGTACGGGTGGGAATAAGTATTGTCACTCGAGCCAGCCCAGCTCTTCGAGGAAAGCCAGTAGACTCTTGATGTGGCTTACTGCTTCTCTCAGGACACTCACCTGACCAGACACAGCACGTGTCTGTTCAGGTGCCGTCTCTTTTGCTGCCTTTCAGGCTCTGAACAGCGGGCTGTTGCTTATATTACGATTTCCGCTGGCGAATACCGTTTCACATCATTTGAAACGTTGTTTCCACTACTCCTCCAGTGTCATCCGCTCTAGATGAGGCCTGCGCTACACAATAGTCATATTTTTACAGTAATCTGGATCGGCTTACTTATTCTCAAATTGGCAGTACCCACTTTAATATCAACCAGACCCATAATACCTAATTTTAAAATATCCTTTTCACATTAAACTTGAAATCAGCTTCCAGACAGGAATACCAAGGTACGACTAAAACAATTTGGGCAATTAAACCGTTTTCTTGTAACGGCAATAATGAGCCGGTCTAGTGGCGCCCTCTACGTCTCACTGGGCACCAAACGGCCCGCTGTATAGCCTAGGGCTACCACGTTTAGTTAGACGATATACTGGGTGTATCAAAGGCAGTGAGAGCTTAGAGAAGGTAGCAACAGACTGCTACGCATCTGCGCAGAAGGTATCGGGTGCAAAATGCAACCTTTCACGTCGGCGATACCCTCGAAGCGTACCAATGTATTTTTTTTTGCCATATTCACACAACACCATCTAGTCCCAAACTAAGCAGAGCTTGTACTATGAGTACTAGATAATGGATAAACATACATACAGGGTGTCACAAGACCCATCACCAAGCCGAAGTCTACGCGTTTTGGACATCATGCCAAGTCATACTAAGCAAAAATAAAACCTGGGAAACGACCTTTTTTTAAGTATTCACTTTTTTCAAGCCGCTATAAAAAATGCGCTCGTGCAATTTTCGAAATACCTACTAATCTATGGGTGTATAGGACATTTATAGAACAGGTTCGCGGGGTAAATGCATCGATTTTGTACTTAATTATAAAAATTCCATAGTAAGTTTGAGCCTCACTATCTCCTGAACCAGTAATTTCCCAGGTATGATGCCGAAGCATAAAATGCTCGTAATGATTGGTACAATATGGGGTTTCAGTTTTCGTTAACGGTCTTTTTACATCCTGTATATACTACTAGTTTTTCTTTTGTAAATACCTACATATTATACATAGAAATACCCAGACCAAGACAAACATCCATGTTCATGCACACAAATGTTTGACTTGAGCGGGAATCGAACCCGCGACCTTCGGCGTAGCAGTTGCTTACACACCCGCTACACCAACCGGTCGTCTCAGTTTCGAAGTAATGTGCGTATTCAACAGTTAATTATTATCGCTTGTTCTTGCCTGGGAGAGCACGTTAAGCCGTCGGCCCTAGCTAAAACGAAAGTCTATGCCAGTTGTTTTGAGCATTCAGTACCTTTGACTATAGGTACCGACAGTCGACACTGGTCTAAGCCATGGGCTGCGTTATTCCTTCAGATTGGATTGGAAGTCAGACGATTGTCGCTCTGTGGGAAAGCTAATATTCCATATCATTTATTTAACACAATTGGTTAAAGCGTTTAGCGTAGTACGATAGTTTAGTTTTTCTTTTTTTTAAAGGCAACTTTCGCATTAGGAATAAATCCTGTGTCGCGGGGGACTTTACAAACATACAATTAACGGACACAATGAACACCCAGACTCGGAACAACGATTTGTGAATTACAGAAAGTGTTGTCTCGTGTCGGGATCGAACCCACAACACTCGGCGCAGTGTCAAGCGGTGAGGCGGCCGCTTGAACTACTACGCCAACCGTGCAGTCAAAGCAGTGTAGTGCAGTTCGCCGGCGTGGTGACGGATTAAGAATACAAACCGAGTCTAAGTGTCAATACCTCATTTCCTTCTAACGGTGCTGTTAATTTCATGTCGTAAGTGGCGGCTAAGGAAAACCACGAAGCAAAAAGTATCTTGCGAAAGAGGCAGAACACTCTAAATCATACCTTATGCCAATCGAGTAGCTCAAATTCTCCTATTTGAGATTCGAGAGGTCTTTATCTAGCAGTGGACTACAAGATTTTTTTTGGACTACATGAATGTTATGTTAAATATTGGTAGTATTATTATTATTATTTTTTTATGGTAATAGGCGGCAAACGAGCAGACGGATTGCCTGATGGTAAGCAATTACCGCCGCCCATGGACACAAGCAACATCATAGGAAACACAAGTGCGTTGCCGCCCCTTGGGATTGGGAAAAGGGATAGGATGAGGAGTGGGATCAGGGAGAAGGGATAGGGAATAGGGCCTCCGGCACTCTCACTCACCGAACGAAACGCAACAGTTTAGGTACTGTTACTTTACGTCGATTTTCTGTGAAATCCTTGCGTTACTGACTGACTCACAGACACGCTACAGCCGAAACTATTGGGCGCAGGAAGCTGAAATTTGGCATGTATGTTCCTTGGGGACCGTAGAGGTGCACTAAGAAAGGAATATCCCGAAATTCCCAGGGGATCCGCCAAAACGGGTAAATTTAAAAAAATGCAGGCGTAGCTGCTGGTGACCTCTAGTACTATATAATATGGTACGAGTGGCAGCCCTATCATAACCCTTTGCGTCTGGGTACAAGGGTATTAGGGCTTGTACCGTTTTATGATTCTGAATAGTTTGTATCTATTCAATTGATTGTAATTAGTGTCTTTATTAAGCACTTTGAATGCGCACTGTTTAAGGTTATAAATCATTTTGGAACAGACTGTGGTTAGGGTGGGACATTAATAATCATCAAATTGTTTTGAAACAATCTGAATAATTCTGAGATCATAGTGATGAATGGGTGCAGTGCTGGTAATAGTATATATTTTATATACTCACGTCTGTATCCCCGAAGGAGAAGGCAGAGATGAAGACAGAATTGTAATGTCCTACGTAATAGCGGGCGAGCCTATTGCCGTTACCGGATATATTGCCAGACTCTGTGCTGCTACTGAGAATTCGGAATAAGTCAGTTACGCTTTTGCTCGAACCGGGAATCGAACTCGGGATCACCGATCAGCCGACACATATGCTTTCCACTGGACCACGGAGGCAGTCCGAGTACCTGGAACAAAAACGTATTTTTTTTAACAATCTGCGTATACGTATAGAGTCCTCGTTGGTCTCGCGGCATAAATGTGCGCGTGGGATTGGGAGGTCTCGGGTTCGATTCCCGGGTCGGGCAAAGTGTTATTGGGTTTTTCCGTTAGGAAATTCTCAGTAACAGCACGGAGTCTGGTTATGTGTCCGGTATGGCAATAGGCTCGCCCCCTATTACATGGGACCTAAAAATTCATGGCAAAATATGGGTGTAATATATATACACCCCTGCCTACCCCTTCGAGGATACAGGCGTGAGTCTATAATTATAATAAAATAATAACGAATAGAGGCCGACAGTTTCTTCTTCTGATAATATACATAGGTAGATAAGCAGTCATCTGTGATTAATATAATTTAACTAGCTTTTGCCAACCGCTTCCACGCGCGTTAAATTCGGGGTAGCACTAATCTACTTTCAGTCTTAAGTTGTGTGAAGACACTCCTGATTATTCTAAAAACTTTAAAATTCTTTAGGGTACAAAGTAACTCGGTCAGTATCCGTGACATTATCTACCTTTATCTACCGAAAGGTACATAATAACATCACCTTGCATACAGTCAAATGTTAAAGCCATGTTCTAATACATATATTGAACATGTATTAGACATGTTCAATATATCTCTATAAAAATTTTCGCATTTTTAATATTAGTAGGTAAAATCGTTTCAGCCGTTTAAGCTTATTATATAATTATTCGTTTATATATGCGAACAATTTAATCAACGTGCACAGTATGACATTATGTATGACGTGACAGTACTGACAGATATGCGATAGCACATGCGCAGCACTCAATTATTAGCGCATGCGTTCTTACTTCCAAGAGGTAAATTTGTGCCATACAAACTTCTACCCTCCCTATAATCCCTCCCAGTTTAATTTTTGCAACTTATGGTAGCCTATGTCCGTCTCCATGGTCCAATATATCTCTATATTACATTTCAACACGATCGGTTCAGCCGTTTTAGCGTGAAATCGGAACATACATACATACATACACACTTTTGAATTTATAATATTAGTAGGGATATTCTGTCAAATACAGTTAATCGTGTAAGCGACCTTTGGGTTTGATTTCGTTCGGAAAATAATAATATTCGCGGATAAAAAAACGACTTCTTGCTGCACCAATTTTAAAGTAAAGTTTGGTTTATATAACATAATCAAATGTACTGAATGATTTATGAATATTGCCATAGGTACCTATTTATTAATAGTAATTATATAAAACTTTCTTTTCTTTGGTTAGGCTTGTTTAAGGACTTTCGCCTTCATGCCAGTAACGCAATGACAGGCGGACCCTGGCCTCTAACGGCCGGTCCCATACATGTCTGTCGAGCCAATCCTTATGCAGTAAAAGCTTTATAACCTACTGAAATTATAATAATAATCCGAATCTCAATAGGCAAAGCCGTGGTTTCTGCTAGTCTTATCTAAACACAAGACAAATGAGATAAACTTTCGCATATCCCAATTAGGGTCTACACCCAGTGAAAGCCTTAAGATAAAGACAGATGCATCTCCCGGACCCTTGAAGGGCAGTAACGAACTCACTACGGAAGCCCTTTCATAAACTCGTAGGGATGTAGCTTCACTAGAAAAAGGCTTGCGGCTGTGTGGTTTTTAACTAAGAAAAAGCTGGGCTTACAAAGATAAATTAAGTATGTTTTTAAAAGAAGTGTTTATTATTAGAGATGGTATGAGGAAGTGTTGATATAGGCCATTCACACTGAAGCTTTTTTAAAGCGCGTTAAAAAGCGTTCAAATAAACAAATGCATTCCCTCGTATACATGCAGTGCTTTAGATCTTATGAAACTGGAGACTGATTGGATGAAAAATATTTTATATCAAATTTTGCATGTTAAAAAATATATCGCGAATTTTTCTCTGTAAATGTGACTTGTGGTGTACAATAAAGAATTATCTATCTATCTATCTATACATATAATAATATAAATAAGTGAAACACCAAAAAAAAATAACTTGGTAAATAATAAATTAATAATATTTTTTTATGGAAAATGCTTGATTTTAGTAACTTTTTTAAAGACATTTATATACATTTTAATATAAATGCATTGATTAATGAAATGAAGTGGGCTTAATAAATATTGTCTTGTGAGTCTAGTGTGTTTATTATTAATTAAATTTACTTAAATCTAAAACTACATTTCCCCACATGCCATAGATTTGAACCATGACATTTAAATGATTTGAGAAGAAATCCACAACTTTATAATAAACCTAGTACAAATGTACGTTCAAAAAGTTAGAGGTAGGTGGCATAGGATCGAACCCGAACCCTGCGTAGCAGTATAATTTACTCACCCAGCTATCGGACTGACTTATTTAGTTGATTATACTGAACCTAGGCAGCTGCTGTATGAACTGAATCATAAACAACTTACTTCTATATCCATGTATTTATACTGTGCCATCCCGTAGCGGCTTAAAGGTTGACAGTACACTAGGCAAAATTCATTAACAACCACCCTGTTCATAGACAATTTTTTTGTTTAGTCGCAAAATAAGAAATAAGCTAAATGTGCAGCGGTTGCAAAATGTCCGATTCGCAGAATTCACCAAAACTTTTTATTTGTGGCAGCGTTGGTCCCCTTTACAACGGTGCCCCTAGGCGCCCTTATTTCATTCAAGGTTAAATCGCCACTGATGCCATCTTTTATTTCTTATATTTCGTTCTCTTCAGAATTTACATGGCTATGTTAATATTATAATAATACACTGTCTTTTTCAACATATATGCGTGGTAAATTGTCAATACTTAATGGCTTTCTAAATGATTATAGAGAATATGACGATAATACCTACGTATCTGAAAGTTCTCCATAATATCTATCTATATCGTCACGCCTGTCTCCCATTGGGGGAGGCAGAGACTAAAGAACGCCACATGCTTCGGTTCAAACATACCTCTTTCGCTTCCTCGACATTCATTTACCTCATCATGCATGCGCGTCGGTTATGGGTACTTTTAATTTGGCCCTTTTTCAGTACGTCACCTATTTGGTCGGCGTACGTCCGCCTAAGGCGTCCCCTACCGACATTTCCATTCATTCTCGCACGATACACTACTTTTGTATTTTTTCTTTCATCAATCCGTTCCAAATGTCCAAACCAACGCAACATTCCTTTTTCAATCTTTGTCACTACATCTTCTTTTAGGCCACACTTCTCTCGTATCACACTGTTTTTCACTTTATCTATCAGCCTTACTCCGCACATACTCCTCAAAGCTCTTATCTCCACAGCATTGATTCTACTTTCATGCTTCTTCTGCCATACCCATGATTCACTACCATACATCAGTGTTGGCGCCAAAACTCCCTGCAGTATAACAAAGCGAGCTTGCCTTGGGATAATACCATTGCTGATGATGGACTGTAAGGCGCCATTCACACTGTTTCCTGCTTTCACTCTCCTTTCAATAACTCCCTCACATTTTTCATCTCTCGTAAACAAAGACCCTAAATACACATTATCTCGTATTCATACACGTTCTCCATAATATTTTTGTAAAACATGAGAAACCTGTCAACCTGCACTTGGTCAGCCTTGTGGCCTATGGTCTAACCCTTCTTATAGTGAGAGGCGGCATAGTGCCCAACATCGGCACAGAGGATGTGATGATGATACATATATAGGGCCGGTGACAATAAATTCACAAATGTAATCTTCGTGTTGCCATCACAATGAAACATTGACAAGTATTTTGAAAGTTATGATCTATTTTATACCCAATAATACACATTTTTCTCTTTTTCATTTGATCAAGAGATGGAAGAATTTGAGAACGAGTTATACTAGAGAGTTAAGAACACAATGGGAATCTATTCAACGTCACGGCACTACCATATATATGGTAAAAGGCGTGTGTACCGCTACTACGACGAACTAGAGTTTCTCAAACCTCACATACCAAATGATTATATAAAAAAGTTGCACTTGCTCAAGAACTTGAACTCTCCGACAATCCAAATGAAGAAGATAATGATGATACTGAAGAGAGGAATATGTTAGTAGTACAAGAGGAAAACTTACCACCAAAGCTTTTGATTAAAACATATACCAGAACTAAACCAAAAGTACAGCCAAAGAGACCAAAGAAAGTTATAGTGCCTGAGAAAATAGATACTTCATTCGATACATCTTCTATAGATTGTTCTATAATGCCTAGTACTTGTCAACTGCCAGGACCTTGTACTATAAAAATAGCAAAGGTAAAAACCAATATAAACGAAGAACCTACTGGACGAATGATTACTGAAGTAACAAGTCCGGTCAGAGACGAACCTGTAAAAAACCCAAGATTAGTTATACGAAAGAAGAAAAAAACTAAAACTAAAAGAAGGAGTCCGGTAAGAAAAAAGGCAAAAGTAGCTGATAATAATTCGAGCGTAGTCAAAGAGAATTCAAGGGTCATTCTTCGAGACACGTTTTTTTAAGCGGCATCACCTTAAATAAATAGAAATCAAAAAGTTAGCAAGCCACTTTTTTTTTGGGCAAACCTTTAATCCTCTTTTATCTAGGTTATTGATTATTATTCAATTATCTATATATTTAATATCATAAAAAAATAAAACACCCCCCATTCTTTGATTTTCGTGGACTGTCCCAAACCCCGATCTAGGCACTTAGTAAATTATATATTTTAAACTAAACGGTACATGCTTACCAAAAAAGAAACATCAAGTCCTAAGAAGTTGACAATGCTATGAAAAATTAGATCATAGTTCTAAAAGAATTACATTATCTAAAAAAAATAAAAATGTAACTGTCCCGGAGTAGTTACTGATTTGCGTGGACCCTTGTAAATTCACTTGCACATTCCTAATTTCGCTACCCAATGTTGCGTCATTCTAATTCACGTTACAACTAGTCGCGCTCCGACGGCCGGGCAGAGTGCTTGTGTGACGACGTGTCGAGTTTCCGAAAAATTAAGGTAAGAACTTCGTTTCGTGGGTATGGTTTCTCAAAACTTTGATTTGCGTGGTACAATTTTCTCCGGTGTCTGTGATTTTGTTTATTGAATAAAATATTGTAGCGAACAAATATAAGGTAACGCAACTTATATTTAAAACACAGTATATTTACTTATAGAGTTTTTATATATTTTTAGAATAAAGGATTTATTTTGATTTCCGTGGTCATGATGATTTGCGTGGTTTACGTGGTAGTTTTGACCCACGCAAATCAATTATTGGCCATGCAAATGAAATAACTTTGAGTTTCGCAATAGTATTGTACGATAATATTTTTTATTACTTTAGTTAAATGTAAATTCGCTTAAATCACGAACGACTTGAACCGCCGCGAACAAAAACCTAGACGAGAGAAAAGTGGAATAAGTTCCCAGAAATAAGAAATAAAATCAAGCTAAACGTTGTCTTCATGCAAAACTTATACAAGTACCAAAAATTCAATATAAATAATGTTGACTGATTCTATTATAAATAAAAGCTTTAAAAATAACTATTTCTGTGTTAGTTACTTACTTATTCTTTTACCTGATAACTTAATAAGTGATTTGAGAAAGTTAAATTAAAAATAATAATTTTCGTGGGCTGTTTTGTGATTTGCGTGGCCTCCAATTTTTAATCTCGATTATGTCTGTAAGTATATCGCTCTCTGAGGTGCCTCTTCTATAAAAAAATACTTTTACGTTTATTTTACACATCTCGATTTAAAAACAATATTAAATTTAAAATTGCCACGCAAATCACCAAATAATGCCTTGCTCAAAGAAGCACCCTCAAGTCAAGTCCCAGTTACAGAGCAATGCTCGATTTCATTCGATGAAAATTTTATTTGGACTGTTATAGAAATCGAAGGTAATGAAATCGGGAGCCAAAGTTATGAAAATATGATAAATACTGAAGTTCAAACATGCAATTCAATTACAGAAGAACCTGTTCAACTTGCTTTTAATGTAGATGAAACAGCTCCAATTAAGACCAACACTGCTAACACTAAAGGAATTGATTGGACGATTTTCGCCCTCTCCGTTGTACCTATGTTAAAAATGTTGCCAATACATAAAGGTATTTCTGCTCAAATTTATACTTTGTCGATACTAAAACGGTACATTAACAGTGACAGTAAAGACAGTGCGAGTAAAATGTCAGCTCAAGATAGTGAATATAGCAGTAAAGATAATACCCACTATGAAGTCAAACCAACTGACAAACCAACTGCTACCATAAAAATTGAAGAAGAAAGTGATGAGGAGGATATTATTTCATTGCGTTACGAATAATTTCGTATTTTAAAGATGCAATAGTTAAGACTATTTTTATAACTTATTCATATGTACTCTGATAAAAGTGCTTTCCTGTCAATAGTAATAGTTTAAACCGCCTGTTATTTTAATTTTAGTAATTGAAACCGTTTTTTTTAAACTAAAATTCATATCATAATCTTTTGCGCATCATTTGCAATATTTTTGCATTGCCCACGTCCAGCGTGGTATAGTAGGCTGAATCCTCAATTTGGCTCATAAGCTATTGTAGTGCAAATTAGGAAAGGCTTTTAAGTCCACCAGTGGACTGCAATTATCCCCTAAAGGGTGACTTTGTGTATGCGAAATTGCCGCTTGAGTTTACCGGCATGGTACATCATGGCTGAAAGTTACTAGGTGCTCCTTTATCCACAAATAAATATATACGATGCCGACTAAATTGCCGTCTATGTCTGCGTATTTTCAATTAAATATCTCGGCCAACAATCCGGAGATGAGTTTCAGCCTTGATTATAAACCCTCCTAATGCTTATTTACTTTATGGGAGTGCTAATACCGTAGTTTTCTGCGCCTTGGTTCTGTATGATAGAATTTTTTAAATAGCTAACAAGTATGTGTTAAAAGAAACTGTAGAACTTAAAAGCTTTATGTACATTCTGTTTTTTCTATCCTTGAAAGTAAATATTTTTCCTAGTTCTGATTTTTGGAGCTTAGCATAAAAATGTTTCTTCCTCATAATTACGTAAGTTATAGTTTCTTTTGTATTTGGACAATCACTTCACATCAGCCTGTTGCAGACTATTGCTGGACGTAGGTCTCCCCCAGGGTACGCCACAAGACTCGACCTACCGTTTTCACCATCCAGCCACTACCAACTACCCTCTTCAAGTCGTTCCATCTGGCATGAAGGCGTCTAACAATACGCTCATCAAGACGTATTTGGACAATAGTGTTCAGTATCAATTTATATAACTACAGCAGTTAGTCAATCGAAGTAAGTATTTTATCAAAGTATCCAATAATACTTTATTTGCTTCACAATTCCGATTCTGATCTTCCCAATGTAATGTCCTATTAAGAGTATATCTCTGGAATCGTCGTTTATTGCTTTATTTTTAAGCCTTTCATACCATTAACGGCCAATGGATCCGCAAGCCGCGACTGAATGGGCCTTTACAATTTATGATGCTATTATTTACTTTTGCAGTAAATAAAATGATAGTTTACCCGTGCTTGGAGCGCCATATATTATTTTAATTTGGTCTTATTGCGATAGTAGCGACATCTTTAGCTTGTAATTGTGAATTACTACATCATTTATGAAATTGACAACATAATTTTATATTATCAAACTGTCCTGTGGTTTAAATTGCACGATCAAAATCGTCCTAGCGTTATCTCAGTTGCATCCGATTCTAATACCAATGAATACAGATTTACATAGATGCGCAGATCTTAAGGATTTCGTGTGCCAATTCCAAGTGGAGACTTGCTCCAGTTTAGTTCGTAGTTGGCACCGTTAGCGGCGCTGGCGTCGTTCTCCGTCTCTCTTGTTTCTGTAGTTAAGATACACAGGAGGAATGTTCGTCTCTCTTGCTGTCCTAGAGCCAGCTGTCACAGCGCGACTGCCACGCCGCCAAGCGGCAATTTGAGTCACAGAAAGTTTGTCTTCCGAGCACCCATAAGAAATGCGCCTCCATGTAAATATCTGAGCTCTTTGCTAATACGCCTTGGAACCCAGGGTCAGTTCATTGTTTTAACCAGATTTGACAGATTATCAGCTGGTTTTACTTGCAGTACAGTGACATGTAAGTTTACCTACCACCGAAAATAATGTGCGTCGTGTCTTGGCAAACATTTCTTGATTTCTACATACATACACTCAGGCCTGTTTCCCGGAGGGTTGGGCAGAGACTAGGGAACGCAATTTGCAATGATCCTGACATATCTCTCTTGCTTGATTCACTCCCGTCAAATTCCTCATGCTCTTCTTGATTAATAGGTTACAAGGGATTGCAGGATTGAACACACAATATGTTAATTTGACGTTTTAAAGTATTATAGTGTGACTTTTGTTTTAGACGTTATTCATTAAGTGCCTCGCGGCACAAGATTTATTTTCAGTTTGGGAGGAGAGACTATATTTTCAGTATTTATTATAATTACATATAAGTACCTTTTAAATGACGTGTTCCGGATTCACTCGCGCTGTTTTCGGTATCAACAGCGACACCTACGGGATCAAACTACAGTCAATATGTATGCCTATAAAGTCATCTATCTTCCTGTGAAAGTCTCATTATAATCGGTTCAGCCATTCCAGAGATTACTTCAGACCACAGAAATTGATCTAGCTCAATTTTTGTTCTCCAGACAAACAATTAAAAAAGGGTTATGACTAAGTACCTATAGTGTAACTAACTACATGCAAATTAAAAAAACATAAATCTAAACCATGGAATATCGCTATTCCTTTTGGTTGCGAAGACAGGCAGTCACTCTCTACAAAAGCTAACATTATGTCAAATCCGGTTAGACTTGTAAGCAGACCCCGGGTTCCAACTAAATTAACATATGTATTCGTATACTATATATATATACAACATGTAACAAGTTTAATGCACATCTTGAAAGTACTTTGTTCAGAATCGGCAACTGAATCCATTTCCGTCATTTTTAATATTGTTTATTTTTAGTCTTAAAATAATTAAAATAACGTAAATTGTAGTCACTCATTTTTTTTAAAATTGAGCTATTCGAAAATAAACCTTAAATCAAAGCAGAACAGCTTATTTTTAAATGCATTTGTTAAATGGTTCTACGTTGACTTACACAAACGCACACATTAAAACAACACAATTTAAAAAAAAATTGAGCTATTCGAAAATAAACCTTAAATCAAAGCAGAACGGCTTATTTTTAAATGCATTTGTTATATGGTTTCACGTTGACTTACGCAAACGCACACATTAATACAACACAATAGACGGCAAAAGACAATAGCACACAATTGACCACCAAAATGTCTATCATCTATCTTTCACTAACGTAGGTAATAAACAACGGGAAAGAGCGAGACGTAATGTTTCGCTCGCGCTGGCGCATGACAAGCGCAGCGGGCGATGCGCTTAGACATGTTATGACAAGTACAACCGGGAATATCTATCTGATTCTATCAGTGAGTGCTGTGAAAACCTTTTTAAAAGTTCACTTGCTTACAAAATGTGTAATGGTGTATAATTTAATCATTCAACAACAAAGTGAAAAGTTCAACATCATCTTGATGTTGACTTGTCACCCCTGGACTTTCTCATTGTGGAGAAATATTAAATCACCAGTTTATTGTGACAAGAGAAAAAGTGCCGAGAAGTAGTTAATTAATTAGGATACTAGCTGCTTTTGAAACAGTGAAAAGATGTGATTTGTGAGGAAATACTGAAGTGCTACGTGGACGAAAGAAATGTGATTTAAGCCTGTAAGTTATTTTATTATTGTATTATTGTAAGTATTTAGATTCACAAGACAACTTTAAACACGCCGTTCTTGTTTATTTCTCTCATTGATATTCTTTTATTTTATCTGATTAAGTTAAGATAGTCACAATAGTCACTTACGATGTTAAGAAACAATAGATCGTGCATATTAATAACAAACAATAAATGATTCGACTGTCCACACCATAGCTTAAAAGTGTGATGGAAAGAAATACTCATAATATCTTTGGTAATATCAACAGAAGCCGACAAATTGTTCAAACATCATTTTTGTAAACCCCACTCTATCAGAGTGTGGTTTACAGACTGAATTTCATACATTTTGTTATATCGTATTGTGTTTCGTTCCTATCAGATCGCTGTTGTTTGTTTACTATAGCAACCGTTTCGTTTGTGTGCGTGCGCAGATTTAGAGTGACCACGATTTTCACTTTTAATTGAGTTAATACTTTCTTTAAAAAACATTATTTACGCAAATAAAAAAAATATTTTAATGCATGCATTATGATTGTAACAAGGTTTTCTAATTGGGGTGTCTGAGGATGTGCGTTATTTCCATTACACGTTGTATATATATATATATATATATATATATATATATATATATATATATATATATATATATATATACACATATATGTATATATCATTTTATAGTAAGTATATATTGTGTACATTATTATAATGTATTTATAATATGATTGAAAATGAATGTTAAGTTTTATACACCACTATTTTTTAATTAGTACAAAAAATTTAACAGGGCACTAAGTATCTTTATGATGATAAAATAATATTTGTAAATAGCAGATGATTCTAACTTCATAAATACTCCAAAATTAATATTTTCTTTTATTACAGAATATCTTCTTTTATTTTGATATGTATTTGCTTTCTAAATACATACCTCCGTATTTAATTACTTGTAAAACGGTAAATTTTGCCGGTCCTAAGCCCGCATGAAGTATCAAGGAGAGGTTAGAATTTAAAAAAATAAAAAATAACTACCTACACTTATTATTTTGCTTCATTTCATTGTCTAAGGCTACCTACATTGTAATTGCGACGGAAATAATGCGTAAGAGTGGGACGGAAAGTAAGTACTATCAATGAAGTAGTGAATGGATTGTAAAATATTTCTATGATTTAGGTGAGATTTTCTACAAAAACAAATGATTATAACTTTGCTATTTATAGAAATTATGAAATTCTTACGTCACATATATGATAATAATGTCTTCGCTAATATATCCTTAATGTATTTGTACTAATTAAAAAATAGTGGTGTATATTTTATACACCTGCCACACTCTTCTCTGTATCACCCTAAGGTTGACTGTCAGAAAATGCTATATGGCATTAAGTCCGCCTTTGCATACCATTTTGCAGAAGTGTAAAAATAAAAAAATCAACGCTAGAAGGGTGATGAGACAAATACTTTTATTTTACTTACATCATAGATGAGCCCACGGTTACACCCGCGTTATTTAAGGCAACTGCTCCACTCCTGCGGCTTATAGTGTGATGTTATATAGCCTTCCTCGATAAATGGACTATCTAAGACTGAAATATTTTTTCAAATTGGACCAGTTGTTCCTGAGATTAGCGTTCAAGCAAACAAACAAACAAACTCTTCAACTTTATATAATTATTAGTATTAGATATATATAGATGAATACGGTGCAACTTATGGTCACGGTAATATAATCTATGGTCCTAGTAAATTTTGTACACCTATGGATCGCATTTAAGTCCTTCGTCAATTGGTTTTACCACACGAATGGTGTAGCGTTCGCCTCGCTGTTTAGCACTGCGGCGAGTGTTGTGGGTTCGATCTCTATAAGACAACTTTTTGAATGATCCACAATTTGTTGTTTCGATTTCGGGTGATCTTTGTGTCTGTTGATTGAATGTTTGTAAAGTCTCCCTGACTGAAACTTAGTGCGAGAGGTGTCTTAAAATGCTGAAAAACATGAAAGTCGCCTTAATTGGTAGCTAGATAAAACTAGCTACCGTCCAAAATACAATATCCAGGGTAAGTTGAACTACCATAGTATAAAATTCATGTAAAAACATAGCTCACCTCTTGTACTGGTTATGTACATGTGTATGGAGCTAACTTACTACGGTTTTATATGGGGTGACCAACGTACTGATTTTCCCTTAATTTTAGGGGGTGTAAGACAGATAACACTATATTAAGTTGCTTATTATTAGCAATCACTACTATTGAATTCCAAGGCACATTATGGGTCGATAAGCCATTCGAGTAAGAATTATGTTGTAAGTATTTTTCTTTATCTAAAAAATGTTACTCAGAAGAATCATTTGAACTAGTATTAGCGGACATAGAAATTAATGTTGCAAAAAGTAGCAGTTGCAGTTATGGAATCCGACATTATGTGAAGACCGACATGCTCTTGCCCAGCTTTTATTACTCATCTTTGAAAGTACTATTGGTTTAAGCGCTTCTCTGCTTGCCACTGCACAAAGTATTGCGGCTTCGATCCTCAGACGAGACAACACTTCGGGTGATAAAATGTTGTTTTGCAGTCTTTGAATTTAATCTGTATCTGGTGAGACCAATATCTTAAAAAAAGTTATACGAAATGTCTTCAGTCTGCGAAGCTGCAAAAAGTTAAGACAAGCGCAAGCTGGGAACTTTTCCACGAGTTTTGGGAGAAACTTATTCAAAACTTGGCGGCGGCAGACGCTACTGGCGTAACAAAATGCTGACAATTGCGCACCTCTAATAAATAGGTGTTCTGGTTCAAATCCACGGTTTGATAAATGCTAGCTTGTGGCGGTTTGTGGATTTAAAATATAAGTAACTGTAGCGGAAATAAGTTGATAAGGTTTTGTACTTAAAATTAGTGAAAATTAGGCTTAGTTCGAGTTTGCACAATTACGGAGAGCATGTGAGTCATTGGTAAGATTGTTCATACATTTACCGCAATTGGCGGTAAGTAATTGCCTGCATATCTTTGGAAAGAGAGGGAAACGCGCTATAAAAAATATACTAACCCGTCCGGCCAGCGTCTTATAGCTAGCCCAAATTCGTAATGCTCTTGTGAATCTAATCAGAAGAGGCCTGTGTCCAGCATTGGACTGCAATAAGTTATAATGACGACGATATAGGTTCACAAAAACAAATCCCTGATAGACGATTAGAGGGCAAAATTGACACGAAAAGTCAGTAAGTTAATCAAGGGTTTTGACAGGCATGAAATTCTAAACCACAGAAATTCTCAAACTTTTTTAGGGATGGAACCCTTCAGAGTAACCAAATATGTGGCGGAGCTCTAAAATAAAACAAAGCCGAGTCTTATGTGCACTTTAAAACCATTTATTTTACTAACATACACCTTCGTGGAGCCCCTAGATATTCTTTGTAGAGCCCTAGGGCTCCGCGGAACAAACTTTGACAATGGCTGCTATACCATAGTCATTAATAAAATCAAATTATAGCATTCACAAGTAACAGGCCCGCAGACAGTGACAGACGGACAGATGATAAAACGGACACAAAAAGTTAGTCAAGGATTCTATATGCCACATGCATCACTAAGGCATGGAACCCTACAAACTAAATACCATAATCATAACCTCATGGCACCAACTAACCATTGAACACATCTCATAATTTGATTAACACTTATAAATTAACGTGATAATCTCGCAACGGAAACCAGTCAAGTGATGCGCAGGAAACGCGCTGTTATACGGGTCTCTATTATTAGGTTTTTTAAAAAAAACTATTTCACTGGCTAGAAATAAAATGTATATTGGAACTTGAATAAATGCGTACTTTAACAAAGGAATAGTAAAATAATAGAAAGAAATAGTACGTCCGACCAGTAAGGAGATTGAACACCGAGTGAGTTCTCTCGTGCCTCCGTCTAGGGCTAATACTAAAATGCTGACGGGGCAAGAAAAGTATTTGCGGCGATCAGCCAAAAGGGTTACAAGGCCAGGGTATAACAACCCCCCGCATAAGACTGAAATTCAGGGAGGGTGTCCGAATTTCGGAGGACTTAGAATTCTGTTTCCCTTAACCGCGGTGCTTGGATCTGTGAATCTTCAATATCTATACTGTCTATATCAATCTCATTATTGGTCGTCGTTATTTTAAATTTTGGAATTATATGATATATTTTCACAATTATGAGAACTATGATTCTCATAATTACTAAAGTTATAAAAGTATTAATTGCAAAGAAATGTGTTCCATATTTCACTACTGCTGGTTCTTTATGAATAATGTTATCTAAGTTTGTTAGTAACTTCTCACTTTCTCTACTTAAAGTTAAATCATTAAGATCTATGTTTTGTAGTGAAATAGGGGACACGATTTTAGACACATGGTCTGAATTAGAATCTATTTTACAGCATGAGTCGTTGGTTATACTAAAATCTAGCCTAGGAACGGAGATGCTTATGTTAATGGCATTGTCCGACGGTATGAGTTTCGTACTTTTGGTATACACTATGCACTTTTTTGGGGTATGTAATAACCCTATTCCCGACACTAACACTTCACGTATTTCCGAAACACTGCAATCAACGTATACTTTACTTGGGCGAGTTTGTATGTAAAGCCACCGATTGTTACACAGTGGTTGCCAAATGTCTAACTCACCAGAAATCGTTTTTGTTTTGCACTGTGTAGGGATAGCACTTGTCGATTTTGATAACAGTTCACTTTCACACGAAGGGTTTTCACTAATTAGTAATACCGTAGGTACTTGACACAGGAAGAACTCAGAGTTTACCGTCTTACACACATCTAAACTATCTAAAGTAAAATAACTAATCTTATCATTAGAAACAGCTGTATAAATGCTAGAAGGTTGAATCATGCTAAATGTATTGGGGTTGCTTAAACCGTGAGGGGTTGGCAACGCCAAGTTATGATACAAGTAAAAATCATCATTTGTTACCAAAGGAACTTGTAATACAAACTCAAGCTTATTCTTAAAATAATAGCAACTTACACTAGATACGCTTAAAATTAAATGAATGTTTTCTAAACTAATCAAGATTGGGATTCTAGAGCCTCTAGGTAGATGCCTGTCGTTTTGAACGAGCTCGTCATAGAGCTGAGCTGGGGTAAGTATGTTTGGATGTAGAGTGTTTTGTTTAGTCAATAGTATAGCATTAATTAAATCTTCGAGTTGGAAGGAGAGCGTCATCAACGAACTTTCAAGGATATTAAGTATAGATAGGCCTTTTGTTTCTATAATCAAAGTATTTGAAACATTTGTAATGTTATTTGTTATGCGAATAAAATTATTTAATGCAGTGTGCAAGTGTTGTTCGTTAATACTAAGTTTATTTATAGTTTTCTTAAACGACTCTAACGTGGAATTAGTGACTAAGATAGTATCTTTCATGAGTTGAGCCAGATTCTTTTGGTTGTTTTCCATTGAGTCTATGGCTGCGTCGTATTTCAAAGCATCATCTTCATCGAGAGTACCAAAGATATTGTGCGGGATTCACTGGACTTCGAGAAATAAAACGATCTTGGAAACTTTGGATGACGTGTAATCTTTGCAGCTTACAAAAGCAGAGTGAAGGATTATCCAAATCGTATACAGCAGGTACATTTTATAAAAAGGAGTCTATACAAATCTATAACTATGTTAGGCCGAACTTAATCTAATGCTACCGCGTAGCGAACTATAACGTACGATTGACGCTGCTGTGAAATAATGCGTAGGCGCTTTAACATGCCCCCGGGCTTTGGAAGCTCCAAGCTTTCAAACCAAATCCGTGGTTACTGGCAGCGGACATATTCTATTGAAGGCCCTCCGTATGATGCCAGTTGAAGTGCGAATGTCGGCAACTCTAACGATTCCATCCGACCCTGGGTGCACAGCTACAATTCTCCCCAATTTCCATTTGAGGGGTGGCAGGTGGTCCTCCTTGATGACCACTAAGGAATTCAGCTTCAACCCATCTTGGGATGTGTGCCACTTAGTTCGTTGTTGCAACTCAGCAACAAACTCCTTACTCCAACGTGCCCAAAAATGTTGACGGAGTTGCTCAATCCGTTGAAAACGTGATACATGAGTTGTGGAGCAGTCCTGGTAACTTGGTTGTGGAAGGGCAGTAAGAGGTCGTCCAACCAAAAAGTGTCCCGGCGTTAGCGGAGTATAATCGTCGGGGTCCGAAGACAGCGGTGTTAACGGACGTGAATTCAAAACCGCCTCAATTTGGATCAGTACGGTATTCAATTCCTCAAATGTAAGGTTACAATGTCCCAACACTCGTTGAAGATGGAATTTTGTCGACTTCACACCCGCTTCCCATAGTCCGCCGAAATGAGGAGTATACGCGGGAATAAAATGAAAATTAACTCCATGATTAGCAATATCCTCGCTTATTGAATTGCTCTGTGATTTTAAAAACTTTGACAGGTCGTTGTACGCACCAACAAATGAGGTACCGTTGTCCGAATATATGTTGACAGGTTTACCTCTGCGTGAAATAAATCTATAGAGTGCCAGTAAATATTTGTTGCTAGTCAAGTCACCTACCAGCTCTAGATGGACAGCTTTGGTGGTGAAGCATATAAAAATCGCGATATAAACTTTTACGAGCCTACATCCACGTCCTTGACGACTAGCACAAAGTATAGGGCCGGCATAATCCACGCCTGTGCTGTCGAAAGGGTAGCCACCTGGAACAAGTCGCTGGTGGGGTAGATTCCCCATCAACGGCGTAATAGTTTTGCCCTTCATACGATGACAACGTACACACTGATGGTAGCACGCTTTAGCTAAGCGACGACCACCGATAGGCCAATATGATTCTCTAATCGTAGCCAACAATAATTGTGGACCTGCATGCATTAACCTTTTATGTTCATAATGAAACAATAACTTCGTAAAATCATGAGTGGACTGTAAAATAATGGGATGTTTCTTACTGAACGAAAAGTCCGAATTATCGAGGCGTCCCCCAACACGCATTATATTAACATGATCTAAATAAACATTGAACTTAACGAGGGAGCTCTTCTTCGGTAATTTCTGTTTATTGACGAGTAACTTATACTCTGGAAACGAGTCCCGTTGACTATTAATAATTATTAAAGTTAATGCGCATTGTAACTCATCCTTTGTAAGAAATTTACTATTACAAGGTTTCTTTCGACAAGCTTTAATAAAACGCAAAACATATGCTACTGAGCGCACGAGCCTAAGATAATTTGAAAACCTTTTAAAATCTATTAATTTATCTTTGCTATTATCATTTGTAACGGCGCTCAATGAAATGTGTGGTCGTGTTTCGGGCAAAGATTCTAATGCTAAACCTTTCAGTTTCAATTGAGACGGCCAACTGGACTGCTCATTGTGTAAGAACTTGGGTCCAGACCACCACAAATCCAACCCTTGCAGGGTTCTGATATCCACGCCACGAGATATCAGATCTGCTGGGTTCAGATCGGTTGGTACGTGTTGCCATGTGCAGTTACTCGTCTTATCTAATATCTTAGCTACACGATTACGCACAAACGGTTGTAGTTTTGAGGGCAACATTTGAAACCAACCCAATACGATGGTTGAGTCAGTCCAACAATAAACATGATTTATGTTTATTCGAAAGGCTTGTGAAACTTTTTCATAAATACGCGCACCTACCAAGGCACCACATAACTCTTACCGAGGTATTGTAGTAGGCTTAATTGGGGCCACGCGACTTTTAGCCATCAGTAACCTGACCATACATTTATTAGTATCGCTGATGCTACGAACATATACACACGCACCATAGGCGCGCTTAGACGCATCTGTAAACACATGTAATTCAAGTGACCTATACGCATTACAAACTACAATGCGTGGAATACTTAAATCATTTACGAGAGGTAAAGATTTTACAATATTATGCCAAGTATTTTTAAGTTCTGGGTTTAGCGGCTCATCCCATGAAAGCTTGTCTAACCACATGTGGTCTAACTTTTCGTATTCTGACATAAAATCAAGATATAATTCGCTAAATTCTCGTTTGTACTTCAGTCTACGTTCTAATGAATGTAAACAATGCTTAGCCCTATTGTATGAATTTCCTAAAACATCAGGACTTTGTTTAAGCGGTATACGAACACAGAACCTACCATCGCGTAGGCGAGTGGTATTTTTAATAAAATGTTCCTCACACAACTTTTCCTCTGGCATATAATTAGACGCTTCAGAGTATTATTTCCTCTTAATCCCAAAAAGTCTTTAAGTCGGCTCGTAGTTTCTCAATATCGCCACTAACCTGAGTAAAATTGCATCTAATGTCCTTTGACATTTTGGTACAATGAGAGGTAATGGGCCCGGAAACTATCCAGCCTAACTTAGTCTCACATAAAACTGGCATATCAACGCCTAACTTTATTTGTTGTGATCCTAACAGATCCCAAAACAGGTCAGCACCGATTAAAATATTAATATCTGCGGGCTCATAAAACGTAGGATCAGCTAAACAGATGTGAGAAGGCATCTTAAGAGCAGAAATATCTATTTTTCGACATGGCACATCACTGGTTATAAATGGCAAAACAAAACAATAAAGCTTAACTTCATAGCTATTATTGAGTGACGTCACTTTTACCTGACAAGTTTTGCCTACGCGAGAAATCACGTTATTTATGCCTAATATCGAACCGTCAACATTACTTGTTAATAAATTTAACTGCGTACACAAACGCTCGGTTATAAACGAAGATGTGCTGCCGCTATCCAAAATAGCACGAACAACATGCTCACGACCCGAATAATCGTATAACTTAACTAATGCAGTTGATAATAATACGTCGCTAAAAGTCTTACAAGAACGAGCGACGCTTGCGGCCAGAGCAACATTACCTGTCTCACTAGAAGCGGACGGTAAACATATCGGCGGAGAGGGGCTATCAGATGATGCGTTGTTATACGTATGTTTATTACGCGCATTGACATTAACACTCCTAGGCTCCGATGAATGAATTAATGCGTGATGTTTACGCTTACATGTTTTGCAACCTGATTTTCTACAATGATTGGCAAAATGACCCGTATGTAAACAGTTGTAGCAAACTTTATAATTAGGCAATATTTTAAGACGCTCATCAATACTCATAGCGAGAAATTGAGGACAATTATTCAGTGTATGATCCTCTTTGCACTTAGGACAAACCTTTAAAGTCAATGTTGTGTTTAAATTGTTAGAACCTTGCATCGTGACCATAGATTTTATCTTTGGACGCAAATTAGATAACGTGTGAGACGGATTATTATTGCGTGACAATTCTAAAGTTTCGACAAAGTCGGCACGGTTACGCATAAATTGAATGAAGGCATCAAAAGTAATCGCGTTATCTTTATTTACCCGGCTTTTATATTCCTCCCATTCACGATATGTTTTGTTATCTAATTTACGAGTGACCATGTAAATTAATAGTGTATCCCAATGCTTAATTGGTTCGCCTAAAGTTTCTAAAGCTCGCAAATTCTTATTTAATGAATCTATCAAACCTTTGAGGGATACTGAAGATTCCTTTGTCAGTACGTCTAAATTAAATAATGCTGATACGTGATTCTGAATGAGCAATCTTTTGTTATCAAATCGTTCGCATAATATCTTCCAAGCTACTGCGTAGTTGTCAGCAGAAAACTCAGTTGACTGGAGTACCACAGCCGCGGACCCCTCCAGTGACAAACGCAAATAGTGGAACTTATTAATGTTGTCTAGTTCATCATTAGAATGAACGAGGCTCGCAAAAGAATCGCGAAACTCTAACCAATCACTGTAAGAACCGTTAAATTTAGGTAACTGTATAGTAGGTAACTTAACTGGCTTGTATTTACTGGCACGCTTACTATTATCGCTATTAATTGATGGACTTACTTGATTATATTTACCTAATAGATGTTGTGCCCTAGATAAGGATTTGTAATATAACGATTCAAAATCTGAACGCTCAGTATACTGCAATTTAATATCTTCAACAATACATTCGAGACGCAGTTGAACCTCATCATATTGGTCGTACAAACACTCAATCTTGCCTATGCGCAGCTGCAATTCAGTGACATCACAGTTCGTCAAGGAGCTTTCATCAAGCGAGTCCAAATAATTAATAAATGCAGTTAATCTGCCTTTATAACTGCCTCGCCTCTTCACTAACTCCTTTTCCTCGGACATTATGGGTAACGAGTGCTGTCGACCTGGAATTTATACAAAATAAAGTTAATTTTAGGTAACAAAAGCTCAAATTGCGCCGGTACAGGGTGTGGTTTGAATTTAGTTTCTTACTAGGTACCTACCCACGCATACAAGAAAATAACTACGAAATATAATTTCTAGATGTATAAATCTACAAATAATTACACAAATATTAGAAAAGCTGCTAAATCCTTTTTTAATTATGTAAATACAATTAATAATAGCCAAATAACTTTGCACAGAAATGTTTTCTAATAAGTGACAACCTACCTACTTAACAAATTAATGGTTGCAAAAAACACAATAATACAATATTTTAACAAAATTACACAATAAGTACGCTAATCTGGTTATAATTAACGATAATGAGCAATGAAAAATGTATCGTAATAAACCTAACACTCAAAATTGTGATACATGAGCTAACTAGGTAGTTAGGTACCTACCGCTGCATGAAAATTAATGTGAATAGTTGCCGTTAATTGACGAAATAGTTAAAATGTAGCACTAATACTACTTATCAAATGATATTAACTAATTTACAGTCTAATATAAAGTATTTACTTTATTACGGACAACTAGCACTATGCAACGTTTGCCTAAATGAACACAATAAATTAACAATAATCCACTAACCTTATAATTATTCCCTTGATTATGGATAAATATTACCTTATCGAGTGTTGGGTACCGATTTAAACCAATTAACGGCGTACTTGATCCAAATATACGAATATCCAAGCCGGTTCAAAGTCCAATAATTTGGTGACGAATCCTCTCAAAACTCGTAGATAATTTTAATGCGATCAGCTGATTCCTCATCCGGCTCGAAGGACCATATGTGCGGGATTCACTGGACTTCGAGAAATAAAACGATCTTGGAAACTTTGGATGACGTGTAATCTTTGCAGCTTACAAAAGCAGAGTGAAGGATTATCCAAATCGTATACAGCAGGTACATTTTATAAAAAGGAGTCTATACAAATCTATAACTATGTTAGGCCGAACTTAATCTAATGCTACCGCGTAGCGAACTATAACGTACGATTGACGCTGCTGTGAAATAATGCGTAGGCGCTTTAACAGATATGTTTGAATGCTGTGCCTACTCCACCAAACCACGCGGCTCGTCGGCTACGTTGTGAGAGTAAGTAAGACATGGATTCATAATAGCGGATTATATCTTTATATCTGACTGTCAAGGGAGACAGAGCATCTAGACATTGATTAAAATTGGATTGCTGACAGATAAATCTTACAGAACCAATAATTTCATTTAAATTAACAAGATGTGGGTTAATGTAGGATATATCGATATGGCTTATTACGCTTAATTGACCGTTAATTATTTTCAGTTTTCCAAGTCCGTCAAAGTAGATGCCGGTATTGGAGTTGAACGGTTGTACAATGCCTGGTTGTGCAGCAATCGAGACGCTGAAATAAGGTAAGGTAAGAAATAGTTAATTAAACAATAATTTAGAAATTAAGCTCTTTACAGGTTACGAAGGCTGTGTCGTCTCTGCAGGTTTCAGCTGATCAAAGTGGTGAGTTACATGACGTCTATTAATAAGAAGGGTAGCTGTGTGATTATTGTGAAGTTTTATTATTTTATATGGCCCTTTCCATAAGGGTGACAGAGCTTTTCTCAATCTCAGGTGGTTTTTAAGGTAAACGTAGTCTCCTACTTTGTAAGGTGGCGGGCGTTTAGCCCGTGTGTCGTAATAAGATTTAGAAGATTGTTTAGATTTTAATATATTCTCTAAGGCTTTTGCTCTAGTGTACTTAAATTTATGTTGTAGTTTCCTAATATAATAGGAAGTATGTTGTACCTAAGTTATTGTCATACACAGAGTTGGGTATGTATGGTTTATGGCCGAATATTAATTCGTAGGGAGAGAATTGTGTAGTAGTGTGTACGGTTGTGTTGTAGGTTAACATGGCTGTGTAGACGTAAGTAGGCCAATTGTCTTGATTTTCGTTGATGAAGGATTTTAAATATTCTTTCAGGGTCGAGTGGCTGCGCTCTAAGGCTCCCTGAGTTTGCGGGTGATAAGGTGAGGACCAGAGTTGCTTTATCTTTAGGAATTGGCAAGTAGTTTTGAAAAGATCCGAAGTGAAGTTAGTGCCTTGGTCGCTCAAGATCGTTTTAGGAATACCGAATAGGGAGATAAAGTGGATGAGGCAATCGCTAGTTTCCTCAGCTGTTGTACTACGTATAGGGTAAGCTAATGAGTATTTGGTAAGATCGTCTTGCAACGTGAGTACGTATTTAAGTTTTGCGGGTCCGGACTCGGGTAGAGGTCCGATTATGTCTAAGGCCACCCGTTGAAACGGTGCTGTGGATGTGGTTGTAATCTCCATGGGCGCTCTATTTAATTTCCTTAATGCTTTGTTTTCTTGACAAAGCTT
Source organism: Euclidia mi (assembly GCA_944739405.2). Classification (NCBI taxonomy): domain Eukaryota; kingdom Metazoa; phylum Arthropoda; class Insecta; order Lepidoptera; family Erebidae; genus Euclidia; species Euclidia mi. Next base: position 74,813,012 of record OX123192.2, read on the forward strand.
GCATTTTCTGACGTAGTCTTCGATATCGCTTTTCATACCTTTCCAGTAAAATTGTTCTTGTATACGCTTATACATACGTGTTGATCCTAAATGGCCCGAAATTGGGAGGTCGTGATTTTCACGCAAGATTTTCGGTCTTTCGCTCAAGGTAGGGTAAATGATTTTATTTAGGTATATGTTTACACACATCTTTGTGTTATGGAATATATAGGTGAGTATATTGTAAATTTTTGTGTAGGAATGTTGATCAAAAGGGTTTCTAAAATCGGAAATGGCAATATTCTCAAGATTTTCGTAATTTAATAATTCATTTCTTATTTGTTTCAGGGTCGTGTATATGGATGGGTAAGAAGATTCGTCGAAGTGGTGTACCTTGGTGAAAATTAAATAGATAGTTTTAGAGTTGTGTAAATTTGTTGGGTAAATTTGTGCCATACAAACTTCTACCCTCCCTATAATCCCTCCCAGTTTAATTTTTGCAACTTATGGTAGCCTATGTCCGTCTCCATGGTCCAATATATCTCTATATTACATTTCAACACGATCGGTTCAGCCGTTTTAGCGTGAAATCGGAACATACATACATACATACACACTTTTGAATTTATAATATTAGTAGGGATATTCTGTCAAATACAGTTAATCGTGTAAGCGACCTTTGGGTTTGATTTCGTTCGGAAAATAATAATATTCGCGGATAAAAAAACGACTTCTTGCTGCACCAATTTTAAAGTAAAGTTTGGTTTATATAACATAATCAAATGTACTGAATGATTTATGAATATTGCCATAGGTACCTATTTATTAATAGTAATTATATAAAACTTTCTTTTCTTTGGTTAGGCTTGTTTAAGGACTTTCGCCTTCATGCCAGTAACGCAATGACAGGCGGACCCTGGCCTCTAACGGCCGGTCCCATACATGTCTGTCGAGCCAATCCTTATGCAGTAAAAGCTTTATAACCTACTGAAATTATAATAATAATCCGAATCTCAATAGGCAAAGCCGTGGTTTCTGCTAGTCTTATCTAAACACAAGACAAATGAGATAAACTTTCGCATATCCCAATTAGGGTCTACACCCAGTGAAAGCCTTAAGATAAAGACAGATGCATCTCCCGGACCCTTGAAGGGCAGTAACGAACTCACTACGGAAGCCCTTTCATAAACTCGTAGGGATGTAGTTTCACTAGAAAAAGGCTTGCGGCTGTGTGGTTTTTAACTAAGAAAAAGCTGGGCTTACAAAGATAAATTAAGTATGTTTTTAAAAGAAGTGTTTATTATTAGAGATGGTATGAGGAAGTGTTGATATAGGCCATTCACACTGAAGCTTTTTTAAAGCGCGTTAAAAAGCGTTCAAATAAACAAATGCATTCCCTCGTATACATGCAGTGCTTTAGATCTTATGAAACTGGAGACTGATTGGATGAAAAATATTTTATATCAAATTTTGCATGTTAAAAAATATATCGCGAATTTTTCTCTGTAAATGTGACTTGTGGTGTACAATAAAGAATTATCTATCTATCTATCTATACATATAATAATATAAATAAGTGAAACACCAAAAAAAAATAACTTGGTAAATAATAAATTAATAATATTTTTTTATGGAAAATGCTTGATTTTAGTAACTTTTTTAAAGACATTTATATACATTTTAATATAAATGCATTGATTAATGAAATGAAGTGGGCTTAATAAATATTGTCTTGTGAGTCTAGTGTGTTTATTATTAATTAAATTTACTTAAATCTAAAACTACATTTCCCCACATGCCATAGATTTGAACCATGACATTTAAATGATTTGAGAAGAAATCCACAACTTTATAATAAACCTAGTACAAATGTACGTTCAAAAAGTTAGAGGTAGGTGGCATAGGATCGAACCCGAACCCTGCGTAGCAGTATAATTTACTCACCCAGCTATCGGACTGACTTATTTAGTTGATTATACTGAACCTAGGCAGCTGCTGTATGAACTGAATCATAAACAACTTACTTCTATATCCATGTATTTATACTGTGCCATCCCGTAGCGGCTTAAAGGTTGACAGTACACTAGGCAAAATTCATTAACAACCACCCTGTTCATAGACAATTTTTTTGTTTAGTCGCAAAATAAGAAATAAGCTAAATGTGCAGCGGTTGCAAAATGTCCGATTCGCAGAATTCACCAAAACTTTTTATTTGTGGCAGCGTTGGTCCCCTTTACAACGGTGCCCCTAGGCGCCCTTATTTCATTCAAGGTTAAATCGCCACTGATGCCATCTTTTATTTCTTATATTTCGTTCTCTTCAGAATTTACATGGCTATGTTAATATTATAATAATACACTGTCTTTTTCAACATATATGCGTGGTAAATTGTCAATACTTAATGGCTTTCTAAATGATTATAGAGAATATGACGATAATACCTACGTATCTGAAAGTTCTCCATAATATCTATCTATATCGTCACGCCTGTCTCCCATTGGGGGAGGCAGAGACTAAAGAACGCCACATGCTTCGGTTCAAACATACCTCTTTCGCTTCCTCGACATTCATTTACCTCATCATGCATGCGCGTCGGTTATGGGTACTTTTAATTTGGCCCTTTTTCAGTACGTCACCTATTTGGTCGGCGTACGTCCGCCTAAGGCGTCCCCTACCGACATTTCCATTCATTCTCGCACGATACACTACTTTTGTATTTTTTCTTTCATCAATCCGTTCCAAATGTCCAAACCAACGCAACATTCCTTTTTCAATCTTTGTCACTACATCTTCTTTTAGGCCACACTTCTCTCGTATCACACTGTTTTTCACTTTATCTATCAGCCTTACTCCGCACATACTCCTCAAAGCTCTTATCTCCACAGCATTGATTCTACTTTCATGCTTCTTCTGCCATACCCATGATTCACTACCATACATCAGTGTTGGCGCCAAAACTCCCTGCAGTATAACAAAGCGAGCTTGCCTTGGGATAATACCATTGCTGATGATGGACTGTAAGGCGCCATTCACACTGTTTCCTGCTTTCACTCTCCTTTCAATAACTCCCTCACATTTTTCATCTCTCGTAAACAAAGACCCTAAATACACATTATCTCGTATTCATACACGTTCTCCATAATATTTTTGTAAAACATGAGAAACCTGTCAACCTGCACTTGGTCAGCCTTGTGGCCTATGGTCTAACCCTTCTTATAGTGAGAGGCGGCATAGTGCCCAACATCGGCACAGAGGATGTGATGATGATACATATATAGGGCCGGTGACAATAAATTCACAAATGTAATCTTCGTGTTGCCATCACAATGAAACATTGACAAGTATTTTGAAAGTTATGATCTATTTTATACCCAATAATACACATTTTTCTCTTTTTCATTTGATCAAGAGATGGAAGAATTTGAGAACGAGTTATACTAGAGAGTTAAGAACACAATGGGAATCTATTCAACGTCACGGCACTACCATATATATGGTAAAAGGCGTGTGTACCGCTACTACGACGAACTAGAGTTTCTCAAACCTCACATACCAAATGATTATATAAAAAAGTTGCACTTGCTCAAGAACTTGAACTCTCCGACAATCCAAATGAAGAAGATAATGATGATACTGAAGAGAGGAATATGTTAGTAGTACAAGAGGAAAACTTACCACCAAAGCTTTTGATTAAAACATATACCAGAACTAAACCAAAAGTACAGCCAAAGAGACGAAAGAAAGTTATAGTGCCTGAGAAAATAGATACTTCATTCGATACATCTTCTATAGATTGTTCTATAATGCCTAGTACTTGTCAACTGCCAGGACCTTGTACTATAAAAATAGCAAAGGTAAAAACCAATATAAACGAAGAACCTACTGGACGAATGATTACTGAAGTAACAAGTCCGGTCAGAGACGAACCTGTAAAAAACCCAAGATTAGTTATACGAAAGAAGAAAAAAACTAAAACTAAAAGAAGGAGTCCGGTAAGAAAAAAGGCAAAAGTAGCTGATAATAATTCGAGCGTAGTCAAAGAGAATTCAAGGGTCATTCTTCGAGACACGTTTTTTTAAGCGGCATCACCTTAAATAAATAGAAATCAAAAAGTTAGCAAGCCACTTTTTTTTTGGGCAAACCTTTAATCCTCTTTTATCTAGGTTATTGATTATTATTCAATTATCTATATATTTAATATCATAAAAAAATAAAACACCCCCCATTCTTTGATTTTCGTGGACTGTCCCAAACCCCGATCTAGGCACTTAGTAAATTATATATTTTAAACTAAACGGTACATGCTTACCAAAAAAGAAACATCAAGTCCTAAGAAGTTGACAATGCTATGAAAAATTAGATCATAGTTCTAAAAGAATTACATTATCTAAAAAAAATAAAAATGTAACTGTCCCGGAGTAGTTACTGATTTGCGTGGACCCTTGTAAATTCACTTGCACATTCCTAATTTCGCTACCCAATGTTGCGTCATCCTAATTCACGTTACAACTAGTCGCGCTCCGACGGCCGGGCAGAGTGCTTGTGTGACGACGTGTCGAGTTTCCGAAAAATTAAGGTAAGAACTTCGTTTCGTGGGTATGGTTTCTCAAAACTTTGATTTGCGTGGTACAATTTTCTCCGGTGTCTATGATTTTGTTTATTGAATAAAATATTGTAGCGAACAAATATAAGGTAACGCAACTTATATTTAAAACACAGTATATTTACTTATAGAGTTTTTATATATTTTTAGAATAAAGGATTTATTTTGATTTCCGTGGTCATGATGATTTGCGTGGTTTACGTGGTAGTTTTGACCCACGCAAATCAATTATTGGCCATGCAAATGAAATAACTTTGAGTTTCGCAATAGTATTGTACGATAATATTTTTTATTACTTTAGTTAAATGTAAATTCGCTTAAATCACGAACGACTTGAACCGCCGCGAACAAAAACCTAGACGAGAGAAAAGTGGAATAAGTTCCCAGAAATAAGAAATAAAATCAAGCTAAACGTTGTCTTCATGCAAAACTTATACAAGTACCAAAAATTCAAAATAAATAATGTTGACTGATTCTATTATAAATAAAAGCTTTAAAAATAACTATTTCTGTGTTAGTTACTTACTTATTCTTTTACCTGATAACTTAATAAGTGATTTGAGAAAGTTAAATTAAAAATAATAATTTTCGTGGGCTGTTTTGTGATTTGCGTGGCCTCCAATTTTTAATCTCGATTATGTCTGTAAGTATATCGCTCTCTGAGGTGCCTCTTCTATAAAAAAATACTTTTACGTTTATTTTACACATCTCGATTTAAAAACAATATTAAATTTAAAATTGCCAGGCAAATCACCAAATAATGCCTTGCTCAAAGAAGCACCCTCAAGTCAAGTCCCAGTTACAGAGCAATGCTCGATTTCATTCGATGAAAATTTTATTTGGACTGTTATAGAAATCGAAGGTAATGAAATCGGGAGCCAAAGTTATGAAAATATGATAAATACTGAAGTTCAAACATGCAATTCAATTACAGAAGAACCTGTTCAACTTGCTTTTAATGTAGATGAAACAGCTCCAATTAAGACCAACACTGCTAACACTAAAGGAATTGATTGGACGATTTTCGCCCTCTCCGTTGTACCTATGTTAAAAATGTTGCCAATACATAAAGGTATTTCTGCTCAAATTTATACTTTGTCGATACTAAAACGGTACATTAACAGTGACAGTAAAGACAGTGCGAGTAAAATGTCAGCTCAAGATAGTGAATATAGCAGTAAAGATAATACCCACTATGAAGTCAAACCAACTGACAAACCAACTGCTACCATAAAAATTGAAGAAGAAAGTGATGAGGAGGATATTATTTCATTGCGTTACGAATAATTTCGTATTTTAAAGATGCAATAGTTAAGACTATTTTTATAACTTATTCATATGTACTCTGATAAAGGTGCTTTCTTGTCAATAGTAATAGTTTAAACCGCCTGTTATTTTAATTTTAGTAATTGAAACCGTTTTTTTTAAACTAAAATTCATATCATAATCTTTTGCGCATCATTTGCAATATTTTTGCATTGCCCACGTCCAGCGTGGTATAGTAGGCTGAATCCTCAATTTGGCTCATAAGCTATTGTAGTGCAAATTAGGAAAGGCTTTTAAGTCCACCAGTGGACTGCAATCATCCCCTAAAGGGTGACTTTGTGTATGCGAAATTGCCGCTTGAGTTTACCGGCATGGTACATCATGGCTGAAAGTTACTAGGTGCTCCTTTATCCACAAATAAATATATACGATGCCGACTAAATTGCCGTCTATGTCTGCGTATTTTCAATTAAATATCTCGGCCAACAATCCGGAGATGAGTTTCAGCCTTGATTATAAACCCTCCTAATGCTTATTTACTTTATGGGAGTGCTAATACCGTAGTTTTCTGCGCCTTGGTTCTGTATGATAGAATTTTTTAAATAGCTAACAAGTATGTGTTAAAAGAAACTGTAGAACTTAAAAGCTTTATGTACATTCTGTTTTTTCTATCCTTGAAAGTAAATATTTTTCCTAGTTCTGATTTTTGGAGCTTAGCATAAAAATGTTTCTTCCTCATAATTACGTAAGTTATAGTTTCTTTTGCATTTGGACAATCACTTCACATCAGCCTGTTGCAGACCATTGCTGGACGTAGGTCTCCCCCAGGGTACGCCACAAGACTCGACCTACCGTTTTCACCATCCAGCCACTACCAACTACCCTCTTCAAGTCGTTCCATCTGGCATGAAGGCGTCTAACAATACGCTCATCAAGACGTATTTGGACAATAGTGTTCAGTATCAATTTATATAACTACAGCAGTTAGTCAATCGAAGTAAGTATTTTATCAAAGTATCCAATAATACTTTATTTGCTTCACAATTCCGATTCTGATCTTCCCAATGTAATGTCCTATTAAGAGTATATCTCTGGAATCGTCGTTTATTGCTTTATTTTTAAGCCTTTCATACCATTAACGGCCAATGGATCCGCAAGCCGCGACTGAATGGGCCTTTACAATTTATGATGCTATTATTTACTTTTGCAGTAAATAAAATGATAGTTTACCCGTGCTTGGAGCGCCATATATTATTTTAATTTGGTCTTATTGCGATAGTAGCGACATCTTTAGCTTGTAATTGTGAATTACTACATCATTTATGAAATTGACAACATAATTTTATATTATCAAACTGTCCTGTGGTTTAAATTGCACGATCAAAATCGTCCTAGCGTTATCTCAGTTGCATCCGATTCTAATACCAATGAATACAGATTTACATAGATGCGCAGATCTTAAGGATTTCGTGTGCCAATTCCAAGTGGAGACTTGCTCCAGTTTAGTTCGTAGTTGGCACCGTTAGCGGCGCTGGCGTCGTTCTCCGTCTCTCTTGTTTCTGTAGTTAAGATACACAGGAGGAATGTTCGTCTCTCTTGCTGTCCTAGAGCCAGCTGTCACAGCGCGACTGCCACGCCGCCAAGCGGCAATTTGAGTCACAGAAAGTTTGTCTTCCGAGCACCCATAAGAAATGCGCCTCCATGTAAATATCTGAGCTCTTTGCTAATACGCCTTGGAACCCAGGGTCAGTTCATTGTTTTAACCAGATTTGACAGATTATCAGCTGGTTTTACTTGCAGTACAGTGACATGTAAGTTTACCTACCACCGAAAATAATGTGCGTCGTGTCTTGGCAAACATTTCTTGATTTCTACATACATACACTCAGGCCTGTTTCCCGGAGGGTTGGGCAGAGACTAGGGAACGCAATTTGCAATGATCCTGACATATCTATCTTGCTTGATTCACTCCCGTCAAATGCCTCATGCTCTTCTTGATTAATAGGTTACAAGGGATTGCAGGATTGAACACACAATATGTTAATTTGACGTTTTAAAGTATTATAGTGTGACTTTTGTTTTAGACGTTATTCATTAAGTGCCTCGCGGCACAAGATTTATTTTCAGTTTGGGAGGAGAGACTATATTTTCAGTATTTATTATAATTACATATAAGTACCTTTTAAATGACGTGTTCCGGATTCACTCGCGCTGTTTTCGGTATCAACAGCGACACCTACGGGATCAAACTACAGTCAATATGTATGCCTATAAAGTCATCTATCTTCCTGTGAAAGTCTCATTATAATCGGTTCAGCCATTCCAGAGATTACTTCAGACCACAGAAATTGATCTAGCTCAATTTTTGTTCTCCAGACAAACAATTAAAAAAGGGTTATGACTAAGTACCTATAGTGTAACTAACTACATGCAAATTAAAAAAACATAAATCTAAACCATGGAATATCGCTATTCCTTTTGGTTGCGAAGACAGGCAGTCACTCTCTACAAAAGCTAACATTATGTCAAATCCGGTTAGACTTGTAAGCAGACCCCGGGTTCCAACTAAATTAACATATGTATTCGTATACTATATATATATATATATATATATATATATATATATATATATATATATATATACATATATACATATATATATATATATATATATATATATATATATACATATATACATATATGTATATATCATTTTATAGTAAGTATATATTGTGTACATTATTATAATGTATTTATAATATGATTGAAAATGAATGTTAAGTTTTATACACCACTATTTTTTAATTAGTACAAAAAATTTAACAGGGCACTAAGTATCTTTATGATGATAAAATAATATTTGTAAATAGCAGATGATTCTAACTTCATAAATACTCCAAAATTAATATTTTCTTTTATTACAGAATATCTTCTTTTATTTTGATATGTATTTGCTTTCTAAATACATACCTCCGTATTTAATTACTTGTAAAACGGTAAATTTTGCCGATCCTAAGCCCGCATGAAGTATCAAGGAGAGGTTAGAATTTAAAAAAATAAAAAATAACTACCTACACTTATTATTTTGCTTCATTTCATTATCTAAGGCTACCTACATTGTAATTGCGACGGAAATAATGCGTAAGAGTGGGACGGAAAGTAAGTACTATCAATGAAGTAGTGAATGGATTGTAAAATATTTCTATGATTTAGGTGAGATTTTCTACAAAAACAAATGATTATAACTTTGCTATTTATAGAAATTATGAAATTCTTACGTCACATATATGATAATAATGTCTTCGCTAATATATCCTTAAAGTATTTGTACTAATTAAAAAATAGTGGTGTATATTTTATACACCTGCCACACTCTTCTCTGTATCACCCTAAGGTTGACTGTCAGAAAATGCTATATGGCATTAAGTCCGCCTTTGCATACCATTTTGCAGAAGTGTAAAAATAAAAAAATCAACGCTAGGAGGGTGATGAGACAAATACTTTTATTTTACTTACATCATAGATGAGCCCACGGTTACACCCGCGTTATTTAAGGCAACTGCTCCACTCCTGCGGCTTATAGTGTGATGTTATATAGCCTTCCTCGATAAATGGACTATCTAAGACTGAAATATTTTTTCAAATTGGACCAGTTGTTCCTGAGATTAGCGTTCAAGCAAACAAACAAACAAACTTTATATAATTATTAGTATTAGATATATATAGATGAATACGGTGCAACTTATGGTCACGGTAATATAATCTATGGTCCTAGTAAATTTTGTACACCTATGGATCGCATTTAAGTCCTTCGTCAATTGGTTTTACCACACGAATGGTGTAGCGTTCGCCTCGCTGTTTAGCACTGCGGCGAGTGTTGTGGGTTCGATCTCTATAAGACAACTTTTTGAATGATCCACAATTTGTTGTTTCGATTTCGGGTGATCTTTGTGTCTGTTGATTGAATGTTTGTAAAGTCTCCCTGACTGAAACTTAGTGCGAGAGGTGTCTTAAAATGCTGAAAAACATGAAAGTCGCCTTAATTGGTAGCTAGATAAAACTAGCTACCGTCCAAAATACAATATCCAGGGTAAGTTGAACTACCATAGTATAAAATTCATGTAAAAACATAGCTCACCTCTTGTACTGGTTATGTACATGTGTATGGAGCTAACTTACTACGGTTTTATATGGGGTGACCAACGTACTGATTTTCCCTTAATTTTAGGGGGTGTAAGACAGATAACACTATATTAAGTTGCTTATTATTAGCAATCACTACTATTGAATTCCAAGGCACATTATGGGTCGATAAGCCATTCGAGTAAGAATTATGTTGTAAGTATTTTTCTTTATCTAAAAAATGTTACTCAGAAGAATCATTTGAACTAGTATTAGCGGACATAGAAATTAATGTTGCAAAAAGTAGCAGTTGCAGTTATGGAATCCGACATTATGTGAAGACCGACATGCTCTTGCCCAGCTTTTATTACTCATCTTTGAAAGTACTATTGGTTTAAGCGCTTCTCTGCTTGCCACTGCACAAAGTATTGCGGCTTCGATCCTCAGACGAGACAACACTTCGGGTGATAAAATGTTGTTTTGCAGTCTTTGAATTTAATCTGTATCTGGTGAGACCAATATCTTAAAAAAAGTTATACGAAATGTCTTCAGTCTGCGAAGCTGCAAAAAGTTAAGACAAGCGCAAGCTGGGAACTTTTCCACGAGTTTTGGGAGAAACTTATTCAAAACTTGGCGGCGGCAGACGCTACTGGCGTAACAAAATGCTGACAATTGCGCACCTCTAATAAATAGGTGTTCTGGTTCAAATCCACGGTTTGATAAATGCTAGCTTGTGGCGGTTTGTGGATTTAAAATATAAGTAACTGTAGCGGAAATAAGTTGATAAGGTTTTGTACTTAAAATTAGTGAAAATTAGGCTTAGTTCGAGTTTGCACAATTACGGAGAGCATGTGAGTCATTGGTAAGATTGTTCATACATTTACCGCAATTGGCGGTAAGTAATTGCCTGCATATCTTTGGAAAGAGAGGGAAACGCGCTATAAAAAATATACTAACCCGTCCGGTCAGCGTCTTATAGCTAGCCCAAATTCGTAATGCTCTTGTGAATCTAATCAGAAGAGGCCTGTGTCCAGCATTGGACTGCAATAAGTTATAATGACGACGATATAGGTTCACAAAAACAAATCCCTGATAGACGATTAGAGGGCAAAATTGACACGAAAAGTCAGTAAGTTAATCAAGGGTTTTGACAGGCACCCTTCAGGCATGAAACTCTAAACCACAGAAATTCTCAAACTTTTTTAGGGATGGAACCCTTCAGAGTAACCAAATATGTGGCGGAGCTCTAAAATAAAACAAAGCCGAGTCTTATGTGCACTTTAAAACCATTTATTTTACTAACATACACCTTCGTGGAGCCCCTAGATATTCTTTGTAGAGCCCTAGGGCTCCGCGGAACAAACTTTGACAATGGCTGCTATACCATAGTCATTAATAAAATCAAATTATAGCATTCACAAGTAACAGGCCCGCAGACAGTGACAGACGGACAGATGATAAAACGGACACAAAAAGTTAGTCAAGGATTCTATATGCCACATGCATCACTAAGGCATGGAACCCTACAAACTAAATACCATAATCATAACCTCATGGCACCAACTAACCATTGAACACATCTCATAATTTGATTAACACTTATAAATTAACGTGATAATCTCGCAACGGAAACCAGTCAAGTGATGCGCAGGAAACGCGCTGTTATACGGGTCTCTATTATTAGGTTTTTTAAAAAAAACTATTTCACTGGCTAGAAATAAAATGTATATTGGAACTTGAATAAATGCGTACTTTAACAAAGGAATAGTAAAATAATAGAAAGAAATAGTACGTCCGACCAGTAAGGAGATTGAACACCGAGTGAGTTCTCTCGTGCCTCCGTCTAGGGCTAATACTAAAATGCTGACGGGGCAAGATAAGTATTTGCGGCGATCAGCCAAAAGGGTTACAAGGCCAGGGTATAACAACCCCCCGCATAAGACTGAAATTCAGGGAGGGTGTCCGAATTTCGGAGGACTTAGAATTCTGTTTCCCTTAACCGCGGTGCTTGGATCTGTGAATCTTCAATATCTATACTGTCTATATCAATCTCATTATTGGTCGTCGTTATTTTAAATTTTGGAATTATATGATATATTTTCACAATTATGAGAACTATGATTATCATAATTACTAAAGTTATAAAAGTATTAATTGCAAAGAAATGTGTTCCATATTTCACTAGTGCTGGTTCTTTATGAATAATGTTATCTAAGTTTGTTAGTAACTTCTCACTTTCTCTACTTAAAGTTAAATCATTAAGATCTATGTTTTGTAGTGAAATAGGGGACACGATTTTAGACACATGGTCTGAATTAGAATCTATTTTACAGCATGAGTCGTTGGTTATACTAAAATCTAGCCTAGGAACGGAGATGCTTATGTTAATGGCATTGTCCGACGGTATGAGTTTCGTACTTTTGGTATACACTATGCACTTTTTTGGGGTATGTAATAACCCTATTCCCGACACTAACACTTCACGTATTTCCGAAACACTGCAATCAACGTATACTTTACTTGGGCGAGTTTGTATGTAAAGCCACCGATTGTTACACAGTGGTTGCCAAATGTCTAACTCACCAGAAATCGTTTTTGTTTTGCACTGTGTAGGGATAGCACTTGTCGATTTTGATAACAGTTCACTTTCACACGAAGGGTTTTCACTAATTAGTAATACCGTAGGTACTTGACACAGGAAGAACTCAGAGTTTACCGTCTTACACACATCTAAACTATCTAAAGTAAAATAACTAATCTTATCATTAGAAACAGCTGTATAAATGCTAGAAGGTTGAATCATGCTAAATGTATTGGGGTTGCTTAAACCGTGAGGGGTTGGCAACGCCAAGTTATGATACAAGTAAAAATCATCATTTGTTACCAAAGGAACTTGTAATACAAACTCAAGCTTATTCTTAAAATAATAGCAACTTACACTAGATACGCTTAAAATTAAATGAATGTTTTCTAAACTAATCAAGATTGGGATTCTAGAGCCTCTAGGTAGATGCCTGTCGTTTTGAACGAGCTCGTCATAGAGCTGAGCTGGGGTAAGTATGTTTGGATGTAGAGTGTTTTGTTTAGTCAATAGTATAGCATTAATTAAATCTTCGAGTTGGAAGGAGAGCGTCATCAACGAACTTTCAAGGATATTAAGTATAGATAGGCCTTTTGTTTCTATAATCAAAGTATTTGAAACATTTGTAATGTTATTTGTTATGCGAATAAAATTATTTAATGCAGTGTGCAAGTGTTGTTCGTTAATACTAAGTTTATTTATAGTTTTCTTAAACGACTCTAACGTGGAATTAGTGACTAAGATAGTATCTTTCATGAGTTGAGCCAGATTCTTTTGGTTGTTTTCCATTGAGTCTATGGCTGCGTCGTATTTCAAAGCATCATCTTCATCGAGAGTACCAAAGATATGTTTGAATGCTGTGCCTACTCCACCAAACCACGCGGCTCGTCGGCTACGTTGTGAGAGTAAGTAAGACATGGATTCATAATAGCGGATTATATCTTTATATCTGATTGTCAAGGGAGACAGAGCATCTAGACATTGATTAAAATTGGATTGCTGACAGATAAATCTTACAGAACCAATAATTTCATTTAAATTAACAAGATGTGGGTTAATGTAGGATATATCGATATGGCTTATTACGCTTAATTGACCGTTAATTATTTTCAGTTTTCCAAGTCCGTCAAAGTAGATGCCGGTACTGGAGTTGAACGGTTGTACAATGCCTGGTTGTGCAGCAATCGAGACGCTGAAATAAGGTAAGGTAAGAAATAGTTAATTAAACAATAATTTAGAAATTAAGCTCTTTACAGGTTACGAAGGCTGTGTCGTCTCTGCAGGTTTCAGCTGATCAAAGTGGTGAGTTACATGACGTCTATTAATAAGAAGGGTAGCTGTGTGATTATTGTGAAGTTTTATTATTTTATATGGCCCTTTCCATAAGGGTGACAGAGCTTTTCTCAATCTCAGGTGGTTTTTAAGGTAAACGTAGTCTCCTACTTTGTAAGGTGGCGGGCGTTTAGCCCGTGTGTCGTAATAAGATTTAGAAGATTGTTTAGATTTTAATATATTCTCTAAGGCTTTTGCTCTAGTGTACTTAAATTTATGTTGTAGTTTCCTAATATAATAGGAAGTATGTTGTACCTAAGTTATTGTCATACACAGAGTTGGGTATGTATGGTTTATGGCCGAATATTAATTCGTAGGGAGAGAATTGTGTAGTAGTGTGTACGGTTGTGTTGTAGGTTAACATGGCTGTGTAGACGTAAGTAGGCCAATTGTCTTGATTTTCGTTGATGAAGGATTTTAAATATTCTTTCAGGGTCGAGTGGCTGCGCTCTAAGGCTCCCTGAGTTTGCGGGTGATAAGGTGAGGACCAGAGTTGCTTTATCTTTAGGAATTGGCAAGTAGTTTTGAAAAGATCCGAAGTGAAGTTAGTGCCTTGGTCGCTCAAGATCGTTTTAGGAATACCGAATAGGGAGATAAAGTGGATGAGGCAATCGCTAGTTTCCTCAGCTGTTGTACTACGTATAGGGTAAGCTAATGAGTATTTGGTAAGATCGTCTTGCAACGTGAGTACGTATTTAAGTTTTGCGGGTCCGGACTCGGGTAGAGGTCCGATTATGTCTAAGGCCACCCGTTGAAACGGTGCTGTGGATGTGGTTGTAATCTCCATGGGCGCTCTATTTAATTTCCTTAATGCTTTGTTTTCTTGACAAAGCTTGCATTTTCTGACGTAGTCTTCGATATCGCTTTTCATACCTTTCCAGTAAAATTGTTCTTGTATACGCTTATACATACGTGTTGATCCTAAATGGCCCGAAATTGGGAGGTCGTGATTTTCACGCAAGATTTTCGGTCTTTCGCTCAAGGTAGGGTAAATGATTTTATTTAGGTATATGTTTACACACATCTTTGTGTTATGGAATATATAGGTGAGTATATTGTAAATTTTTGTGTAGGAATGTTGATCAAAAGGGTTTCTAAAATCGGAAATGGCAATATTCTCAAGATTTTCGTAATTTAATAATTCATTTCTTATTTGTTTCAGGGTCGTGTATATGGATGGGTAAGAAGATTCGTCGAAGTGGTGTACCTTGGTGAAAATTAAATAGATAGTTTTAGAGTTGTGTGTTATTTTCATGAAGGAGTGCAATTCCTTTTCAGCGTTAAGTATTTCGTCTTTGTTGTCAGAACTTAGTAGGATTTCTTGGATATAAGGGTTAGATTCGTCGAGATCTATGGATGTAGGAATTATTAGAACGGTATGAGGTGATTTAAGCAGGTTCTCGTTATGCTCTTTTAGAATAGTGTCCCATGTTAGTTCTTTGTTAGAAATTTGTTTTAAGAACTTAGTGTAGTCATCGTTGTTTAATCGTGGGGTTTGTTCTACGCCATTTTCGGCAGGAGTAGGAATTTGTAATGATTCAAAATCAAGGTTGAGATCGGCGCTTCTGGGACTAGTATCGAAGGCTCCCCAGTCTATAGGGCTTAACTCGGGAATTGTGGGTTCTTGACTTTGTGCAGGAATAGGATTTTGTGTGGTATTGGGGTTAGCGTTTTCAGTGGAATTGGGAACGTCAGCTGTATCAAGGGAACATGGAATGTGAGATGGTAATTCTAGTAGAGGGTCATTCAGTGGGTTGAGTCCTTCGTCATTGTCGTTCAGAAGTTCGGATTCAGAGAATGCTGGTGAGTAACCTTGTATCGGGTTAACTGGGAATCGAGATAATGCATCGGCGTTAGTGTTAATTTTGCCCTTTTTATGAACTATATTATAGTCAAACTCTTCTAGTTTGAGACGCCAACGGACTAGTCTCGATCCGGGGTCTTTACAGTTAAATAGCCATTGTAAAGGTTTGTGGTCTGTAACTATTGTGAATTGATGCCCATAGAGATAAGGGCGAAAGGCTTTTGTGCCGAAGACTATAGCTAGGCACTCTTTTTCGGTAACGCTGTAGTTGCACTCGGCCTTGTTAAGAGTGCGGGACGCGAAAGCAATAGGTCGGTCTTTTCCTATCTAGCCCTGAGATAGGATAGCAGACACCGCGAAGTTTGAAGCATCACACGTAAGTATAAATGGTTTTGTGAAGTCGGGATAGGCTAGAACAGGTGACGTAGTAAGCTTAGTTTGTAGCGTTTCGAATGCGAGTTGTTGTTCATTTTTCCAGTAAAAAGATACATCCTTTTTGAGAAGAGATGTTAATGGTTTAGCTACTTTGGAAAAGTCCGGAATGAACCGTCTATAATATGAAACGAGGCCAAGAAAACTCTTTATGTCTTTAGGAGATTTTGGTACTGGGAATTCGGTAACTGCTTTGATTTTCTCAGGGTTCGGTTTTACGCCGTTATTGCTTATCAGATGACCCAGATACGCAACTTCCTTACACATGAACTCACATTTATCTGGTTGGAGTTTTAGGTTAAAGTTCCTAAGTCTTTCGAAAATAGAAGTTAAGTTTTGTACGTGACTATTCAAATCTGGTGCATATCAAACAATATCATCGAGATACACGAAGCACCTGAAACCCTGGAGACCGGTTAAGCAGGTGTTCATCAATTTTTGGAATGTGGAAGGTGCATTTTTGAGGCCAAATGGCATTCTTGTGAATTGAAAATGCCCCTGGGGTACAGAAAAAGCAGTTTTAGGTGCGTCTTCTGGAGACATGCGTATCTGGTGAAATCCAGAAGCCAGGTCTAATGTTGTGAAATACTGGCTCTTCCCTAACTGGTCTAAAATTTCCGTGATTTGCGGAATTGGATATGTTTCGCCTATAGTGATGTCGTTTAATTTCCGGTAATCGATCACGACTCTCCATTTGCGTTGTCCAGAGTAGTCTAGTTTCTTGGGTACCACCCAGATGGGTGATGACCAGGGTGAGTTAGAAGGTGTGATTATGTTTTGTTTAAGCATTTTGTCTATTTGGGTTTCTACTTCCTTTTTATGGCATTCTGGAAATCGATAGGATTTTGTTTGTATCGGCACGTCTGTATTAGTTACGATTTTGTGTTCAATAGCTGTGGTATAAGTAAATGGGTCGTTCGGGAGATAGAAAATGTCTGAATAGTTAGAACAAATTTGAAGTAAAGCGTCCTTCTCTTCGCTGTTAAGATGGGATGTCCTAAGTGATTCGAGGACCTTTCGTGTTCTTGTCGATGTTTTTTGAGTTAGATTTGTGTCAGAATGTGTATGTGATTGAAGTTCAAATGGTTCTAGGTCAAGGTTGAGGTTAGAGTGAACTGTGATAGGATTTTCAGACGTGTTGACCACTGTGATGTTTATACGCCCGTTTTCTTTTACCTTAACTATGGAATTAGCAATCAATAATGATTCAGAGATATGTTGATCAATAACGACCCCTTCTTTAATATCTGGGTTTTTAACACTGCATTCTATGACAGTTTCTGTTCTAGGATGGATAGTATATAGAGGAACAGAGAAAATTAAGTCAGTAACGTCGTCGCCAATGTGTAATACGCTTTGGCTATAATCGATTTGGCACCCGAGACCCTTAAAGAGGTCATCACCTATGGTACCATCATGACTCAAGCTAATGTCTTCGACAACATGAAATTCATGAACATATGGTTTGTTGAATTTTTTAAATATTTGCATATTGAAACTGCCAAGTGTGGGCGTAACGTCATCACCGGCGTCGATGCCCTTCAATGTGATTATGTTATCGCTTAAGGTTGGTACTTTGGACATGGAACTTAATTTCAGCAGGCAAATACAGGAGCCAGTGTCTACTAGGAAGGATAGAGGACGAGAAGCGACTGAGGTTTGGATTTTGACATATGGTAAGTATCGTTTTTCTGTATTATTATTGAGTTTATCAATTTTAACATTGTGTTTTTCTGTTTTCAGGTTTGGTGAGTGAAGACACTTGTTTGTAGCTGATTTAAGACAGTCGGGGCTGTCGACGGTATTGCAAGATACAGTGTTTTGATTTAAGGTTTGTGTATATGATTTAGAATAGGATGTAGCAGATTTAGCATTTGTGTTTAGTAAACCCTGCGTTCGAGAAACTGAGTTGCGGTTAGGGTGTGCGTTACGATTGGATTTAGGATAAGAATCAGTGGATTTAGAATATGATACAGAGGATTTCGTGTGTTGATAAAGTGAAAGCACGCTATGAGGTTGGGGCTGGTTACCCTGGTTGTTAGCGTTTGATACAGAGATATTTGGTTTAGTATCGGCTTCTGGTTTAGTAAGGTAATTTCCCGGGCGATACCAGCCGGGAAATTTTACTCGTTTAAATCGTCTTCGTCGGACACATGATCATCTGCTGCATTGGTACTGAAAACGGCGCGAGATGTACCGGGTGTTGGGTTTGGTTGTGTATTATTTGGCCGCCCTTGATTGGTTTGGTCGTTGAGTCGGTTCCTATTGTTGTTGTACTGTCGTTTACGACAACATTCTATAGTATGGCCTATGTTTTTACAATAGCGACACACCAGGTCACTGGTGTTGACCTTCTTGGTCTGATCTGGACGGGAGTTTTGTGATGGTAAAAATCGATTTGGTTGATATTCGCGGCGAGGTTGAAATTTTTGTTTGTCCGCGTTGTTAAAATAGGGCGGTTGAGACTTTTTTGTAATGCTGGATAGAATTTTCTCTTCAGCAACTGCGAAGTTGACCGCAGCGTTGAGCGAGTCGGGGTCACGACATCTTACGAACTGGGAAAGACGCGGTTGTAGTCCCACTACAAAGCTATGGACGGCAAGGTCCTTCATGGCTTCTACGCGGCCTGATATTTCTGATTTCTTTTTAGTGGGAATAGAAATGTTTATTTCAGTCAACAATTTAGAAAGGCATGTTTCAACTCTTAGCGCGAATTGGTTAACGGATTCGTAGGGACCTTGTTTACAATCTTGTAATTCGGTTAAAAGATGTGTGTAATGTTTCTTTTCTCCGAACTGTTGCTTAAGAAATTCAGTAAATTATTCAAATGTATCGAATTCTTTGATATTACGGGTTGATTCGGCTCTGCCTTCTAACTGACTAAGTATATATTTAAAGAGAATTGGCTTTTGAGACTTTGTTGCTAGGTTGTAGGCATTTTTACAATTTGATATGAAAGAATTTAGTTTTTCCCTTGACCCGTCAAAGGGTTTAATGAATTTTAACAAAACATTAAGCTCTATCTTTTCTTCAGGTTCTACACGAGCCAGAACATTCTTAGAGGCACTAGACGTTTCTTCCTTAAGATCCTGTTTGGTAGTCATTTTGAATCAGCTATATAAATCAACACGGTACAATACAACACAATATAATACAAATAATGCTGAAAGAAATATTCACGACACACAGTTACAAAGTAGTACAAAGATTGCAGTCAGCTTTGTGTTTAGACTGCGAGCTTATCAGTACCGCGAAACAGCGCGGATGTAAAATATAAACTTCGTCTCAGATGGATATGGCAAACAATAAGGCATTGAATGGCGTTACATTTATATCGTCGTATGACTTAATATAGAATTGGTAGCACAAGTTAAATTATAGAAATTGAAACAGGTTGAAATGGTAGTATTATAAACATTCACTATAATAGACGAATGATAAAATATGCGGCATGGACTCTGAGTTCGATTCCGGTAAGTATAATGTTTTATAGGAATTTGGTATTTGTGACTCACGATAGCACCGCCGCAACTGCTGCAAGGGTTGTCGGAATCATCACGACAACGGCACCACCAGGTCAGCAGCTGCCTCCACCAGAAAACCGTCGGCACGGCCTCCTTCCCTTTCCAGGACCAGGCGCCGGCTCGACGAATGTGTTTGTTTGTCGACAACCGATATTGCGCGATTTTAACTTGCCCGTCACACTTTCGCGGGTTATGAAGTTCCAGAGACGTATTCGGGTAAGTAAGGGATTTTCGTATCCCACCGCTGCCACCAAATGTTATACGGGTCTCTATTATTAGGTTTTTAAAAAAAAACTATTTCACTGGCTAGAAATAAAATGTATATTGGAACTTGAATAAATGCGTACTTTAACAAAGGAATAGTAAAATAATAGAAAGAAATAGTACGTCCGACCAGTAAGGAGATTGAACACCGAGTGAGTTCTCTCGTGCCTCCGTCTAGGGCTAATACTAAAATGCTGACGGGGCAAGAAAAGTATTTGCGGCGATCAGCCAAAAGGGTTACATGGCCAGGGTATAACAGCGCGTTTAAATCATGGCGCCCGGATACGGAAGTGGTTGGCTAATAAATACGTCTGCCAGTCAGCCGCGAACTCCTCTGTAAATATTACACAGATAACTGTCTGTGATGCTCTAGTTGGCGCGCAGATTTTAAAAGTTAAAATACTCTTTTTTGTAAATAATGTAGAGAGAGAGATAAAAATAATTATTTTAATAGGAAGAAAAATGACTTGCAACGTATTTGGAAACTTGGAAACTGTAATTCAAGTAATTATGTTAGGTTCTCTGGTGACCCTTAATCCAAAAATAGGAGCCCTGCGAAGCAGGGCTCCGTCAACTTAGTGACTTTTTAATTAAAAATTCGGACACTTACAAACTCTTGCTGGTAAATCTTAAAATTTACCGTACTTCGGGGTTTTACAGTAACATATCTATGATATTCGAAATAAACGTTCACGGTACACAGTACCTACGCATCCCAGAAAATTTAAAAATAATGCCTTCATGGATGCATGAAATTTTCCTAATACCTCTGTAGTATCAAATGGGCATGAAATAGACTTGTATTTTGCGAGCTACAAACAATTTTGTTCCTTGGTATAACCGGAGAAATTTTTTTGGGCTGCTTGCAAATTGAAGTTTTATTTAAACCATACATCATTGTAAATTGTACGTGTTATAGCGAGAGACGCTTCTGAATTTGTACTGTTTTTAGTTGGTCCGTTAACGCTCATGCATGCACGTATAGTCGTTTAAGCAGTTGCTGAGTGTTGTGGTATTGATTCCGGTATGTCACACTTTGTGTGATCTACAAATTGTTGTTTTGAGTCTGGATATACTTTGTCTCAGTTGATTGAATTTCTGCAAAGTCCGTCTCAACACATTGTTTAATCAGAAGCGAACACTTTATCAGAAATCACTAATATTCAAAACTGCATAACAATTATCAAGGAGTTTCTTGACAACCGAGACTGACAGAATCTCAGACCAGACTCAGAAAGAAGTAAGGTGACATTTTAGTTCACACCAAGAGCGAATGAGCGAGCGGGCAAAAAACGCTATGATCTAAGCAAAGCTTTAGGTAACCAAAGTATACAGTGGAATTCATACCGCAAACGAAGGAGCGTGCTAAGCTAGCAAGAAACGATGTGAACTGAGCGGCGTTTTGTCGAAACAACGAATACAGCGGTGAAGGCGTCTGATATTTCTTTTTTATAGTTTTGTTACTAATTTAAATGCTTACATTCTGTCAAATGTCTGTCATCAGGTTTTCTCTGAGACGATAAGTCTTGGATGCAGCTGGGATAACGCTAGGGCGATAATGATGATGACTTGATGAGTTTAGTCACTAAAGGTGCATACAGATTATATAACATAACATTTTATAAAATATTGCAATATAACATGTATCTTTAATGTGGAGACTGTGGGTCACATAATGTGGTCGAGTTATAAAAACAAGTTATATATTGTGGAGGAATAAGGGTGTGCTGTTCATCTAACTAGAAGGAGAATTCTCTAACCAAGCTGGGTGGTGGTGCCTGGTGGACAGCAGTCCAATGGATGTGCTTGAAAACTTGTTTATGTACGGATCGGTTGTGAATGCTTCGCTTGCGCGGTTCAGGACTTTGAGTTTGTCGGCTTGTGTCCGATAGATGGCGTCGTGTTGATAGTCATTGTCATCGTTCGCTAGATGGCCTCAGTTGTATGCAGCTACCGCTACATGTTAGTTAATCTGTACCCACCTATACTTAGGCTTACTTTGCAGACCAAGGAGTAAACCGATGTAATAGAAAGAGATGAAATATGGTCACCCGCAAGTACAGTCCGCTCAACCACTGTCAGTATAGCCTTCGCTCTATGTTACCCATATACCAGGAAAACAGCAGCAGCATCATAAATAAGCAAGAAAGAGACAGATATACAGCGAACAGCGTATTTTTATTGCTCTACTCATAACTTTAAAGACGAGGATCGCCATGGAGACCATTATTTATTATTATTGCCGTACTTGAAACAACCTGTGTGCTATCATAATGTTCTGTTTCTAATATATAGACAATACTGGTAATTCAGTTGCGTACCAATCTTCTGTGTATATAAAATTCTTGCATTACTGGCTGACTGACAGACAACGCACAGCCAAAAATAATGGATGCCAGAAGCTCCAATTACACACTAAGTAGGGAACAGAATCAGGAAAATACGGTTAAATTAAAGCGTTATGATGACGGGTTAAGAATGTAAAAGTGACATTTTCTTTCTATCTTACTGCATTTCATTTAGCGGGTGTTGCAAGAGGCGAGCAAGGAAAATACACGAAGTAAATACATACAAGTCATTACTTAATTTTTACGATTTGTATACACAAAATTTATTAACAGTTATACACCTTAAATTAGTAAATTTTACGCGATTAAGACCCCTTGTATTATAAATACTATAGAGAAGAAGAGAAGAGAGACAGAAGAGAAGGAAAACTCTACATCAACTACAGCCCTTTGCCACCCCTCAAGACCAGCGTGGTATAGGAGGCCAAATCCTTGTATTGTCTCACAATGCTACCATGACGGAAATAAGGAGAGGTGTATCTCCAGCAGCGGATGGTGAAAGGTAATTTTCCTTGATTTAATTAGTAAAACAGCTAGTATCTGAATCCGCTTTCTAGACCGACCTGATATGACAGATTTGTTAGTATTTTGAGCGAAGGGGTACGCAGAGGTACACCTCTGCGTACCCCTAATCACATAACTGGTGAAATGTGGGTGTGTAATACATTACACACCCACATTTCTCCAGTTATGTTTCGATCCCAATGTAAAAGGAGGGACCATTATTTACATTGGGACCGAAACGAAAAAAAGACGAGTGCCGGGCACATTATTAAGCGAACGATAATTATTTACAATATAATTAAATTAAGTCTTAAAATAAAAATAAAAAACTAATTAATATAATTATACAAGGGAAAATTCAAAAAATTAAAAATATGAAGGCGTCATGAAACTCATCCGCATCGCAGTCAATTGGAAGCGTGCCCAGAAGACTGGCAGCATTGCCTCGTTGGATGTCTATACTTATTTTTTGAGCCAAATACGTGCCAGCCCTCTGGTCACGCGAGGCGTCTATGAGTCTCTTTGCGAGATCTCTAAAAAGTGATCGCGCACTTGGACCCCATGGCCCCAATGTTTCGACTCCAAACGGCTCAAACACATAATCTCCTATTAGATTTACATATTTGCGCCGTTTCAGTGTCTCCGCTGTAGCAGCAGCAGCGCCCGCACAACCTGCTGTGCTGGGAAGATGAGATGGCGCATGGGTATCGACACATGTTGCGTCCCATACCAAAGGCCTACCCAGCTTCCACGGTAGTAACGAAATCCCGTCTGGTCTTTTGCCATCGTCGCGTGCCAAGCCTTGAGGTTCAAGTTGGGCTGGAACGCCAGCGGTGGCAAGAACACGGCGCAGTATGTCATTGAGGTTGGCGTGTCGAGAAATACGACCCGCGCTCCTGCTGCATGACAGGCCATGGTGACCAAGGCTATCGACAGCCTCTCCACAGTGACAACGATGCGGAGAGACACATGACGCACCTAAACGGAAGCAAGTAGCGAAGCGGAAGCTCGTATCGTCCAACATGGTACCTATATTGAATGATGGCAGTGCCTGAAGCCAGAGGCCCGATTCCCATTCTCCCACAGCCAGCAGGCGAGCACGCTCCGCAGCGTTGGACGATGTATTGAGAAGGTTTTTTCGTACCACGCTGCAAAGCGGCCCATCCCATTGCCTCTGGGAGGATAAGTTTTAGGGTAACTCAGTTCCTGGACAAGCATCTCCAAGCGTTCAAGGCAGCGGTCTTACACGGCACCTCAGAATCAACCAGTGTGGGAGCTAAAATTTTCCTAGTCAATTCTGCAGTGCTGTGGACCGATGACAAGAACGCTGGCGGGCTTACGTCGGTAATTTTGCGAACGCCGAGGCCGCCCAAGCGCACAGGTAAGGACGCCTGTAGCCACACCCGGTCGTTCAGGGCCACATTCAAAATTTTACTCAGGGTATTCTGTATAATTTGGTCAATTTCAATGAGTGGAGTTGGATTTTTCCAAAAAGGTGAGCACCGTAATGCGTGCGTAAATTTAGGGACAAAAAGACAATATCGAATAATAGTGAAAGCCGAATGTATATTAATTTTGAGTAGCTTAACAGAAATTTCACTAAAATTTTGATTTTTTTCCTGTATAAAAGAATCAAAACCGTCGTCTAAAATTGGGGACCCCAGGAGGCGAAGAGAACTTTTTTCAACTTGAGTGATATTGGGAGCCAAATATTGAAATTTTGAAAGAATAGAGGATTTATCTAGATTGTCATTAATAAAAATTTCGCATTTGTTTGTATTCAGTTCTAAGCCTATGGATAAAAAATTTAATTTCAGAAATGCTAGATCTTGATACACAGACTCTACGTCACCGCCCAGGGTTCCATTATCTAGGTACCAGATGTTTAATTTAGAATTTAGTTGGGTTATAACTGGATGGATGGCCAAACTAAAAATTAGTCGTCCAAAAGGGTCACCTTGTTGACAACCGACGGCAGATTCTAAAAGATGTTCTTTGTATATTCATTTAGAAGGGTGTCTGTAACATTGCCAAAGAAAATTGTAAATTTGGGGTGTTTGCAATTTAACTTATGTCAACAAAGTGTCCCTGTTGACTGAGTTAAAGGCATTGTTTAAGTCAACCTTCAAGATAACCTCACCTCCCTTACAGTCAAGGTACGTTGACAAGGCATGTACGGCAGCCTCGCAGCCTCCTCTGGAACCAAAGCCCAGCTGTTTTGGCTGAAATTTACAAGATAAGGTGGTGTTAAAATGGCGACAGCATATCTTGGCTGCCATACGCCTGTACGTGCACCCAACGGCAATGGGACGAATGCCACCATCCCACTTTCGTAAGGCGCACAGATTAGCGCCATACAAAACGTTGACGATGGCATCTTTCACATTGCCGGAGAGCGTGAGATTAGTTAATGCCGTTAGCTCACCCAAAAGCGAGTCGCGGGCCGCCCCAGCGCTTGAACACACAAGATCTTTCAAATGTTGTGGTGTCAAACCGTCGAGACCACCAGCAGACCCGCTCCGGAAGGAGCCAACGGCACCAACCACGTCCTTGGCTATAATGCTGAGAAAACCCCAGTCAGTGTTAGGTGGATCAGGAAAGGAGAGGTTATCCCCTGGCGCTGGATGCTCGCTCTGCAGACTCGCGAGTGTGTCGGCAAAGCAAGGCGCCACCACATCGGTACTGAACAAAAGCCTGGACGCTCCCCTGATATCACCTTCCCTCAGTTTAGACTCTACATGGTGGTAGATGGTGCTATTGCGGTGTGCTTTGGCAGGATGGTAATTTAATTTTGATGTCGAAATATTGCAATTTTCTTTAATTTTTGTTGTCAAACTTTTTTTGTAAGCCTGTCTTCTTGAGCATGTAGAATTCTATACGGAAAGGTGAGTAACTGTTCCCAAGCCGTAATAGAATTCTCCCGGATGACAAGGCCTATGCATTGTGCTAGATTTTGACCCACTGAAGGCCTCGCACCACGGGGAATTCTCTTCAGAACCGGAATGGAATTTTTTAACTGACTCAAATATTGCCAAAAAGGAATTTTAGGGGCGTCTGTGGAATTACTGTGTGTAGTACTGGACGTATTGGGGCCGGTAAGAACATTTTGGTTTTTGTGAATTTTGCCAAAATGTACTTTAAGGCCCCGCTCACCTTTGAAAAATCGTGCCTGGGAACAGATGGGGCAGCGCACCAGGGTAAAAGATGTGTAAGGTTCACTGGCACCTATTTCTTCATCGCTTTTGCCACCATTACACGACATATGCCGAACAATTAACTAGATGCACTAAAAATAAACTTATCTAAATAAAAAATATCAAAACAACACTAAATATACACTTTGACATATGACATATATTTATTTTTATTGTTCGTGGCGGCGGACCGTTGCCGTCGGCCAGTGCGCTAGCGGAGGCCGGCATGGAGGCTAGCGCTGTACGCCAGCACTTCAGAGGCTGTCACGGCGCTCCTCGCACCAGCCAGCAAGATATTTTCTATATCGGATAGAATGGCTTCAATGTAGGTGTTAGGCTCGCTTTACTTTTTTTAGCGAGCTAAAGCTGCAGAGGGTGAAAACACTTTATATAAATTTATCCAACCCGATTTTGAAACCACTGTGTTGCGTAGTTTATTAAGCGTTGATTATTGCTATTTCAAACAAATGTATTAATTATTTTTACAGAATAATTTTTTTGCGACATTCCGTTCCGTAGCTGTCAAGTCCAAAAAAAGTCATAAATCATTTAAATAATTGTAAAGGAATAAAAATTTTACACATAGTTAAAAAAAAAACGATAATTAACATTTTGAATATGCGCATAACTTCAAAAACCAGAGATCCATCGTCTCGGCAATCCGTTACGTAAACCACTGGGCTATCGCCGTCTTTAATGTATTTACCTTACTTTCAGGAAACAACCCAATTCAAAGAACCGTATTAAACATTCTCAGAACTAATATTAAAACCCAGAACACATTTATTTACCTGCAAAAGTAAACAGAATTAAATATTTCGTAATTAACAAAGCAACCTGTATTAACAAGATGTAACTTTCACATTTAATTAGTAACCCTATTACTCAAGTTGGAATGTTTTTGGCAACTTTCGCTTGATTCGTTGGCGAGAGAAACGGAAGGTCAATTTATTTTACTTTTGGTTAAATACTAAACCATCCGAGTGTGTGCTTGTGAAGTTACATAGAAACGTGACCATATTAAAGTTGGTGAAAATGTAAACATCATCATCATCAGCCTCTAACAGTCCACGGCTGGACTAGGCCTCTCCTTTGAAAGGAGGAATTGGCCTACTATACCACGCTAGCCAAACGGGTTGGTGTAGGGTTTGTATCAAGTTTTCCTTCTCTTACAGTGCTGTTCTCTGCATAATATGCTCCCTTTGTCGGCTCTTACGACACCCATGGGATGATATTGGGTGGTCACATTCCGTATTCTTAATCCGTCCCCACACGCATACGTCAGCAAACATTATTTCTATTGAATGCCACTACACTGGCGAAGAGCGGGTGGGTAGACTTTGCATCTCTTTGAAACATAATGGATACTTTCAGTCATGCGTCGATCACTAATTAACACTTTAATACGCAATTCACTGCGAAAAGTCAATGGTGCGCTCCATGGGGTTGAATCCGAAATCTTCTGCGTAGCTGTCTATTGAAGCGCCGATAGCTCAGTGGGTGTACGTAACAGACTCCCGATGCCGAGACGATGGTCTCGGTTTCGATCCCCAGGTACCCCGAGTTGACTTTTCGAAAGTTATGTGTGGATTAAAAATGATAATTATCGTTCGCCTAATAATGCTCGCCAACTATTACATTGGGACCTAAACATAGCTGGCAAAATATGGGCGTGTAATACACCTCTGCCTATGCCTTTGAGGATGAAAGGCGTGAAGCTAAGTTATATTATGCTATGTATTGTTCTTGCTACTACTAGGCTATCGCGACATCGGCCACGTGAATATCAGTTTTCGCGGTAAATATTTAATTTTGCCCATGTCACTCTCCTGACTCTTAACTATCTCCTGATACAAAAATAATACCATTGCGACGTGAAAAAAAGAACAAACAAACACCCTTTTTCATGGATAATATTAGTATGTACATTGCAAGACAACCTTTAAAAAATATTATTTGCTGACGAAATAATCCCAATTCAAATCTCCACAAGACACAACAGAAGTACTTGATCACTGTTTCGGCGAACCGAATGTTCCTAGTCAATTTGGGAAAACTATTAATATTGTGGACTGTATTTTGGTTCTTATCGACTAGGAAGTGAGGAAGTGAAAAGGTGTTGTGGTTAGGGGCCTCTTACCTTGCTCGGCAGTCCTTTTCCTTGCAAATGGTGGCCGCTTGGTTTCTTCGGGAATTCTGAAGCTGCTTGAATCACTCCACTACACAAATCACTTTCACTCGCGAGCGGGTTTGTTAGGTTTTTTGGCATAAGCGGTAATAATTATATATGGCGGTACGGATTGCGGTATGCGGCGGTCATGAGATCCCGAGCGTCTCGAACCTTCCATTCTTTCTTCGTCGCCGTTGAGCAGGGCAGCCAATAGCGAGGCGTTTTGGGAGGGGATTCATTAAAAGGATCGCTCGGATTGACCGAGCAGTGACGAACCATTGACGTTGACATAATTAACTAGCAATGGAAAGGATAGATGGCGCAGCATATCCCCCCGGCCCTAAAGGGTTGCCTTTAAAAAATAAATAAAATTGAATTTAGCTATGTTGGGTGTACTACCGCATAACCCATCAATAGGCTAAGACAGCGATATGACATTAAATTAATCTAAATTAACTTTAGCGAAAACTACAAACGCAATAACAGCGAAAACTACAAACTAAATACTTAAACTAAGAGGTAGATCCAACTTCAGGCTAGATCTCACTGAGTTGGAAGCGGACAGAGACGTACAACACGGCGCATGTAGCTCCCCTTCGCTGTTTTCACGGTAACAACGCGGGTTGTACCGTCCTTGGAAGTATGCAGTTTCTCTACGATGGCTAACGGCCGTGAAAGCGGCGGAGCATTATCGTGTATCATGACGACCAACATACCCTCCTGTATGGAGGATGCAGGACTATTCCACTTGGATCTAGCCTGAAGCTGGTGTAGATATTCCGCACGCCAGCGCCGCCAGAACGACTGCACGAGTTTATCCAGCAGTGTATGTCTCTGGAGCAAGCTTGAAGAGTCTGCTTCAGGAGCCGGAAATGACGATAATGGCACTGTGTTTAGAAAATGTGCAGGGCTTAACGCGGATGGTTCTGCAGGGTCACTACTCAATGCCGTGAGCGGACGCGAGTTGATCAGTGCCTCGACTTGTGCAAGGACAGTTAAAAGTTCTTCGTAAGAGAGGATCTGTTGACCTATAACTTTGAAGAGATGCGTTTTAATTACTTTGACCATGCCTTCCCAACAACCACCGAAATGTGGTGATGCTGGTGGAATGAATTTCCAGTCAATATTATCTATGGAAAGTGCTTTCTGAAGACGAGTACGATAACCCGCGACGTGATTGAAACAAGTAACGGGAACAAGTTCAATCAATTTACTAACGTGGTTGGCGACAAAAGTCTGCCAGCGGTGAGGAGATGAATAAATCCAAGCGAGCGCTACTTTAGAGTCAGAAAATGCGTATATTTTATTAATAGGGTAGTGGGGCAAAACTGTGTCTTGAACCTTGCGGAGCAACTGAGACAGCAGAAGGGCCGCGCACAACTCCAGTCTCGCAACCGAAACGGTTTTAACAGGCGAGACCTTAGACTTGGCACAAACTAACTGCACCGAGTAGTTAGAACCAATGCGGACTTGCAGATATACGACTCCGCCGTAAGCACGCTCGCTGGCGTCAGCGAAACCTATTAAGTTGATGGTACATCCAACTACCAACCCAAGATGACGTGGAATAGTAATTTGATTGAGCGTGGTAAGCTCAATACAAAACAGGTCCCAAGCGGCGACAATATGGTCAGGGGGTGTTTCATCCCACTCACACTTTGATAGCCAAAGTTCTTTGATCAAGAGCTTGGCGTACAAAATTGTGGGAGCCACAAAACCCATTATGTCCTGGCTGGCCGCTACATCACTCCCCCCCAAGACCGGAGGTCGTTCTTGAAGCTGATGGGGTCAGTTGTTGAGTGCCAGTGGAGTCTGTAGTCGCTTGCCGCAGTGTGCTTCGCAAGTCCCACGGTGAGTCGGGGAGAGGTTGCGAAGGTGATGTGCAGTCGGTGATGAGCAGTAGGCGATGAGCAGTGAGCGTTGAGCAGTGAGTGTCCCATAGTGAGTCGGGGAGTTGCTGCGTAGTGGCTGCGTCGTGGCTGCGTAATGGCTGCGTAGTTGCTGCGAAGCGGTTGCGTAGTGGCACTGCTGCGTGTACGGGAGCGATGTGCGCTGCTTAGGAGGACCGTGTGTGCAGTGAGGCGTGCCTTGGCGCTGGAGAGGCTGCAGGGAAGACCAGGCATGCAAGTCTGCATGGCCTACGGATGAACCCTGGCCGAAGATGCTGGCTGTCGGCGACTTGATAGCTGACCATCAGGTGAAGTGCGGAGTGAGGCGAGGTGGAGATGACGATGCTGTTGCTGGATCTGACCGGTGAAGGCTTCTTCAGATCACGTCGGAGGTGCTGGTAATCTGACCGTTGAGGGTTGCTTCAGATCACGTCGGGAGCTGCTGGTAATCTGACCGGTGAAGGTTGCTTCAGATCACGTCGGGAGCTGCTGGTAATCTGACCAGTGAAGGTTGCTTCAGATCACGTCGGGGTCACCAATGTGGCTGGCCGCTACGCTCACTCCCCGCACTGCGCCCAAGCCGGGCGATTCCGATTGGCTATGCAATTACCACTTACCGATACCGAACTTCAAGAATAGTTTTATTATACTCGTCACGTCGTCAGTCTAAACAAGTACCTCGTCACTCTGCCAGTACCCAGTAACCCAGTAAAACCAAGTATCCTTCTATCCTACCATTCAGGAAATTACTTTCCACTGGCGCGCTCCTCAGCAGCCGACTATCACCTTCAAGAACCGATGTAGCAGCCAGCTACATAACACCCGCACAGCGCCATCTATTCAATGACGATGGAACTACTACGACACAACTACGACTGCAACTACTAACAAGGCGCGAAATATTCAAAACAATCCTGAACCGCGATATCAACTTTCGCGAGCCAAGCGGCATATACATATACAAGTTCCAAAGTATGTCCGTCGGCCTGCAGGCCACCAAGCACGACCACCCAGCTTGGTTAGAGGCTCCTCCCTCTAGTTGGAGGAACACCACACCTTTATCCTCCACATTGGTGACTTCGACGTGATCTGAAGCAACCTTCACCGGTCAGATTACCAGCAAGCTCTCCCGACGTGATCTGAAGCAACTTTCACCGGTCAGATTACCAGCAGCCTCCCGACGTGATCTGAAGCAACCCTCACCGGTCAGATTACCAGCAGCTCCCGACGTCATCTGAAGAAGCCCTCACCGATCAGATCCAGCAACAGCATCGTCGTAATCTCCACCTCGCCTCACTCCACACTTCACCTGATGGTCAGCAATCAAGTCGCCGCCAGCCAGCATCTTCGGCCAGGATCCCACCGTTGGCCATGCAGACTTGCATGCCTGGTCTTTCCTGCAGCCTCTACAGCGCCAAGGCACGCCTCACTGCACACACGGTCCTCCTAAGCAGCGCACATCGCTCCCGTACACGCAGCAGTGCCACTACGCAACCGCTTCGCAGCAAATACGCAGCCACTACGCAGCC
Organism: Euclidia mi; assembly: GCA_944739405.2. Taxonomy (NCBI): domain Eukaryota; kingdom Metazoa; phylum Arthropoda; class Insecta; order Lepidoptera; family Erebidae; genus Euclidia; species Euclidia mi. Next base: position 74,844,553 of record OX123192.2, read on the forward strand.
ACGACGCAGCCAGTACGCAGCAACTCCCCGACTCACTGTGGGACACTCACTACTCAACGCTCACTGCTCATCGCCTACTGCTCATCACCCACTGCACATCACCTTCGCAACCTCTCCCCGACTCACCGTGGGACTTGCGAAGCACACTGCGGCAAGTGACTACAGACTCCACTGGCACTCGACAACTGACCCCATCAGCTTCAAGAACGACCTCCGGTCTTGGGGGGGAGTGATGTAGCAGCCAGCTACATAACACCCGCACAGCGCCATCTACTCAATGACGATGGAACTACTACGACACAACTACGACTGCAACTACTAACAAGGCGCGAAATATTCAAAACAATCCTGAACCGCGATATCAACTTTCGCGAGCCGAGCGGCATATATACAAGTTCCAAAGTATGTCCGTCGGCCTGCAGGCCACCAAGCATGACCACCCAGCTTGGTTAGAGGCTCCTCCCTCTAGTTGGAGGAACACCACACCTTTATCCTCCACAGTCCCATAGTCGAGCCACTGTGGATAGCATAGTACGTTCGGTGCACTTATCATATGGTGGTGAGACGTCAAACCGAAAACTATCGCAGGATTTATCCCAGCGTAAACCGAGAACTTTATGCGGTACAGACTTCTCAAATTCAATGTCTGGAGAAGCTTTATGAGAATCTGGTATGCGTGCGAGAACCTCCTTAGAGTTGCTTGTCCATTTGACAAGATCAAACTGGCCTCGCTTGAAAAGCTGAATAAGCTCTTCACAAAGCGAAATTGCTGGCGGAACGAATATGACACTACAGGCAATGTCATCCATATACAAAGCGGAAGTGTAGTATATAGTGTAGCGTAGCATAACATAGCATAGCATAGCGTAGCATAGCGTAGGATAGCGTAGCATAGCGTAGCACAGCGTAGCATAGCGTAGCACAGCGTAGCATAGCGTAGCATAGCGTAGCATAGCGTAGCATAGCGTAGCATAGCGTAGCATAGCGTAGCATAGCGTAGCATAGCGTAGCATAGCGTAGCATAGCGTAGCATAGCGTAGCATAGCGTAGCATAGCGTAGCATAGCGTAGCATAGCGTAGCATAGCGTAGCATAGCGTAGCATAGCGTAGCATAGCGTAGCATAGCGTAGCATAGCGTAGCATAGCGTAGCATAGCGTAGCATAGCGTAGCATAGCGTAGCATAGCGTAGCATAGCGTAGCATAGCGTAGCATAGCGTAGCAAAGCGTAGCATAGTGTAGCATAGCGTAGCACCGCGTAGCATAGCGTAGCCTAGAGTAGCATAGCGTAGCATAGCGTAGCTGCATAGCGTAGCATAGCGTAGCATAGCGTAGCATAGCGTAGCATAGCGTAGCATAGCGTAGCATAGCGTAGCATAGCGTAGCATAGGGTAGCATAGCGTAGCATAGCAGGGCGTTGCATAGCGTAGCATGGCATAGCATAGCATAGCATATCATGGCATAGCATAGCATAGCGTAGCATAACATAGCATAGCATAGCGTAGCATAGCGTAGGATAGCGTAGCATAGCGTAGGATAGCGTAGCATAGCGAAGTATAGCGTAGCACAGCGTAGCATAGCGTAGCATAGCGTAGCATAGCGTAGCATAGCGTAGCATAGCGTAGCATAGCGTAGCATAGCGTAGCATAGCGTAGCATAGCGTAGCATAGCGTAGCATAGCGTAGCATAGCGTAGCATAGCGTAGCATAGCGTAGCATAGCGTAGCATAGCGTAGCATAGCGTAGCATAGCGTAGCATAGCGTAGCATAGCGTAGCATAGCGTAGCATAGCGTAGCATAGCGTAGCATAGCGTAGCATAGCGTAGCATAGCGTAGCATAGCGTAGCATAGCGTAGCATAGCGTAGCATAGCGTAGCATAGCGTAGCATAGCGTAGCATAGCGTAGCATAGCGTAGCATAGCGTAGCATAGCGTAGCATAGCGTAGCATAGCGTAGCATAGCGTAGCATAGCGTAGCATAGCGTAGCATAGCGTAGCATAGCGTAGCATGGCATAGCATAGCTAATTAGTCCTTAATCGTACACACAGTTTTAGCACCCACCTTGATCTCTTGTCTCGTCTCGTCTATTTTGGCGTTCGGCAATGCGTCCGTGATACGCTCCACGATAAGCAAAGAAATGTTAAAATTGATATTCCTATCAAAATGCGAATGTATTTTAACATCTAAAGAACCCTTGCAATGTTTTTCTGACCCGCCGATTCCTTTGTCCACTGAACTAGTATTTCTAAAGTTATTCCACAATCTTAGGGCGTTTGAAACATTGCAATGTTATTAAATTGGTCTGAGACGCGCTATCGAGCAGACAACGTACCATGTGCGGCGACCCATTAACATCATAAACGATAACTTGCGCTGTCGCTAACAGTACCGTCTTAGACGCCGTTCACTGCGTTTTGGCCCTGCTCGGATCATTATAGATGCGCGAGTGCCGTCCTCGCGTGCGCGTCGCCCACGCGATGGATGTCGTACACAACGATATTTCATTCTGAATCGTGGGAGGCGCAGTTATCGTAGCCTGTACCTGCAACGTAAGTGTGTCAAGGTTAGCGGCTTGGCTTGACAACGGACTACTTTTATCAAAGTGCAACAATGAGTTGTGTCGTTGATTACATGAACGACATCTTGTCATACTAGAATAATTACTAGTTTTATACTTTATACTTAAGCAATTAATGCAAGCTTTGTTGTCTATCACGCACTTGAAACGAGCAGTCGGATTTAAACCATTAAAGGCGGGACACTTGTAGAAATGGTCGTGCACTATATTACTGCACAGACACTTCTGTGAATTAATTTTATTAGATTCCGAGCATGTTACGTAAGATTGTGGATTAGGGACCGAGTGATTATTACTATTTCGCGCTTTATTCAACCTTTGTTTGCTGCTGTTAGTGTTAGACGGGCTAGGTGAACTAGACTGCGTATTATGAAATATTTGACACTGATCTTTGATGAACGAAATAAACCTATCTAGTGTAGGTATTTTATTATTGCGTTCCGTCATCTCGAATGCGCGAATTGTATCAGTGTCAAACTTTTTTAAAGCGAGTTGAAGCAACATAAAGTCGGAAAGATCTTCCAATTTTAAGTTCCTAAGAGAATTAACCGCGGTTACGAAGTTATCGTGATACGTGATATCGCGAATTTCCAGCTGTTTATAACAGCTGGAAATTCGCGACAGACGCGGCACCGGACAGTTTAAGACTTAAAGCTTGATCAAAGTAGGTAGACGCTAGGACGCGCGTGTCTTGATATCTATCAAATAGTGACTAAAATATGACCTGATAATTCTCAGCACTGGGTGTGACACCTCCAAATACGGACTGGGCCTTCGGTGACAGTTTACCTATTTAATAGTACAACCTGTCAGCATCTGTCAGAGAACCATTATCGTGCACTGTGGACTTAATACTCGCATAGAATAACGGCCAATTTCGTATATCTCCATCAAACGACACAATCTCGATTGGCGGTAACCTCGGCTTGGAAGCCGCTGCAACGGGCTGTGCCGAATATTTACCCTCCAATTGCGATTGTATACGCTTAATAATACAATAAAGGTCTTCGAAAGAGGTGTACGCCTGATAATTCGGTTTTTCATCAGGATTAGTAGAAAGCAATCTTGCGTTATAATCGTCTAACAACGTATGAAAATCTGTTCGAATACTATCTACTGTCATACAATATCTGAGAAATGACTCCCTATTACTATCAGAAACGGCTGCGGTCTTTGAACGCTCATAAATGTATTGAATACGCTCAAATAAAATATTGCGTTTTGCTTCTAAGATTGTCATCTCTTTGTCTCCCGACACGCGTGACTTCTTTTGTTGTGACATGCTTACGTAAGTATATGCTAATGAGACCGAAACAAAATAAGAATATCTAAAGTACCTATTATTTTACCTAAGTACCTAGGCAACACTTTAAAGCGGTGGAATTAAAAGTTGCTTGAAATATGAGATTTTGGGTAAGTAGGTAGCTACATAAAAGTATATTACCTACTAATGCGTGTGAATACAACCATGTGACGGTTATGTGAATGGACTAGGAGTATAGCTAGGTGCTATAACTGCCTAGGTATATAGATATAACGAGGTTTTACGTATAAAACGTAAATGAATCCGACTCGTATGGATCAAAAAAATGTTTCGGCGAACCGAATGTTTCTAGTCGATTTGGGAAAACTATTAATATTGTGGACTGTAGGATTTTGGTTCTTATCGACTAGGAAGTGAGGAAGTGAAAAGTTGTTGTGGTTAGGGGCCTCTTACCTTGCTCGGCAGTCCTTTTCCTTGCAAATGGCGGCCGCTTGGTTTCTTCGGGAATTCTGAAGCTGCTTGAATCACTCCACTACACAAATCACTTTCACTCGCGAGCGGGTTTGTTAGGTTTTTTGGCATAAGCGGTAATGATTATATATGGCGGTGCGGATTGCGGTATGCGGCGGTCATGAGATCCCGAGCGTCTCGTATCTTCCATTTTTTCCATCAGAACTTGCCCTGTATATATACCGTCGGACAGCCGGGTACGGGCTGTACCTGGCTGTCCGACGGTATATATACAGGGCAAGATCTGATGATGATGAGTTTAGCAACAGATTTATTAAGAATCGTTTTTAAACTTTCTTATTGGTTCGTTGGTGTAGTAGCTGACTGCTATGGGTTTGATTTCCATCCAAGACCATTCAAACCTTTCCATTAAAATATAACAATTAATGATTAGTTCGGGATCCTGCCGTTTTGCCGAAAAGATTTTGACAAAATTTCATTACCCAAACAAATTTTAGCAACCTTTTTTTATACAATTGCAATATTTCGCATGATTTTAGTATGCATATTTTTATTTGGTCAAATTTTTACTTGGAAAAATATTACCATGTATAATGTCATTATGGCATTTGGTCTTTAATCAAATGATTTATTACAGCAAACAATCTTCAGACAGTAAACGTTTGGTGATATTAGTTTATTTATGGAAGTAGTTAGAGTAGATTAATTATTAAAAAAATGGTTAGATTAGGTTAGAAATGTGACCTCCTAGCTGAGCGACCGAAGCGAGCGTTGCCGCGGTAGCGGCCGGCGAGTGCCAGAAACGACTTGCATTAATAGAAAAAGAGACTGTTTTTTGTAGGTTACCCGGAAATGAACTATTAAGATTAGGATAATTATTGATTTCGCGTAAAACCTGTTATTCCAACTGAAATATTTGACTAAATTAAAAATGTTAAAAGTAAACAAGTTGGTAAACAAGTTATAGTCTAAATGCTCATTTCCCAAACATTAGGTTAGCGTTACAATTTTTTGTGAATAGATTTTTTGCTAAGTAATAATTTGGCAAATTAAATTACGCGAAAAATTTTTTGGGAAGTGAAAATTTGTCAAATCTCTTTCGGTCAAACATGGGAGACCCGATTAGTTAATGAAGTGATCAAATAGGTATATGTATATGAAAATCTAATCCTAAGTACGTTTATCAGTTATCTGGTTACCATAGTACAAGTTCTACTTATTTTGGTCTCTTAGCCGCCCGTTTGTAAGTTGTTCTAGGATATTACCATTGTTTTCCTTGTCACGTCTATTTTACAAACATATGGTACACATAAGGAAAATACACGGCCTTTTGGCTGGCGTACTCGGAGATATAAGCCCAACATGTAGAGGCATTTGGATTAGCCGCAGCAGGGGTAAATACTTGTAATATTTCGTGGAATGTATATTTGGAATCATCATCCTAGCGCTGTCCCGGTTGCGCTACAAAATCCACGCCTTGGAGCCCGGGGTCCGCTTTCCGGCTGTGTCTTCTCCACTTCGCACGGTCTTCAATCGTATATATATATATATATATATATATATATATATCGATGCCTTACGGCCAAAAGAGGCTATCCGTCGCTTACAAACTTTACAGGACAGTAGTTTAAAGTTCAATGTTAATTAAAACAAATCACACTCCTAACACTATTTACTGTCGCTTACCCTCAAATGTTCTTAATTATACTAACAGGAAAAAACGTCGTTAATGAAAACAACTCAATTAATGAGTTCTAACCCAAATGATTTCACTGCACCATTTATTTTATTTCTGTTGAAGAAAAAGAGCATACCTGTGCTTTTTCTGTAGATCAAGTGGCGCCAATATGACATAACCGGCTATTGGTTAATGGCAGAAGAACAAGGAAATTGTAGTAAGTTAATAATCTATAAAAAATACAATAAGCTCTTTTACACAACGCGAAAGCACATTGTGATTAATTCTTATAAAATTATACAAACATATATACATTAGACTTTTATAAGTTTTTAAACTGGCTATTTGACTAAGGTATGAATAAAAAAAAAGAGAAATTGTGCTTAATCAGTCTTTATTTTAGAAAATTAAACAAAACAATTGTTACTCATTGTAAGTTAGTCTTGTAGTATACATTCATGCTGACATTCTAGGTATGACAAAAAAATATAAACTTAAAATTTCGTACCTAAGGACCACTTTTAGGTATGACGGTAGGCGTTCAGTCCTCGTCGTCCGCATGTCCGCCTCTACAGTTGCCGTTAATCGCCTCGCGACGTCCGTTGCCGGGGGAGTCCTCCACAGCAAAGAAACTACCCAAAACAACCGTGTCAGGTGAAGACATGCGTCAGGCGGAAGGCGGGAACACCCTGGCGGCCTCCAGCCACTCCACAAAGAGGGTTCTTACTAGGTATCGCTTTTGCCGTGTATCCATTCATTCGCACTCACCCATCCATTCATTCAATCGATAAAACAATGATGATGACACATGTTAAATCAGTCACGGTGGCAAATCTTGAGGCAGAATAACAATTTGCAAAAGAGTGCGCTATTATATGTGCAAAACAATCGTGCAGTTTTTATTCTCTCACTCTCATAGTCCCATAGGCAATTCGACACAACAGAGTCATATCAGTCGCGATTAACTCTTGATTGTTACTGAGAACTCATAAAAAAATCCAATAATTCCTTGCTGGCCCAACCTGGCATTCGAACCCTTGATTATGATCCTAAGCCAGGCCAGCCAACAAAAACTCTGTAGTTACTTATTTAACCATTCAATATTGTCTGAACAAGATAGCAAAAGAATGACTTCTTACCTATAAAACTTAAAATAACTAATTAGAATACACAATTATAGATGAATATAAAAGTCGATTAAAATAATCTTACCGTTTTATTTCCTTCGAAAAACTTCGCGCCGAACGGACTCGCAAGCACGGGGGTGCTTACGCCGCGGTTGTCTAGGCACTTAATGTTCGCTGTGCAACGCTAACGACATTTTGTTCGAACGAAAGAGTGACATAACCGATGCTGTTTGTCATTCTTCTGTAAGCTAACCGCCAAACCTTTGATTTACCTTGTTATCTAACCACCATACCAGATATTTTTTTTGGGAGGGAAAAAAAGGGTAAGCGACATTCGTTTGGATGATTTATCCTAAGCGCCTTCGATTATTGATTTGGTGACAAGGAAAAATAAAAATAAGCGCAAAATAAAGTCACGGAAATGAGACCTAAATGTAATAAATGACATATATTTTATCCAAAGAAACTGCCCTAATATCCTAACCGAAAGTTTGGTACACAAAGATTGAAGTAAAATTTGATTAATGTATTTTTTACAAAAAAGTATTTACAGCCTAAACTACTTAACGTTCAAGTAAAGAAAAAAAAAATTCAAAGCCAAAATTGCTTATCTCACAGTTTTATAAAATATTATTTTTATCCAACCACCATAATACAAAATACACTAAAAATAACTGTCGTTTATGACGAAATACTTAGTGTTAGAACCTCAATTCCTTTACCGCCTAAGCGTCAAAAAGTTTTTCCTAAAGCCACGAAACTTAGACCATTAGCCGCAGAAAAAAACCAGATTCTAACCATATATATAAGTCGATTTCGCAAAAAATGTCGCTTACCACCTTTTGGCCGGAAGGCATCGATATACATACATACATAACGTCACGCCTTTTATCCCCGAAGGGGTAGGCAGAGGTATATTTCTACACCCACTTTTCGCCAGATATACTTTAGTCCCACGTAATAAGGGGCTAGCCTATTGCCGTACATTTCCAGACTCCGTGCGGCTACTGAGAATTTCGTGACAGAAAATCCCAATAACACTGCCCGACCCAGGAATCGAACCCGGGACCTCCCGATCCCACGCGCACCTTTATGCCACGAGATCTACGAGGCAGTCATATAGGGTTTGATGTCGAGTTTTCCGTCTCTACGCAAAGATGGTATTTGCATCGTGTCGTCGTGGGCGGAAGCCCGTGCAACTCATTTCATTTCAACTCCATTGAACTGCACTGACTTCCACTCTCTGCATTCGCGTCCGTTGCAGAGTTTGGCGAATGGCCTTAGGGGAGAGCGCAAGTCGTGTAGATCCCTAAGGCAAGGCTGGTGGACTATCCTTCCCGAGGTTGCCGCCCGCTCTTGGTCTGGTTCCCTATGAAACAGACGTAACGAAAACCTCCAGCCGCCCTCACCCACACACATGCACAAGCACGTACACATATACATTCACTGCACTAACCCAATCATTCATACGGACGCGCACACACACACATACACACACCACACCTACATAGAAACACATACACATACGCCCACGCACACGCTCATACGGAGCCAAAACAAAAATAAATTATGAATGTGAAACAAAATAATAAACTACCCCAGGAGGGTACCAGCGTCCGTGACGCTGGAGAATCCCTCCCTGCACCCTCGGGTCCAGGCTGCCCCACGTATTCTGGGGGGGGCAATGTTTCACGTGAGAGTAGTTTAGACCTGCACGACCTGGCAAATGCCATGCCTCGTGCAGTACACATAACCAACACCTCCTGGACGGTTGTACCGCGTCGAGCAGACGAACGCCGCAAGGCAAACGTCAGCTCCGCTGCAACCGTAACCGGTAGAGGTAAACACCGCGGAAAGCACTCCCGTCATCATAGACGTCAGCGTGAGTACGCAGCGCACGTGGGAGGTAGCGAACCGACAACGTCGGCGAACGCACCCCCCGCGGGAGGTAGCGAACCGACAACTTCGGCGAACGCACCCCCCGCGGTAGGTAGCGAACCGACTACATCGGCGAACGCACCCCCCGCGAGACAACCAACAGCTGGTGCAACGCACCAGCGCGGACATCCGCCCTCAGCCAGCGCGATGAGGGAACCGCCCAGGACGAAGCATTCGGCAGGACGCGGCGCGTTTGGTGGACGCAGCAGCTCAGGCTTGCAAGCGGAAACCACGCGGACGCCGAAGAGTGAGCCTTCGGGCTCGCTCCCGCCGGCTGCACGCGCCGCTTCGGCCGGTGCAGCGCCGGGCACCCCCCGTCGCGCCCCCTCGACGGCAGTCGGAGATGCGGCACCAACAGCCCCATGGGGCACAACTGGGCCACCCCGCAAACGCGGCCCCAGAAAAGGCGGACCCAGGCCCGCACCGATCAATCCGGCGCTCTCGGGACGGCCCACTTCGGCGACACCGTCGAAGAGAAACCGTCACGACGACACTCCACCAAGCGCCACGACGAAGCGTGCGAGAGTGGACGCAACACCGAAGAGGGCAACGATGAGCTACGCCGATGCGACTAACTCGCATCTGATGGTGGCCGTCGTTGCCACTCCACCCACAGACCTGACGGTGGAGCAAGCACGGCAGCTCGAGCTCTCCATAGAGGAGCGCATCATGGAAGCAGCCTTTGCACCACCGTCAAACAACGAGACCGCACTCGCGCCATCCTTTAGAGGCAAACCGCTTGGAGCAGGAGGAGTCCTGAAGCTATGGTGCGAGGACGAGAAATCGCTGGCGTGGCTCAAACGAACGGTAGCGGGACTGCAGTCACCGATCGAAGGAACCAGGCTGGCTGTCATCGGGCAGACGGATCTCGCGAAGCGCGTTCGCGCATCGCTCTGGCTGCCGAGGTCGACCAACCTGGAACTCCCGAAGATCCACCAACTCTTAGCTGCCCAAAACCCATGGTACGCTGTCCAGACGTGGCAACTGTACAGCGCTACGATGCAAGAGCACGGCCTTTACTTGTCCCTGGGCATCCCCGAATCGGAGGTCCCGAGAATCGAGGCGCGCGACCGCCGAGTCTCCTTCTTCACCGGCAGCGTGTACGTACTGTTCCACGCTGCCGGGGCAGGGGCTGGCGGGACGGTTGCCGCGCCCAGGGAAATGCCGCCCGCCAGCGGGCATACACAGGGACGAGAGACAACATCAGCCGTTCCCAGCACGTCGGGCACAGCCCGCGCACACACAACGCCCGCAGTGACAAAGAGCGCTGTGACGGCAGTTGACGACGAGCACGACTCGTCTGACGGGGAGTCCGTGGACAGCAATGTTCTCGGATCTTCGTCAGACTAGAGTCGTACAGACCAACCTCCAGCACAAGCAAATTGCAACGGCTACCATACGCAGGCTGCTGGAGGTTAACCACCACACAATAGCCCTAATCCAGGAGCCGTGGATTAGAGGCGACACCATATGTGGACTCAACAACATCGGACGTAAGATATTGCACTGGAACTCGGCTTCTAAGCCGAGAACATGCATATACATTCCCCGAACAATACCAGCATTGCTGCTGACTAACTTTTGTTCTAGAGATCTCACAGCCGTGGGAATACGAACAGGGCCCAATGATCAGATGCTTGTACTAGCTTCGGTCTACATGCCCGGTGATGAGGAGATCCCATCGAAGGAGCTGGCCGAGCTGGTGCAGCACTGTGAGGACCACGGCTGGCCAATAATACTCTCGGCAGATGCTAACGCCCACCATCCACTGTGGGGGAGCCCCGAGGCAAATAGACGAGGTGAGATCCTAACTGAATACATCTACACAACAACACTAACGGTAATCAACAAAGGCTCAGAGCCCACATTTGTCAGCTCCAGATATCAAACCATAGTAGACATTACACTGGCATCGGATGGGGCCGCGGAACTTGTCACGAACTGGCATGTGTCCGCCGAACCATCCTTTGCCGACCACAGACGTATCTGCTATGACATACGAGTGCAAGAGAGGGTCATACAACCAAAACGCAACCCACGTAATACCGACATTGCGAGATACAAGACCCTGCTCGAACAAGAAATAGCCATGTCAAATTTCAACGACATGAACACAAGCACTACACACATAGAACACAACACTAATTTACTAACAAAATGCATACAACGCAGCTACCAACAAGCCTGCCCCACCACACTACCGAAAACGAGTAGTAAAACCCTATGGTGGGGATCGGAACTGGAGAAGCTCAGGCGCAATCTGAGACAACTCTTCAACCGGGCCAAAAACACAAGGAAAGACACGGACTGGGACAAATACAAAGAAATACCAGTCGCACAACAAGAAACGCATACGATTCCGCAGGGGAGAATCCTGGCGAAATTTCTGCACCAACATTAATTCCACATGCGAGGCAGCCAGGGTAAAAAAGATCCTATCCCAGGACAGCAACAAGACCCTAGGCTCCATAAGAAAGCCTGATGGCACCTACGCAACCACAGACATGGAAATAAGCCAAATACTAATCAAAACGCACTTTCCAGGTTGCACAGTGACCGAAGACTGTGATTGGGAAGAATCAGAACACAGACCACCGACCCAGACAGACTGGACGATAGCCAACAACATGGTTACCGGGGACCGGCTGAAATGGGCAATTAACAGCTTCCAACCGTACAAATCTGCAGGCCTGGACGAAATAACACCAGCACTTCTACAATGGGGCTGCACAACGATTGTGCCACAGCTACTCAGCATATATAGAGCATCTATAGCGCACAATTACATACCACGAAGGTAGAGGGAAGTAAAAGTCATATTTCTCCCAAAACCGGGCAAAACGGATTATACGCAAGCAAAATCGTTTAGACCTATCAGTTTGACCTCCTTCTTGCTAAAAACGCTGGAAAGGCTCGCTGACAGATACCTGCGGGAAGGCGCACTGCTACGCAGACCACTACACCCGCATCAACACGCCTACAGAAGTGGTATATCAACGGAATCAGCGCTTCACTCCGTAGTGGGGACCATAGAGACAGCGCTATCTGACAAACTAATGATCTTAGGCGCCTTCATTGACATAGAGGGCGCCTTCGACAAGACTAAATTCACCAGCATTAGCCGTGCCCTTAACAAGTTCGGAGTTGAACAAACCGTCAGTGGATGGATTGATCAACTCCTGAAACAAAGGGCTATTCAGTTCACGGTTAATACCACCACAAGGGGGATAGTAGCAAAAGGCTGCCCACAGGGAGGTGTTCTATCACCCCTGCTTTGGAACATAGTGGTAGACGATCTGTTGAGAAATCTGAATGACAAATGCTTCTTCACGGTTGGCTACGCAGATGATATTACCATCCTAATCAAAGGAAACTCAGAAGACATGATCCATTATCGGATGCCAGCAGCGATCAGGATCATGGAACAATGGTGCAACCACCATGAACTGACGGTCAACTCAAATAAAACGGAGCTAGTACTTTTCACCAACAAAAGGAACACCCTTATGACCAGAAAACCAAAACTTTTTGGCACGGAGCTTAACTTATCGAGTGAAGTCAAGTACCTGGGCGTAACACTCGACCACAAGCTCAACTGGAATAAACACATCACCACTGAAACCACTAAAGCATGTACAACCTTCTGGCAGTGCAGGAGAATAATAGGCAAGAAATGGGGTCTAAAACCATTCATCACCCTATGGATCTACACTGCCATAATACGCCCCATGCTCACATACGGTGCAGTAGTGTGGTGGCCACGCACTCAACTAAGCACAGTCAAGAGCAAACTGCAGAGCATACAACGCCTCGCCTGTCTGGCCACAACAGGCTGCATGAAAACAACTCCAACGGCGGCACTGGAGGTGCTTCTCGACTTGCGACCACTGCACCTCATCATCCAGCAAGAAGCAGGTGCCGCTGCGATCCGGCTCGATAAGTTCGGGCTCTGGAGGAGAGATGACCGCATAACCCACGCACGCCTGAAAAGGACGTTAACTAACGAGATCCCGATGCTAGATGCAACGTGTGATCTCATACCTAAAACCTTTGTCTTTGACAAAAAATACCGCATACAACTGCAAGAAGAGCACAAGGATAGTTCTGGTATACACGAAGTTAGAGTATACACAGACGGCTCAAAAACAAAGTATGGAACGGGTGCCGGAGTGTTCTCCCATGACTTGAATATCAATCTCTCAACATCGCTTGGTAAACTCAACACCATCTTCCAAGCTGAATGCGTTGGGATAACAAGGGCGGCGACGGCGATCGCGGCCAGAAATGTGAGCAACCTGTCAATACGCATCATCACAGACAGCGCCTCAGTACTACAAGCTCTCGATGGCAACTGCTTTAATAGCGGCCTAATTATGGAGTGCCGCCAAGAGCTGCAGAAAACTGCAACGAGAAATCGGGTCACGCTCCAGTGAATACGAGGACACAGTGACTCCACGGGCAATGACGCAGCAGACCAACTGGCAAAGAAAGGATCGGACACGACAACTCGAGGACCCGAACCAATTGTTCCGATACCGTTCAACCAACTAAGAACATGGTTACGCGAGAGAACCCTAAAACAACACGAAAAAGTGTGGGCAGAGTTAAAAGAGTGTAGGCAATCTAAAGATGCCTTTCCCCAATTAGATAAACGACTCTCGCAAAAACTGTTGCACTCCAACAGGAAAACACTCAAGCATCTGACTGGCATAATAACCGGCCACTGTCCACTAAACAAGCATCTCTACAACATCGGCGTCACGGACAGCCCACTATGTAGGGGCTGCATGGGGACCGAAGAAACACCCGCTTATATAATCCTACATTGTACCAGCGTGAGTGACCAACGGACGAAGTTCCTGAACAACCCCAGAACCATGAGCGAAGCCATACGCAATACTGGTCAACTCATGGCCTTCTGGAAGGAGCTTGCATGGTATGAGTAGCAGGCGACTACCGCGTCACTGCTAACGCACAATGGCCCAATTAAGTGGCTAAGTGCGGAAAACACCTGTCCAAGTAACTAACTAACTAACTGCATCGTGTTATCACTTAGTCGCCTCTTACGACACCCACGGGAAGATAAGGGGTGGTGACACTTGTATTCTATGCCGTCAACCACACGGCTATATATATATGTCGGATATATATTATATCGGAGATTGGAGAATAGAACGTCAAATCTTAATAGATTTGGGCGTATTCGGATACGATGGTTACAACACTGAGGTCGGCAGTTGACAGCTGTCAATGTCATTAAATGTTTTATAAGCGAACGTGGAGCTGTCAACGGGCACTTTTGGCGACAGACACAGCGGAGGAAACAAGTGTGGCCTACCTACATCCGACTTCGCAAGTTTGTGAACTAATTAGTTTGAGTATAACCTATTGAGTGTATACCGAGACTTATTTTTTCCTGAAATGTACGATGGAGACCTGAGAAACGAAGAACGCCCACATTCTCTTACGTTGCTACGTTGCCTACGTTATATATATATATATATATATATATATATATATATATATATATATATATATATATATATATATATATATATATATATATATATATATATATATATATATATATTATATATATATATATCGCGGCTTATAGACTATAGATCGGTCTGTGTGGAGAGTAAAAGTAGCTTTTGCCCTAAGTATCCCTATATACGTTGGAATGAGCACATAGTAACTCACCAAATTTTGCCATAAAAGCAGCAAGATGGCAAAACCAATGTTAATGGCTAGGGGCACAGCTAGAGGAGTGGAACGGTGTGGCAAAGGTTCTGCTGTTCCGAGTCTCGTGACAAAAGTGACCGGGGACGAATTTCCTGTTTACAATGATACTTCAATCCCCGAGCAAATAACTTTTGTGACTTTCCTCTAGCCGACAACTTAGGCAAGCCAAAGTTAAAAGTAAAGTACTACACTAGTGCGTCATACAATATTATTTAGCGGGTCTCAGTCGCGATAAATTATATATTTAAAGTTATACATACCTCTATACCAGCTTGTAACGGTCGTAGTCCCTCCGCGACCACGACCGTTGCATGGTTGCAAGCTATATAAAGAGAATAACATAGATATTTGTGCACAGGACATTACTAAGTGTCGCTGTGTTAAGGGCCCTGAGGGCAACCTATTATGCGCGTCCCGCGCGGAGAAGGAGAGATGGTGCTCGTACTGCCACGAGCTTCTTAACAAGCAGCATAAAGAGGTACAGCCACCGGAACTCCCTCCGAACCATAGACTAGTTCCGCCGGTAACGCCTGAAGAAGTCCAGAGGGCCCTTCGCCACGTGAAGAATCGGAAAGCTGTCGGAACAGATGGAGTCCCGAGAGTACTGATTGAGGCCTGGAAGGCAATGGGTCTGCAGGGTGTGGGCACTCTTATTAATCTTTTTAACCGCAAACTGCTTACCGGCAAAATCCCGATCCAATGGAGACTGAGTATCATCACTCCAGTCTTCAAAGGCAAGGGATCGGTACAGGAGTGCAGTAGCTGCCGCGGTATTAAGGTGATGTCCCATACCCTAACGCTCTTTGAGCGAATAATTGACTCCCGGATCCGACAGGAGTCCACAGTCTCGGAATGTTAATATGGGTTTCGCCCTGGTCACGGAACCATGGACCCAATTTTGGCCCTCAGGATCGTCATGGAGCGGTACAGGTCGAAGAACACGCCTCTGCATCTTCTGTTTCTAGACATGCAGAAGGCCTTCGACTGTGTGCCGCAACAGATGATCTGGTGGGCTCTAAGATCCAAAGGTGTACCAGAAGCATATATTGACATCATCCGAGACATGTACTCAAATTCCGATTCCGTAGTTCGGACTGCTGTTGGCGACACAAAATCTTTTCCCATCACCGTCGGGGTCCACCAGGGTTCCATCCTCAGTCCCTACCTATTCAGTGTAATATTAGACGTACTGTCAGACAGAATCAGAGACTCACATGAGCAGCCCCCGTGGCTGCTCATGTATGCTGATGATATCGCGCTGGCGGATGCGGACAGGGGACGCTTGGAGCGGCGTGTGAATTCGTGGAAGGAGTCGCTTGAGAACGGCGGTCTGAAAATAAACGAGGCGAAGACCGAGTATTTGGCCTGCAACAGTACTGATCTCGCGTCAATTCGTATAGGCGGAGACATTGCCGAGCGAAAGGACCTGGTCAAGTACCTGGGATCAGTACTGCACGCGTGTGGTAACATCGATTGCGACGTCAAGACACGCATTTCGGCAGCCTGGGCCAAATGGCATGAGGTGAGCGGTGTCATTTGTGATCCCAAAATGCCGGTTAAGCTCAAAAGACAGGTCTATAAATCCATCATTATACCTGTCCTGTTATATGGCAGTGAGACGTGGCCTGTGCTTGAGCGACACAAGCAGAGTCTGCGTGTCACGGAGATGAACATGCTGCGCTGGATGTGTGGAGTCACGCGGAAGGATCGCATTAGGAACTCCCGCGTCCGGGGTAGCCTTCATGTCCGTGACATTGCTGACAAACTGCAAAAGTGTCGTCTACGCTGGTGTGGCCAAGTCTTACGTCAACCGACATCTTACGTGGGTAACAAATGTCTTGCTATGCTACCTCCGCCGGGCCCTGGTAAACGGGGAAGGCCAAAGAAAGGCTGGCTTGACGTCGTAAGGGATGATATGCGTGCCAAACGAACTAACCACCAGGGATGCTGAAGACCGTGGAAGCGGACCCCGGGTTCCAAGGCGTGGGTTTTGGAGCGCAACCGGGACAGCGCTAGGATGATGATGATGAACAGAGGTATTTGTGCCTTTAAATAAGTAATTTAACGCGAATAAAAATATATTGTATGAAGCACACAAATCACGATAGTTTAAAATCGATAACACTAGTGCGGCCACTCTTGAAAATCCACTTCAATCAATCGTTAAAGGTAAGCCGGACACGGGGCTCTGATTGATTCTCTATAGCATTCGGGACCGTAGTGCCGCCACAGACATTTAGCTTGACACAAATGCCTTGTGGTTTGTAAGCCTATTTATTTTTCACATATTAATAACATTTATATTATCTAAATTTGCGATTTCAAAAAAAGAAAATTTTGACGTTCTTTTTGAAGGTCTCTTTTGTTTGTTTTTTTTTTTGGTGGTAAAATCCCTGCCATGTTAATCATGTTAATGCACAGTACGGTACGTTCGACGGAATATCATGATTATTTGAAAGATGACCATAAAAAGTTGTATTATTGTTAGTATAATCAACCGCATCCACATACTTGACCTTGAAATCCAAGAATTTCTGTATAATATAACCTCAACTTAACAAAGCTTCACCCCGCTTACGTAAAGCTCGCGATAAAGTTGCCTACACATACTGGTTAAACACTTCTCCGAACTGATAAGACCGGAGAATGTAAGTGCTATCCGCGTGCAACCAGCCTAAGTTGCGAACGTGAGTTGCTAACTAATGTTCATATTAAGTTGTTCGTAGTGAAAAGTTGTTCAGTATAAGCCGTTAATCTTCGTCATGTGTGGTGGAATGTCAGAAACCGCGTACGAAATTGAGATGTTTACAAAAATTAGGTATTGGCATTAGTTTCCGAACCGAGTTGAAGCGAGTACAGGTACCGAGTTGTAAGTCGATGTTACTCTGTTTCAAGTATGGACCAACAGATCTGAGTTAAAATGACGTTGATACGAGCCGTTTGGTGCACGCAATAAGACACAGGCTATTAAAATTATAAAGTTAACTCGATTTGTACCTTTGTGTATTTTTTTTCGTCTAGACGCGGACAGGCAAAGTTCCATATTCTTGTTATTAATCGGCAGCGGTACCCATGACTTCTTTGTTTCTTTGCTAATAGAGGCCTCCGAGTGCTCACCATGCTGGAAACAGAAACTTCGAAATGTCATTATTTGCACCCGAAACGCCATGCGTAGTAGTCAGCTGATCTTTTCATTAGACTAGAACTCGCATATGGGCATATGCGAGTTTTAGTAATATATATAAGAATTTAATTCTAGTTAACAATTAATATTTTACAACTTATGTAATAAGTCGTAGTCTAATGTAATAAAAAAAGGAAACTGCAAGCAACCATGTAGCTACGAAGCTACAGGGTTGCTTGTAGTTTCCTGCTGAGCCTTTATTGATTTAGGTTGCGTGGCGATACATGGAGAAGTCGCGGGGACGGGGGCAGGGCTGCGGGGCGCATGTGTAGCACACTCAGCAGTCACAATATTACGCGGTGACAGAACTGCTGACACGAAGATTGCAACCGATGTATTGACGCATGCACCTCGGCGCCTGTTGATGTTATTACGCGCCGGTGACCCACTTAAATCGACAACCTTACGTAAGTCGTCTAACTCCGTGCGCAAGAGTGCGACGGTATCTTTAGATGTCTCCAACTTCTTGTGTACATCCGCTAAACTTGCCTTAAGAAAATCTATGTCCTTCAAAAGGCTTGTAACATCGACGTGGTCGAAAGTGACAGGAGGTAACTTGTTTAAGTCTCTCGCCACAAACGTCGGCACGTCGTCAGGATCGGTCTCTTTGAGCAGCGTGATGATGTCTTGTAGGCTTTTCTTTATCCCGTCACGCCTGCGGGACACCATCTGGTCACATTTATATAGCGACCTGTATACATGCAGCTTGGCAGCCGCAATGTCCTCCTCGCTGAAGTTCGTTGCACAGATCTGGAGAGCCAACACTTCGTCCATGAGATCCAGCTTCTGCTGCAGGAACGCCAGCAGCTCGTTCACCACAAGTTTATTACTCATGGCAATGAAAATTACGAGCGTCGGTTCGCGCCGCGCGAAACATTAATATAAAATTTATTTACGCGACACACGTACGCCTTAGAGCGCAGTCAGACTAAATATATCTGTATGTATGGATACACGCGACTTCAATCCCCATAATTTCTACAAACACCTTCCTATACAAAAATCGAGTACTAAGCGATCCAAGCGACATAATCCGTTTCCACCCCATACTCCCATCTCCATAGCACCTTAAGCTTACGCGCATCATCTGCTAAACAATATACGTATTTTATCCGAAACCTCTTCAGATAAAAAAAATAATAAAAATAACCTCTTCAGATTGCCGTGAAAATTTCATCGTCGGTGCGTCTACGTATCACTTAGGTTGTGTTCCCACTATGGCGTAACAACAGTTTATGCTCTATAACATAATTATGTTATATATTAAAGACCCATGTCTTTCGAGAAGTCTGCCAACCCGCACTTGGCCAGCGTGCTGGATGAACATAATTATTATCGTGTCGTTAAAGCGTAATGGCTTGTGTATTTAAATAAAGATGTATAGATATAGGATGACTCTATTAACTATCGCTCACGACTTTTTTCACTGGGCAGCCATCGTCACAATAATAAAATTAACACGATTTAATGTGCGTCGTTGTTGCGACTATCTATAGCAGTGACAAAAAATATTGTTTCTTCGGAAAATTAATCCACACCAACGTTAAGGTGATTGCTATAATCAAACAATGTTCTCACGATCCAATAGGAACTAGATTCAATATATAGGCCGGATTGCCCGGGGAAGTACTACCATCTGCACTGTAGCAGTAGTAACAGTAGCTACACTGTTTCGTTTCATTCAATAAGTGAGAGTCCCGGAGGCCCCATTCTCTTCTTTTAGCAAAATCAATGATAAATTAATCGTTACGACACAGTGTCGATAAAAAATCGCTATAACAACGAGAGTCGATAGTCGCCCAACCGTAAATGAATCGTTAGGACACAGTGGAAACGCGTTCTTACAAGATATTGAACAAATTTAGCTTCTTCATCCAATATAGGCATGAAATGTGTTGTTATTTTATAGAAAATCTGTTCGCAGTGATATTGTAAAATGGAATCCCTACAAATTTTAATTTGTATTATACGCGAAAACCTTGCAGAAAAATATATTTTGTGGCGACAACCGAATCCCACGTGAGCCAAGCCACTGGCAACAGATATTACCTAATAGTTATTTGCAAAATCAGTAAAAAAAGTACTATTCGCTACACCATATTTATTGTCACTTGTGTTTGCGCACTCTATTCTCTTATTTAACTACATTTTACGAATACAAATAAATAAATTTCAGATCTATTTCGAAGTAAAACATTTTCAATTTTCTCCAACGATTGCATCGACTGGTTTCTCAAGTTCCACATAGTTAGTACCTACCAATTTATCATGATAACACGGTGGTTTTCTGAATGCAATTTTAGCCCCAATTGTCGGCTGTATCGGCAGTACCACACAGCAGGGAATTTGGAAGGCCTTTGATAACGATTTAGATAGGATTTTCAGGGTATATGCAAAATAGAGATATTAGGTGCTCGGTGCTTTGGACAGGGACAATGCGTTTATTGTTTGAATTTCATGAACGCACTATTTATTTGCATCATATTCGTCCGTGTATATAAACTAGGTCATAGTTCACCACGCTGGCCAAGTCCAGGTTGGCAGGCTTCATAGGTATTTCGAGAACATTATGGAGAACTCTCAAACATGCAGGTTTCCTCACGATGTTTTCCTTCATCGTTATCAAGCGATAACAATTTAATGACGCACATAGTTTCGAAAAGTCATTGTTGCGCGCCGTGAATTCAAACCCGAGACCCTCTGCGTAGCAGACCGTCGATCTCTACTAGGCTATCGCTACTTTATTACTATTTATTTGCCTTTCATTAAACAACAATGTTGATTTTGCTTTGAAATAATATTCTGCCAGTTTTAACCACTACTGCACGGTTGGCGTAGTGGTGTAAGAGGCCGCCTCGCCGCTTGGCACTGCGCTGACTGTTGTGGCTTCGAGCCCTACACGAGACAACACTTTGTGTGATTCATAAATTGTTGTTTCAAGTCTGGGTGTTCATTGTGTCCGTTAGTAGTATGTTTGTAAAGTCCCCGGCGAGACAGAATTTAGTCCTAGTGAGTGAGTTGTCTATAAAAATAATCTGTTGTTTTAATGTCACTGAAGTTTTGTCAAAACTGGTAAACTATGTACTTTCTTTGCTGACCGTTTGCATTTTAATTGGTAGGTATTTGGTTGATGGCAGCGATGCTATGCTAATACAGCCCTCTTATGGAATAGTACGTTTTGTCTAGCTCCAAAGATTTATAACAAGATACCGGATACAAAGAATTAAATTTAAAACTTTTTAAGAAAAAGCTTAATATTTTTTTATAAGTAAAATGCTATTATTCCATCAACGATTTTCTAAATGACACGTCTCAAAATGTGTTTAATTGATTTTATTTCTTTTAATAATTTTTTGTTTTGATCCATGAAATGTTGTACGCCGATAGTATTGGCAAGACACAGCGTTGCACTGTACTTTTATTTCTAAAATCTTTTTATAACCTGTGTTAAACAAAATAAATAAAATTAAACAAAATAAAAACACCGCAACCCGAAGGGATAGCGATATTCCATGGTTTAGACTAGTGTCAGATTATTTAGAGGTACTGACGCCCTATAACGACTGTCAAAGATCTTCATGACAGCCGGGACGACGGCTAAACGTGCTCTCCGAGGCACGGGACAAGCGATAATTAACAATTCAATACGCACATAACTCGGGAAGGTCATTGGTACGCGCCGAGGATTCGAACCCGATACCCTCTGCATGGCAGTCTGTTGGTATCTCCACTAGGCTATCGCATTTGAATTTTTATTCTCATAATTACATTTTCTACCAAAATGATATTACGTAATTAAGTAATATTTGTATTTGGTATATAAGTCCGATTTCCTTACAAGAATGTAGTAATGTAGTAGTATGGAATAAAACATATTTTTTTCGTAATTTTCTATAGCCCCGCTATTTTATCGTGTTGGGGTTAAATAGGAGAGGTATGAGGCAAGTTTTCAGCTTGCCTCAAATACCTACCCAAAATTGATGTTAGCTCTCCTACTATAACTGGTGTCGCTAACTTGTGGCATGTAAGCTCTTAGTTACATATGACACCGATTTAATAAACAACGTTTGTGCTGGCTCACAATAGCTATGCATGTTGCCGTAGACGTATACGTTCAGTTTGATATTTGTGTGTGTGGGATTGTCGAATCTCAATATCGTCGTTTTATTCGTGCAGCGTATTACATGCGCGATGTTTGAATGTTACTTGACGCGTCGAGGTTTTGCTGATGAGATGTCGTTGACATTATAAATATCCTAGCGCAATATCAAAATTCATCAAATTTGCATAATCCCAAACTAGGGCTTAGGTACATCTTATTCTGAAATGTTATTTTAGGACGAGGGTGCTTTTGACGTATGTAGTCTTTTCCCAATGTGTGACATGTTAGTAAACTCATAAGATCTTAGAGGTGCATTCACAACGTTATTTTCAACAACATATAAGAACCCAATAAACATTTTATATAATTTATAGACTCCACGCATGTATCCCCGAAGAGGTAGGTAGAGGTGGTTCGACGTAATAGGGGGCGAGCCTATTGCCGTTACCGGGCACATCAGTAGACTCCGTGCTGCTACTGAGAATTTGGAAAAACCCAGTAACACTTTTGCCCGACCCGGAAATCGAACCCGGGACCTCCGATCAGCAGTCACATACGCTGTCCACTGGACCACGGAGGCAGTCCAATAAACATTGGGTAACATTAAATAACTTTAAGCAACAATCTATGTAGATACCTAGACTGATTTAGTATATGATTTTGTGCTCTAATATTTTGAAATATTGATAAACAAAAAATACTGCGAAGTAGATGCACCATCAAATATAAATGAACATAATATTTTCTCCCCTACTGCACAGTAAATTTCGTAGGAAACATGATATTATCACATGCACCTAGTATTCAACGTACAAGCGTCCAGCATTTACATGTATTCCCAAAACACTAACCTTAAGCTCTCTAACAAGCTAGTACTAAGTAATAAGTAGACCTCTAGAGGCACGGTTGTTCTACGTTAAGCAGATTACTGCTTATGTTAAGATAGATACCCTATTGCAATAACCGTTTATTTATTATCATAAATAAACGATTATTGCAATAGGGTATTTATATAACATTAATAATAATTAAATATACAAATGAGATTGCCAAGTACATACATCATCAGCCTTTAACAGTCCACTGCTGGACTAGGCCTCTCCTTTGAAAGGAGGAATTGGCCTACTATACCACGCTGGCCAAACGGGTTGGTAATGGGTTTGTATCAAGTTTTCCTTTTCTTACAGTGGTGTTCTCTGCATAATATGCTCTCTCTGTCGGCTTTTACGACACCCATGGGATGATATGGGGTGGTGACAATCCGTATTCTTAATCCGTCACCACACGGACAAGTCTCTATGGTCAATTCGCATAAAGCGGGCAGCGATCATAGAATGGTTGGATACACATTGAATACGAGCACAGCAATAATTTAAGAACAAGCCGATGGCGTAACGGGAGTGTAAACCACATGTAAACGACTGCCACGCCGAAGGTCGCGGCTTCGATTGCCGCTCAAGTAAAATATTTGTCAGCATGTCATTTCTTGTATCTTAGTAGCTTCCTCTAGTATGTTATAACAATGAAAGAGTATCTTCATACAAAAATCCCAGAGCAAATATTTCGATAAACATCAGGGCTGTATTTGGAAGAGCTATTTTATAAATCGATTTAGGACTCGAAGTGAGCTAATCAGTGCTCATAACTCCAAGCTAATCGAGGTATTACTATGTGTAACGTGTTAAAGTCGTACTGAAACTCCAGAGATCTCAAGGATTCTGACGTCCCAATTTTTACAGATTGACGTAAACAAACAAATATCCTGAAATTTTGATATCTTCTATCTCTATTGTTGGAGCCCCTGGGCTCCTGACAAGCACAAGTCCCTGACATTGTATACCAAAGTTACTAGAGCCATCGATTTGAAACGAACACTTTAAACATCGCAAATGTATTTAAAACTATGTAAATTCTTATGCCTTTCTTTGAAGTTGAAATAGATTTTCTTTTGGTTATAAACCAAAGTTTATAATTAGTTTTATTAATATTGAGTTCAACGAGCAGTTCAGTTTTAAGGCTTTATCAAATAGTTTGTTTATTCAGAGTGATGTCTAAATTGAAAATATTTTAAGTTTGCGTATAGATAAATAATACTGTGGATATTGTGGAATCTATTTGTAAGAAGAATATCAAATTAATAGCGATTTATTTAATTATCAGCTCTGTAAATAATTGTCTCACTGCTGAGCAAGGACATCTAGTCATTATGAGAAGGGTTAGGCCATAGTTCAATATCCTGACACACGCTGATTAAGTGCGGGAGTGAGACTAAACATGTCTTTAGAGAACATTATGCAGAACTCTCAAACATGCAGGCTTTCTCGCGATATTTAGTTTAAAGGTTTTCAAGCAATAGTCAGCAATTTAAGACGCACTTAATTTCGAAAAGTCAGTGGTACGCGCCGAGGCTTTTCACCGAAGACTCTCTGCGTAGCAGTCTTACAGTCTTTCCACTTCGTCAGTTTTTCGTTCTGCGGGAGTGGAATTTAAAAAGAAACGAAAGTTGGCAAGCTTTCAGAAGCTTCGCACTTTACACAAAAGTGTTTAAAAAAACATTAACCTTTTTAATTGCCGTCTTTAGCGTCTAGTCTCTTGAATGCCTTACTTACTAACGTGCTACATTCAAAGCCTGAAGCGAAAATGGAGCATTTTTAAAGATGTTTATTCTTACATTCGGAATTGTAGATGCAAGTGGAGAGGTCGAGCTTGACTAAATGTTCACTTAAAGCTGCCGGAATGCTTCTAGTGATGTAGTGTGTGATGTATCGATAGAATGTTTGATGCTTTAAATAAGAACACAGAAAATTCTACTGCATTCCCAATAATATTCAATAAAAAAATAACAAGAAACAAGTAATATAATAAATGTAAAATTGTGTATAAGTACCTACTGTGTTTTCACGCCAAAACTCAAATACATGAATTTTGCCATGCACCTAGATTAACTTGCTATGCAAATAATGTACTCGGTACTTATTTGAAGCATCACATCCGAAATCAAAGTGATTGACATAGCTCAGAAATCTGTAAGCTGAAGTAACAAAGGGCTAGTTACATTAAGCGCGTACCGAGAAGATGTGTTCTGGTATGGAGACTGGGTTTTGGTAAATGTAACGTAGAACGCTCTCTGTCTAAATGGAGTGACGATAAAAGCAAATTGACAAACAGTCATTGGACATGAAGAACTGGAAACTGCTCAGAGACTACATCACTACATCATATAAAATAACATTGTATTAATCTTTTTCCTGCTTTATTTTCTCTCATTTTTTTCTCACTATTCTGAGAAATGAATTTCTTTGTCAAAAGTCTAGGACCTTTCATTGATTAACAAATTATTGTCCAAAAAATGCACAAAATGTTTCATACGGAACTATCAATAGCCGGTTAGATAGGGAAGGGTTCCCTAGTATGTCGGAGATGGTAGATACACTGCGTTGTATTAGAACAAAGAATTACGAAGGTAATTCTTTTATTTCAGAGAATTTACATCGTACATTACCTTGACCACTGAAGTTTGATTCTGGAAAACAATAACATAGGACTCGTATTCATCCGCACTACGTAAAGGCTTATCTTTGGCTAGAGTTCATCCTTCACTCGTCATGTACTGGTTGGCAGACTTCATATATTCATAGAACATAATAAAGAATTTTCATACCTCTAATATGCAGGTTACCTCACGATGTCGTGATGGTATGATGTCGTGCTTTTCTTCGTCGCTTAATGAGTCGTATTATTAACATAATACGAGTATAACTTTAGAAAACCAGTAATCAGATTTGACAAAATAGGTGATAGCTTTCAACTATCACAGAGCAATTGCCTTCTGACATCACAACTCAAAACTATAGCGATATTTTATAGTATAGGAATAATTTGCCTTATACATTTGGATCTATCGACTGTGTCCCGTCCCTAGTACTCACCGGAGCGCGTAATCAGGTGATTGCGCTCCCGAATAACGAACGCAGCTGAATTGTTCCTCTTTGCCCACTTCTGGGGTCCCACTTGGTGCGGGAGCACTTGTAGCATTATTTGCGGCTAGCGGAACTCTAACCTATTGTAGATTGAAATTAGGCCCATAGAGCCCGCTTTTCGGAAACCGATCGAATTTTCAATTTCTGCACACTTACTGTCCACACACAACTTATGCTGAGGCTATAGGTATGAAGTTTATTTAAATGATAGAGATGTATATATGGTTCCTATTACTTATATATTTTTTTAACTTCTGCTTATAAATTATTCGTTTATTTATATCACTTCTAACTTAATGTGCGTTCTCCCACATTCCAGCTGAATTTTTCCTTCGTCCACTGCTAGGAATCTATCTAACGCGGATGCCTCTGTAGCGTTTATTTCGTAAAAGTAATTTATTTCTAGCGTGAATCCTGTTTTATAAGGATAGACTAAAAGCAGAAACAGCTAGATATTTTGCTAGATTCTGCAAAGACTTTGCTTTCCATAAAAGTTGCCATTTGGCTTTTGCCCGCTGGCAATGTAGCCATTCCCTATAATCCCTTTTTTTTGTCCCCTTTGTCGGTCTCCCTCGGGCGCTCGCGGCACAGATGGAGTGCCCTTACCAGTCAAACGTCCTGGCTTTTTAAATATTTTGGGGAATTGCACCACTTTATGAAATCTCACGTTTTTGCTTTTGATTAAGCTTTTGAAGAGCACTGCTGATTTTGCACGCTGCGGGATATCCAAACTATAGATAGCGTAATTAATAGTCGAACTGAAGTGGCAGAGACAAGGCACATAGCTCGAAGAACCGATGGCCATTGGGGCAGGATGCTTGTGATGAACTGGGTAGAAAATTACTATGAAGTATAATCAGTGTTCTATGTACAAGGCTCGTGAAAGTACCTATAGTGCAAAACAAATTAAAGTATGGGGTGATTGTAATCGTTATTATGAACAACAATTATGTCAGTTATGTAAAGTAATTAAAAGGTGATTTGAGGCTCAATTTTTTCCAAACCAAGGAAATACGATGCAGGTTTAGTCGTTATCATGAACCGTGATTTCAAGTCTTTCATAAATTCATCACCTGCAAGGGTTGTATTATACGCGACAAGTCCATGGTCAACGTAAAGACCAATAAAAACTTTAGATTGTCCTCTGACTCGAACATATAGGCAAGGATCTGCTTCGCTCTGTTGGAAGTCTGATTTTTCTAAGAATTCGGTAATGCAAGCATTCCAACAAAGTGGCGCTTGTTTCAGTCCATAAAAGCTGCGTTTTAGTTTGCAGACACGTTTCGTGCCATCCTGAAAACCTTCAGGTTGTTTCATATAAATATCTTCTCTGACCTTTCCATTTAGGAAAGCAGTTGAAACATCAAACTGTTGCAACTTTAGGTTCTCTCGAGCAGCTATGGCAAGCAGTGTACGAACCGTGCTTAAACGAACAACTGGACTAAATGTTTTGTCATAATCAACTCCAGGTTTCTGAGAGTAGCCTTTTATAACCATCCTGGCTTTGTATCGTTCGACGGAACCATCAGGGTTCATTTTTACCTTATAGACCCATTTGCAGGGTAAGGCTTTTCGTCCTTTGGGTAAATCCACTAGGTCCCAGGTATGATTATCTATTAATGCAGTCATTTCATTGTGCATAGCTTCTTGCCATTTTTGTTTGTCAGGAGAATCAACGGCTTCTTTGAAGGTAACAGGTTCTTTTGGCTTATAAAGATTCTCAATTTCTTCAGCAGCTGCCAAAATAAAATCATCGCAGCGCTTAGGAGCTGTGATATTGGACCTGTCTCTCAAAGATCTCGTTTCAACTGGTTCTACTTCATCAGCATTGACCAAATCGTTATCATCGTCAACGAAAGAGCCGGAGAGAGATTCATAGTCGCTTTCATCATTATTTCTTGGTTGTCTTTGTTGAACAACTGTTGTGTCTGTTTGGTCTTGAAATATTTCTTCGTCGAAATTAATAACCACTTGCTTAGGTTGTTCGTATGGTTTCTCATTATCGTCAAGTAAGTTGAAGAGTTCATGTTTGTTATGTTCATCGTCGAACATTGTCTTCATTACTCTTACATCTTTAGATATCATAATACCGTTTTTCGATGGTATAAATATTCTAAAAGCTTTAGACGTTTCCGAATAACCCGCAAACATTCCGGGTATCGCTTTTGGTGCGAATTTGTGACCGTTTTTTCCCTTTAATAAAACGTAGGTCTTACAACCAAATACATACAGATGGTTTACACATGGCTTCCTGCCGACCCATAGTTCGAATGGTGTTTGGTTCTGTATGGCGCTATTAATGCTTCTATTTGACAGATAGTTCGCAGTAAAAATTGCCTCGCCCCAAAACTTTAAAGGTGTATGTGCGTCAATCATCATCGCTCTCGCTTTCTCAACGAGGGTACGGTTTTTGCGTTCAGCAATCCCGTTCTGATTCGGTGTTTACGGTGCGGTGAGTCTTCGTTGTATCCCGCAACGTTTTAAATAAGCGTCAAAGTCCTTATTCACGTACTCTGAACCGTTATCTGACTGTAAGAACTTGATTTTGTTACCTGTGTGCGTCTCCGCTAACTCCTTGAACTCTTTAAACTTTTCTAAGACTTCGTTCTTGTTTTTAATCATGAAAACACGACAATATCGACTTTAATCGATATTGTCGTGTTTTCATGACGAAATACCTACTACCGCCCACTGTCGGCGTTGTGATTGGTCCACAAACGTCACTATTAACGATTTCTAGGCGTTCTGTTGTTCGTTGAGTTGTTTTCTCTCGGGGAGCGGGTACTCGATGCAGTTTTGCTTGTACGCAGATGTCACATTCAGGTAAAGTATCAGATGGATCAAAATTTATTCCAACTAAGTTCTCGTTTTTCAGTGCTAATTTTAGATCTTTGGTATTCATGTGACCAAGTTTTCTGTGCCAGTCATAAATGTTTGATGTGTGCCCTTTTTTAGTAGTATTTGGAGTCGTATCATCGTTATCATTGGCCATATTGTTGCGCTCATGTTTAGGTTTCATATAATAAAGACCGTCTTCATGTCTATATGCAGTGAGAGTTATCCCAGCTTTTGAATTTGTAACCGTTGCTTTATTTTAAGTAAACAGGACAGAGCAACCAGCCTCTGTCATTTTGCTAACGGACATCAAGTTGAAAGACAGACTAGGTACATACAGTGTGTCTCGTAGATGTGTAAGCGCAGTGCCATCACCGTCTTTAGTCGTAAATGAGACGGTACCTGTTCCTTTAATTTCTGCCGTATGATCTTCAGTTGCGAAGTTCAGTTTCCTGGATGTGCTTATCTACAATGTCCATAAATTTGTTTAGGTGACTTCGTATATCGTGTCCGTCTAGTTTTGTTAGGATAAGCTGCTTAAGAAGAGACGCCTTTCGTGCAGGTCCCTTACTGGCGTATGTATCTTTTAATTTGTCCCACAATGTTTTCGCCGTAACGCAATTTTTTACTTGTTTGAGCTCAGAAGGAGCGATTATTAAAATCAGTTCTGATCTGGCCTGTCTATCTCCTTCTTTGTCAGCCGCACTTCCAGCGTCTGGTGGAGTTTCTATGTATTTCCATAGTTTTTGTTTGATTAGAACAGCCTCAGCCTGTATAACCCAGGTATCGTAATTTTCTCGTGTGAGAGGATCGATTTTTGAACTCGACATTTTTAATCACGTACCTCTGAGTTATGTTCCGATGCTCTGCTACCATGTAAAGTAATTAAAAG
The DNA here is from genome assembly GCA_944739405.2 of Euclidia mi. Taxonomy (NCBI): domain Eukaryota; kingdom Metazoa; phylum Arthropoda; class Insecta; order Lepidoptera; family Erebidae; genus Euclidia; species Euclidia mi. The sequence goes on from OX123192.2 coordinate 74,874,344, forward strand.
GTGATTTGAGGCTCAATTATTTCCAAACCAAGGAAATACGATGCAGGTTTAGTCGTTATCAAGTTAGGGTAGGTAACATGGGCTACCTTTTGTCATTATAACTGACATAGTCATGACAAAGCCTAATGGGCTAATCTAGTTTATATATTATACGTTAGGCTAATCTTTAAAGTTCAACTTTTAAGTATCATAACGTTTTCCAAAATTAATGAAAATCTGTTTAGTATTTCTGCGTAAAAGTGTAACGATTCTTCTGTCCATATCTATAAACTTTCACATTAATAAAGTAGTGAGCAGTACGAATTAGCCTCATAACTAAAACATGATCACGTCAAGCTATCAAAGGCATATTGACCAAAATTAACATACTTGTCTCATTCTGACAAGCCTATTTACGACATAAACTGTAATACATCAAACTGCGTCGAACAGTTCCGACGTAACCTTTCATCAAGTGACCCGGATACCGACAACAATGCTCATTACATCGCTGACGAATATTCTAAACTATGTCAACTAATTTCAATGTTGGGTTTTGATGATAAAGGTATACATAGTACCTGCTATTTTAGATGGGACAGGACGAAGGGCAAGACTTAGGTGAACTTTCTCTGAGCAGATTGGAGACATCCTAAAAAAAGAACAGGACCGAAGTACCCTAAACAGAAGAGCATGCATGAGAAATTTAATGGGTGAATGAAGCAAGGGAGGTATGTCCGGATCGATGCAAATGACGTTCCGTAGTCTCTGCCTACCCCTTCGGGAAACAGGCATAAGTCTATTTATGTTTGTATTATAGATATTTTTGATGTCTTATATTACACCAGACTTCGCCCTTGGCGACTATTTGACCCCCTTAGGGTGGGAATTTAGAAAAAAAAGTTTCAGCTGCTTGTGTCCGGTAGTCAGTACAGTACATACAGATTAGAAGATGCTTAGAAGCAATCTCTGGAAAAAAGCTCAATAGAAAATCATAAGTGATTCATGGGATAGGGGATGGGTTAATTAAATAGATGGGCTGTTTAATGGAAATATTTTACGTCAAAAGCAAGTTAAAAGTACATATATAGCGAACGGGTTGGCTAAAAAAATCTAGCAGGACTAAAAAAGTTCTCCAATTCATGCCAGACTTTTTCAACGACCCTATATTATCGTGTTTGAAATGAAATAGCAGTAATTTTGATATAAAATTTGCCAAATAATTTAAAATAATTAGTATCTACATAACTATTAAGTGTTTATACTTGCCAACTCAGTAGATGCGCCTCATTTTAATATGTTAAACACGAAGGCTTTAATATATCAAATTTTACAGATTTTAGACTGTAAAATTGCCAGCAAATTAAAATTATTCTAAGCATTTCAGATATTAGCTCGAAACAAGACTAAATACCATACACATATACATATAAGACATAAACCCAAACGAAAATAATTTCTAAAATAGTTTCTAAATAATTAATCGTTTATATCTTAATATATATATATTTCTTGTGTGCGTGTGTATGTCACTGAACTCCTCCTAAACGACTGGGCAGATCTTGATGAAATTTTTTGTGTGTGTTCAAGGGGACTTAAGAATGGTTTAGATTCACAATTTAGTCCACTGGAAAATGTTCTTTTACTTAATTTTAATTTGTATGTAGTTGTAGATTTTGGCATGTTTCACATTGGAACCGAAGAACTGCGCTGCTATCGCAGTGTCAAATCTTATATTAATAATTTCGTCAAGGAGTACATCAAAACCTTACCTGAATAATAAAGCATTAAAAAATAAAGATTTCGAGTCGACAACATATATCCACAAAGTTCGGATTGTTGAGTATTTTGTTAAATTCTAATGGTTCTGACAGACAAATCAGAGTCGCCATATTGGCCACTCTAATGAAACTTGACAGATACTGGATAACAATTTGAGTACTACTTAGTACTAAGTAGTTTGTATGTGTAAATACTTTTTGCAGTTATATTTCAAAAACAGTTAAAACGACAATTATAGAAGTATCCGCCCAATAAAAAAGATTTGTGTTATCCCGAACATCCCTACTAATATTATAAATTCGAAAGTGTGTATGTACGTATGTATATATATATATGTTCCGTTTTCACGCTAAAACGCCAGAACCAATTTCGTTGAAATTTACCATAGAGATATATTGAACCATGGAGACGGACATAGGCTACCATAAGTTGCAAAAATTAAACTGGGAGGGATTGTAGGGAGGGTAGAAGTTTGTACGGCACAAATTTACCTCTTGGAAGTAAGAACGCATGCGCTAATAATTGAGTGCCGCGCATGTGCTATCGCATATCTGTCAGTACTGTCACATCATACATAATGTCATATTGTGCACGGTGATTAAATTGTTCGCATAATATAAACTAATAAATTATATACTACGCTTTAACGGCTGAAACGATTTTCCCTACTTATATTATAAATGCGATTTTTTTAACAGATATATACTTACTGGACATGTATTAGAACATGGCTTTGACATTTGATTGTATGCAAGGTGATGTTATTATGTACCTTTCGGTAGATAATGTAATGGATACTGATCGAGTTACTTTGTACCCTATAGAGTTTCTGAAGTCTTTAGAATAATCAGGAGTGCCTTCACACAACTTGAGACTGAAAGTAGATTTGTGTTACCCCAAATTTAACGCGCGCGAAGCGGCGGGCAAAAGCTAGTACTCGAATAAAACTGTTATTGACTGCACGGTTAGCGTAGTGGTTTAAGCGGCCGCCTCGCCGCTTGACACTGCGCCGTGTGTTGTGGGTTCGATTCCCACACGAGACAACACTTTGTGTGATCCATAAATTGTTGTTTGGAGTCTGGGTGTTCATTGTCCTCGTCAGTTGTATGTTTGTAAAGTCTCCCGCGCCACAGGATTAAGTCCTAATGCGGGAGTTGTCTTTTTAAAAAATAAGAAAAATAAGAAGAATTTATAATTTTATACGCTTGCATGGCTTCACTAATAACTTTGATACTGCTACCAACTTACTCAAAATTCGCAAGAGTTTGTATGTCATAAACTTAACAGCCTGAATTATTTTGGGCTAGAATAATTTAGATTAAACTTACGCGGTCACAGATTTCAGACTTTGGCAAGGTTCCAAAACTACCTCCATTCCGAAAAGGCATAACTTGCAATCACAAATTTCAAAAATCAACTTTATTATGCACTGTTATTGTCTCTTTTCCAGTGGTGATATTACTTCGTTAGCGGCAGTTACCTTAAATAAAAAGTCCGCACTTTCAACTCATTCATAATTATTTCAAAGTGCGTACGTATATTATGAATGTAGGAATTTGAAGTGTTCTAGCGAAATGACTGGTTGAGGCCTCTCGGAATGATTTTCATGTGTTACCTGATGTTTTGATATGCTTCCGACGTTTAAATATTAAAAACTACGTAAACGGTTTGTGGGTTTGTTAAAACGAGGAGTTATTTTTCATAAGGTGTTTTTAAGCGTCATTTTATTTCGAATAAGCGCTGTAAGCGGCAATAGGCTCGCCACCTATTACGTGGGATCAAAACACTGGCGAAAAGTGGGCGTTTAATATGCCTCTGCCTACCCCTTCGGGGAAACAGGCGTGAGTCTATGCATGTTTATTTCAAAAGCGTAGGGCAGGTACTTCTGTTAAAAACGCGAAAGTTTTTGAATATGTTGTCAATTGATGTCGTGATTCTGTTTGTCCGGGTTAATCTCTGGAATGGCTGAACCGATTCAAACGAGACTTTAACTGGAAGGTTATAGCGCTACATATAGACTTCAATTTGACCCAGTAGATAGCGCTATTGTCATGACACTTATTTTTGTATAATTATAATACATAAAAGAAAAGGGTCAGTCATCTTGATATCTGGAAAATCGCCGGCTGTATAAAGATTAGAATAGGCGGAGAACTTTTTAAAACGTATTTTTTTCCGCGTGCGAATCCGCGGGTATCAGCTAGTGTACAATAAAGAGAATATGAAAACTAAAATTATACCCTTAATCCAACTCTTCCCTTTTTTAATACTTCTAGTTCGTTTATACTATCACTGAAAATAATTTTCATTCAAATGTATTATTTATAAATCCCAGTTAATTTCAGTTCCAAAGGCTCGGTCTTTAGTTATGGACGGTACATTGAGATCTTATCGTAAAGAACTATGGAAATTTATAACAGAAATTATTTCTGATTCCGTTGAATATAATTTTGATTGTACCAAGGAGTAAGGAAGAATTACTGGTTTGAGTTACATTTGAAAGGTAAGTAAGTTGTAATACAGGTGGACCCTAAAAACGGTAGAATAACAATTAAGATGACTTTGATAGGAACTGGCCAAGTTGGCACTGTATCATTTTTTTTTAAGCTCACGCCTGTATCTCTGAAGTGGTTAGCAGAGGTGTAATATTCACCCATATTACGCCGTGTTACGAATTAAGGTCTGTCGTAATTGGGAGTGAGCCTACTGCCATTACCAGGCACATTGCCAGACTCCGTGCTGATACGTGAAAATCTCATCACGATCCGGTAATCGAACCCGAGACCCCCGATGGGTAGACACATACGATATCTACTGGACCACAGTGTCAGTCATTTTTTGTTTGATTTAATTCTAAATAGTATATTTATCGTATGATTACGCGGAATACAACCGATCTGTCGAAAACGTGATGCTCTGTCAATGACGGTTGGAAATCGAATAAAGCCAACATGGCTGCACAACGATTCGACGTTCGCTAGAAACGACAACTATCAGTAATTATTCCAGGTAATTCTAGCTCCGACATATTCTGACAGATGACATTTCCGGCATCAATGTCTATAGTCGTATTTTTAATTAGACGAAGTCAACTGACGTTTACTGTGTTGTCAGTTTATGATGAAATAAAAATAGTGTTGTGACAAAGTGAATGATTGAAAAAACTCTTGAATGAATGAAATTGCCTCGATTGTCTAGTGAATAGTTAGTATGCCGAACGGCCGATATTGGGTACAGTGTTCGAATTTTACGCGTGCTTTGTACATACCAACGAGTTTTCGAAGACTATGTTCCTATAGTATTTACCTATACTGAATACCGAGTGTTTTAAACATTAAGGAAAACATTGCGAGGAAACTTGTACACGCAGCTACTCCATTTTTCAGGAGTGATATGATGAAGTCCTTTTTCAAAAAGTTTTTTTACTTCTGTCATTTTGAAGGTTTTGTTATTTCTTGCAACATATCCTTTAGCCTGCGCCCATACCAACTCAATGGGATTGAGCTCACAGTGGTATGAGGGCAGACGTCAAACAATTATCCCATGCTGCGCTGCCATCTCGTCCACAACATCCTTATCGCAATGTTCTTTTTTGTGCTGCCATACAATGTCTATAAGAGTAACTTTAACCATTGTTGCTTCGAATGAAATATTTTTGCTCGTTAGCCACTCTTGTATTCTAGGTTTAGTCCAAGACATTGTAGGCAGCGATTCTAGTTTCCTGGAGTGGTAGGGGGCATTATCCATCACTAGGTACTACGGAATTTGGTTTAAACGGGAATTCTTTTATAGTTTGAAATGATTAACTATTCACACTCATTGTTCGTTCATCTGATTGAACGAGAACTGAACGCATCACTATTACTTTAAATATGGCACCATTATTTTACAAAGTGACATTAGCTACTATCAGTTGGCTTCGTCTAATCTATACATATAATAAAATGGTAGGAAAGTCAAAACTGTACATTGAATATTTTTTTTAAAAGAATACTTGGGGTGTGATCTACTATCGATACCGAGGCCAAAAATATAGGTTTTAGAATTTTTGTCTGTTTGTCTGTTTGTCGGTTTATCTGTTTGTCCTTATATCCGGGATAAAGTAAAACAGTACTGCATGGATTTACTTCAAATTTGGCACAAATATTATTAAAAAGTCGGGTCACCACATAGGCTACATATTATCACGCTATGACCTACAGGGAACGAGCAGAGAACCTTTATTTCTTCAACGCATTCTGTAACAACGTGTAATGTAAAAATACATATTGGAATGTTGTTATTATGTTAACTATGCTATAAGCTAGCTTCACACTATAAAAATCACGCAATATAAGGAACTTAGGCTGATAAAAATAATTAATTGAATATAAGTAGAATCAAGACAATTTTAATGCAGCGTTTAAGAGAGTTCAAAAACATCAAGTCGAATTACATGTGTAAGCCCTTTTTGGATATAAATAATTTAAATTTGAACATGTTGGCGACGTTAATAGTTATTTTCAAAAGTCATAGACGGAGTTGTACATTTTCTTCTTAAAAATTGTATTTTTAATTCGTTTCAGAGATGAGCAAGACTATTAGTTGAAGTTATTTAATTAATTAACTACACCATCGCCACACTTGATTGCTTACATCATTTCTGTCAGGATAAATAGTAATAGAGTTAGTACAAAATAAACATTTTGGTCACATTGGTGTAATTATTGCTTCTTAATTAATATATTAGAGTAAAAACTATCGTGAGTTGTCATAATTAGAGTAACTGTAAACGGTTGTACTCACGTATTTACAGTTACTCTAATTAATATATTTTCATGTCGCATGTAAACTTGCTTTAAATTGTCTTCCGGGATATACATATAGCACGTACCTTTGTTTGGCTTAACTGTATATAAACATAAAGACTAAAGTATATCTGGCGAAAAGTGGGTGTAGAAATACACCTCTGCCTACCTCTTCGGGTTTATAGGCGTGAGACTATGTATGTATGTATGTATATAAACATTAGTGAGATGTGGAACTAGCTAGATTATTTTTACTCACACACAGCCATTTATTTATTGTTACGTCTGAAGCGGTTTGGCGGATACTGGTGTTCTCTATACATGAGAAGCATCCTACCGTAATGCATTTGCATGACCACTTAGAGAACGGCCGGCGCATATATTTTGATCCCGACAGCGTTGCTGCCCTTGGAAAATTCGCGTCAAACAACTCTCTTGGCATTTTTCAGGCTCTGTAAAATCGATCAGTTTGGGAGGTCCCTTACGTATGACGAGATGCCTTCATATTACACGTACGATAAGCAAAAAGGTGTATTTAACCGAAGTTGACGAGGAGGTGCTGTGGAAGGTTTTCCGGGAAGTTTCAAGGACACCGCATTTTGTACAGTTTACCGTACACACAAATAATGTCGAATGCTATTTTCTGCGGTTGTTACTTCACACGGTCCGAGGCCCAACGTCTTTCGCCTTTCTGAGGACATTTGATGGCTTGGAGTATCCCACTTACCGCACAGCCTTCGTAGTACGTCACTTTCTCGACGATGACTAATACTGGGATGACAACCTCGCGGAGGCGAGCGTCAGTGACAGTCCCAGCCGCATGCGTCATCTGTTTGACGTCATCTTGGTGTTTTGTGGAGTCGCGAACGCGGTAGCTTTCTAGAAGAAGTATCGCCATCATCTGTCTGATGATTTTCTACGAGCTTTGAGGTGTGTTACTAGAGACGAAGTCGAAGTAACTGATGACCGCGTGCTGACCACCTGTCTCAGTTCACTTCAAGACGTAGTTATTTCTATCAGCGGCATTCCACTGGTCAAATATATGTTACCAGCTTCGCAATCATCACCGCATTAAGACCGTGAAAATTGGGAGTATAACGCTGAGACAATTTGAAATGACCACCTTACGAATTTTACGACACCGTCCTTGAAAGCGTTGGGCAAAGCCAGGCTAAACTGATTTTCTTGGATGCTCCTGGTAGAAGAGGAAAAACATTTGTTACGACTGGCATACTTGCAGAGGTCAGGAGGCAAGGCAAAATTGTCATTGCTATAGCGTCGCCGGCAATCCTGCCACACTGCTTCCGGGTGGCAAGACAGCACATACCATGTTTAAATTTCCCATCGATTTAGAGAGCGCCGTAACACCCGTTTGTGGTGTGTCACGTAACAGTGATAAGGGTCACGTGCTCAAGGATTGCTCTCTGATTGTATGGGATGAGCGTACGATGGCCAATATGAAGGCAGTTCAGGCCATGGACAGAACCCTGCAGGACATCCGCAGGAACGAGCATTTAATGGGTGGTCACAGTTCTGTTCAGTGACGATTCCCGACAAACGCGTCCCGTGGTGACGCGGGTATCGAGGGCTGACGAGGTGAGTCATCATCATCATCATCATCAGCCTTTAACGGTCCACTGCTGGACTAGGCCTCTCCTTTGAAAGGAGGAATTGGCCTACTATACCACGCTGGCCAAACGGGTTGGTATAGGGTTTGTATCAAGTTTTCTTTCTCTTACAGTGCTGTTCTTGCTCCCTCTGTCGGCTCTTACGACACCCATGGGATGATATGGGGTGGTGATATTCCGTACTCTTAATCCGTCACCACACGGACAAGGTGAGTGCTTCGTTGAAATTATCTTTGTTGTGGTCACGAGTTCGTATGCTGCGCTTGACCAATAATATGAGAGCTCAGCTTGGCGTCAATGCACGTGCTCAACAATTCTAAGATGTCTTTCTAAGTCTTGGCGAAGACACTCCACCAGAAGAGAGAGGTGGACAGGTGGCGCTTCCAGAGTCTCTCAGTAGAGTTGTATCCAGCTTAGAATTATACAGCTGTATACCGTAATAGCAGAATTCGTGAGTGTGTGAGTGGCATATTTGACGCCCAAAAATGATCAGGCTGTAGCAATTAACGAATGCATTCTCTCGGAAATTGAGAGGAATGAAGTGGTCTACACCTCTATAAACACTGTCGTCAAGCAAGAAAACGCCACACATTTCCCGTGGAATTTCTGACAGTCAGCAAGTGAACTTCCAGCGCATAGCATCAAGCTGAAGGTCGGTGTCCCGATTATGCTTCTTCGGAACCTATCTCCTCCGAAGTGGTGTAACGTGACCCGCCTGAAAGTCATCTCGCTCCACAGACACACCATTTAGGAAATTCTTACAGGTTGTGGCGTCAGCGAGGCAGTATTTATACCACGCATTCCTCTCATACCTCATAATTTAAGCGCATACAGTTCCCCGTGAGTGTTTGCTTCGCGATGACCATCAATAAGTCGCAGAGGCAGACATTGAGGGCAGCGGGTGTCCTGTATGTCGCTTGCTCCCGCGTCACCAGTCCTGACTCTCTTTACATTTTGGCTGCGGAGAGCCAAACCACTAATGTTGTATATCGAGAAGTCCTATAAGTATGTATTTTACCCTGTTATGTATTCCTTATTTTCTCCATCTGCTTCAGTCACAACTTAGACTTAATTCAGCAGAATCACCATAAAGTCATTTATTCAAAGCAGGCTGAAAATCAGCACTTTTTGAAGGTCAATTTTACAAAAGACAGTCTCCCTCTGGTACTACACTTTCTGCAGGTATGAAATATAAAGAAGAAACGGGTAAATGAATGTTATTTTAAAAGGTATATCTTCTCATATCTTCACGCCTTTTATCCCCGAAGGGGTAGGCAGAGGTAGGTATATTACACACCCACACTTCGCCAGATATGTTTCGGTCCCAATGTAATAAGGGGCGAGCCTATTGCCATATACCAGGCACATTGTTAAGCGAGCGATTATTAATTAATATTTTTTAATACACACATAACTTCGAAAAGTCATAGGTATGTGCCCGGGGTGGCTGGGGATCGAACCCAAGACAATCGTCTCGGCAGTCCATTACATACACCACTGGGCTATCGCCGCCGCGTATTTTTTAAAAGGTATAATCGTAGGTAGGTATTTATTTAATAGTTAGGTGCTGTAAAGCTTTCACGCAGACGACGTCGCGGGCAGCAGCTAGTTAAAAATACGACTATAGATTGATTTTGAACGTATGTGTTGGTAAGTTGTTATGCCTAGACAAATGATTGGTATCGCTTCGGTAGAGCAGAGCGAGACCAATCATTAGTCTATGTTGTTATGAGTAATTGGTGATTTTTTTCAGTACATTTATATTCTAAAATACGGACTGTATTCAAAATCTTAATCAACATGATCTAAGACATAATTCTCCTTGCTTTATCCCAGTTCCAACCCGAGGTCCGCTAATTAGTCTAACTGGATTTGACTGAATATTAGCCATTCCTTAGACACATTTCATTATTAAAATTATGTAAGTATCGACAGAAATAATATAGGTAGTGACATAATTTCGCAACTGTTTTGTCCACCGATCTACCTAACTCTATGAAATGACCGGGGTCATTATGAGAAACGAGTTTGAATCGACCACGAAGTGAAAGCAGGGTAACGTTATCTGTACAGTATTATAATTCGAACTCGCCTACTAGCTACTCCCTACGCATATCGAATATATACCAAGCGCGGAGGTATGACTCGCGTTCCGGCCGTTTCTATGAAGTTAAATAAAACTTTACGTTACTGTGGTACCGTGTAGTATGTCGCCGTCATAGCTCTCTGGATAATCAAGCTGTAGTGCCAGGCCAGGCTTGCTGCCTCGATGACCATCGGTTCTTCTCTGCCACATAACCTTAAACAGGCTTTCGCAGTTTTTTGTGATATACTACGTAGTACGTATATCGAAAGACAACTTAAAATAGTATTTATAAGTAGGAAAATATTTTTATGTTACGATATAACTATGTAACAAGGCTATACCTTAGTATTAGTTTAGGCACCTTGTATTTTGTGCCTACTGATAAATTTAGTAACTGTGGAATACATGAGGCACAAATAAAATCACATTGTCGCATACACAAATAAGACAGTGGCTCGTGACGTCGCCACGCACCTGTTTGTTCTACGTTACTACGTTAAATAACTGTAAACGGAGAGAAGGGGATATTATGAGATACGAATCTATGTCGATAGAAACTTGATCGAATTTCGTCAACAAGTGTCCATTCAGTATGTACAAGACTGACGCCTGTTTAACGAAGGGGTAGGCAGAAACTACGGAACGCCATTTGCAACGATTGTGACATATCTCTCTTGCTTCATGCACTCTCATCAAATTTCTCATGTCTCTTCGGTTTTGGGTACTTCTGACCTGCCATATTGTCATATTAATGAGTCTGGGCTATGAATTAGATCTTCAAACGCCTCTTAATAAAATAAATCTCTCTCTATCTATATTCAAACTTTGAAATGCACTATCATCATCATCGTTCTCGCCTTATCTCGGTTGCACCGAAAACTTTTCATCTTGGAGCCTGAGTTCGCTTACAAGTCAACCCAGATTTGACAGAATATCAGCTTTTCTACAGAGCGACTGCCGTCTGACCTTCGCAACCCAAAGGGAGAGCGATATTCCATGTTTTATTTATTTATTTTATAAGGCGGTACTGACGCCCTATAACGACTGTCAAAGATCTTCATGACAGCCGGGACTGACGGTTTAACGTGCTCTACAAGGCACGGGGCAAGCGATAATTAACAATTCAATGCGCACATAGGTAACTCCAAAAAGACAGTGGTGCGCGCGGCAGATTCTAACCCGATACCCTCTGCGTGGCAGTCTGTCGGTATCTTCACTAGGCTAGGCAGCGGTAGGCTGTTACTGTAAAATTTATTTAGGCACAAATAAGACAGTGGCTTGTGACATCACCACGCACCTGTTTGTTCTACGTTACTACGTTAAATGGCTGTAAACGGAGAGTAGGGATTGTTGTGAGATACGAATCTATATCGATGGAAATATGATAAAAATTCTTCAACAAGTGTCCATTCAGTATATCCATACATACAAAGACTAACGCCTGTTGCCTGAAAGGGTAGACAGAGACTACGGGTCGCCATTTGCAACGATCCTGATATATCTCTCTTGTTTCATTCACTTTCATCAAATTTCATGTGATAATATCCATTAATAACCTAATGAAAGGAAAGAGGAACCCACCACGCACCCTCGGATTGATCACCCCAACTATTGCAATAGAAAAAGGTTAACAATACCGAACTACTCTAAAAGGATAAGGGATATAGGAATGGTATGGGTTCCAGGAAGGTATCTGACTTGCAGTATCCCGCTGTATGCGCCAAATATTCTTTGACACGTGTTTCGCCTCTGCACCAGGCATCCTCAGGAGCTTTTTCTATTGCAAAAGTTGTGGTGATCAATCCGAGGGTGCATGGTGGGTTCCTCGTTCCTTCCATTAGGTTACAATGGAGTTCCGCCAAGTAACGCCTGATTCAATCAACTATATCCATTAATGAGTCTGGACTGTGAATGATGAGATTTTCAAACGCCTCAGAGTAAGAGAATTCTAGTTCTCTAAGTGGAAGTGTCATAATCATCATCGTTCAAGCGTTATCTCGTTTGCATCTGATAATTATAGTCTCTAAGTCCAGAGTCCGCTGATAGGCTTAGCCAGATTTTGCAGAATATTGCTTATCCACAGCAACTGTTGTCTGGTCTTTCTACTAGTTTCAGTATATTCAAGAGTTCCGACTTCCTATAGCGACTGTTAAAAAATTTCATAACAGCTGATGAGCTTAATGTAATCTGCGAGGCACGAGGCAAGCGATAGTGAACTATGTATTTAGTGTGTACCACGTGAGCTCGACAAATGGAACTGCAATTAACGCATGTGCGACAAACGGCGTATTCTAATCCACCATCGCCATTTCTAAATTTATTTCATACAAAAAGTTGAAAAGTGAATCCAAATGCTTAACACGTAATACGTCATGGCTCAAATCCAGTATCACACACTGCATTCAAAATCCGCCCTAATAAACAGTAACATACGTAAATCCCTTGACGTTATTTCTTTGAATGTGTTTATCTTGTCTTTGTTACTTCCTTGACGAGTCTCAACAGCTTTATGGATCTTAATGTTTGTAAACTCAGTGCATTTGTCTTAATTCTGAAACTGGCACGGGGTGTATTAAGTAAAGGTAAATATAACGCTGCAATTTTGATACTGTATTTTAATTTACCATAAGATTAAGTATTTTACATTTGTGTTTAACGTTAATTTAATAAGCGTAACTGCAAGTTGTCTGAGAGTCCCGATATTTTCTCCTATGTTTGCTTCAGACCAAATATACATAAATTCAATTATTTTGTGTCTCTATATCAAAACAATCAGTTTATATACATATATGCAATTCTTGCGTTACTTATTGGCTAACAGACTACAACCAAAACAATCGCGGGCTAAACCTTGAAATTTGGCATGTATGTTCCTCAGGGACTGTAGGAGTGCACTAAGAACGGAACCCCCGGAATTCCCAAGGCATCGGGCAGAAAGGGCTGCACGAAGATTAAATGAGTGGGCATATCTGTGGGTGTCCTCTTTATAGCGCAGAGCCATATTTATTATGAAGAATATCTAAAACAACAAGCAAGTGCAAGAAAATATACGCAGCACAAGGATCCAGCTGAATTCATAAAATATTTTCTTCATGTTTATTCGTTATGCAAAACATACAAAATAGCTACACTTATATACACGAATACTAATAAATTTACATATCCTAGCGATAGATTCACTATACACAACTACGTCGAAAATGTTATAACGTTTACATATCGTTATGATATCGTCTCGAACTCACTCGCACAATGTTTTCTCCTTTTTACTGCCTACAACGGGGAATGAATTTTTACGATATCTGACAGAGTCCCGTAAAATACGACAGGATTGTACATCGACACGATACAGATGGCGTGACAAGCAGATGTTGTGTTTATTTTTAAATTTATGTATCGGAAATTTGAATAGGGTCTTAGAAAGGGAATGGTTGCTTAGCGAAAACGTAAGGTTTATATTATTTTAATTCCGAATATTTTGAGATTGTAACATTATTATTAGAAGAGAAAATTTATATTCTTTTCCGTAATTATTGTGCGTGTTATTAAGACAACATTATATTGCTTTACCAAGGTAATTTAAAACGTCTTGGAACTCGACGATAGATATAAAAAAACATGAGGTGCGTGTTTTTACGCATGCTGAGTAATATTTGTTTAATTGGCAACCCCGCTTCTATGTTCTTGTTTGTTTTTGTTTGTAAATGAGACTCTGCCATCAGGCTTACTTTCTGAAGTTTTTCTTTATTTTACCCTTACTAGTGTGCCTTATACTCATCATAAGGAGTTGTTCTGGGCACCGAATCCACGACCTTCGGCTTAGTAGTTCAAGGTTTAGAGATAACAAACTTCAATCGATTAATCTAATACTAATATATAAAGCTGAAGAGTTCCTTTGTTTGCTTGAACGCGCTAATCTCAGGAACTAGTGGACCGATTTGAAAAAAGAAACTTTCAGTGTTAGATAGCCCATTTATCGAGGAAGGCTATATAACATCATGCTATGAGCCACGGGCGCTGAGCAATAGCCTTAAATAACGCGGGTGTAACCGCGGGCTCGTCTTGTCACTAATATGTACAAGTATTTAAAACTCTTGCGTAGACTAGAACTAGCTGACAGACAATGCACAGCCGAAAATAATCGGTGGCGTGAGAAGCTGTTTGGTAAGAAGTTTAGAGGAGCACTAAGGAAGGATCTTTGAATTCCCTCGGAGTAAAAGGTGGGAATCACATACATACATACATAGACTCACGCCTGTTTCCCCGAAGGGGTAGGCAGAGGCATATTAAACGCCCACTTGTCGCTAGTGTTTTGATCCCACGTAATAGGTGGCGAGCCTATTGCCGCTTATTGGGACATTTTGTTTGCCAGAGCCTCGTCCATTGATCGGCAGGTGCACCACTTGCAGGTGAGGTTAGCTTGGGACCCTAAGTTCTTGGTGGGAACCGTACAGGTGGAATGCACCGTATAGGTGGGAATCAGAGTTTGTTTATTGTCCAAAGACTGATTCGGGTGCAGCGATACGAAAATAATTCTACAGACAGTAAAGACGCATTTCCCTTTATTGCCCGTTAAAAAAGGACAGGTTAGAAGTACCCTTAACCGAAGAGCATGCATGAGAAATTTCTGTCCTCCGTTCACTAAAACCACGTTAACGCCAAAAAGTTATTTTGGAGAAAAACGTAGAAAACACGGGAATCGTTGTTTCTAGAAAAGTATTATATACATAAATCAGTGATTGTTAAATATTATTCCAACGAATATTTGCCAGCGTCATTTAGGATATTTCCTGCTCAGAAATGTACTTAAAATTGCATTTAAAAAAATTGGGCAAGTGCGAGTCGGACTCGCACACGAAGGGTATTGAACGGAACCATCATCTATAAAAGAAAATCACGTTTGTTGTATATATACTTAAATACTTTTTAAGTTTCTACCTGTTTATTAAGATCGAGTAACAAATTGCTTAAAAATTACGTTTGTTGTATGGGAGCCCCCCTTTATTATCTACTTTTTTAAATTTCTTTTTTTATTTAATTATTTATTTTGAAAGGTAATATACAACTACATATTCTGTGAAAATTAAAAGCATCTACATGTTACAGTTAGTAATTTTGAGCAAAAAATACGAAAAAAAACACGTTTTTTGTATGGGATAAAGCCCCCCTTAATATTTTTTTTATTTTTAGTGTTTGTTAAAGCGGCCACCAAAATACATATAACACAGTGGACAGACAGCGGAGGCTTAGTAATAGGGTTCCGATTTTTACCTTTTAGGTACGGAACCCTAAAAACAGGATTTTTTGGTTTAGTTAAGCAACACACATTTTTTTGACATTGATTGCTGCATTAAACCTCTTTAACATATACTTCGAGATCTTTTAGCTAAGGATTTTCTTAAAATTTGAGGTTTCTAATTTTCAATAAATTTACCCTAAAATGCTTAACTATAAAAATTCAAAAAAAAAATTCTAAATTCAAAATCGTTTATTCATTTGGGTCACAATGTGACGCTAAAAATAATAAATTTATAAAATAATTACTTAAAGACTCTACATTTACATTTACTGCCACGTTCGCAAAGCAATAGGTAGAACCATGAGAAAGAACGGGCAATAAAACTCACGGTCACTCTTTTTCTTCGCCAGGTTTTGCATAATACACATAATTTACATTTTGTAAGGTGCTGCAACTGTTACACCTTCTATATCACTTGTATATATTTACTGTACATAATAATACTCAAGCATAATACTTTTGATGTTCATTTGGTTAGTCTCCTCAGAATAGACATGGTGAAACAGGAGCATCCACTTACATTATATATACCTAACAATGCAGGCAATCCGCGAAAGTGATCAGACCCATGATGGAAATGATGCAGTTAAATATTAAAATCTAATACCAGCTCGCAAGACCGTCATCGACCAGTCATCGCAAGTAGCACCCGTTCACGAGTATGACGCATGTGCCAGCCATCATCCCTCTCGCCATATTAGAGGGACAGGGATGACCCGACACACGACGCCACCACAAGAAATGACATTTTAGTGAGCATGACGATAACGGTATACGAACCGGCAGTAAGAAACAATCTATTGGTATACT
This sequence comes from Euclidia mi, assembly GCA_944739405.2. Classification (NCBI taxonomy): domain Eukaryota; kingdom Metazoa; phylum Arthropoda; class Insecta; order Lepidoptera; family Erebidae; genus Euclidia; species Euclidia mi. The sequence continues at coordinate 74,890,715 of OX123192.2, forward strand.
GACCATGACCGCCAATTACCTCCATTTTCCAGATCGTTATTATGAACATAAATCAGTGGACCGCGTGAAGGAATGCAAATGTAGAAAGAATTTTGTGAAGGTGACAAGTGAACAACGATATGATCAGGAATAAATAATGTTAAACTACATTCAACAAATCGTAATAATATCCAAATCCTGCAAAAATCATGTGTTCATGAGGCACCTCCACTTAACATGTTACTAATTAAGAAGAGAGTATTTTACACAGTCATAAAAATAACAATAATGGTGAATTTAAAAAAAAAGCAACTAGACCCATGATGTCTTGTCATCTAGAAATTCTTTAATAGTGTAATAACCCCTTTTTAAAAGAAAATTCCTAGTAGTGGTTTTAAATTTGTGCAGAGGTAAATTCATTATTTCCAGAGGTAATTTGTTGAAGAATTGTATACCGAGTCCCGCAAATGAGTTATGAACTTTATGTAGACGGTAGTTAGTGCCCACTAGTTTATGCTTATTCCTTGTGTTCACTTTGTGCACGTCACTATTTTTACGGTAAAGAGTTAAGTTTTTCTTAACGTACATTAAATTAGCAAATATATACTGCGATGCAACTGTAAATATTTCTACTTCTTTAAATTTATCTCGTAAAGAATCTCTAGCACCTAACTTATATATTGCACGTATGGCCCTCTTTTGAATAACAAAAATTGTCTGAATATCGGCCGCCGTACCCCATAATAGTATCCCGTAAGACATTACACTGTGAAAGTAACTAAAGTAAACTAGTCTAGCAGTATCTACGTCTGTGAATTGGCGAACTTTCCTAACTGCAAATGCTGCAGAACTAAGTTTGACTGCCAGACAGGATATTTGGGCACCCCACTGAAGCTTACAATCTAAAGTTAAACCTAAAAATACAGTTGAATCAACTAGGTTAATTGTTTCGTTATTTAAAATTATATTAGTAAGAACATTTTTGACATTCGGCAAAGTGAATTTCACACATTTTGTTTTGCCAGAGTTGAGTAGCAAATTATTTGTCGTGAACCAACGTAGTACTTGCGCAAGACAATTATTTACGCTGTCAATGTTACTTGTATTACGATCAACTTTAAAAATAAGTGAAGTATCGTTAGCAAAAAGAACAATATCACATAGATTTCTAACAAAGAATGGCAAGTCATTAATATATATTAAAAAAAGAAACGGACCAAGAATAGAGCCCTGTGGAACGCCCATTCCCACTGGCAAACCTTGAGACCTACTTCCACTAACATCTACATACTGAACTCTATCTCTAAGGTAACTGGCAACAAGATTGAGTGCGCTATCTTGAATACCATAATGGTTGAGTTTACGTAAAAGTGTATCATGTTCAACACAATCAAAAGCCTTTGACAAGTCGCAAAAAACACCAATGGCATCCTTCGAATTTTCCCAAGCGTTAAAGATATGTTTTAATAGAGTTACACCGGCATCAACGGTGGAGCGACCCTTAGTGAAGCCATACTGCTCACTGTGCAATAAATTATTTGTGAGAAAGTGGCTCTCTAACTGATGCAAAATAACCTTTTCAAAAATTTTACTGATTGCAGGCAAGATAGAAATTGGCCGAAAGTTACTAGGGTCGCTCTTGGATCCTTTTTTGAAAAGTGGTATCACCTTGCTGTGTTTCATTAAATCAGGAAATACCCCTTTATCCACGCATCTATTAAATATTGCAGCTAAATATGGAGCTATGCTAAAAATGATTTGGCGAACAAGACTAACTGAAATACCCCATAAGTCAATAGATTTCTTAATATTGATGGTCTTGAAAGTCTTGAGGATGTCATTGGTGTCAATGTATTTAAAATTAAACAGCACATCACACTCATTCACATTGCCCCTAACTAACATCTCTGCTTTGCTTGGGCATGAGTCTAAACACTTGGTTGTTTTCACTGGTATGTTTATGAAGAAGTTGTTAAAAGCCTGAGCAATATCAATTTTCTTTGTAACTATTTCTCCATTACATTTTAATTCATAGCTATTATCTACTAACTTAGCTCGACCAGTCTCACTGTTAATAATGTTCCAAGTTGTTTTTATTTTGTTCTTGGATTCTTTAATTTTATTACTTATAAATATAGACTTAGCTGAAGCACATGCTCTCTTAAAAACTTTTGAGTAATTTCTTACATATTCAATAAATGAAGGATTAAAATTGTATTGCTTCATACCATACAGATCATACAACTTAGATCTACTTTTGTATATTCCTACTGTTGCCCAATCACAAAATTTAACTTTAGAGCTCTTGGCAAATGTCTTCTGCTTAAAAATTTTATTGTACTCATTTTTAATAACATCAAATAACCACTTATATAATTCATCTGGATCATCGTGAGTTAAGTCAATGCTGGCGATCTTAGCAGCAACATCATCACTAAAGCGATTAAGGCGAGCAGAGGTCATAGGCCTACATGTGATTTTTTGTACTGTAGGGGTTGTATTAGTTGGAATTACAACCTTTTGTCCACAGTGATCCGATGTCAAGTCACTCAAAACAGCTTTACTTAAGTACAAACAATTGCAAAAAATATTATCTAAGCATGTAGAAGAATGTGAGGTAGTTCTGGTTGGTTCAGAAAATAAAACATTCAAATTAAATGACATAAATAAACTAACTAACCTAGTACAAGTTGGTGATTGTTCTAACAAGTTAACATTAAAATCACCACATGCGATTATTGACTTCCTGCTGGAACTTAAGTGTTTTAAGACGTCCTCCATGATGCTTTCAAATTGGCTAAAGTCACTTTGCGGTGGTCGGTATACACAGACTATGACGTGTTGCTCAAGTTCAACACAAGATATCTTAGCGGTGCGCTCGATAGAAAGTTCGGCTATGTCCTTTCGTTCTTTACATTTAATACTATTACAAACATATATGAGAGAGCCACCACGAATAGCGTTCTTTCTTACGAATGCACTAATCACTGTATAAAATTCATTATTGAATATTAATTGGTCACCTCTTAACCAATGTTCCGTAACGCATAATACATGCAACTTATGTTTCTTTAAAAATAAATCTATCTCTAATTCTTTGCCAGATAGGCCTTGTATGTTTTGATGAGCTAAGTTTAAAACACATGAATGCCTATCTGTTGTCTCATCTAGTAGTTTAAACTAATAGATTTGTCAATACTACTATTGGTATAACTATTATCTACCAAATTCCTAAGTACTCTAGTAGTACTGCGTTCACTATGTAAATTAAATGCTAATAATTAAGCAAGTAGTCGCCTATATATAAAAGAGAGATACATAGTATCTTTTGTTAAAAAAAAATTACTAATAAAAATATTAGAGTCAAAAAATAAAATATGGTCACTATGACTACAAGTGCTATTATATAATAATAGATTCAATTTACCTATCTGGTCATTTTCTTTATAAGATAAGTTATTGGAATATGGTAATGCACAGACAATAAAGTTGCACCCCACTTTAGAACTTTGTTCTATCATAATATCTGATAAAGCTAATATTTCTTTCTTGGTAACTAGTAGGCTATCCCCATATAAAATGATAACTGTAGAATGTTTATTTAGTCTAGCATACTTTAATTTATTAATTAACATAGACATTCCTTGTCCTGGTGAACAAATATTTTGTATTGACCGATCAGTATAACTATTAATCAGGTTACCCATACCAATTCCTAATTGGTCAGAAAAAATTAAAACATTGTTATCTAAAACCTTATTATTTTCATTATGTAACAATGTGTCAGAACCATGACATGTTTTCGAAGGATATTTATCTTGAAAGTCACTTAACTTGGTTGTACAATTAGGTGAAGCCTCTCACTTATGATTTGAACAATTTAAACAGTTACCGTTGTTGGCCATAGAGAGCAGTTGTTTTAGATTTTCTCTACCAACTCTGCTAATTTCATCATATTTCAATATATATTCCTGTGTTTCACTTTGATGATCTATTATCAATTTGTTGAGCTGTGCATTTAATGATGTGATTTGTGTTTGCAGCTCACATGTGTGTTGTTCATATTGTAATCGGCTACAGGCTAATTGCTCACTACTATCCTTAAGCTTAGAAACTAATAACTCACTCTCTTTAACTAAATCATGGTTAATTTGTGTTAAATCTACAATTTTCTTTGACCTCTTATAGCCTAACTCTAGTCGCTTTATTAATTTATTTAATTTTGTCAATTTCCTAAATTTACCATTAGACACCTTATATGTAAAGTTACAATTACATTTTACAGATTTAAAAATATTTGCCTTTCCACCAATGACTTCAGAGAACAGGTCCTGGTTTGCTGCGCTGCTTAGTGACTGAATGGAATTCTCCAAGGTTGTTATTTTGGATTGAGCTTCACTCAAGCTTGTTTCCAACTCCATGATGCGACTGAGCTGCCTCATATATGTATCATCGCAGCTACTATATGATCTGACTTCTTCCTGCAGTCTGTCCCGCTGATCCAGAATGCCCATATGTTCTATGTGGAGTTCCGTCAATTGTGCTTTCAGTTGTGAGACTTTGTCATTAACATACTTAATTTCCTCTTCACTGTCAATTCGTTCCTTCATCAGTTGACTATGATCTTCCTTATATTTCTTGAGTTCCAATAGTGCAATCTTCAACTTGTGCTCCGTTTCCTTTGCCAAAGCCTTACGGGTCATCAAAGTGTGTGTAGACATATTTTGTACCCAAATTACCTTAAAAGAAGAAAAATAAAACAGCTGAATTATTTGAAAAATATTATAGGGTATGGGGAAAGGGATGTTAATATATAAATATAACAAATACTCAGAAAAAGTTGAAAGACAGAAATATTTTAAGAAAGTACAGTGATGTAGGTATGTTACAAAAAAAAAAATAATAAGAAAAGTTATACAAATTGAACAGAAAAGAATAACAAAGGAACTAGAAAGGTAATTTGATTATTAGATACCTAGATTACTTATAATATCTTAGTTTCTTGGACAATCTTAAGTACACTAGGTAAGATAGCTGTAGGCTGTAGCTATTATTATACTAGGTACTAATTATATTCAAATAAATCAACTGGAAATTGATGCATATACACTTAAAATAATAATTGTGAAGTGTGATTAGTGTAGTGGGTGTTTGTATGGGGCATTTGTTCAGTCCTCGATTTTGCTTCCACTTTTGTCAAGCAAAAGGAGACAGAAACTGTGCCAGTGTGTGATGGACGAAGCTCACGTTATGTGAGCCGAGTAAATATGTGATGAGGAGTGTAAGTTAATAAGTAAAATACTCCCCGGGTTTCAGGATGATGATTTGAAATCCGTCCGTTGACACTGGGTAGTTGATCTGTCCGCCAAGAACTGTCGGCAGCGAGGTTTCAATCATTTTCAAACACCAAACTCAATGTCTTTCACACTTCTTTTGGCATAAATACAACTTTAGGGAAACATTAAACGTTTAATATTGATTTAAACTTTATTAAAAATTTTAAAAGCACGGAGCTACGTAATTTTACGTCTGACGTTTTCAGTGTTGCCAGCAAAAAAAAAGAAGACGTATAAACGCGGTAAGTCCATTAACTGTTTTGTAGCTAAGACCTTTCTTAATATTTATACATTAGTACCTTACGTAAGAAGAGGCTAAAGCACCTATGACTCTTTTAAGCTAAATTTAGAGAAAAATAAAAAAGGTTTGAAAAATATTAGTTTGCTTACAAGCTAAAAACAGGTATTTCTTACTTAAATTGTTACTAACGTCTTTATAGCTAAGCATCACATATCAAAAAACTGTTAAATAAAATGCAGTTTGATAATGGAATCAATTAAATTAAAAAGTTTTTACTAAATACATTTCCTTATCATCAACATATATTATTTCACTTATCATCAACACGTACAGCAAATTTGTAAAATTTTATATGCACAGCCTTGATTATTTTTCTAATCTTACTAAGCAATTAATAGCTATAAAAATATATTTTAAGGCAGTATTTCCATTGTGGCTATTTAATATATTATATTTGCGTATAATAGACAATAATAATATTTTCAATCACATAGTCATCATCATGTCAGCCTAGAGACATAACACATAAGTCTCCCCCAAGGTTCTCCAATTAGACTCGATTTCAGCCGCCCGCATTCAACCGCTTTCCCCAATCTTATCCAGATCGTCGGCCCACCTTGTGAGAGGCCTTCCCCTGCTGCGTCGTTCGGTGTGTGGTCGCCACTCCAGAACCCTCCTGCCCCAACGGCAATCGGTTCTTCGAGCTATGTGCCCTGCTCATTGCCACTTTAGCCTGGCTATTCGGACAGCTATGTCGGTAACTTTGGTTCTCCTGCGGATCTCATCATTTCTGATTCGATCTCCCAAGGAAACACCGAGCATAGCTCTTTCCATTGCCCTCTGAGTGACCCTGACCTTCCGGATAAGGCCCATAGTAAGTGACCACGTCTCGGCTCCATAGATCATTACTTGCAACATACACTGGTCAAGGACTTTCATCTTGAGACACTGCGGGATATCAGATGTGAAGATATGCCGTGACTTCCCAAATGCCACCCAACCGTATTAAATTCGACAAATGACCTGTTTCTCGAAGTTGCACCTATCCAATCGGATATTTTTTCCAGTTATACGTACTTGTCGACAACTTTGAGTGTAGAGCTCCCAAGCTGAATAGGAGCAGGTACGACATGGAAGTCAGACGTGATTTTCGACTTGTCCATGTTCATCTTAAGACCTACTTGTTGGGAGTGTCTACGAAGGCCATCGAGCATTGTGCTGAGGTCTTCCATGCTCTCAGCCATGACTACGATATAATCAACAAATGGAAGGTGTACGTACTCGCCGTTTATTTGATGCCGAGTCCTTCACAGTCCAGAACCTTGAAAACGTCTTCCAGCGCAGCGGTGAAGAGTTTCGGAGATATAACATCTCCCTGCCTCACCTCTCATTATAGTTGAATAGGTTTAAAACTCTGGTTCTGGTGGCGGACTGCCATGGTAGCGTTTTCGAACAAATACTTCAGCACTTCGACGTATCGATAGTCGTCAATGGCACAGTTGGTGAGACTGCAGTACCACCCAGCTTTCGATCGAATCAGAAGCTTGCTCATAGACCAAAAACGCTAAGTATAGAGGCTGGTTATACTCCTCAGAATTAACCTGCCGCAGCGTATGTATGTGGTCTATAATACTATAGCCTTTACGGAAACCCGCTTGTTCGGGAGGCTTGCAGTCGTCTAGCTTGGTCTCGAGATGATGCGTGACGACCCCTGAAAACAACTTATCGACGTGACTCAGAAGTGAGATGGGTCTGTATTTCTACAAAAGGTTTTTATCGCCTTTCTTGACCAAAAGCACCACCACACTCCTGTGCCATGGCTGTGGTGATTTACTCTCGAGTATGACAGAATTTAATAGCTTTCGAAGTTTTTCCACGGCAGGTGCGCCGACAGCTTTCAAAAGCTCTGACGTGATTCCGTCATCATCCGGTGCCTTGTTGGTTTTGAATTGATTTAGGGCCACACTAATCCCGTGCATGCTGACGGGATGGCATGTCGGGATAGGGTGAGTGATTGGAGTAGTAACAGGTGGTTCTGTCGTCGTGTATAGCTGTCCAAAGAACAGTTTGATCCCTTCCAGGAGCTGAGGTCTGGACGAGATAATTCTGCCACAATTCATCTTCAGCCTTGTCAGCTGACCTGCCCGATAGATATAGATCTCTTTTAAACACTTTGGAACCGTAATCTGCGCGATTGCCTCTTGAACGTACTTAGTGTTGTATTGGTGGAGATCGCGAGTCAGTGACTTAAGGCCATTTTGAATATTCGATCCATACATGGATTTTGAGATTCAAGATTCGTGTTTTACATATTTTCTATGGAGCTTATGTCAAAAACTAATCTAATATCTACAGATCTATCTAAAGGTCGAATATTGAATTCCGTAGTTAGAGATCTGTCTGTTAAGCCGTTGATACTTTGGCATACCGTCGGAGGCATGCAGAAGCATCTTACACCTTTCCTGTATATAAGCTCGAGGATCGGACCAGAGATTTTATGGGCTCTTTTAATCGTCATGGGCTTTAAGATTTTTAAGCCCGTTGTATGAACAGCATTCACTAACCTGTCACTAAAATCGTTCACATATACGCATTCTCCCATGCATTCAAAGCGGTTTCGCAGTTCAAGCTGAATGCTCTCGGGGTTTTAGATTTGAACTGGCGCTAGTAGGAGCGTAGACTTCATCAATCTCGACCGTTCGAGGCTGGGACTAAAATGCAATGTGCCTCTTACCATTCGGTGACCGCGGCCCGCTTTATGCGAACTGATCAGAGAGACATCATTAAATATTAACCTCTTCATTGACATGATGAAATCGATCTCATTTTTGGTGGCACCATCTGGACTTATCAAGGTCCACTTGCGGCATTCTCGCTTTAGTTGATTGAATCAGGCGTTACTTGGCGGAACTCCATTGTAACCTAATGGAAGGAAAGAGGAACCCACCACGCACCCTCGCATTGACCACCCCAACTATTGCAGTAGAAAAAGGTTGACAATACCTGAATATTGATTGGGCAACGACTGAGCTGGCTCAGTCGTCGCCCATCGCTCCTGAGGATGCCTCGTGCAGAGGCGAAACACGTGTCGAAGAATAGTCGGCGCATACAGTGGGATACTGCAGGACAGGTATCTTCCTGGAACCCATACCATTCCTATATCCCTTATCCGTTTAGGGGAGTTCGGTATTGTCAACCTTTTTCTATTGCAATAGTTGGGGTGGTCAATCAAAGGGTGCGTGGTGGGTTCTTCTTTCCTTCCATTAGGTTGCATCCTCACTTTTTGAAAAAGGAATTCATCATAAAGAGTCCTTCCTTCTCCATGAAGCTAGCCAGCAAGTGGCCCCGCGAGTTCCGGTGTCCATATCCAAATTGCTCCACCCTCAGCTCATCACCGCTCGTTTGCCTAGTTTCACGTTAAAATCTCCCATGACGACGGTGTAATGAGTTTTTAAGCTATGTATAGCCCGAGATATGTCCTCATACATAGCTTCTACATCCTCATCGGAGGGTGATGAGGTCGGAGCGTAAACCTGTATGATCTTCAATGAATATTGCGACGAATCTCTGCCGGAGATTTATCGCACCCCTTGCCCCGCCGTTACCATGGCCGCTATCTGAGTCAGAAATAGCGGGGCCGCCAGAGAATGGTGGATCCGAGGCTAGTTTCATCCAGTTTCTGCTCGTCAAGTGTAGTCACTCAACCTAGCCTGAGGGAAAAGAGCAAACCAACAAGGCAGTCATAATAATTTTACAAATATGACTAATTCATTGGTCTGCTATTCCTCCTCAAACTCGGTAGAAATATTAAGGAAGATAATGTTAATTATTACACAAAAAATTTCAAATGTTACCTCTTAATGTTCCCCGACATATTTGAGGTTTTGCGGGAACACTATGCTATGATGCACGCTTGCACGCTATAAGCTCTTCGAGCGGAATGGCAAACCTCCCTGCGCACATATCTCATCGTCGCGCGCATATGGCATAAGCGCGAGAAACGGATAACGTGTTTCTAGTTAGGGAACGTGGGCTAGCCGTTATAAAGTTAAGAAAGACTAATATTTATTTGAACAAATTCCATGTTAGAAGTAAATAACGCTTTTTTACGAATTGTTTTGAGCAAATCGCAATATTGATTACTTGGCAAAAATACCGTCATGGTCGTCTAACCAGAATTAAGATAAGATTTTCATCATAAATAGTTTATAGCATTGTTTTTATGCCTGTTTTATCAAAATTGATCCTTAACTATAAACAAGTTATACGCCCTTAGTGTATTTGTAGTCAAGAATATTCAATTAACGTACAAACATACATAGACTCACGCCTGTTTCCCCGAAGGGGTAGGCAGAGGCATATTAAACGCCCACTTTTCGCCTGTGTTTTGATCCCACGTAATAGGTGGCGAGCCTATTGCCGCTTATCGGGATATTCAATTAACGTAGTTTTAGCTTATAACAATTTTAAAAAATATTAGGCGAATTTCGAAACTAAGGTACCTAAACGGGCTTTAAGCTAAGAAGCGTGGTATAGTAGTCACTTTTTAGTCAAGAACTTGTTGCATATTTTGCTATATAACGGTAAACCATGTTTTAATATCTCTATAACCGTAAGTGATAGAGATATGGTTCTCAGACAGAAAGATAGAGAATTTAAAACTGTAATACTTTGCATTCAAAACTCAAAATCGACCATTTGAGGGTTAACGGGGTTATGGTTAAAGGACGGCAGATTTGATCAGAGTGAATGAAGTAAGAGAGATTTGTATGCCAGGATAGTTGCAAATGGCGTTCCGTAGTCTCTGCCTACCGCTGCAGGAATCAGGCGTGAGTCTATGTATGTATTGCCCGTTATTTTGCCCGTCGTGTTTCCATGAAGCTCTTTTTTGTGACTGAAGCACATTTTATTTTTTGGTCTATTATCAATTTTATTATTCGGATAATTACTTTCAGTAAAGAGACCGCCCTATGTACATACTTATGCTTGTATCGAATCCTAAGTAAGCAATTCTAATTGGTGGGCAATCAGAGTATTTCGTGAAAGGTAGGTAACAAGGTCAACCATATACGAATGTACACAGCGAGAAAACGTAACATACAACATAACATAACTTCGCGCCTTTTATCCCCGAGAGGAGAGAGGTAGGCAGAGGTGCATTATACATCCACATTTCACCAGTTATGTTTAGGTCCCAATGTAATAGGGGGCATGCCTATTCCCATTTACCGGGCATATTATTAAGCGAGTGATAATTAACACTTTTAATACACACGCAACTTCGAAAAGTCAGAGGTACATAATTATGTGCCCGGGGTAAGGCTCTCTCCTAAAGGCGGGGCATACCCACTAAAACCACCGCGGTGTCAGTGCGGGTCCCGTGTAGTGGAGGTCACGCGATTCGTGGATAGCATACTTTTCCATGACCCTGCCCGGGATTGGCCCGCCGTTGGTGTTGGCGGGCCTCGTCTCGTGAAGACTTGGTAGGCGACGCGGACATTACGCCGCCTCCTTGCCTTTTGACGGACGGGGAGCAGCCCCAGTGTTCGCCGTCCGCAGGCACAAACAACAAGCCCAGTCGTTATACCTCTAAATAAACTGACACTAGTCTAAACCATGAAATATCGCTATCCCTTCGTGTTGCGGCGGTCAGACAGGCAGTTAGTCTGTGGAAAAGCTAATATTCAGACAAATCCTGTTAGACTAGAGAGCGGTTGAAGCTAGGATAACGCTAGGAGGATGATGAGTTTTTATTAGTACAGATACAAGTTTCATCAAAATCCGTTCAGTAGTTTCTCACATGCATAATAGTTGTAAGTTTTTAAACTATTTTAGCCCCATTTTTGCAATTATGTAACTGATTTTCACTCATATATCCTATATTCAACATATTTCGGTCCAAAAAACTAACTATTAAAAATTATACGTGTCCAATTACGACTCATAATTTTTCTTAAGATAAATCGCAAACACTCTCACACTTGAAACAATTTTTCCAGAAATAATTACGTAGATTTACACGATAAATCTTTTCTGGATACATTATTTCTCGTCGTGACAAATCCTACCTTTTTTTCGGGATTTCTAGGGATTAAATGTGACTTTCATCTGAAAGCCTTCAACGAATCTTGTTTGGTACAAATTTATTCAGATTTTTATACATTACAATGGTTTAGGGGAGTTTAGGTCGAGAAGAGTATAATGACATGGAGATGAATGAATTTCAGAGTCAAAAAAGATATGGTCATAAGTAGAAAAAAAGTCGTTTAATGTTGATTTTACAATAGGTTCACTGCAACGTATAAAATTTTAAGCCTACATGTAAGCTTCCTTTTGTCGTAGAAACATTTAGGATTTCAATGAAAAAAAAATTAAAATTAGAAACGTTACCGAGATAGAGTATAACTTCAGGAACAGCTAGTCAAAAGTAAAAATATAAATATTCTACCACATTCACACAACACCATCTAGTGCCAAACTAAGCAAAGCTTGTACTATGGGTACTAGACAAAGAACATACATATATACTTTTTTTGTAAATACATACATATTATGCATAGGGTGCACAGGGTTCCCACCAAGAACTTAGGGTCCCAAGCCAACCTCACCTGCAAGTGGTGTACCTGCCGATCAACGGACGAGGCTCTGGCAAACAAAATATCCCGATAAGCGGTAATAGGCTCGCCACCTATTACGTGGGATCAAAACACTGGCGAAAAGTAGGCTTTTAATATGCCTCTGCCTACCCCTTTTGAGAAACAGGCGTGAGTCTATGTATGTATGTATGTACATACATATTATACTTAGAAACACCCAGACCAAGACAAACATCCATGTTAATGCACACAAATGTTTGACTTGAGCGGGAATCGAATCCGCGACCTTCAGCGTAGCAGTCGCTTATACTCTCGCGGCGCCAACCGGTCGTCACCACCAAGAAGCCATACATACATAAACTCACGCCCTTTTCCCGTCAGGGTAGACAGAGTCCTTAAAAACCTCACGCGCTTCCTCTACATTCGTCACTCTTAAGTAAAAATCCTTGGCTTATGAAATCGCTCATATCTCATACATTATGACGTACTAAATAATAAAATACTAAGTGGTCTCGAGCTGCCAAGTCCGGGATTCACAAGTTTTGACACAGAACCGATTGTTGAACGATTTGAAAGCTTTTATAATATTTATATAGGATTTATCACCAATTATTTCGGCGTCTACTCGACAAATGGCTGAAAAAGATCTCTGGAATAGCTTTGAACTTTAAAGGGCCACGTTTTAAATGTCATTTGAAGGTTAAGTGATGTACGTGTCAAAGTCAAAACTAATTGTTCGCTTTGGACACAATGTGATGTTTATCATCGTCAGTTTTAGAAATAAGGCTTCCTCTTTATTGTGTGCAGCGATAGCCTATTCGAGAGACTGACAGACTGCTACGCAGAGAGAAGTTTTCGAAGTTAAGTGTGTATTAAATTGTTAATTATCGTTTGAATTATCGTTATCGGCGAAGGAAAATTTCGTGAGGAAACCTGCATGTCTGCAAGTACTCCATAATGTTCTCAAAAGATATTTGTAAAGTCTGCCAAACCGCACATGGCCAGCGTGGTGGACAATGGCTTTAGCCTTCGCATAGTGAGAAGAGGTTCGTGCCCAGCAGTGTGACAGTATATACACGGGGCTGATGATGATTTATTGTATGAGTGTGTGGCCAACTCTGTTGTCGGTATTTATAGACTGCTCGAATCGGGTATCGGGATTGTAGGTTTTACATGCTCTCGAAAGCATGGTAGTCCTCTGATTTTAATGCCACAACAGGCGAACACCCATTGGAATCACCCATTGGGAGACCTTCATACATTTCTTTTCGTTTTGCATTTTAAAATGTAGAATAAGTATGCTTTATAATTTTCGTTTAAAACTTTAACCAGTGAAGCAGGCACAGATTATAATAAAGATTGCGGGAAGTGCAATCGTAGCGTGCTAGAGCCACCTTTGTCTAATAAGTAAAAGTATTTAAGTATTTGTAAAGTCAATATAAATGCGACAAATGTTTTTATATGGTTAGTCTAAAAAATCGTGTGCGATAGCTGATAGCAACGCGGGCGGAGCTATGGAATAAGTCTAGTCGAAAATAATAAAACACCCTATTTTTTATTTCCCCGTCACTTGCAATACTTCGCTCGAACGCCCAGCACCCGGATAAACCCGGTTATCGTAACCAGAAACGCCATTACCGACCACACCACTAGAATATTGAGTGAATGTGTCCAATTAGTAGTAGTTTGTACGAGAGGTCTACCCTCTCGTACAAAATCTAACCCTTGCTAGTGTCAGCTCTTAAATTCCGGATAATCCGGGTATCGACAACCGTTGAACCGGTTAAGATACCTTTTGCCCGGGTGTGTATTGGAACGTCGTGTTTTTATTTGGCAGGCATTTTTTCTTCGTTTTTTTGCTGGCGCTTTTTATTTGTGATATAAGCAATTTTATCGATGATAAGTTTTTGTAGGCATTCCGGGTTGTAAAGAAAGAAAGAAAGAAATGTTTATTAGATCTCAAAAAAATAAAAATCATAGTCTTACATTTAAGAAAAAAATAATATTAATGCTACATAGTGCTTCACTTATGAAAATAATAAATTCTAACATACAAAATAATAAAAAACCAAACAAACGCAAATGAAACACAGATGTATATTTATAGATGTATATCGCAAAGTTCGGTACAGTATTGTGTCTAATAGGCCACAGCTCAGCTTATGTTACAATGCGGAATTGCAACGCTGATTTTCAGCTGTAGTCTAGGTGGCTAGGCATACTTAATTATAATGTTAGTGAAAAATAATATTATGCACTCGACGTTACATAAATAATAAATATAAAAAAAGTTGATTAATTTAAAAAAGATGTCACATATTAAATTAATGATAGTATAGTTTAATAGGTAGGTTGTAATAATAAAGGTCGTTGCACACGTGGCCGCGGTCGGCGTCGGCTGGTACCTAGTTTCAGATTAGCGTTTTATACGTGCGTATAAACTCGTTTTTGAAGTAGGCGCGTATAGGTGCGACTTTTGGCACACACGCAACTCGTACGAGCGTTGACGCGCTAAGCAGTCAGAATCCATGTTGACACTAACAAGATGTCACTACCGTTTCAAGTGAGCACGCCGAAATATGTGCGTTTACACGAGTCCAGTTTTTTGAAGCGCGTACCATAGCGCGTGTGTAAGCGCAAATGCTGAAACAACCGTATACGCGCAGAAAAATACGCGGTCCAGATAATGCTCTCGCCTACAGCTCAGCTGATGGCTTGTAGCGCGTACATTGCAGTAAGAGAACTTTAAAGCCGTTTGATCATCATCAGCCCTTTACACTATCCCACTGCTGGCCACGCCTTACTCTTCTCACTATGGGAAGTGTAAGGCCATAGTCCACCACGCTGGCCAAGTGCGGGTTGGCAGACTTCACATGTCTTTAGAGAACCCTATGGAGAACTCTCAGACATGCAGGTTTCCTCACGATGTTTTACTTCACCGATAAGCAAGCGATAATTAACAATTTAATACGCACCTAACTTCGAAAAGTCGATATTTGGTCGGTATGTGGATATTATGTTTGATTTATTATTTAAATATTTGCAGAGGTAAGTCGTTGGTCTTTACAAATTACAATGCAGGTGCTCTACGTAAAGTTAATATTCTTTTAATCCCGGTTGGGATACCTATAAGGCATTAACAGGCATTCAAACGAAAGTCTTGGACACAACTGAGATAATTCTAGGATGATGTATAAAGACAATTATATCACAATTTCCACATAAGCATCTTTACCGCCGTGAGCGGCTACGTAATTATGCAACACTTAAACATTTTCTAAGACATGTTCCGCTAGTCTCCCCAAACACATCTGTGGAAGTTTGAAGTTCCTGTGTTCTCATGACTGGCTAGACGTGTTGACAAACATTTTACATGAAGGTTACATGATTTTACCGGTAAATTATAGGTCAGTATTTACATAGTAAAAGAACTACGAGGTATAAACTGTGTTCGAACATTCATATCAAGATTCATATTCTATTATCTATGGTTCGAACGATACAAACCATAAATCCCTAGAAAGAAAATTATTTTATAAACAGACCTAACAACTATGACTGACTCTGTTATCCTAAATGGAGTACCAAGCTATGCTTGCTATGAAAGACTCGTTCGAATGACGGAGTGTGATTGAATTTTTTTCCTGCTGCACGAAATTTTTGGAAAAGGAAAATCATCAAATTCAAATCTATGTAAATAAAAATGAATCTGTGAAATGAGTGAAAATCATTGAAATGTTTGTATGACTTCCAAACAACTGCACTTAATTGGATACAACTTTCTTTTTGTGTGTTCATTATTGCCAGAAGGATTTTATAAAATATATTAATATTTAGAGCAAGAATAAGGCGCTACGAAGTTCGTTGAGTGAGCGAGACTTGTAATATTAAAATATAAGGATAAAGAGAGAGAGCACAAATTCAGCACATTATCATAGGTCATCAGCCAAACGATCTCCAATTAAACAGTGAAATAACAATTAATCTGAACAATCTACTCATCATTACAAGGTCCAATATCTTTGTTAAATGTTATGATACTAGTTAACGCCAGTTTGTGGCTGCGTACCAATTAATTTGTGATAATCAATAGTTCACGGTACATTAATGAATCTATCAGGATATATTATTTCCAATTTTGCCATTGTTGGGTCATGGTGTACACATAAAGTATTGGTTTCCTGAAATTCAGATAAATAATTTAAATATTTTATGAATAATAGATGAGCCCGCGGATGGCAATCGGGACGTGCTAGGATAATGATGTGATGAGCTCGCGTTATTTATGACTACTGTTCCACTCCCGTGGCTCATAGCGTGATGTTATATAGCATATAGCCTTCTTCAAGAAATCGGCTATCAAAGTCAAAAATAATTATTCATATCGGACCAGTAGTTCCTAAAAGCGCGTTCAACCAGCCAACAAACTCGTTAGCCTTTTATATTAAGTCTATATAGATATTCATTACTATATTAGTGGCAAATACAATGAATGTGATAACAAAGTGTATTGATTATAAACTTGCCAAAAATTGCTGGGTAAATCCTTTTCTCCTTGAATTACAGACGTGAGGAAATGAATTGATAGCTTTCTTAGCTTCAATAGTAATTAATCGTCATGATCCTCTAGCGTTATCGCAGTTTCAAACTTGGGACCGCTTACTAGTCTAATAAGTCGGATTTGGCTGAATATTAGCTTCACTAGCATAATGTTACTATTTTGTTATACATTAAAGGGAGAGGAAGCTATTTAGATGTTGTAACCTTATGATAAGCTCGCAAGTTTTTAAATCATACTACAGATAAAAATAAACACACACATTACATACATAACATAATTCATCCGTTTACCATACAACTCATTCAAACCGTCGAAGCAATATAAACTAATTAAAAAATATTCAAAACAAATAAAAGTTACTGAACAGTTAATATTTACCAATTATAACCGCATTTATCCGTCTGGAACTAGTTTACATTGGACCCGTACCGTTGCAGGTAACCGGGTTACATGAAAGTTGTCCGGTTATAACTGACCCGGTTATACGTTTTGCATAAAGGTTTTATATCCGGGTTTGGGGTTAAGAAGTACATTGGCGATATTTTAAGGAAGTTTCTTTTTCACTGTGTTGGTACTTGATAAAAGCATGTAGGTGTATTTTAATATGTGTGTGCGCTGAAAGAATTAATCCTTAACACGAAATGCATATTTTCTATATTATATATTTTTTCTAGTACCAGTTGAAAATTATAAATCTGGAGACGACTGCTGCGCTGCGCTTGCATAATGGTACACCTTGTATAAACTTTGTAGCTTCAGCAGTCGCTACAAGTACTTTGGGATTTGACTTGACAGGGTAGTGAAGAGACTGCTGAACAGAGACCTTCCGGTTCGAAACCCTCGGTAGATAGGTCTTTCTTTTTTTTTCGGATCTCCGGCTTTTGGGGAAAGGGGAGCCTGAATATTGGTGTTACCATTAGAAACCAACCCGACTGCCGACCAAACATAGGGTACAGGAGCTGTCCAGTCATCGTCCCATAGCGCCTTATCTATCCTAAGTCTAGGTAGGACAAGTGAATTCTGATGACTCGCACTTGATCAGTAGGTATGGTGTACTGTGGCGTAACCTTCTCATAAAGGGAAGAACCCCGTGCTCAACAGTGGCCCAGTTTATAATACAGGGCTGATATTATTTATCTACAGACTGCCGTAGACCATTGCTGGACTCTATCGTCTTCTGATTTGCTTCACCGTAGCATTTTCGTAGACATACTATTCGTGTATTTTCCTTACGTTTGAAGTAGCGTTTACGAACTCTTCGCAATGATACTATTTTCTTCGTGTTTTGATAAAATTATTACTTAGCCACCGTTTACGACACCTACTAAATGATACAGTGTAGTTACATTTTATATTCTTAGTCCGTCTCCACACGGCTTATTATTTTATTTATTTATTAATCATCTTTATTGCACTAAAGAAATTTACAATAACGAACCTTACCAATATGACAGATAGGACAATTGGCGATCTTATCACTATTAAGTAATCTCTTACAGGCAACCTAACCTGGATGGATTAGAAAAACCCGGATTCAGAAAAAAGGCTTATGTGTATGTTATCAAAATAAATGATTCAAATGCTATAATCTACTCTCACCTACCAGATGTCACTGGTGTATCATTATGCATATATTATTGCTACGACATAGACCAGCGTCCATGCCTTTTAAATACTTTCGTAAACAGCCTTGGTAGATAGTTTAGCGGTTGTGGTTTTGGTACAAATATAAGGCAAAGCGATTTTATTAATAATGAAGTTATCACAGGTTTAACGCCATTCGAGTGGTCAAGTATTGGACCAAAACTAGTTAAAGTGTTGCCGGCACGCTTAGTAAGTATACTTATCAATGATTTGTGGTCTGTTGGTATTTTGCCATATTAAAGCAACAGAGATTAAATAAATAAATAAATAAAAACAATGTAACAAAAAAGCTCGTTGGTCTCGCGGCATAAATATGCGCGTGGGATTGGGAGGTCTCGGGTTCGATCCCCGGGTCGGGCAAAGTGTTATTGGGTTTTTCTTTAGGAAATTCTCAGGAACAGCTCGGAGTCTAGTAATGTGCCCGGTACGGCCATAGGCTCGCCTCCTATTACGTGGGACTAAAATTAATCTGGCGAAAAGTGGGTGTAGCAATATACCTCTGCCTACGTCTTCGGGAATATAGGCGTGAGACTATGTATCTATGTAATATAACAAAAATATTAAGCAAGCAAGTGCAGTAGCTTTTATTGGACCTATCTAAAAACCACCTCGACTTTCTCATGTACCCGTGTGTCGGAGGGTAGGGAATCGCATAAGCATTCGTCGCTACCCCCCGACGGGTATTGGCCCGCCAGATGGTCAGGCGGGCCCCGAACAAAACCCCCTTGGCGGCGGAATAAGGTGTTTGGCTCCGCCGCCAAAACACCTTGCGGCCGCAGAGGATAGGGAGGACGACAACCTGACAACACCTCATCTTCTCTTCCGATGCGGCCCCACCGCGACGCATCGAATGGTTCGCCCCCATTTGGTCGCGGAAGACAGGGCGCGCGGCAACGCAATACCGACACGCCTCTCCTCCCGCGACCACGCCCGACTGCGAGGGATAGACAGAACTGTCCCCCGCACCCGCACCGTTGGACGTATCCTGCGCAGGCCCCTCCAAGCCCACGCGGAGCGTCCACTCCTGGGATCTCTCTTAGCTTCACCGCGGGCGTCCAATCCACGGTTACTGAGCCCCCCCACCACGACAAGGTGGAGATCCTACGGGAGGGTTAAACAGGGCTACTTTTAATTCAAAAATCTGCCTAATTAGTACATACATTAGCACATTATACACATTTAAAACATTCCAGCAACACCACATATTTTATTTACTCAGTCCTTTACTCGCCAAAGCGTTTCACACTTTTAATTGCGTTTACGGAATCAGTGTTGACAATACAGATTACAACAGTTGCGGACCATCCTTCACTAATTATGAATTTTCGCTCAACATTAAACTGGGAATTATAAAGGGCGAATTTACTAGTAGTTCGCGGCAATTGGGGTTTGCAACAACGTTTATGAGTTGTGTGAATGTAGTTATGATAGTTTATTTACACTTTATTTGCTATATCTTTGCCCGCGGCTCTGCTTGCGTGACTTACACAGGAATCACACCACGCCACCACCAAAAGATTTTAGTATAGTTAGTTACTTTTCAACAATAGATATTGTTAAAATGTAACTCATCATCAGCCTTTAACAGTCCACTGCTGGACTAGGCCTCTCCTTTGAAAGGAGGAATTGGCCTACTATACCACGCTGGCCAAACGGGTTGGTATAGGGTTTGTATCAAGTTTTCCTTCTCTTACAGTGATGTTCTCTGCATAATATGCTCCCTCTGTCGGCTCTTACGACACCCGTGGGATGATATGGGGTGGTGACAATCCGTATTCTTAATCCGTCACCACACGGACAAAAAAAAATCAAAATGTAACTAACTATACTAAAATCTTTTGGTGGTTATAAATATAATTTACCGCATATGTTGATTGGATTCGATATTATTTTTATATGACAGGTAAGGCATCTGTTTCCTAGTGAATATATCAACACAGCCAGTATATGTCATACAAAGGATATCAAGTTTAATGGGCCATACGGCCAGTATTTAAAATATAAATTATTTGCTTGCCATATGCTTCGGAGAGCACTTTAACCCTTGAATATAACACCGATAGTGGTCCAAACCGTGGAATATCACAATATCCTCTTTGAAATGCGTAGGTTAGACAGCTGTTGCCTTGTGGAAGAGCTAATATTTTGTCGAATCTGGTAATACCAGTAAACGGACCCCGAGTTCCAAGACAAAAAGCCTTGCATGCGATTGAGATAGAGCTAGAATGAAGATTATAAGTTAGACTATTATGACCTACCGATAGATAATCGTATGTACTACTATGTATTCAAGTAATTTATTATAAGTAAGACGCAAGGATCTTGTTTCTTCACAGTAGAAAACAGACCAGAAAAATAAACCTAATCTCTATCCACGACATCACAAAATTCAAAATGGCGTTACCGAGTCGTCGATCGGTACAAAATTTAAGCTGAAATTATGTGAATCGTTTAAGTTTAATAATTCCTTATCAAGAGAGCAATTTAAAGTTCGTTTAATTTTGAAGCGTCGGGAGTTGAGGTGTGTGTGGATCCTCTAAATTGAATTGTGTAGGCAGGATATGTAGGGAATGTATTGAGTTGAAACATGTAAATATTTAAATAAAATACATTACTCTACATAATTACACCTTCGACTGCCTCCGTGGTCCAGTGGATAGCGTATGCGTCTGCTGATCAAGAGCGCCCGGGTTTGATTCCCGGATCGAGCAAAAGTGTTACTGGGTTTTTCCTTCCCAGTAGCAGCACGGAATCTACGGCAATAGGCTCGCCCCCTATTACGTAGGACCTAAAATTCATGGCAAAATGGGGGTGTAATACCTTTGCCCACCCCTTCAGGGATACAGGCGTGCGTCTATAAAAAAAGGCATTCAACCAACATTTTATCTTTATTTTTAACAATAACATACTTAAAGTTTTAGTCGGTTTATATTATTATACATGTTTATTTAGCGATTCACTCGTGATAGCTAAGATATTTAAGGCAAATTATTATTATTTAATGATATTACAACTGGACGGTAATTGAAAAAAGTGTCATACTATGTGTCAATGTCAATCCCTGTGTCAAATAAACTATTAGCAGAATTACTGAGTCAATTCGAATTCAAATCGAATTTCTTTCAAAATGCGGTGTTGGTGTCCGTCAAAATACGTGCATCGGCAAGGAGCATCGGCCTTCATGGACTATGGTTATTAACCGGGGCTAGGAATAAGCCATATAATATGACAATATTTATTGCGTTTTAAATCAGATGTAAGTACATAATGGCAGTAGGTAAAACACTGTTATTTTTCTGTTCGTTACGGACTACGCACCAATATATTTTCCATTCTAGAACTAATCTTTTGTATTAAAAAGCTTCTATTCAGAGCTTACCTGCCGTTCAATATAGAATCAAGGATTCCAATAGCGACGGATAATATCAGATAAACTAAGTTCAGTATACGAAATAACCGGGCTTAAAGTATCTTAAGGTGGGTTCACATTAGTTGAGCTTTATGTAGAGTATGGTGAATTGTCAACTTTTTTTTTTACTAGCCCTTGCATTTGGCTTTAAATAAAGGATAAATGATAAGACAATTAAAAAGTACTACTCGACTGCCTCCGTGGTCCAGTGGACAGCGTATGCGACTGCTGATTGGAGGACCCGGGTGCGATTCCCGGGTCGGGCAAAAGTGTTACTGGATTTTACCGTATACTCAGTAGCAGCCCGGAGTCTGGTGATGTGCTCGGTCACGGCAATAGGCTCACCCCCTATTACGACCTAAACGAACGGGACCTAAAAATTCATGGCGAAATGTGGGTGTAATATTTACACCGCTGCCTAACCCTTCGGGGATACAGGCGTGAGACTATAAATAAAAATAATAAAATAAAAAGTAATGTATGGAATTCAGTTGGCTTCAAATCTGCCAGCTGAAAAGGAAAAATAAAAGAAATCTGCAACGACAAATTATTTAACTAGACTTCGCTTGAATTATAGACTTAAAACTTTGTCAAGAATCGCTCTATCTACTTGTGAAAACCTTACAACAACCCGCTCGGTAACTGTAAACCACTGTCCACTGTCTGCTATAAAACATCACGCTTTAAGCCACAGGAGCGGAGCAGTAGCCTTAAATAACGCGTGTGTAACCACGGTCTCATCAAGTCTTCCTGATAAATTCAAACGTGTGAATGTGAAAGGGATAAGCCCTTTCACATTTTCCACTTAAATTCAATTATTCCAAGACCTTTGTTCAACGTTAAAAATTCAACATTGTGGCGAGATCCTAATGTAGCTTATAGAGCCTAAGACAGGATATTTATTTAGGACATTGCAAGTACTTTAGTGTCGTAATGAGGTGGTTTGCATAAGACTATTGTGTTTAAGATGTTTTGCGGGTACATCTAGAACAAATGTTTGTGTTTGGTAGCTTTTAATAGCCGTCTTTGGGCATGATAACTCACTTTATCTTATTTTGTATCAAGATGTTATTTTGTTTTGAAGTATGAACTGACTGTAAAACTATAGTCCTGCTACTAGACACGGCCTTTACTCAATATAAGAAGAGTAAGGCCATAGTTTACTGCGCTAGCCTTGTGCGGGTTGGCAGACTTCATATGTCTTCTGTCAACATTATGAAGAACTCTCAGATATGCAGGTGTTCTCATTATGTTTTCATTCATCTCTTAGCAAGTGATAATTTGATAAAACTAACATGATTTCGAAAAGTAAGTGGAGTGTGCCATAGATTTGAATGCAATTCCTTTGCTTAGCAATCTGTTGGTTAACATGTTTTTACTGCTTTTCATGTCGCTACTACTACTACGCTCAAATGCAATAAAGTAAATTAAAAGAACCAATCCATATTTTCTACAAGTCTGCAACTAATGCAAAGATACAATTACATAGTTAAATTCTGTGATGTCATACATCTACACCAGAAGATAGAGCGAGTTCCTCACCGACAGTGGTATGTACGGCCTGGAATTTAAATTATAGAGCTGGCGAGACCGCAAGCTTAAACTAATTCACACTGAGTCTTATAAATCCTAATGAGTTTGTAATGTATTTACTAAATTGTCGTATTGTTTCCAGTACAATTAGACTGGGACATAGTTTTGCTCATTGCAAAGTGTTCTGCAAGTTTGGATCGTCTTTTTTGCTTGTCGCTTTTAGGTCCCTCGCGAAGAAAGATTTATAACTAGTGCAGAAGATGTCTAAAAATACGTTTTGATTTAAATGTGAGTCACTAATGGTAACATCAGAAAAGAGGTTTATCAATGCTGATTTTATGTTTACTTATTTTTATAAAAAAATCTGTGTCACCGTTATGTCAAAAAGGAACTGTTGGATTAAAAAAATATATGTAATATTTTAGCTTCATTCATAAGGCAGACATAGCCGACGACCCTTGAGTTCTGAGAAAAAGAAAGCAAGAAGGATGTAAAAGTCTAGACGAACGATGTGATACAACGGTTCGATAAATTCTTTAAATTATCCTCCCTCTGATCGACTATGGCGATGTATGTTACTTTGACCTGAATGCAGAACTCCTTAATAAACTTGACCGTCTTCTGAATAACTGCATTCGATTCATATTTAAATTCGTAAGTTTGACCATGTGTCTACTTATCGTTCCCAATTAAAGATGCTTCCTATACGTCAACGCCATAGTTTGCGTGCTCTCACTACACTACACTCTTTTCTTACATCTCTTTCTGTCCTTAAATATGTCACTTCTTACTTTTAGTACTTATGCACAAACCATGAGTGAAACCTTCGCTCTGCCAATAACCTCCAACTCATGGTACCTACTCATAAAACTAATTTTCTTCACTCTTCTTTCTCAACACCTTCAAGTCCAAAGTAAAGGAACTCTTGTTGGCTGAGTCGGCGATATTATATATATATATATATATATATATATATATAATAATTTTAATCCTAACAAATTCTACAGTTATCAAATATCGTTTAAATATGTTTTTATTTACACAATGTAATAAATACTATAATTGTTAATTAGTCGTAAGCATTTTATATCATTTTAATATATTTTTAAGACTACTCCAATTCTGTTACGTTATTTTGAAATAATAAAATGAAAAAAATGGAAATCAATTGACATCCTGTGATCGCCGTACAGTATTTTCCTATATAAACCAGTGCCGCACCACAACTGACACATTTCGTTGGGCGACCACAGGACTGTACACTCCGCACGGTCCAGCTGTAATACTGGAGATAAGTATATTTATTGTATACAGTAATAATACTTGTAATTGAAACCTCAATTCACGTACGGTATATAATATAGAACAACTCCAATTTTAGTATATAATTATATTAGTGTAATATTATGTGCAGTAATTATTATTTTCTATGAATAAATCAATGTAATGTATAACTCGACAAGATATGTTTCATTTCAGTCTAATTGATAATTGATTAATTAAAGTGTTTATACCCTACAAACTATCTATTATTTAGAACTACCTCACTTTTACATAAACATCCTAGGTTTTAAAAAGTAATCCGTAGTATGAAACATTCAAGAATATATATATTTACATATACATATGTACTGTTTCTGACACGCGCGTACAAGCTCGTTTTTCGAAGCGCATGTAGGAGCGTATAGGCGCACCTTTTGGCACACGCGCAACTCGTACTAGCGTTGACGCGCTTCTAAGCTTGTTTAAGCGCGAGTCGTCAGAATCTATGTTGACACTGACACGATGTCACTACCGTTTCGAGCGAGATATATATTTTACGATATCAAAACGGCAGACATGCTGTGAACACGTTTAGAAAGTCGATTTTCATGCTTTTCGACTTCTAGGCACGCCTAAAGGAACCCTCTATGTGAATAGTGAACCCCCATTTGATCTACGGCAGATGAATTAGTATAAAATTTAGAACTTTGCTACTATACCGTAAGTCTGCGGAACACTGGCTAATACAAAACACATTAAATAAATGATTAAAGTTAAATAAATAAAATAATAAATAAATTAATAAATGGGTATATAAATCATTTTTTTATTTGGTGATTTTAGCATAACTTACTATGATCTTTCTGCTGTAAATATTGTTAATTTTGGAAAATAAGCGTCACTTATTTGCAAAATAATTTTGACTATAATTATAATACTTGACTAACATAAACGACCTCTAGTGGCAAATTTTGTAAAACAGACGGAAAGTAGCCTGTTAAAAAGGTGGCGTTTGCGTCGCCTAAAATATCGAAGTTGCCAGTCTATTTCCAGTTATAATAATATATTAGTCTATGCGCTGAAATATGCCTTTTTACGCGTATACGGGTTTTTTAAGCGTGTAGTGTAGCGCACGTGTAAGCGCGTATGCTGCCACGACCGTATACGCGCAAAAAATACGCTTATCTGAAACCGCCCTAACATTTCGTTGCTGCTACAAATAAAATTAGGGTGCTTCGAACATCAATATATCGAGATCAGTACATCAATGTTTTTGACGCATTACCCAAAACAAAAATACGTGTTGCATATTCATTATAATTCAAATTCATACATTCTTCTGATCACAAACTGAGCAGATCCTAAATATACAATTACAGCTAGACCATTGATATCAGCCTACTAATAAATAGGTATTATAAATGAGAATACGTATTTGGTGGTATCGCCTTCTTTCATATTAAAACTACTGAAAAAGGCGAAAAGCCTCTTAAGACCGTACTTAAATGATCTTAGTATGAAAGTAATATAAGTACGTAGAAATCAAGAAATCTAACAATTTTAACCGGGAGGATAGATATATAGATTATCGGCTACTTGGAATCCAGTCATCAGCAAATTATGTAAACACCGACGCAGTGATAAATCTCAACAGTGAGGAGACGTCATTAGTGTAGTGTGTCGAAATACCGACATTGCGAACTTAAATAAAGACCAAGAAGTGAGGGTAGGTGCCGAAATCCGCACTTTCACAAGACGGCACTGAGCTCTCACCAGTCCCTCCGCGACCACGCTCGGTGCAAGACGAGCGAAACGTCGTCGGTAATAAATATGTATTTATACCTTAAATAAGTTACGTTTATATATATATAAACTGTCCCACTGCTGGGCACGGGCCTCTACTCACCATGAGAAGGGTAAGGCCATAGTTCACCACGCTGGCCTAGTGCGGGTTGGCAGACTTCACATGTCTTTCGAGAACATTATAGAGAACTCTCAGACATGCAGGTTTCCTCACGATGCTTACCTTCACCGTTTAGCAGTAATTTCGAAAAGTCATTGGAGCGCGCCGTGGATTCGAACCGGAGACCCTCTGCGTAGCAGTCCGTCGGTCTCTCCACTAGGCTATCGCCGCTGGGATCAGCATAATTATTAATAATTATCTAAATCGCACTAGTAGTCCCTAAGAACAGCGCATTCAACCAAAAAAACAAATTCTTCAGCTTTATTATATTAGTAGAGACACTGAACAGTCATATAATTGTGTATGAAAATATAAAAAACATAATTTTATGTATTTTATATATATATATATATATAATAATTTTATGTATTTTAATTGTTATTCCTGTATGTATTAAGTTTATGCATTAAACTATTTATAATATACGTTTATGCAAGTATATCGTGTCCTACATAATTACTAGACTTCTAGTACATTCCTATTACACTTTAAAATACACCTACTTCTTCCTCTCTGCACCACTCGTAAGGTTGACTGGTAGATAATGCCCATGGCATTAACTCCGCCTATGTACTTTGTGTATATGAAGTTTAAATAAATAAATTATTAATTGCGGTGAAACCGCAATTAATAATTTATTTATATTACATAAAGTGATGGTAAATTATAAATTATTAAACACATTGTGGAATATATTGTTTTTAAGATCGTGGTTTTGCTGCCGGTCTGTCCTTTGTAAAACATAATGATGTCGCCCATGTTTCGTGGCTTGGCTACGCCACAACATGTTTTTACTACGGCGCCGCGGCGTGACGTGTTGACAAGTTGACAACTAAAGTGCAATCATGGTGCAGCCGTTGACAAGAGACCTCACAAAAGCTATAGATATATTTCATACACAATTATATGACTGTTCAGTGTCTCTACTAATATAATAAAGCTGAAGAATTTGTTTTTTTGGTTGAATGCGCTGTTCTTAGGGACTACTAGTGCAATTTAGATAATTATTAATAATTATGCTGATCCCAGCGGCGATAGCCTAGTGGAGAGACCGACGGACTGCTACGCAGAGGGTCTCCGGTTCGAATCCACGGCGCGCTCCAATGACTTTTCGAAATTACTGCTAAACGGTGAAGGTAAGCATCGTGAGGAAACCTGCATGTCTGAGAGTTCTCTATAATGTTCTCGAAAGACATGTGAAGTCTGCCAACCCGCACTAGGCCAGCGTGGTGAACTATGGCCTTACCCTTCTCATGGTGAGTAGAGGCCCGTGCCCAGCAGTGGGACAGTTTATATATATATAAACGTAACTTATTTAAGGTATAAATACATATTTATTACCGACGACGTTTCGCTCGTCTTGCACCGAGCGTGGTCGCGGAGGGACTGGTGAGAGCTCAGTGCCGTCTTGTGAAAGTGCGGATTTCGGCACCTACCCTCACTTCTTGGTCTTTATTTAAGTTCGCAATGTCGGTATTTCGACACACTACACTAATGACGTCTCCTCACTGTTGAGATTTATCACTGCGTCGGTGTTTACATAATTTGCTGATGACTGGATTCCAAGTAGCCGATAATCTATATATCTATCCTCCCGGTTAAAATTGTTAGATTTCTTGATTTCTACGTACTTATATTACTTTCATACTAAGATCATTTAAGTACGGTCTTAAGAGGCTTTTCGCCTTTTTCAGTAGTTTTAATATGAAAGAAGGCGATACCACCAAATACGTATTCTCATTTATAATACCTATTTATTAGTAGGCTGATATCAATGGTCTAGCTGTAATTGTATATTTAGGATCTGCTCAGTTTGTGATCAGAAGAATGTATGAATTTGAATTATAATGAATATGCAACACGTATTTTGTTTTGGGTAATGCGTCAAAAACATTGATGTACTGATCTCGATATATTGATGTTCGAAGCACCCTAATTTTATTTGTAGCAGCAACGAAATGTTAGGGCGGTTTCAGATAAGCGTATTTTTTGCGCGTATACGGTCGTGGCAGCATACGCGCTTACACGTGCGCTACACTACACGCTTAAAAAACCCGTATACGCGTAAAAAGGCATATTTCAGCGCATAGACTAATATATTATTATAACTGGAAATAGACTGGCAACTTCGATATTTTAGGCGACGCAAACGCCACCTTTTTAACAGGCTACTTTCCGTCTGTTTTACAAAATTTGCCGCTAGAGGTCGTTTATGTTAGTCAAGTATTATAATTATAGTCAAAATTATTTTGCAAATAAGTGACGCTTATTTTCCAAAATTAACAATATTTACAGCAGAAAGATCATAGTAAGTTATGCTAAAATCACCAAATAAAAAAATGATTTATATACCCATTTATTAATTTATTTATTATTTTATTTATTTAACTTTAATCATTTATTTAATGTGTTTTGTATTAGCCAGTGTTCCGCAGACTTACGGTATAGTAGCAAAGTTCTAAATTTTATACTAATTCATCTGCCGTAGATCAAATGGGGGTTCACTATTCACATAGAGGGTTCCTTTAGGCGTGCCTAGAAGTCGAAAAGCATGAAAATCGACTTTCTAAACGTGTTCACAGCATGTCTGCCGTTTTGATATCGTAAAATATATATCTCGCTCGAAACGGTAGTGACATCGTGTCAGTGTCAACATAGATTCTGACGACTCGCGCTTAAACAAGCTTAGAAGCGCGTCAACGCTAGTACGAGTTGCGCGTGTGCCAAAAGGTGCGCCTATACGCTCCTACATGCGCTTCGAAAAACGAGCTTGTACGCGCGTGTCAGAAACAGTACATATGTATATGTAAATATATATATTCTTGAATGTTTCATACTACGGATTACTTTTTAAAACCTAGGATGTTTATGTAAAAGTGAGGTAGTTCTAAATAATAGATAGTTTGTAGGGTATAAACACTTTAATTAATCAATTATCAATTAGACTGAAATGAAACATATCTTGTCGAGTTATACATTACATTGATTTATTCATAGAAAATAATAATTACTGCACATAATATTACACTAATATAATTATATACTAAAATTGGAGTTGTTCTATATTATATACCGTACGTGAATTGAGGTTTCAATTACAAGTATTATTACTGTATACAATAAATATACTTATCTCCAGTATTACAGCTGGACCGTGCGGAGTGTACAGTCCTGTGGTCGCCCAACGAAATGTGTCAGTTGTGGTGCGGCACTGGTTTATATAGGAAAATACTGTACGGCGATCACAGGATGTCAATTGATTTCCATTTTTTTCATTTTATTATTTCAAAATAACGTAACAGAATTGGAGTAGTCTTAAAAATATATTAAAATGATATAAAATGCTTACGACTAATTAACAATTATAGTATTTATTACATTGTGTAAATAAAAACATATTTAAACGATATTTGATAACTGTAGAATTTGTTACATAATTGTTAATCTGGCAACTCTTTTACAACGATGTTTTTTTTTAGTAGTATTTATTACATTGTGTAAATAAAAACATATTTAAACGATATTTGATAACTGTAGAATTTGTTAGGATTAAAATTATTATATATATATATATATATATATATAATATCGCCGACTCAGCCAACAAGAGTTCCTTTACTTTGGACTTGAAGGTGTTGAGAAAGAAGAGTGAAGAAAATTAGTTTTATGAGTAGGTACCATGAGTTGGAGGTTATTGGCAGAGCGAAGGTTTCACTCATGGTTTGTGCATAAGTACTAAAAGTAAGAAGTGACATATTTAAGGACAGAAAGAGATGTAAGAAAAGAGTGTAGTGTAGTGAGAGCACGCAAACTATGGCGTTGACGTATAGGAAGCATCTTTAATTGGGAACGATAAGTAGACACATGGTCAAACTTACGAATTTAAATATGAATCGAATGCAGTTATTCAGAAGACGGTCAAGTTTATTAAGGAGTTCTGCATTCAGGTCAAAGTAACATACATCGCCATAGTCGATCAGAGGGAGGATAATTTAAAGAATTTATCGAACCGTTGTATCACATCGTTCGTCTAGACTTTTACATCCTTCTTGCTTTCTTTTTCTCAGAACTCAAGGGTCGTCGGCTATGTCTGCCTTATGAATGAAGCTAAAATATTACATATATTTTTTTAATCCAACAGTTCCTTTTTGACATAACGGTGACACAGATTTTTTTATAAAAATAAGTAAACATAAAATCAGCATTGATAAACCTCTTTTCTGATGTTACCATTAGTGACTCACATTTAAATCAAAACGTATTTTTAGACATCTTCTGCACTAGTTATAAATCTTTCTTCGCGAGGGACCTAAAAGCGACAAGCAAAAAAGACGATCCAAACTTGCAGAACACTTTGCAATGAGCAAAACTATGTCCCAGTCTAATTGTACTGGAAACAATACGACAATTTAGTAAATACATTACAAACTCATTAGGATTTATAAGACTCAGTGTGAATTAGTTTAAGCTTGCGGTCTCGCCAGCTCTATAATTTAAATTCCAGGCCGTACATACCACTGTCGGTGAGGAACTCGCTCTATCTTCTGGTGTAGATGTATGACATCACAGAATTTAACTATGTAATTGTATCTTTGCATTAGTTGCAGACTTGTAGAAAATATGGATTGGTTCTTTTAATTTACTTTATTGCATTTGAGCGTAGTAGTAGTAGCGACATGAAAAGCAGTAAAAACATGTTAACCAACAGATTGCTAAGCAAAGGAATTGCATTCAAATCTATGGCACACTCCACTTACTTTTCGAAATCATGTTAGTTTTATCAAATTATCACTTGCTAAGAGATGAATGAAAACATAATGAGAACACCTGCATATCTGAGAGTTCTTCATAATGTTGACAGAAGACATATGAAGTCTGCCAACCCGCACAAGGCTAGCGCAGTAAACTATGGCCTTACTCTTCTTATATTGAGTAAAGGCCGTGTCTAGTAGCAGGACTATAGTTTTACAGTCAGTTCATACTTCAAAACAAAATAACATCTTGATACAAAATAAGATAAAGTGAGTTATCATGCCCAAAGACGGCTATTAAAAGCTACCAAACACAAACATTTGTTCTAGATGTACCCGCAAAACATCTTAAACACAATAGTCTTATGCAAACCACCTCATTACGACACTAAAGTACTTGCAATGTCCTAAATAAATATCCTGTCTTAGGCTCTATAAGCTACATTAGGATCTCGCCACAATGTTGAATTTTTAACGTTGAACAAAGGTCTTGGAATAATTGAATTTAAGTGGAAAATGTGAAAGGGCTTATCCCTTTCACATTCACACGTTTGAATTTATCAGGAAGACTTGATGAGACCGTGGTTACACACGCGTTATTTAAGGCTACTGCTCCGCTCCTGTGGCTTAAAGCGTGATGTTTTATAGCAGACAGTGGACAGTGGTTTACAGTTACCGAGCGGGTTGTTGTAAGGTTTTCACAAGTAGATAGAGCGATTCTTGACAAAGTTTTAAGTCTATAATTCAAGCGAAGTCTAGTTAAATAATTTGTCGTTGCAGATTTCTTTTATTTTTCCTTTTCAGCTGGCAGATTTGAAGCCAACTGAATTCCATACATTACTTTTTATTTTATTATTTTTATTTATGGTCTCACGCCTGTATCCCCGAAGGGTTAGGCAGCGGTGTAAATATTACACCCACATTTCGCCATGAATTTTTAGGTCCCGTTCGTTTAGGTCGTAATAGGGGGTGAGCCTATTGCCGTGACCGAGCACATCACCAGACTCCGGGCTGCTACTGAGTATACGGTAAAATCCAGTAACACTTTTGCCCGACCCGGGAATCGCACCCGGGTCCTCCAATCAGCAGTCGCATACGCTGTCCACTGGACCACGGAGGCAGTCGAGTAGTACTTTTTAATTGTCTTATCATTTATCCTTTATTTAAAGCCAAATGCAAGGGCTAGTAAAAAAAAAAGTTGACAATTCACCATACTCTACATAAAGCTCAACTAATGTGAACCCACCTTAAGATACTTTAAGCCCGGTTATTTCGTATACTGAACTTAGTTTATCTGATATTATCCGTCGCTATTGGAATCCTTGATTCTATATTGAACGGCAGGTAAGCTCTGAATAGAAGCTTTTTAATACAAAAGATTAGTTTTTTTTCTTATTTACCAATATAGAAATACATACAATTAACAGATATTATAGCATTATGAAACCTCTAGGGTTTGTAATTAAATGCTACTAGATCGAACATGTAGGTACATAGCGAAAAGTCATCACGAACAATATTCAGATAAAAAAATATATTTTTAAATAAAAAAAACAACTTCAAAAAACACTAAGGAACTAAAAAACAAAAAATAATTGGTTTTGGAGCAAACATTTTTGGAGTCGGTGCCAAGCAAAGTATTTCTGATCTGACTATAAAACCTCTACACATTTTTATATAACTTTCGTTGTTGATAGAATAGGTAGTTTGTAATTTAGTACTCGTAACTTTTGCGTAAGGGCTTGGCACCGAATTCAAAAATGTTTGCTCTAAAATCTATTATTTTTTGTTTTTTAGTTCCTTAGTGTTTTTTGAAGTTGTTTCTTTTTATTTAAAAATAATTTTTATTTTTTGCTTTTTAGTGGTATACTAATAAAAATAGTAATAGGTGTTACATAGGATAGTGTAGGTGGTAGGTACATGATAGGGAGGCCTTCCTTACGTGCCTCAATTCTGAAATGTAGACCTGTAGCTTTCTGGCAATTTCAAGTATTTTTTGTTTTCAACTAAATAGCCTAAACACGTTAGTTTCAGTTCCATCAT
This sequence comes from Euclidia mi, assembly GCA_944739405.2. Classification (NCBI taxonomy): domain Eukaryota; kingdom Metazoa; phylum Arthropoda; class Insecta; order Lepidoptera; family Erebidae; genus Euclidia; species Euclidia mi. The sequence continues at coordinate 74,924,034 of OX123192.2, forward strand.
CAGATCTCGGAAATCATCCAATACCAAAGACAAAACAAACGAGCCTAAACACGATGACATTGCGTTATTGTATTACAAAGATCTCATGGCCACCTTCCTGCTCCATCATCAGAGTTTGGTAAACATTCAGAACTTTAGTCCATATAAAGACGAATCAAACGAGCCCAAGCTCAATGGGATTGCGTCTTTGTATTACAAACATCCCATGGCAACCTTCCTGCTCCATCAACAGACCTTGCAAAACATCCAGTACCAAAGTCCATGTAAAGACGAATCAAACGACCTTAACCTCGATGAGATTGGGTTATTGTATCACAAAGATCTCTTGGTTACCTTCCAACGCTATCATCAGACCATGGAAATCATCTAGCATCAAAGTCTATGTAAAAGACGACTCAAACGAGCCCAAACTCGACGGCATTGGGTTGTTACGGTAAAATCGTTTCAAGTGTGCTTATAAAATTTGAAGAGTTCCTTCGATTTCTCAGGATTCCATGATCAAATCCTGACTTGATGATCATGGGACCAACTAGGAGGTATACTCTTTCAATCAAAACAAGAATATTCGAAATCGGTCCAGGCGTCTTAGAGAAATCGGGGAACATACATAAAAAAAAAAGATTCCGACGAATTGTAAACCTCCTCCTTTTTTTGAAGTCGGTTAACAAACAAACAAAAGGTTGGCTATATCATCGAATGTAAACTTTGTTGGTAAGTGTTAATAAATAAACAAAATACAATATAAGGATTGTGGAAGTTGGTAACAGCATTATCAACACAGTGAGTTATAGTTTCTGGAGAAAGTGCGACTTTAGCCTATATTTAATATTTTGTGATGTGATGTTGTTTCGCAAATCAGAAGGTAAGTTGTTAATAAGCCTCGGAATTAAGAATGATGTTGTACGTTCACCGTAGTTATTATTTGCGCCGACTGTGCGGAGCCGGTTGTGGGCTATGGCCCGCGTATATACAGGATGTTTTATTTCGTTCTTTAAATCATAATTGAAATAATGTTCTTTGAGAATGATGTATTTAAATTGAGTATATATAGGTAGTATTTTACAATGCTTAAAAAGTAAATTTTCGTCGTTTAAGAACTGATTTTTTATATTTTCAGAAACTATGTTCTTAAGTATTTTTACTTGTAGTTTATATATTTTATCAAGATACGATTTGTATGTGCGACCATAACTACTAAGCGCGTATTGAATATATGATTCAGCTAGTGAGTTATATAACATTAGTTTTACTTTGAACGGTATTCGATTCTTGAGAATTATTATGTTGGCTAAAAACTGTCTTAACTTATTACAAACGCCCTCGATATGGTTACTAAAATTAAACTTACAGTCTATTTCTAATCCTAAATACCTGTGAGAAAGAACAACATCTATGATAGGAAAGGTACACGTTGAATTTGTTGCATTAAGCAGACACTTGTAGTTATGTGCGACTACACTTTTAGGCTCGAGGCACTTTATGTGTGGTGATTTTACTACCAATAGTTTTGTTTTACTGCTGTTGACTACTAGACCGGCATCGTGGCACCATTTTAGCAATGAGTTAAGGTCTCTTTGCAGAAGATCACGGGCTTTATGAGGATCTTTATCTCCAATAACGAGACATGTGTCGTCTGCAAACTGGTAACATGAGCAGTGTTGGATACTATCTATATATATATACTATATATATACTATATATATACTATATACTACTGCTCATGTCATTGACATACGTAATGAAATGAATAGGTCCAAGCACTGATCCTTGTGCTGTACCCGTTGTGAGATCAATTGGGTCGCTCAATGAATCACCTATCCTTACGACATATTTTCGGTTTTTAAGATAATTTTGTAAAATACTTATTTTAATATTTATAATTATGGAATTGATAACATTATATAACTATAAGTATGACATCCTATGTATATTATTCTAACACGCGTATAAAACGCTAATCTGAAATCGCCCTTAGGTGCTCGATAAATAAAGATAATGTGATGTACCTATATTCTACATCCGAGCTAGTCTAGAATAAACAGATATTTAATCTAAACCTAAATCTCCTAAAACGTTGAAACTTAAATCAGATTAGAGTTTGTTTGGTAAACATCGTTTGTAAATACTATAATTAAAATGTTTAATCAATTACTGGGGCTTTCTAGGAAAGCATTTGCAAATTTACGTTAGTTTAATTCAATATTATAATCACACTGCAACAAATAGAAGCGATAATAAATTGTGAAGATAATTTAATTAGAAGAAATGCATAATAACTTAATAACCTCTGGGCAGCCCACACAGTTTTATCTTAATCCAACCTAGGCAGAGCGTGTACTATGGTAATTAAATTATATACATTATAATTATGATATATAGCAGCCGGCGTTCATGCAGTCGAAGTATATGAATCTTTATTTTGTGGGGATGATGTTTCGTGAATTTGATTTAGGACAAAGATCTAGGAACACAAACATTTCCAAACTTATCACCAAAACCACGAAATACTTCCTCTTCCTCTAAGGCTGTTCGCAGTCTACTGCTGGACTTCAGCCTTTCCTTATTTATTTTAGAGTCAATAGAAGGATTTGGCCTGCTATACTAAGCTGGTCAGACTGGTTCTGGTTGGTACAGGGGTTGCTGTCAAGTTTTTCATCTTTTTGCAAATTTACAATTTGCTTTGCGTATTTTTTTCGAAATACACTGGTAAGAAAAACTACCAATTTTATCTTTCAAAATGATGAATAGAAAAATACAGATTTCAGCGTTGCAAATTATTGCCAACTGAGAAGAAATTGTAAAATGTTGCTTGAAAACAGTTTATTTTGTTCAGCGTTTGTCTGTTTCTATGCAGATGCAAAGTACTGCGACACTTATCTTACGCGACACTTTTTTTTTATTTGAAATTCTGTGTCGCGAATATTTTTTAGGATTTCTTTGTTTGTGAAGAATTTAAAGACTTAAAACTACTGCACTGTTTGAACAATAAGAAATGTTATCACTGTTTTCTAGCACTGTAAATAATTCAATTGCAGTGGTTTTCCAAATGTCTATTATTGTCTTTATAATGTTTTCGAATATCATCGGAAGTATTAGTTAAAACTTTAAAATTTATAATATCAGAAAAAAGTGTTTGTCGTACAAGTTTTAAACTGTATTTATAATTATAAGATGGTTTGGACACATGGAGAGGATGGATGACGAAAGACTGACAAAGAAGATATATAAGGCAAGTGTGAATGGGATAGGACAAAGGGGAAGACCTAGGCAGACGTTCTCTGACCACATTGGAGACATTCTAAAAACAGGAGAGGTCAGAAGTACCCTAAACAGAAGAGCATGCATGAGAAACTTGATGGGAGTGAATAAAACAAGAGAGGTATGTCAGGAGCGTTACAAATGGCGTTCCATAATCTCTGCCTATCCCTCCGGGAAACAGGCGTGAGTCTATGTTTGTATGTATGTATGTATAAAAGGATCAGGATCTATGAATCCATCTCACATCATAATAAATTGCACCTCGCAACTACGTATCTAAACTGCCAGGATAATCTAAAATTGGCAACGCACCCACGTCATACAAATTTTAAAAGCCATCGATATCCAAGTCACGGCATTACTTTACAAGAGACCATTAAAATCTATGAAGGATTATTTCAATAAGGCTAACCCACATTTATTTTCATTAATACTGGCCATATTTCTAACTCAACTGCAGACAAGTAAATGTTCGTATGAACTGAAGCGTCTGTATAAAATGCTCTCCAATGAATATGAGTCATGTGCAAGCCTTTCATATGGAACTATAATAAATCGGACTAGTAGTTGAAATATTCAAACACTGTAGATTTTTTATAAATATAAGTAAAGATACATTTTGGGCATTAAACAGCAATAGATTATTTGAAGTGCAGCTTTGCTCTTTGTTTAGATATTAGAAACCCTGTCTGCTTATTAGTTTATGAATGTCAGACGCATGCTATTTCGTTGAAAAGCTAATAGTTGAAGATGTTACTGCAAGATTAATATAATAATATTTTTAATTCAAATAAATTGTACAGTTCTTTTACAAATAAATTAATATGAATCTGCAAGATAGTCTGTGAAAATATAGCCGCAAGCAGAAAAATATTTTCAATAATGGTAATGTTATTAATTTGAAAGAGAAAACCTTGAGGTTGTGAGCGAAAAATATGGTCATTCGCAGCAGTATCGTAAAAAATATTTCCACTATATCAAAGAAACCTAGTCTACAAAATGAGCTATAAGACGCCTGTATGTCGCCTATTGCACTTTTATGACTGCATACTGCACGTATATTGAGATAAAGCAAGGATGTGAGGCAAAAGAAATACCTATATTAAAGATTTTTTTCTATAAGATTTAGGACTTATCAATGTCGGAACGGTATGGCGTAGTTGTTTAAGGGGGCGCTTCAACGTTTTTGATTGCGTCCTGTGTTGTGCCTTTGATCCTCACACCAGAATACACGTTGTGTGAGCTAAAAATTGTTGTCTCGCGTCTGGGTGTACTTTAAAACGGTTGATTGTATGTTTAATCGATTTTAAACTTATATAAGTTAAATAAGTTAGTTGTACGCGATTAAGACCCGCTAATTTATTTTGTATGATTGTATGTTTGCAAAGCCCTCCGCGGCACAGATTGTATTACTAGTACTTACAGTTTGTAAAAACGAAAAAGCCTAAATCGATACAGCTCTATTTCATATTCAGTACTTATTCTAGGAATGTTTTATACTATCTATACAAATTGTAACATGAAGCCGTACTTTTGTCCTATCTGTACGAACATCGTAACGGATTTTGGTACGCTTTTCACCAATTTATAGTGTGATGCCTGGGGAAGGTTTAAGTGTATAAGTCAAGCGTTGGAGCCTAGTTAATGTATAAAATATCAATCGTTTATTTGTGTTTTCACAGCCCTACCTTAATACTGTACAAGTCTTCACGTCGGCTTGCACAAAATAGCCTTAGATGTTGTTTGTGTTATACTAGAGGGTAAACGGTCGCTTGACATTATCTACGACTTCATTAAACTTGTAGCGTTATTTATTTATCTCAGGGTTAATAGTTTGGTTTCTCTTTAGTTTTTATTTGACCAAACTTTACCCACTGCTCTGACCGCGTGGGACTATTTTATTTCCTTAAAATGTCAATTTCCGAAAATTTTCTTGGTGGTTAGGTGGGTAGGTGGTTAACTGCTACCTACTGTTGGAGATATCCAAAGATTCAAACACAGTTCAACAATTCTTCACAGTATTTATTTTGCACGTTGCTTTCCAGTATTCAATCACAATAATAACCATATAAGTATATATCCACGACACGCTTTATACACTTATTAAAACAGTTGTTGTCACTTCAGCTGTCCGATATCGAATGAATCAATGCAATGTTCTATCACTTTCGTCTCAACCGCAATACAGTCGGTCAATTTAACGGAAATGTCAAAACGGTTGAGGCGGAAGTGTAAATATTTAATTTAAATATAAATAGTATTCTGATTTATTTATTAAATACATTCGTTCATCAATTAATTATATTTTTATTAATAAGGTTTCATATTTTAGATTACTTATTTTATATAGGTATAGTACATTACAATATCAGTAGGTACGCCGGAAGTGTACAATAAAAGGTATTGTGCAGTTAATATTAATACATTATATATAAAAAAGGATATATACCCTAACAGCTCGGTCATCCTACTTGGCGCGAGACCCGTCGCGCAGAGCAAATAACATGATATTACGGTTTGTTAGCAATAATGATACTAATGTTGTATATAATTCAAAAGCACATTTATAATTTAATATTACATACAGGATAATCAGTTATTCTGTTGCCTTTTCATTAGAGTTAGTGAAATCATTATTATCAGCATTGATATCTCTATCATCTTCGCTAGAACTACTATCGAAGTTCCGATCAAAACTCATCCAAGGTTGTATTTTGTCTATCGCTACAATTCCTTCATAACGCCGACCATTTTTGCGTGATAGAGGTGTATCTTCGACTACGAACCTATCGTGTTGGAGCACTTTCACTATGCGGTAAGGTCCTTGATATTTTACTACTAGTTTTTGGGACTGACCATCGTGGGGCACCTGTCTCTCTATCCTAAGTCCCCAACGTTATACTTCTTACATGGTTTTCTGCGACTATTGTAACGTTCAGTATATTTTTGCTGCTGCACTTCAATGCGTTTAGAGGCTTCATCCCTAATCGTATTCAACTCGTCTGGTTGCATAACATTGACCGTTTCGTTAATTATTGTGCTCAATATCCCTTGGGCCCTATGGTTAATGTTGAAGCCAAAAAGAAGCTCGGACGGTGACTTTTGAGTTGTCTTATGAACTGTGGTATTTAAACCTAATTGAATGTCAAAAATACACTCGTCCCAGCGTCTTTCGTCCTTGCCGTGATTAGACGTAGCTAGTGCCTGAGTAATAGTTCGGTTGAATCTTTCAACCTGACCGTTTGCTCTCGGGGTTGCAACAGCGTTCAGTACATGTTTTATACCTTATTGTTCCGTGAACTCTTTAAATGACTTGCTGGTGAAGCTAGATCCTCTTTCCGTAATAAGACGTGTTGGAACCCCAAAGAGACTTATATAATTTTTGAAAACTTTTATTGTTGTTAATGATTTGGTACTTTTGACTGGGGTTATATTTATGAATTTAGTAAAGCTGTCAATAATAACCAATAGGTAGCAATTACCAAGACTGCTCCTTACAAAAGGCCCCAGGTGGTCCGCGTGGATAGTGTGAAATGGTACACTTATCTTCTCAATAGGATGTAATTCTCCTTCCGGTTTACCACCTGGTGCCTTGTGATGGGCGCTCTCTAAACATGCCGATACGTATTTCTTTACAAAACGTCTCATTTTCCCGAACCAGTAGTGTTGCCTAATACGTTCTAAAGATTTTTCATATCCGTAGTGCCCTACATCGTCATGATTTCGCTTCAGAATTTGCCATCGCGCGCCTTTAGGGACGACCCATTTTATTTCATTACCTACTACGCGGTAGACGCGACCGTGTTTAAGTTAAAAGTTTTTGTATATATCAAAAACGTTTTCCGAGTTGGGATTACTGAGAATTTCTTTTATCCGGGCAATATCTTCATCTGCTGACTGTACAGTTGTGATCCAGTCTTGTTCTGATTCTACTGGCAAGATATCGAGAATATAAGACTCATTTGGTTCAATATCGGTAGGGTTGCGACTCAGTGCATCTACGTGTGACATTTTCGCGCCTGGTCTATATTCTATGGTACAGTCAAATTCCTGTAGTTGGATCCACCATCTTGCGATGCGTGGCACTAAATCTCTTTTAGTGAGAGTAGATCTAAGAGCATTACAATCAGTATGTATCGTAAATGCAATTCCGATGAGATACACTCTGAACCGATTTAAAGACGCAATCACGGCTAGAGTTTCTAATTCGAAAGAGTGATATTTTTGTTCTTCAGCAGTGGTCTTTCTACTAAAATACGAAACTGGTTGTAACGCTCCCTCAGGGTTACGTTGAAGCAAAATACCGGCCAAACCATGTTTAATGGCGTCAGTATGGAGTTGGGTTTCAGCTGAAGGATTATATAAAGAGAGAAGGGGTCGTGAAGATAGTAAATTCTTTAACTCAACAAACGACTTTTCGCACAATTCGTTAAAACCCCATTCGTGATCCTTTTTCAGTAAGTCTGTCAACGGAGAGAGTATAAAAGCGTAATTTTTTATGAATCGTCTGAAAAACCCTGACAACCCCAAAAATGTACGTAACTCATGTTGGTTCTTAGGTTTTGGGAACTTATGTACTGCCTCAGTCTTCTTCGATCCCGGCCGAATGCCATTTGCACTTACTTCAAACCCGAGAAAGTTTATTTTATCAATGAAAAAGTAACATTTGCTCAATTTAAGTGTTAATCCTCCTTTCTTTAATAACTCAAGTACTTCCTTTAATCTGATTAGACCCTCTTCCAAATTTTTTGATGGAATCAAAATGTCATTGATGTATATTAGAGCATATTTAACTTTGGCTTCTGCGAGAATCTTATTTATGGTTCTTTGAAATATTGACGGGGCATTTACGAGTCCAAATGGCATTCTATTGTATTCAAATTGTCCGTCAGGCGTCACGAAAGCAGTTTTATGACGAGAACTTTCTGCTATAGGTATCTGATAATAGCCTGACGCTAAATCTACCGATGTGAATAAATTGTTACCTACAAGCAAATCCAATTGGTCCTCGATTCTTGGCAAAGGGTAGTGATCCTTTTTTGTTACACGATTTAAAGCACGGTAATCTACGCATAATCTCTTTTCACCGGTTTTCTTTTTAACGAGGACGATTGGACTTGCATAGGGGGAAGACGATTCTCTAGCTATACCGCTATCTATCATTTCTTGTACCATATCTCTAACGAGGAGTCTTTCTGAATGTGCCATACGATATGGCCTGTAAACTATCGGTGTCGAGTCTTCCAAATCAATAGTCATTTCGGTAGCGTTCGTAAATCCTAGATCTTTGAGATTACTAGAGAAGCAATCTTTATAATCTGATAAAACGTTCTGGAGTGAAAGGCGTTCTTTAACGGTAAAATTAGGGTTGCAGTTTACAGAGTCATGGATTTCGGTTGTGCTGATAGTCACTTCATGCACGTTTAAACTCTTGTGGATATGCGTGGCTCTAGTAAGCAGTGAACCCTTTTCGATATTGATAGTCTAGTCGGACATGTTACAAATAAGAAGGGCACAAATATTATTTACTATACTGTATTCGCCAGGAAAAAGGTAGTATTTTTGCTCATCTGTACCCCTAACAGAACCGTCAACATAAACATTGCCTTCACGTAACGTATGACTCACGACAGGTACGGCCCGCAGCCCACCGATTGGAATAATGGTGTCATCTTGACAGACGAGGTGAATCTTTTTAATATGAGGAATCTTTTGGAATATGATTTTATCAGGAGTCTTTGTAATAACTATTTGGGGTTTCTCTTTAAACGAGTGTCCTAACAAGACTGGATGTCTAAGCACGTAGTCTTCTACAACGTACATATCTACAGATTCTACAATACTCTGTACCTCCACTGTTGTAGATACCATCCCTAGCGGTTGTACAAGATTTGCACCTATACCCCGCAATATTGGTAAGTCGACATTTGTTTTCATAGCCAAATGCAACGATTTTGCATTAGAAAATCTAATTAAGGAACACTGGCTACCTAGATCTAAATGACATTCGAGTACTACACCGTTAACTTTTATATCCATGATATACTTATTATTCGAATTATTATTCGTACTAAGTTCGGCAATTTGCTTCTCGTTTTGAGAACTATTAGTCGGAGTATCGGGCTTAGTACTATAACAGTTAGACGATTGCTGACCTATTCTAACGCACTTTGAACATTTAACAAGGGGTTTATCACATTTAAAGCTAGGGTGTCCTTGCTGATTACAGTTAAAGCATCTTATATTAGAGTTTCCGAAACCCGATTTAGTTTGTACAGTTCGGTTGTTAGAAGATCCAACATATTTGTCAGTTTTGTTCCTTCGCAATTGGTCATTAGGTTCCCGAGAATTCACTACTTTGACGGTTCTAAAATATTTCAAAACCTGTTCCGGTTCAGAGAACTGTGCTGCCTGCGCTCCTACTCTAACGGCGCGATCATCTACTCCATGCAGTATGCAATCAACAGCTTGTCTGCCCGTCAGCCTACACCGGTTTAAAAGATTGATTTTTGCGTAGTAATAGTGCTCCAACGATTCTCCATAACGAACTCGCTTATTAAGCATTTCAGTGAGGAGTTCAGCATAATCTTCTCGACAAGGGAATGACTCTATCAACTTCTTTTTCCATTCAGACCAAGTGTGTAACAGAGTTGGAAGACCAGATTCTCTGCTATAGACCATGATTTCGCAAGACCAGTAAGTTTTGGAAGAGAATAATGAATTATCTCCCTTTCATCCCAACCATAAATTTCAGCGGATTCTTCTACTTTTGTAATCCAAGTCTGTACAGTTTGTTCTTTTTTCATGGGATCAAACTCGGAAATAACGTTCTTATCGAATGATAATCTATGCTTATCTGAACTCCTCACGTCCCTCACTATTGAAAGAACTTTGTCTAGGATAGTATTAGTATTATATTTATGAGACTTAACGCGTTTGGATTTTGGATGAGTTCTGATGGACTCACCTGATGATTCGCTAGACGTACTAGAGTACTCGTTTTACGCTTCATTTGCCGTTTTGATGACCGACGTCGTTGTTGCGTGTAAGGAGACTTACTGCCACGGATCTCGTCAGCTTCGTAACTTCGACCTCGGGCTCCCTCGCGTTGTGAGACTCGAGTGCCTCTAATCATTAGTCCTCGACCTCAGATATCACGATTTTCATGCTCTCCACCTCGGGCCTCTTCGGTCACTAGTCCTTGACCTCGGACATCGTGACCAATAAGTCCTTGACCTCGGACATCATCATCGTACCCTTGACCTCGGGATCCATCAGCCAATAGTCCTTGACCACGGACATCATGACCGATAAGTCCTTGACCTCGGACTTCATCATCGTACCCTTGACCTTGGGATCTATCAGCCAATAGTCCTTGACCACGGACATCATGACCAACAAGTCCTTGACCTCGGACATCATTGTTGTACCCTTGACCTCGGGTTTCACTAGTCATTAGTCCTTGACCTAGGACATCATGACCAATAAGTCCTTGACCTCGGATATCATTGTTGTACCCTTGACCTCTGGTTTCACTAGTCATTAGTCCTTGACCTCGGACATCATGACCCGTAAGTCCTTCGCCTTGAACATCGTATTTGTCACACCCTTGGCCTCGGGTTTCATCGCCGTCTATAGTTCTGAAACTCAAACCGAGAGCTTAATATCGCTCGTTCCTAGATTGCAAGTCGAAACGAAAAAAGAATGGAGAGAGAAAAAAAATAAAAAGAGGGTAGAAATAAATTTCACATCTCGGAAGATATTGCCTTAATCAATAAGTGCACATTGTAAATGCTTATCGTAAAAAGTTGCCATATAATGAGGGTGTTTGAACCCTTCTCTGCCACTTAGACGGCGCTTCCAATGCGTCAGGTCCAAACGCTGTCAGATCGCAGTGCAAATAGGCACAGACGCGCACACACAAATGAAACAAACAAACACAGATGTGCAAAGCCATAGGCGCTCTGATACTTGTAACGGTTTTCCGGGCCCGACGCCTTAGCGCTGCCGCCCAGCGGGCGTCATTTCAGAAAGCCCTCATTGAACAAGACCGATGCGTAACGGCTTAACCGTTAAATTATTACAATACAGTTTTAAAGGTTAACTTATCATTGCACTATATTTAAGCCACTCGTTCATTGTCTTAAACGATTCATAACGTTTTTGTGCAGAGGATTTGATATATATATCTGTGCATTATGATCAAACAATTATAACCATAGTAGATTAGACATGGTAATATTTGTAATATGTGGGTACGTATTTAAAACAAAAAAAATAAGAGAAAAAAAAGCACTCAACGCGTGTAAGGAAGTTTTGTATATCCTTATCTTATACCACTTCTGAACTGTTGGAGATATCCAAAGATTCAAACACAGTTCAACAATTCTTCACAGTATTTATTTTGCACGTTGCTTTCCAGTATTCAATCACAATAATAACCATATAAGTATATATCCACGACACGCTTTATACACTTATTAAAACAGTTGTTGTCACTTCAGCTGTCCGATATCGAATGAATCAATGCAATGTTCTATCACTTTCGTCTCAACCGCAATACAGTCGGTCAATTTAACGGAAATGTCAAAACGGTTGAGGCGGAAGTGTAAATATTTAATTTAAATATAAATAGTATTCTGATTTATTTATTAAATACATTCGTTCACCAATTAATTATATTTTTATTAATAAGGTTTCATATTTTAGATTACTTATTTTATATAGGTATAGTACATTACAATATCAGTAGGTATGCCGGAAGTGTACAATAAAAGGTATTGTGCAGTTAATATTATTACATTATATATAAAAAAGGATATATACCCTAACACTACACTCTCCAAGGAACATACCTACATGCAAAAATTTTAGTCTGTAAGTCAGTCAGTAACGCAAGAACTTTATACAGGGTATTTTTTTATGTAGTTCGGATATTTTAGTATGTTATACATTTACGAAAATTAATAAACACATATTTTTTATTTTTTTGTTTTACCAAAAAATAACAAAATTATCGCTTATTAAAGAATATCTACTTGAAACAGATGTTCATGGTCACTCGATGGCTTATCAGCTGTGAGCTCGACGCGATACAATAAATCGCGCGGGCGCGCTACCTAAAGGTTGAAAGACTTATACCTACACCGATCTGATACTGTGTTCTGGCTTCAAAATTATTGTTATTCACGTACCTACCGTGCTTCATCAGTCCATAGGATGTTCGCTTCGGCAAGATTAATAAGCCATTCACACAAGACTCGTCGTGGTAGGTACTTGGTCTACTTCCTGAAGATGTTGTACCGGCTGATAGTCGTACGGATGGAGACCAGCTGCGTTTAGCAGTCTCCACACTGCGGGCTGGCTCACACCGAAGCGACGTGCTGCATCGTATGTGCTGGCTCGTGGATCATTTTCGATGAATTCGAAGATCAATTCTTCGACGTCAGTAGCCAGGCGATATCTGCCATACCCTAGTGCATGGCTAGGGGTTGTGAACTGGCCATGATCCAAAAGCCTTTGGTTGGGCGCTAAAATAGTACATTCACTTGGAACTACTGGGTTGTTAACTCCTTGAGCTTGCATACGAGGTACACTTTCTTGTTCGTACATTGTTCTAGCTGCACGAAGGCTTTCACTACTGAGTAAATAAACTAGTACCATTTCGTAGCACTGGCGATTTGAAAATCGTTGGGACATCATTCTAACGACTTACGACCGGCGAGTGCGTCGGCGCTTGCCACTCTGACACGTGCCACTTTCTCGATGCGCTCGAATTGACTGGCGCGCGGCCGGCACGCAGATCTTGTCCTTTACCACGTCCCGCACCCCGCGTCCTGCATCCCGCGTCCCGTACGCCTGTCGCATCGCGCGGGTGTTTGATAGTATTGTTGCAATGAATAACGTTTTGTCTATGATTTCCTTGTTTCTCGGATATTTTTACTCGGATGTGGTGGGATAAAAAAGTAAAAATTGATTTATGGAAATGTGTTCTATTATTGATATAGAACCACAGAAAAATATATCCGAACTAGATAAAAAAATACCCTGTATACCCAAACGGATAGGCTAGTGGAGATACCAATGGACTGCTCTGCAGAGAAATAGAGGGTGCATAGCTCTGTAGAAAAGCTGATATTGTCATGGCATGGCATGGCTACATGATTGCAGGACAAATAATAGGAACCTTTATTTTCATTTAATTACAGGATATAGAACCGTTGGATAAAATTGGTAAGTGAAAAAGTTAAAAACTATTTATATACTTCCTAAATATTTATCCATCTTAGACACTAAATACAACAACACAATCTCACAAACCATACAAAATAGGGTTAAGATAAATTTAAAGAAGGATTTCCACGTAATCCCCCCCCGTGGGATCTCCACCTTGTCGTGGTGGGGGGGCTCAGTAACCGTGGATTGGTCACCCGCGGTGAAGCTAAGAGGGATCCAGGAGGGGACGCTCCGCGTGGGCTTGACGGAGGCCTACGCAGGACGCGGCGAATGGTGCGGGTGCGGGGGACAGTTCTTCTGTCCTTCGCAGTCGGGCGCGGTCGCGGGAGGAGAGGCGTGTCGGTGTTGCGTTGCCATCCTTCCTATCCTCTGCGGCCGCTGGGTGTTTTGGCGGCGGAGCCCAACACCTTATTCCGCAGCCAAGGGGGTTTTGTTCGGGGCCCACCTGACTATCTGGCGGGCCAAAACCCGTCGGGGGGTAGCGACGAATGCTTATGCGAATCCCTACCCTCCGACACACGGGTACGTGAGAAAGTCGAGGTGGTTTTTAGTGGTTACACCACATACTCCGGCTCTCATTTCCCCACGAGTCGGAGATCCGAAGGGATTTTCCACCTCTTAAAACAAAAAAAGAAAAAAAATAGGATTTCCACGTAATGCAACTTTTCTAGGAATGCTTAACGTTGCGATCGACGCTTGCTCTAACATTGAGAACAGCGAGAGAGCAAAATTCAGTGTAAACCGTATTCTCGATTACAAACAGTTTAGTCAAGCAAAAACTATTCTGAATCGCTTATAGGATAACTTGCCGTTTGCTAATTGGCAAAGTAAAGCGGCGATTACACATGTCAACGCTTAGATGGGTCACCGCTTGTTGTAGTTTTTATAATTGAGTGTTACGTGTTTAAGCGTATGCAAAGCTGAGATCCCGATTTTGTCTCAGGACAGGAGCCGTTACGATTTAGCAGGCTTTCAGATGGCCTATAAACTCAGATTCCAAAGACTACCATACCGTTACCGCTTTTTACTACTTACTATAAAAAATTGAAAGTCGCCACATCCATCGAAGTATTTGTACATTTGTTACGCTTTCAAACAATAGCTACTAAATCGATCTTGAAGAAAATAAGCAGTGATATAGCGTAGACGTCAGGATATGGGCTACCCTTCCTTCTAATAATCGACCCGAATGTAGGCCAAGTCGCGGGTAGAATGTAGTTCGAATAAACAAAATTGTAAAGTTAGTTTGCTAGTCCATCAAGGGATCATCAAGAATGCAATTTGTAATTTGTTATTAGAAATAAATACTTACTTACTAAGTATAAAGTTCCAAGGAAGTAAAATTGCCTCATTCGAAACACAACCAAACCACACAACTCTTAAAGAAATAGTTAACTCTGTCTATGCGCTAACTACGAGTAGATAATACTAAATGACAGTGACTATTACCACATAGTTTTGGCTGATTCCATATCAAGGCCGATTGTATTTCTTCCCATATGGCTTTACGCGTCATTTATTTTCTTCAAAGCACGTGAAGGACACTCATTTCGCCTTGGAGAAAATATTGCATCAGATTTTTAAGGTCAATCTGTATAATTATATAAAATTCTTGCGTTACTGACTGACACACAACGCAAGGCAGAAACTACTCGGTGTGTTGAGCACTAAGAGAGGATTTTTGGAAATTTCCAACCTAAACGGGTAATACTGTACCAGGCGAGCTTGGCCGTGGACAAAGTCTAGTACATAATAAGAGTATTGTTTTTTTTTATAATAATAGGCGGCAAACGAGCAGACGGATCGCCTGATGGTAAGCAATTACCGCCGCCCATGGAAACAAGCAACACCACAGGAATCACAAGTGCGTTGCCGCCCCTTGGCGTTGGGAAAAGGGATAGGATAAGGAGTGGGACGAGGGAGAAGGATGAGGGACAAGGAATAGGGGATAGGGCCTCCGGCACTCTCACTCACCGAACGAAACGCAACAGTTTAGGTACTGTTACTTTACGTCGATTTTCTGTGAGAGGGTAGTACTTCCCCGGTCGAGCCGGCCCATTTATGCTGAAATCAGCAAGCGTCTACTACTTGCCAAATAATCATCATCGTCTTCGTCTATGTAAGTATTACAGTATACACAAGCAGGAAACTTAACTTGAAAAGAAACACATCTCTTATTGGAGACGTTCTTTTCCACTGGAAATAAAAAATATTCCAAAACTAAAATTAGAATATTATCTTGGGAATAATATTTTCCAAATATAAATTAAGTAGTCTATCATCATCATCGTCATCATCACCAGACTGCCATAGTCAAATGCTGGATATAGGCCTCTACTCTATCACAGCACCTAAAAATCGTACAATAATATCGCTCTGTTGCGACGTTAAAGAAAGTCAAACAAACACATTTTCGCGTTGATAATTTCACTTTGGCTATGGTTGTGATTTTCAAGCAGTTGCTGCCCACATTTACAAGAAACAGCTACGCACCGCTACCACACATGCCTGCATTGCTAAAGCTCGTAATCACATATCAGAAATCTTTAGAAGTACTGGAGAACGTCATACACTATCGGTTAAGTTCATACGAACATTTACTGCACTGCAGTTAGTTCAGAAATATGTCCTATATAAAACTTAATATACCTTGCGTTTATTTAGATATTCCTCAATAAAATGTTACTACAACCATATAATGTGAGTTTTGCTTTGGAAAGACGTGGTTAGACTGACAATGTGTTGTGGATTTTGTCCAGTATATCTTAGATTTCCGACAAATCTTAGTAGTTGTGATTTTTAACAACGGTGTCTGCTATAGACGGGAGTGGCTATAAGCTCTTCTCTTATCTTTTATCTTCTATCTTACCACACCCGCACAAGATAAATCCTGTTTCGGGGGAATAAACATTCAATCAACGGACACACACAACAGCCAGACCCGAAACAACAATCTCTGAATCGCACAAGGTGTTATCTCGTGTGGGGATCGAACCCACGACACTCGGCGCAGTGTCAAGCGACAAGGCGGCCGCTTAAGCCACTACGCCAACCGTGCAGTCTCTGCTCTGCTCATGATCTTAGCCTTGCCTCATTATTCGTTAAACTCTTAAATGCAATGCTTTATACTAAAAAATATTTACTTTACTAACTAGTCTTCGCACGCGGCTCCGTTCGAGAGAATTGGGCAGTTTCCTGCAAGTGAAATAAATTATACAAGTATTTTTATATTGTGAAACATGTCAAAATAATATAGTTTCATTTATCAATTAATGTTAAAACTTCATTTAACGTTTTTTATCGTCAACTTATTGATAATCAGTATTCTACTTGACAGCAAAACACAATGAAGTCGTAGTGACTTCATAATCATATTTCATACAAAATTCTTGGCAAAGGTCGTTTTTGACATTTCATTAAAAGTGCTTGATTTGACTAGTTGAAAACAACCATATTATACCAAACAAACCAAAGCTAGAATTTTAGACAACCAATTTGTTATAACGCTGTTTATAGGCAAATATGTTTCATCCATTAACAGATGAGATCACACTTGTACGCTATTAGACTACATAGGACCATCGCAGGAGTAGAATGTTGTAACGCAGAGCGTTCAGGTCGATTTTTATTTTAAAAATATATGTGTGGTCAGCCCCTTTTGCGTTGTGTAATGGTGTCAATTACAGTCTTTTCTGGTATATTACGCATTAAGTACTTCTGCATAGGGCATAGGGTGCCCACCAAGAACTTAGGGTCCCAAGCCAACCTCACCTGCAAGTGGTGCACCTGCCAATCAACGGACGAGGCTCTGGCAAACAAAATATCCCGAAAAGCGGCAATAGGCTCGCCACCTATTACGTGGGATCTAAACACTGGCGAAAGGTGGGCGTTTAATATGCCTCTGCCTACCCCTTCGGGGAAACAGGCGTGAGTCTATGTATGTATGTATGTACTTCTTAATTAAGAAGAAAAATTGAGCATGACCGCTCACTTGGCAAATATCCAATCCGACCAACTAATAATTTCCCAACAGAAAACATACCACGCCAACCAAACCCGGTCTGGGTTCGGTTGCCGTGTTATGTTCAAAACTGGCAACAAACTTATATCAACAGACCAACAAAGTAAATATAGCAAAAACAAGAGGTGTTAATTATCACAAATGAGCTACGAAACATCATCAAGACCTTTGATACGGACGGTAAACTTTTCACCTGAAATAACTTTTTCCTTTTAACGAAAAGTGTTTTGAAATCTTAAGGCGTTTCTCAATAATTGTGCCAATTAGGCATCTAAAGAAAAAGTTTTTTTTAAATAAAGGTCCTTGCCGACATAACTTAAAAAGTCAGGGCTCTAATAACATAAATGAAATGTCACGACATAGCTATAAATGTAGTGATCTGTATCTCCGGACCTATCACAATGTAAAGATGGAATCAGAAGTTTAGTGTTACCTGTAGCGTTCTTTGTCGCGGCAAAGTATTTTTAAAGCATTGTTTGTGACATTTGTCCTTAAACAGACGACTGTCTATATTATATTTTCTTCTTTTAAAAAATGACAGGTATTAACACTAAATGCTGTGTCAAAGCTACTTTATAAACATTAAATCAGCGGACACTAAAACCCCCGGGCTAAGAAACAGTTTCTAGATCACACGAAGTATCGTGTCGGTGAGGAGACCGCGAATGACACTACGCCAATATGGCACCCAGTCGCGTGGCAGTGATGACTCGCGTGCTTCAGCCGTTTGACGACGAAGAATATCGCAGTGGTTTTGTGGTCAAGCCCGAACGCATATAGGGGAGAGGCAAACACTTCCACTCTTCTTGCTCTTATCCTGTTCTTGCCTGTATGAAAGTTGTTTTTGTAGACAAATCCATAGTTATTGTAAAGTGTCTGTGTCCAAAACTCTTTGTCGATTGAAGTATACAATTTCATTTGGTAGGTATATTATTCAGATATAATTCAAAATTGAATTTCTTGTATATTGTATTTAATTTCAATACATTATTTTTAGACGCAGATGATAACTGGAATTGATATCATCGATACACTTAAAAGCTTCACGAAATGTTATATTATTAACAAATGTTAAGCTGAATTTTGTTTCATTATTTTTGGGGCATACACAAGATCATTATTTTAGATTATTTTTAGAAATAAAGCAGCTGAGCTCCGTGGCATAAATATTTTTAAGTAGTACACATGGCGATATCCTGAAAGTCCTTCTTATATACGAAAGTTTTTGAGGATCGATGAGTGTGTATCGATGAGTTGCATGTATGGCTTGATAGTTTAAGCGGTCGTTTTGTCGTTTAGTATAGCGCTGAGTGTCTTTAGTTCCATTCCCGCTTGAGGCAACACATCCTGTTGTCTAAAAATTGGAACGTTTGTAAAAATATATAGCGTATACATTAAAATAGCGCATTTTTACTTAAAATTATTGTAACGCTAATCACTGAGTTTTAAAAGATTTAACTTGTATTATGGATGCCAGACTACTTATATACCTTTTGTGACGATAACCGATACTCGGGTGGTTTCGCACGCAGAATCTAGTATTTAAACTAAACAATGTCTCTTACCTTTCGCTTCTTGAATATACTCATAGTACATGTAGTTTCGTGTTTGAATGTATACGTGAAACAGCTGTCAAATATTGAGAAGAAGGTCTTTCATTTTGGGCCTAAGTGGTTCGATGTCGATATAACATTGGCTTTCGTAAGCCCTCTGTCCCTTTGTATGCATAACATAGATTTATTGGATTTTTCTAGCACCTACGTTATTGATATCTTATATTTACGTATTACAAATGTAGAGATATAGGTTTATGAAAGTTACGTCGCAGATATTATTTTTTTATGGGAATTACTGGAAATCCTAAGACAATATTTACACATACATATAAAGACTCATGCCTGTTTCCCCGAAAGGGTAGGCAGAGGCATATTAAATGCCCACTTTTTGCTAGTGTTTTGATCCCACGTAATAGGTGGCAAGCCTATTGCCGCTTATCGGGATATTTTGTTTGCCAGAGCCTCGTCACTTGATCGGCAGGTGCACCACTTGCAGGTGAGGTTGGCTTGGGACCCTAAGTTCTTGTTGGGAACCCTATGCACCATAAGACAATATTTGAGTTTCTAAAAGAGTATGAAGAGTAATGGCGCTTCAACATGACTAATGGTAAGCGGCTAACGTCTCTTATGCATCACGTAATGCAGTCCAGCGTAACCAACCCTAGGAAAAGGAGAAAACATCGCTTTCTTTCTCATTGTCTCTTCCCTTCCTACTAGAAATGTAAGAGAGAGATTATGAGTTATTATATTATATTTTTTAAATTTCTGTGATAATTTTGTGATTTTACCCCACAACGAATAATATTACTATGTTTAGTCAATGATAAAGCGTTTAGACCGTTTTATTTGTTTGTAACTTTCATCCACCCGCAATAGTTCAGTATATCCGTGAACAAAGCGCTTGCAACAGTGCCGAAATATCGGTTACTCGAAACAAAAGTACGTGTAATATATCCCGTAGGAGAATGTAAACGTAATATTAATGACCACATAAGTTTAAATTCCTATATAGTTTGGATATACTCAGAAACTAGAAGAACTTCGGAAATGCGTTCTTAGTTTCTAAATGTTATTCTAAAGTTTCAGTTTAGTTTCTTCTTCTTACATTTAGCTCTTGTCGGTGGAGCAATTGCCATTGGCTTCGGTTTTCTGCCCTTTTTTGACCTCTTTATACGACCCGACTACAACTTTTTCCTTCAGCTGTGTCACATAGGTACGTCTAGACGTAAAATAGAATTGAGAAGAGGAAGAGGCCTAGGCCTCTTCCTCTTCTCAGTTCTATTTTGCTTTCCAGAATTATATTAAAGAAGTTGTCGTGTCGTATCAAGTGGCCAATCATCTTCCCTCTCCGATTTTCTATTATTTTTTAAAACCGTCTCTCTTTATCAACCATTCGCAGAACCTCTTAATTTGAAGTCTTTTCTGTCCAGCTTATGCTCTTCATCCTCCTCCAGCGCCACATCTCAAACGCCTCCAATCTTTCTCTATCCCTTAAAATAATTTTCTGTGTGCTTTTTAGATATATTTGGACAGTGTTGAAATTTAATAACTTGAATTAAACTACTTGTGACACGTTGCGTTAACGCACCATATCTTTTTATCCACTAATAAGAAATCAATTTAAGCAAAATTTTTCCGATTACACATTTGAAAGCTGTTGGTCTCAGACCAATTGGTGCCTTTCCAAATTAAGGAAAATCTTTTGTGTGAAGAACACCAGTATTTGATAGGCCTGAGTGTATTTTATCTTTGCGTAACTATACTTATAAGCTATATGATTGCCACTAGGCGGTGCTTAATTTAGAATCAGATAGTCCCAGATTATTATATTTAACAAAAATTAATATAAAGTCGTTTATTATATAAAAAAGTACAAATAATATAATATGATATGGTCTACATTATTGCGAGTGCCAAAATAATATATAACTAGCGTTACCATTCGTCGTGCCGACATCCTGCAATAGTTATTTATGCAACAAGAGAGCAAAGTTGTTTTTTGTTTCGAGTGCTGATTTTGAGTCCCGAGCAAGCGAAGGATTCTATGATTGATTCACGAGCGTAGCGAGTGAATCAAAGTTAGAATCCTGAGCGTGGTGAGGGACTCAACAGCACGAGATACAAAAAACTTTGCTCTCGTGTAGCACACATAACTTTTCACCTCAGCAGTGAGAACACATACACACATACTATTACTTAGGAGACATAGAAATGAACAGGAATAGATTGAATTCTGCATAATCACTTGTTGATTGAGCGGCGATAGCCCAGTGGTGTACGTAACGGACTGCCGAGACCATGGTCTCGGGTTCGATCCCCAGTTACCCCGGGCACACACCTATGACTTTTCGAAGTTATGTGTGTATTAAAAAATATTAATTATCACTCGCTTAACAATGTGCCCGGTAGATGGCAATAGGCTCGCCCCCTATTACATTGGGACCGAAACATATCTGGCGAAGTGTGGGTGTGTAATGCACCTCTGCCTACCCCTTCGGGGATAAAAGGCGTGAAGATATGTATATGTATGTATGTATGATTTAACTCTTCTGGTGTTAGAGTACAGTCATCATCGCTAGTTTCACTCATCTTTTTAGATTATTTTATATATTAATATAAATTTAACACGTTATGCTATACCTACTGTATCAGCATCAGCGAAATTTTTATTCCCGCTACTTTTTTAAATCGCGTTTTAATACCGCGTCCCTGATGTTTATTTTTCAAATGTATCATTGTTGTAATTCTAAATAAAAATGTATTGGTTAAATACTAATTTTATACTATTAATTAGACTTATTTTTATTAAAATCCAGTAATAAATTAAACATGTAAACAATAACATATAAAAGAAAGTAATTTCTTTGTTACAAATATCTTTTTTTTGCGTTGTCGTAGGTGTTTTCTTTGAGGTCGAATTCCAAAATCGAATTTCGAATTCGAAGGGGTTTGTTTTTTCACTCACTTTTTATATGCATGTGAAAGAGACAGAGCACAGTAAAATTCGAAAGTGTCAAATTTGTGGCTGAACAATGTCAGTTCGTGGCACTGAAGATTGAAAAATTAAAAAGCTACTTTGCCTCACGCTCGAATCAAAATCGCGTTTTGTTCACTGTTGTCTCGCAGCAAAAGCGGCATGTTTGAGCTGCTGTGGTGAAAAACTAATTTGTTTACACAGGGAATGTAGCTCCAAAGTCAAAATGAAAATGACTTATTCGATTAGGTCACAATGTGATGCTTATGAACGTCAATTTCTAAGTTATTAACACTTAGTGCCACATTCGCAAAGCAAGGGCGTAGAACCAAGGGAAAGAACTGTCAATAAAATCCAAGGCGACTATTTTCAAATGCTCCTCCTAGTTATTCCAAAATGATTTTCATAATTTACAGACATCGAAAATTGGTTCAGCCTTTTAGGACAAGTTACGTTACAAACACAAATAAAAATATATATTAACATTAGCTACATCAGATACAAATAGTCCACCGCGAGCATGATAAACATTTTGTAGATAAAATCTAGATTTTATCCTTCCAGATCTAAGTTTCTTATAATATATCAGCCCCTTCCACCTAGATGTACTAAGTAGGCTCTGTTTTTATTACATATGAAGTATTTTCTCCTCCGTTGGGTTTTATGGTCGCGTCTAAATCGACATAGTTAATATAATGTCATATTAGTTTTTTGGCCCAATTCGCGT
Source organism: Euclidia mi (assembly GCA_944739405.2). Taxonomy (NCBI): domain Eukaryota; kingdom Metazoa; phylum Arthropoda; class Insecta; order Lepidoptera; family Erebidae; genus Euclidia; species Euclidia mi. The sequence continues at coordinate 74,946,806 of OX123192.2, forward strand.
ACGTGCCTTGAGAATTTTTCGTTGCCTTTTGTTAAAAATAACTATTTGTTTACTGCGCGTGGTGGATTATCATCCATCCATCCATGGCGAAGTGGAGAGCATTATTCCAATGTCAAACTTTTATCGATACATTCTCATTTAAGTTATCTCCAAAATCGATTATTACATTTGCCTCACAGTAACACTATAAGGCAATAGGGACGATTTAACCTACTATAGCAGATGTCAGACGGGTTGGGACAGGGCTTGATGACCAATTTTCAGACAGTATCTTCGCAAATATAATTTTTGATTCGTGTATTTTCCTTTGTCGCCTCTCACGAAACTTAGTGATAACATCATCTTAATATATAAAATCCTTGCGTTACTGACTGACTGACAGACACGCTACATCCGAAACTATTGGGCGCAGGAAGCTGAAATTTGGCTTGTATGTTTCTTGGGGACCGTAGGGGTGCACAAAGACGGGATTTCCCGAAATTCCCACGGGATCGGGCAAAATGAGAAATTCGAAAATATGTGCGTGCGAAGCCGCTGGCGTCCTCTAGTATGGATATAAATACTTTGTTTATTAAAATCATCGTCTTCCTCTTGGCCTGGTGTCAATTAATATAGGATCGGTGCAGTACTTCAAGATAAATTTGACGAAATTCCCGGTTTTATATTGAGCTGAAATACTGTATTTTTATATTATGAACCATTGACCAAGAGTTAGAAAAGTGGCCATAAGAACTCTGCGATGAAACGACATAACCTCATCAAGTTTAGGCTCGTTTGGCTTGAGTTGACAAGTACTTCAATCATACATGTTCAGCGCATATGAAAAATTGTTTTAAAATGTTACTTTTAAGTTATTTTATATCTGTGTTACGTAAGTAAATATGCACACATATATATATATATGAAGACTGTGTGTGAAATAAATTAATTCTGTCTCAAGAGAGTAGTCACTTTGTTAGTTTTCCCTCTCTGTTCAAAACTTGTGCTTAACTTGCACCAACTTTCAGCGCATAGTTAACCACTCCAGTGTACTGTCACTTCATTAGAATAGAAATTTGACTTGAAATTGCGTTGTTCGTAATTTTAGTGTGAGGCGTAGAGTCGCTTTAGTTTTGTCAGGAATAAGAGAGGATGTTTGCTGGTACGGCTAAAGTTAATACGGTTTATTGCTATCTTGTTCTCTCTGATACTGTTAGAAAGAATAGACACGAAATCTAATTTTACGTATTTAAAACATCACGCAGCCTTTTCTCGCATCGAGTGTTAGTCTTCTTTTTCCTTTGTGTGGGGCCAACATTGGTGTCAGAACTTTCAGTCCATCGAATGGTGTCCGATATGGTCTTACGATTCGTTTCTTGACACAGTTACTGGGCCCGATCGCCTTACGTACCCTCCGAAGCGCGGTAGCGCTCTGATGTAAATGCCACACGCGGTCCACGATCCAAGTGATGACCTGTGTATACATCGATTTTAAACTTTCGCGATTTGTATACATCATACAAAATAAATTAGCGGGTCTTAATCGCGTACAATTAATTTATTTAATCTGTTAAGTGTAACATTAGTATACAAGGCAGTGTCATATAACCCGACCGCCAGAGTGACAAAACGCATTCGTGCCTTAATTAGGGACCATAAAAACTTATTTGCGGAAGAGGTGTTTGAACGGTTACATAAACCTCAAATTGTGCAGCCGCCTAAGATGTACGGCTTACCCAAAGTACACAAGACCAACGTACCTTTGCGTCCTATAGTGAGTCAAATAAATTCACCCACATATGGTTTGGCGAAACACATAAGCAAGGTACTACAACCGTTAATAGGCAAGACGCACTCTTTCGTGAAGGACTCTCGTCACTTTGTAGAAATTATCAAGAGCACGAAAAAGGAACCAGACGAGGTGATGGTGAGTTTTGATGTGGAGTCACTATTCACCAATGTTCCTGTTCAAGATTGCCTTGAGGAAATTAAGGGAAAACGGGCTGTCTGACGAATACACTGTTCTGCTTAAGAATTGCTTGGATGGAAACTACTTCTTATATCATGGACAACACTACCTCCAGATCGATGGAGTGGCTATGGGTAGTCCTATAGCACCGGTAATGGCCAACATCTGGATGGAGCACTTCGAGGAATCCATAGACATGCAGGCATCAAATGTGAAGCTATGGAAGAGGTATGTCGATGATATCTTTTGCATCATGAAGGGGAACCAGCAAGACGTGGAACAATTCGCAGACAAATTGAACTCCATACATCCGAACATCCGATTCACATACGAAATGGAGGTAAACGGATCGTTACCCTTTCTCGACGTTAAAGTGACAGTGAGAGATAATGGTACCCTTGGACACACTGTATATAGGAAACCGACACACACAGATAGGTATCTTAACGCGAACTCGCACCACCATCCGCGGCATTTGGATTCCGTTGTGTCATCGTTAGTGAACAGAGCGTATGACCTGTGTGACCCTGAACAATTAAATAGTGAACTGTCACATGTTCAGGAGGTACTTAGGCGCAACGGATACAAGAAGAAGATACTCCGTCTGAAGAGGAAAGATCGCAGACCTGAAGTGAGCAGAGTGCCGGCTTACATGCCGTATCTAAAGGGAGTAACGGACAAGGTTGGAACAGTACTCAAGAAATACTCCATCAAGACTGTATACATTCCGTTCTCTAAGATAGCACATAATCTGCGTACCCCAAAGGATGTCATTCATCTCCAAACACCTGGCGTCTACAAAGTCGATTGCAGCTGCGGTAGTTCATATATCGGGCAGACTAAGCGTACAATCGCTGAAAGAGTAAAGGAACATATCGCAGCTGTGAAACACCGACATATTAATAAGTCGGCTATAGCTGAGCATTTGTTGGAGTCTGGACCAAACCACTGGATAGAACTGCATCAACCACAAGTCTTATCCACCGATCGTCACTATTACTCCAGGATAGTACGTGAAGCGGTAGAAATCAAGAAATATAACAATTTCAACCGGGAGGATGGATATAGATTATCGGCTACTTGGAATCCAGTCATCAGCAAATGTAAACACCGCCGCAGTGATAAATCTCAACAATGTGTAGACGTCATTAGTGTAGTGTGTCGGAGTACCGACAGTGCGAACTTAAATAAAGATCAAGTGAGGGTAGGTGCCGAAACCCGCACTTCCACAAGACGGCGCTGAACTCTCATCAGTCTCTCCACGACCACGCTCGGTGCAAGACGAGCGAAACGTCGGAAACAAATAGGTATTTATACCTTAAATAAATTAATTGTACGCGATTAAGACCCGCTAATTTATTTTGTATGACCTGTGTATACGTTTCCAAAAACTACTGAACAAATTATGATTAAACTTTGCTATGATATAGTAACATCAGAATCATACATATCCACGAGCAAAAGCTAGTATAAAACACGGAAGGACAGACAGTCAATCATGTTGAACCGAAGGGTTTTTTGTTTGAGTTATCCGGTTACGGAACCCTAATAAAACATATTTCTATGAACGCTGTATAGATACATACATACATACATATGCTCACGCCTTTTTCCCGTCGGGGTAGGCAGAGACATCAGAACGCCACTTGATTCTATCCTTGCAAACCTCACGTGCTTTCTCTTTCATACATGCTCGCCGGTTACGGGTGCTTCGGACTTTTCCGTTATTTAAGACATCCCAAATTTGGTCGACGAACGTCTTACGAGGTCTGCCACAACCGGCTTGCCCACACACCTCTGCCATATAATATAGTTGATTCGTCAATCTTTCTTCACTCATACGCTCCACGTGTCCAAAACATTTAAGCATTCCTTTTACAATCCTTGTCACGACATCTTCTTTCAGGCCACATCGCTCTCGTATTACTGCATTCGGAATTCTATCAACCAGTCTCACCCCACACATACTACCCAGTGATCGCTTCTCAACTGCGTTAATTTTGCTTTTATGCTTTTTCTGCCATACCCAACACTCACTTTCATACATCAAGGTGGGCACTAGCACTCCATTATGAACCGCCAGTCACGCCTTTTTAGGCACAGTTTGGCCGTTCATAAAGGCATGCAGCGCTCCATTCACACTGTTCTCCGCAGTTACTCTCCTTTCAATATCTCCTTCACATCTTCCATCTCTTGTAAACATGCTTCCCAAATATACAAATCTTTCAACTTGTTCCACATTTTCATCTTCAATCGTAATATTACACTCAGTCAAACTTTCATCCTTCTCAAACACCATCCCTTTCGTCTTTCTTGCATTAATTTTCATACCTTTCGCCTTAAAACTCTCGTTCATGCAGTCCATCATTTGTTGCAACTCATTCGCCGATGATGCAAGAATGACTTGATCATCGGCGTATAAGAGGCACTTAACACGCAACCCTGCCATATCGATCCCGCATTCAATGTCCCTCATATCTTGCATGCAGCTATCCATGAATAAGTTGAACAACCAGATCGCCCTGGTTGTTCTGGCTGCACACCCCTGTCTGACTACTTTAGCGATGTCAAACCAGTCCGTATAGGCACCATTAATTCGGACACAGGCCCTAGAATCCCTATAAAGAGATTTTAGAGCCCTTATTATAAAGTTGTCCACCCCATACATAGATAACACCTTCCATAGTTCCTTTTTATTTACCCTATCATAAGCCTTTTCCAAGTCTATGAACGCGCAATATACCTTCTGATTTTTGCCAGACATTTTTCGGTAACGCAGCGCAAGGAAAAGACTTGATCCGTACATCCCATTCCCTTCCGAAATCCCGCTTGCACATCCCATATCTTGTAATTAGTCACGTTTACTACTCTATCAATCAATATTTCGGCATACATTTTTCCAACAACACTAAGAAGGCTGATCCCGCGATAATTTTCCCGCGTTGTATAGATATAAAACTTAATTTACCGGTTCTCAAATATCTGCCTTCTTTTCTTGCAATAAGTGTTGAAACAGCAACATTATCTTTTTTTTTATCCATTGGACGGAGTAGCCAATAGCAATATTTATTAAAGAAAACTCTAAGGATCTTTGAATCCACTTGACCTACTGGTCATGATCTGGCCGATGTCATGTCTGCCTATAGAAAACAGGTCACGCGCTCTCCTAACGACTTTCTCATTAAAGTCTCTTAAGGGCCCAATCATTTCTACCTGCCACTAATCTACACTAATTGTTGGGCAAAAGCTTTTTTTTCGAATGACACTCCCGTTGGATGGAACATTTTTAGTACCTAGATTTCGTAGGTTTAGTAAGGTGTAATTAATGGTTGATTGAAAGATCGTTAAGACTTGAAGATATTTAGGTGAATAATGTTGTGACATTGAAATATCGTTTGGAGCTGAATTATTAGTTTCAGTAATGCCACTTTTCACTTTGTAATTAGTGAATTTCCTAAAAAAGATATTGATAAAATAAAAAAGCACTTAAAGTAAACCCTCAGTGTATTTTAAATACCTATCTAACGATACCTCACACAATTTTGTAGAAATATAAGGGAAACGCTTTCTCATTTAGATGTATAGGAGCTACCAGTAAACGTAACTTTTTCAGAATTTTATCGTACCGATTTTTTGCATGTGATTGTGCCAAATTTCAGCTCTCAGTACTTATATAGTTTTTGCGTAAAGCCGCGGACGGACAGAAATTATAAGGGTTAATTGTAGTTTATTACGGAAGCCTATAAAGCTGTGCAATGTGAAGATCATCACGATGCAAACTTTTGCAGTTCACTGATGGTCAAAGGCCTCTTCTAATTTCCGTCACAAGAGCATTGTGAGTCAATAGGAAGACTTAAGGTCTTAGCCCAAATAAACGACTCGCCTTACACACAACCAAAAATATCATTCAAATATGGGCTTGATTTAATTGGGTGTGAGGCGAGTCGTTTATGTGGGCTAAAACCTTTAGTTAGTAGACTAAAGGTTTTAGGTAATACGCTGGCCAGACGGGTTGGTATAGGCTCTGATGTCGAGGTTTCCCACTCTTCCTAAAGATGCCAGGCTTTGTGTGTTTTTCTTAATCACCTATTAAGACACTCAATTATAGATGTTCCTTATTAATAACAGCTTTTTCTTCTTCTTCTATTAATAATAATAATAATTTAACTTTTATTATTATTAATTCTCTACATTTCGTTTGTTAAAAGGATATTAAATAATGTAATGTTACTTTAAACTGACACACAATTATACTAAGCAGCCTGTCCAATGATAAATTAAAATGGTAAATAAGCCGATAAACATAATTAGCCGATTACATCCGGTTGCCAGTTACACACCTATTGCACTCTGTTCAGTAGTTCTTGAGTTTATAACCAAAAAGACAGGCAAACGCGCAAGGAAAACTTTGTTCTATAAACAATATTTAGTAAAGATAACCATATCAAATTTCAACTTCACGTGCGTACAACTCGACTGAAAACGAAGCTAACAAAGAAAGCTTTTCTTCTCAATATTTATATAATTTTACACATTTGAATATCTACACCTCCTACACTACAACTTTGTCAGCTCCAAGACTAAGAACACACAAAATCAAAGTACTTATTATCATAATTATTCGAAAATTGAGTCATTACGGATATAATTTCATACATTTCTAACCGTAACCGTAATTATTGCTTGCTAATATATAATTAGTTGATGAAAAATCTATGTTACTTCGCACAATTGACACCTTTGAATATCGCGGTATAATAATATGTCACATTATTTAATCGTTATTAGTAGAGGTGGGATTAAACTTATTATTCTATCGATACGTTTAAATTTTTCTGCCTAGATTTCTTAGTGGTACCTATGACTTGGAGACGATTTTTTAAATACCTTTCGGAATATTTTTTACTTAGTTTCGATTACCTATCTGTCGGTATTTGGTACTGTTGCAAGCGCCATTTTCACGGATCTACGAGTAGTGATCATGATAGTTAACTATCTTCAAATAAGACGATTATTGTCTGTCAGTCAGTTATAAACGGCATTTATTTTTCGTTTGCTTAGTATTTAGAGAAAAAGTCATCGAGAGAAAACCTGAATATTCTTGAGGAAACTTGTATATTTGTGAGTTCGCTATAATGTTTCCCAAAGACATGTGATGTCTACCAACACACGCTTTCTCAGCGTGGTGAACCCCTTACCCTGTTCGTAGTGTAAAGAGGTCCGAGCCTTGCAGTTCGACATCTAATGATGATGAATAAATTAGTTAAAAAGAATTCATCCAGTTTTTAATTCGCCTTATCTTCTGTAGATATAATTTGTATGAACCAAAAATACTCCTTCAATTTCACACGACTTTTATTACTTATTGCTATTCTTATCGTTGTTAATTTACACAATTTCGTACAAAGTGCCATCGTATTAGCGTATCATCTTTCGACGTCAAAAGGTTTTCGAGATTAAGATTTTTTCATTGGAGGATTTTCGTCTCCCATAATCGTACAATCTATATTTATACCCAGATTATTTAAGCTTAAGCTGTTTTAATCTTGTCAGCATCATAACGATCCAATGCTAAATTCTCATCGACATACGAAAACCCCACACTAAAACTACTCTAGTAGAAATCGATATTCATAACAGCACTTTTCCCACCTCTATTCTTACGAATCACGTTATTATGTTCGTCTTTGAAAGCGTGTAATAAGGCGCATCATTATTCCAATCTGTTCCATCCCCTAGATCAGATAAGATGTGGAGAAAAATTCTAGCCAAATTGGAAAACCCAAAGAAGCCACTATTAGGCCTTTATGTGAAAGCCTTACAATTCTGGGGCCCATTACTGCCAGATAATGTCTGGAAAAGATATTTTTACATACTCATGCATATATTGGTAACAATATTCACAGCTACGGAATACATAGACGTGTGGTTCGTCAAATCCGACATGAATTTACTGCTGAATAACTTGAAAATTACAATGTTGGTAACTGTCAGCGTTTGTAGTGACGACATTTTTATTTTGGCAGAAATATTGGAAGAGCATTATCAAATATGTGACAAGGGCGGACCTATATCAAAGGACGACAAGCGACGAGAAAAAAAACTTAATCATAGCTGCTTTTACGAAGTACTGTAGAAAGATAACTTATCTATATTGGTCTTTAATGTACACAACTGTTGTTATTGTGATGGCTCAGCCAATCTTCAAGTATTTTTCCTCTGAGACCTATGATGAATGTAAAAAATGGTACAGAGTCTTACTTACAAGTTGTAAGCTCTTGGGTACCGTTTGATAAGAATAGTATGGGAGGATATTTAGCGGCTTCGGTGTACCAAAGTTATGCCGCGATATATGGAGGGGGGTGGATAACTTCGTTCGATACAAATGCTATGGTGATAATGGTTTTCTTTAGAGCGGAATTGGAGTTGCTTCGGATAGACTGTAGCCAAATGTTTGGAGAAGAAAATAGTCCCGTTGATGATACAGTCACTTTAAATAGAATGAAAGACTTTCATAGAAGACACGTGGAATTGTGCAAGTAAGTTTTTAGGTCGTTTGGTACCATTGTTATGATATAATCTATCGGTTAAAATCAGTTTTGATAAGTTTTTTCACTACTATCTGATGAAAAAAAAAAAGATCTGATCTGGTGAAAAAACAATTATCGCTGCCCTTGGACACCTATGGCTGGAAACCACACCAGAGCAGTCATCAGTGTGTTGTCGACCTGTATAGAAAATGGACATGAAAAAGGCAAGATGGTAGGGCCTCCGGCCATGGAATGAAATGCAGTATAATAGATACTGTTACTTTTCGTCCACATTCTGCGAGAGGGTAGTACTTTTTCAGTCGAGCCAGCCTTTGATACAAAAATCAGCAAGCTCTACTATTAAAAAAAGCCTCTTCATTTGACTCATGAAAGTTACTACTCCACACTAAACATGAACTAATACTAAAATATAAATATATACTAAATTGCGTAGAATTAGTTAATTCTACGCAATTTAGTATCTCTCAAAATAATCACTCCATCTCAAACTTAAAACGCGTAACTAATAAAACAGTATTTACAGTAAATGTGTGTTCAAAATCGAAATTAACCTCTCCAAAGTCAATTTAAGTTGCCCGGTTTATGTGGACGATAAATTTTGTGTAACTTTGTTTACATTTGCCTTACCCCAGAAGTAAGATGTTCGTTCGTGAGTTAGGGTGGTTTTAGATTTGCGTATTTTTTTGCGCGTGTACGGTCGTTTCAGCGTACGTGCTTACACGCGCGCTTCATTACGCGCTTCAAAAACCCAGACTCGCGTAAACGGGTATATTTCGGCGAGTTTAGTGGAAACGGTAATTACATCAGGTCAGTGTCAACATGGATTCTGACCTAATCTAACGGCTCGCCCTTATAAAAAAAAGGCGCGCCTATACGCGTCTACATGCGCTTCTAAATACGAGCTCATACGCGCGTTTAATACACTAGTCTAGTTTGAAACCGCCCTTACCCCAGAAGTAAGATGTTCGTTCGCGAGTTACGAATAGGAACTCGGTTGGCTGTAAATAATTATTATTGAGGGAATAATTTCTGGTTAAGTTTCTAAAGTTAGCTGTGAATTTCGCTTGATTAATAACATGGATGTGGGTGGTGATTTTAGGTTGTTGGAGTAGTAGTTTTAGGAAGTTAGTAGTTTAACCCTATAGAGACTTCTTAGTTATCTAACTATGTATATGATCTGTCTATAAATAAGTAGTTTAAAGATATGGCTGACTGACTTCATCCTCTTAGCGTTATCCCAGTTTCAATCTGGGGTCCGCTTACTAGTCTAACCGGATTTGGCTGAATATTAGCTTTTCCACGGAGTGACTGCCTGTCTGCCCTCCGCAACCCGAAGGGATAGCGATATTCCATGGTTTAGACTAGTGTCAGTTTATTTAGAAGGTACTGACGCCCTATAACGACTGTCAAAGATCTTCATGACAACCGGGACCGACGGTTTAACGTGCAATACGCATATAACGCCGAAAAGTCATTGGTGCACGCCGTGGATTCGAACCTGATACCCTCTGCATGGCAGTTTGTTGGTATCTCCACTAGGCTATCGCTGCCTTTGGCTGACTGACTTATTAACGTAAATACTAAATGAAAGTTATATAAAATCAATATATATTTTAACAAGTTATCATCACCATCATCATATGAGCCGAAAGAAGTCCATTGCTGGACTTAGGCCTCCCCCAAGGCTCTCTACTTAGTGGTTCCTGAGCCACCCGCATCCATCTACTGCCTGCGATTCCAACATGATTAAAGCCTACCTCTGCTACGACGTCCGGTGCATGGCTGCCACTCCAAACTTTATGCTCCAAGTCAAAAGTGGAAGCTAGTATTAAAATAGATTAATAAGCCTAATATAATAGCTTGATGGAGCTGGTGTAAATCCCTATGGTATGCGGAGGTCAAATGGCAGTAGCTCTGTGCAAAAGCTTATATTCTTTCAAATCGGATTAGACTAGTAGATGGACCGGAAACTTTAAGGCGAGAAGTCTTGGGTGCCATCAAGATAACGTAAGGACGATAATGATCCCCCCCATGGGATTTCCACCTTGTCGTGGTGGGCTCATTAACCGTAGTTAGGTCACCCACGATGAAGCTAAGCGAGATCCCGGGAGTGGAGGCTCCGCGTGGGCTTGAAGGAGGCCTACGCAGTATGCGAACAAAGGTGCAGGTGCGAAGGACAGTTCTTCTGTCTCTTGCAGTCGGGCGCAGTCGTGGTAGGAGAAGCCTGTCGGTGTTGCGTTGCCGCGCGCCCTATCTCCCACGACCAAACGGGGGCGCACCATCGTTGTGTCGCGGTGGGGCTGCAGATGAAGATGAGATGCGGTATTGCGTTGCCGTCCTCCCTCTACGGCCGCTGGGAGTTTTGGCGGCGGAGCCCAACACCTTCATCCGCCGCCAAGGGGGTTTTTATGCCAATACCCGTCGGGTTGTAGCGAGGAATGCTTCGGTGATACCCGACCATCCGACACATGGATACATGAGGAACACGGGTTGGTTTTTAGTCAGTAAGAGTCTGACAGTCCCCTTCACCCTTCCCCCAGGGCGGAGGGACTCCATGAGGATTTTCCAACCCGACACCAAAAAAAAAAGGACGATGATGATGACTAGTTTAATAAGTAATTTTGTTTCAGGTACGCTCGACTATTCGACTCGTGTTTGTCACCAATTATGTTGCTGTACATGTTCGTCTGCTCAGTGATGCTTTGTGTTACAGCTTACCAAATTACGGTAAGTATTTTTAACAAGCTTATGAAGGAGCTCAAAACCTAAAAAGGTAGGAGATGAAACACTCGAGGACATATCCATTAATTTTGCCTGATGGCGATGCCTAATGCTGGAACCTGGAACTATGAGGTGTTTGCTGGACAAATATAGACAAAAGTATGTTTTTTTAATTATTTATTAAATTTCTACTGAGACAACCCGTGTTGTTTCCCTGCAGCCAATGACACTGCATAGAACAATCTGGGCGGGGAGGACGGTTAACTTACTGGCAGAAAACAAAAAGTGTGCCATATAGTTGTATTTTAAAATCAGAGTAACTACACCATAGTCTTTTTTTAGAACGGTCTTTCGCTTAGTACATAAATATTGTTCCACAGAATAAAAGAGAATAAAGCAAGATGTCGGAGGATAATTAAAATAATAAGAAAAAGAGTAACTGATATCAAATGGGAGCAAGCACAGCCCTTATTTTTCTTGAGACACTTTTTTTGCTTTTTTGTGTATATTAGTTGCAGGCAAATGCAGGCAATATTGGCTAAGTCATTTGCCATCATAACACTTGTTATTTTGTTTGCAGATTGAGACCAGTCCTCTGCAGAGGTTCCTGACGACAGAGTACCTGGTGTTTGGTGTAGCACAGTTGTTTATTTACTGCTGGCATAGTAATGACGTTTGGTTCGCTGTGAGTATGTTCTAACTAATATTCTGTATCACGACGTTACCAACTATTTAGGCTTCGCAAACTCGATATAGCAAATTTAAGGAGATCTGAATTTGGCGCTAGTAATTGCTTCTAAGATGAAATAGTTACCTAAATAAATATAGCCCTAAAACTCTTTTATCGTTCAGAGATAGTAGTATTAAAATCAGATTTTGTTTCAAAGTTTATTCCGCCAACAAAAAGACAAACATACGTACAACATTTAAAAAAATAAGTTGTTTGTTGCTCGATATCATGTAAATAACATAAGCACTTGTAAAAACATAGTTAACTTAAAACGACAGACAGACATAAATGGCATCAGAGATAAATACGTATACAATTATATGGCCAAGAAGTTCACTTGTCGAAGTTAGATAAGTATTTCAGTAGGTTATTGGACGAAAAACATTATATCTTTGATTGTCAACATGTAGACAAAATATCAAAATCAATTTTACAAACAACTTAAAGCAAATAAATCGTACTCATGAACTCTATAAACAGGTATTGTCTAATTTAGCATTCAAAGTCTTTTAGTCTAGTTTAGGGAATCTGTGCATAGCTTATACACCATTGTTTTTAGACGGGTCGCCTTACTGAACTCTGCGTATTTGGTAATACGTTGTATGAATGCAGAGGTGAGAAAGTGGAGTAAGATTTTCTTAAGGTCAAAGTACAAACGCCAATCAAGCCATGTGTTGTCGTAGATCACTACTTTTTGTATTGATTAAGATATGCAGTGATAGCCTAGTGGAGAGTACGGCATACTGCTACGCAAAGGGCTTCAGTTTCAAATCCTCGGCACACAAAATTGACTTCGTAGTAATGTCGTCGTGTGTAACAGTATAGTAGGTTGTACTAAAACAACCTTATGTATGCTGATTGCTAATATATTAAAAAAAATTAAAGAAACGCTTTCAACAATATTTTTTTCAGAAACAAGTTGATTATAAAGGCGGTTTAACTCACATTCTTCTTCCAGAGTCAAGACGTGATGATGGGTCCATACGAGAGTACCTGGTGGAAAGCAGACATCAAGTTCCGTAAGAGCCTGTACATACTAACAGCGCAGCTGAACAAGGGAGTGGTGTTCTCCGCAGGGCCTTTCACTAAGTTGACTGTGGCCACTTTTATTAGTGTAAGTTGTATTTTTGTAGTGGCATTTTTTTGTCTCTGCCTTACCTGACGGGAAAAATGCATGAGTTTATGTATGTGTTGTATTCTTATAACTTTTTTTTGTTATTTTATTCTTATTTTGAACACAACTCACGCCCTATGAATACATTCTTTGTCGCGGGGAACTTTACAAACATGCAACCATTGGACACAATGAATACCCAGACTCGAAACAACAATTTAAGAATCATATAAACTATAAAGTGTTGTCACGTATGGGAATCGAACCCATAACACTCGACGCATTTTAGAGTGAAGTATTTTTTTATTAAAGCAGAAATGTGTCTTAGTCCTATGTTCAGCAGTGAACTGCGAAAAACTATCATGATGATAGCAGAAATAGCCTAGTGAACAACTAACCGACTGTCATACACAGGACTGTTTCCTAGGTATTAGAACTTGCTCCGTGGTCCAGTGCATAGCGTATGCGTCTGCTGATTGGAGGTCCTGGGTTCGATTCCCAGGTCGGCCAAAAGTGTTAGTGGTTTTTCTGAATTCTCAATAGCATCACGGAGTTTGGTGATGTGCCCGGTAACGGCAATAGGCTCGCCCCCTATTACGTGGGACCTAAAACTTCATGGCGAAATGTGGTTGTAATATTCCATGCCTGCCTACCCCTTCGGGGATACAGGCGTGAGTCTATAAAAATTAAAACAATAAAATGGAACTTGCTGATTTTAGCATGAATGGTTCGGGCCGGGAAAGTTGTGTTTTCTCACAAAACAGTAATAGTACTGTTGCATTTCGTTCGGTGAGTGAGAGTAGCGGAGGCCCCATGTCCTTTACCTTCTCCCTCATACAACGCACTTGTGACTCCTCTGGTGCTGCTTGTGTCTAAAGGCGACGGTAATTGCTTTCCGTCAGGTAAGCCATCTGCACGTGTGTCCTCTATGTTATAAAACGTAACAAATTCGGGCAAAATATACGCAATAATAAAATAAAGCTACCAAAATGTGTCCTGTAAATTGAACTAGGCATTTAATTAAAAGCATTCCGATAATTTTACTTCAGGGAACCTGATGTTCAATGGAAAATCTTTACCTGGCCTTAAGTCGAAATTAAAAAAATCAAATAAAATGTTCTAAATTTTTTATTTAATTATTTGTTTCAGATTCTGAAAGGCGCATACAGTTATTACACACTGCTCAGTCAGTCACAGATAAAATAAAAATCATACAACTCAATGGGAAATTTCATAGAAAATATGAAATTCATTTGTGTAAAACTATGAATATTCACATATTCATTTATGTATGTTTATAAAAATTCACGGAAGTAGCGCTTTGAGCATCGTTTTGTTTATGATATTATGAATATCATACACATACAGCACCGTAGAAAGATTGCATAGTTTAATCATATGTACCTACATTACCTATTTTAAAAATGTTCTCACAAAATATCTGAGAACTTTCCTTTGGCGTGTAAATTTTGAATTTTAAATAAATATTTATGTAGTACAGTGCAGAACACCTTTTTTCTACCACCCATGCTTTTATATTATGTCCAACGGGAACCGACAATTTTATTGGGATTGCGGGCAGTGGATGGATGTGGGCGGCTCAAGATCGATCTATGTGGAGAACCTTGGTGGAGGCCTATGTCCAGTAGTGGACGTCTATCGGCTGTTATGTTGAAGCTTGTATTTACTTCATTCCGTGGTATTTTTTAGTGCACAGGCCGCTAATCTTTCTGGAAATGCAGATAATTCAGCATGAAAGAGCTCGACCGAGCAAGTACTACACTCTCACATAATATCGACATTAAGTAACGATATCTATACTGTTGCGTCTAGTTAGGTGAGTAAGAGTGCCGTAGGCCCCATCCGCTTGTCCTTCTCTCGGGCAGCGGTTATCGCTTCAACAAACGATTCATCTGCTTGTTTGCCTTATAAAAATATAGTCCCTTCATCTCAATTTTTTTATACCCGGTTTATCAGGTATCTCTTTAGGGAGAAGACATAACGAAAGGTATCCAGCACGAATAAAAATGACTGAACTACAGTGTCATCTAGCAGGTCAAATTAGCTTCAAACGCGATATAATTTAATAGTATTATGACAAAATAATACGCCACTTGCCCCTATCTCCACAATAATCTGCTACTGTTTCATACAAATTATTCTTTTGCGAGAAAGGGATAGAACATGCGCCTTCTACTACCTTAAATATTTATAACATTTTAACTATGTATGTATATGTTCGATTTGTTGTTTCATCCACCAGTTTACTTATGTCTATTATAGAAAATGTACATTATAATTTATTATTTTGATGATAATTATGCAACAAACTTCTAGATTTATTTGCTTGAAATAATAATTAACTGATAACGAGTAACTGATCTGAATATTATTTTCGATATACCTACTCGTGTTTAAGTAATGAATCCCTTTGTATCAAAATATTAAAAAAATAATTACATCATACTCTAATTAATTTATTACCAAACACTGTATGAATAAGAATTCTATGAAATACCTATCTCGATATTTCCACCAATAATAATGTTATGTTTAACTTCTAGGAACTACCTATTTTGAATCCACTTAGCCTGGGCCATATATAATATTAAAAGGTACATGTAACACGTACTATATTGATAATGAAGCCAGAAAAGTTAGACACTCACTGTAATAAATCTATTATATAAAATTCTTGTTATACTGACTGACAGACCACGCACAGTCGAATTTTCCGTACTGTAAGAGTGCACTAAGAAGGGATTTCCCGGAATTCCGACGGGTACGGAAGGAAATGGTATTACAAAAAAATATACGGGCGTAGATGAGGGCATCTTCTTACCCATTTACAAATCTTGTTGTGAGTACATTTTATGTATGAATAAATGTAGTTCAGACTCTAGAGGCCACTAGTAGATTTCAAACCCAGGGTGATCACTAAAGAATTGTCAAAGTTTGTGACGTCAATCGTCGTCGCAGCTCTCGGCTGGTATTCCGCCCGGCCCCCGCGTATTTCGGGCTCCTATAAGTACAGTGGCGCTGGACGCCCGGCCCTTTCTGGCCGCCGCAGCAAGCAAGCAGTACTAGTAAGTACTTCTCTGCTTCCCTGAGCAACACCAGAGGCGCATTCCCGAAGATCCACGCCGAATCACGCGACCCTGGTTCTATCTTTGTAACTAGTTAAATTATTTTTAGAATCACTATTTTCCAATAAAATTCCTTGCTAAACTGCTTAGATTCTTTAATGAAAATATATAAATTTTCGTTTGTAACCGAAATAACGATTTTTATTTAACTACGTCACAAGGTATATTGAAATACTAATCATCTTTTTCAATTACTAATTCGCTAAACCAATGGCTTTTCTTTTAATGTAAGTAATAGGAGGCAAACCAGCAGATGGATCGCCTGATGGTAAGCGATTACCGCCGCCTAAGGACACGCGCGAGTCTAGAGTAGTCACAAGTGCGTTGCGCTCCTATGATTGGGAATAGCAATAGGGGGAGGTGAAGTGGAATGACAGAAAAGAAAAGTGAAATGGGGGCTCCGGTAATCTTTATATCTATGGCAATGCTATATGAATTGCTGTTTATTTTTATGTCATGTCATCATCAGCCCTTTATACTGTCCCACTGCTGGGCACAGGCCTCTTCCCTTTATGAGAAGGGTAAGGCCATAGTCCACTACGCTGGCCTAGTGCGGGCTGGTAAACTTCACATGTCTTTTGAGAACATTATGGAGAACTCTTAGACATGCAGGTTTCCTCATGATGTTTTCCTTCACCGTTTAGCAAGCGATTATTAACAATTTAATCCGCACATAACTCCGAAAAGTCTTTGGTACATGCCGTGGATTCGAACCCGACTGCTATGCAGAGGGTCTGCATAGCAGTCTGTCGGTCTCTCCACTCGGCTATCACTGTTTGTATTATGTCGTGTAAATGTAGGTAAATAATGTATCAGCCATTTTTTTGGGCTAGTATGCCGGCTGCCAATCAGCTGAATCTACATTTCAGTGTACTTTTTATTCCACACCCTGTAGCCGTTACATCACACATAGGTGTATAACTATTCCCCACCGCCGTTCACAGGCCAATAGCCGATACTATAAGCGTATTCATAACTCTACAATATAAAATAAACATTCCCCGGCTGAACTGTCATTTGGACATAATGGCAGTAATATTGCGGCGTACGACATGAATGCTTAAAATGCGTATATTTATAATAATTTTTGGCCCCAACACTCGCTGATATGAAGTTTTATGACCAACAAACAGTTTTTACAATAAAGATGACGTGATTGACGTAGCATTATTTTTTTGTTTTTTTATGTAATTTATGCGTGATGTTCTTTTGTTTTCGTTTTAATGGATGTTTATTCACGTTTGCAAAATGAAATTTCATTTTTAATTTGCGCGTCAGTATATAGAAATACGGAGATATATAGAAATCCGTATTTCTATTGGGGAGGCGTGACTGCACGAGACTGCGTGAGCGCACAGACAGACACTTCAATTTTATTTAAATGTATAATTACGTAGAAAAAGTGAAGGCTTGTTATCGCGACAACAGCGCCAACTACCGGGTCAAATTGTAGCCTATATGTAGCGCTATAAAGTCCTCTACCTTGCAGTGAAAATCTCGTTTGAATCGGTTTAGCCGTTCCAGAGATTAACCCGGACAAACAGAAAGACAGACAGACAGACGGACAGACAGACGGACAGACAGACAGACAAAAATGTTAAAAAGGGTTGTTTTGGACTAAGAATCGTGTAACTAACTATATGCACTTGAAAAAACATAGTTATTTTGAAATCACAGACAGACACTTCAATTTTATTTATATGTATAGATGTATATATAGACGGAAACTAACTGTATTTTTAATTAACTACTGAAACTTTAACAATTCTAAGAGAAAATATTGACAGCTAAATACTAACATAACTACTTTTATGAGTTTTAACGTCAGAACAGCTGAACCGAATTCTATGAATTTGAACATGCAAATAAATTTAATTATTTACACGTATGTAGGCCACGTTAAGACACTTGGGAGTTCTTAACTAATTATTTATAAATATAATTATTCCCCAGCCCTAGTGTTTTTCAAACCCAGACCTACCATTTTATTAAACAAGAAATTGTTAAAGCATGTGATTCCGAATTTTTTAATTTGGCAACCCAAATTTTCTCTTTGTCCACGCCTCCCCAATAAAAATACGGAGTATGAAAATGACCACTCATTTTCATACTCCGTATTATTATTGGCGAGGCGTGGACAAAGAGAATGGGGAGCCCCATGTATTTTAATCAATTTGACCAGGACAAAACGAAAATGCGGATATGCTGCATAATAATAATGTGTGTTTGTATAAAAATCTGCGTCAATTGATACGACTCTGTAAAATATAAGGATTTTTAGTTGACTTTGAGGTGAGTTTAGGTAAAGTAGTGGTAATTTTGATGTTTTTTTAAATTTATATAAAGCTTTTGAGTTTCCATTAAAAGCACACAGTTCTTAATCTATACATATAATAAAATAGTAGGAAAGTCAAAACTGTACATTGAATACTTTTTTTAAAGAATACTTGGGGTGTGATCTACTATCGATACCGGGGCCAAAAATATAGTTTTTAGATTTTTTGTCTGTTTGACTGTTTATCTGTTTGTCCTTATATCCGGGATAAAGTAAAAAAGTACTGCATGGATTCACTTCAAATTTGGCACAAATATTATTAAAAAGTCGGATCACCACATAGGCTACATATTATCACGCTATGACTTACAGGGAACGAGCAGAGAACCTTTATTTCTTCAACGCATTCTGTAACAACGTGTAATGTAACAATGCATATTTGAATGTTGTTATTATGTTAACTATGCTATAAGCTAGCTTCACACTATAAAAATCACGCAATATAAGTAACTTAGGCTGATAAAAATAATTAATTGAATATAAGTAGAATTAAGACAATTTTAATGCAGCGCCATCTAAGAGAGTTCAAAACATCAAGTCGAATTACATGTATAAGCCCTTTTTGGATATAAATAATTTAAATTTGAACATGTTGGCGACGTTAATATTTGTTTTCAAAAGTCATAGATGGAGTTGTACATTTTCTTCTTAAAAAAATATTTTTAATTCGTTTCAGAGATGAGCAAGACTATTAGTTGAAGTTATTTAATTAATTAACTACACCATCGCCGCACTTGATTGCTTACATCATTTCTGTCAGAATAAATAGTAATAGAGTTAGTACAAAATAAACATTTTGGTCACATTGGTGTAATTATTGCTTCTTAATTAATATATTTTCATGTCGCCTGTAAACTTGCTTTAAATTGTCTTTCGGGATATACATATAGCACGTACCTTTGTTTGGATTAACTGTATATAAACATTAGTGAGATGTGGAACTAGCTAGATTATTTTTACTCACACACAGCCATTTATTTATTGTTACGTCTGAAGCGGTTTGGCGGATATTGGTGTTCTCTATACATGAGAAGCATCCTACCGTAATGCATTTACACGATCACCTAGAGAACGGCCAGCGCATATATTTTGATCCCGACAGCGTTGCTAAGCACTTGGAAAATCCGCGTCAAACAACTCTCTTGGCATTTTCCAGGCTCTGTAAAATCGATCAGTTTGGGAGGTCCCTTACGTATGACGAGATGCCTTCATATTACAAGCAAAAGGGTGTATTTAACCAACGTTGACGAGGAGGTGCAGTGCTGTGGAAGGTTTTCCGGGAAGTTTCAAGGACACCGCAATTTGTAGAGTTTATACCGTACACACAAATAATGTCGAATGCTATTTTCTGCGGTTGTTACTTCACACGGTCCGAAGCCAAACGTCTTTCACCTTTCTGAGGACATTTGATGGCTTGGAGTATCCCACTTACCACACAGCCACCAATACTGGGATGACAACCTCGCGGAGGCGAGCGTCAGTGACAGTCCCAGCCGCATGCGTCATCTGTTTGACGTCATCTTGGTGTTTTGTGGAGTCGCTAACGCGGTAGCTTTCTGGGAGAAGTATCGCCATCATCTGTCTGAAGATTTTCTACGAGCTTTGAGGCGTGTTACTAGAGACGAACTCGAAGTAACTGATGACCGCGTGCTGAACACCTGTCTCAGTTAACTTCAAGACGTGGTCATTTCTATCAGCGGCAATCCACTGGTCAAATATTTGTTACCAGCTTACCAATCATCACCGCATCAAGACCGTGAAAATTGGGAGTATAACGCTGAGACAATTTGAAATGACCACCTTACGAAATTTACGACACCGTCCTTGAAAGCGTTGGGCAAAGCCAGGCTAAAATGTTTTTCTTGTATGCTCCAGGTGAAACAGGAAAAATATTTGTTACTACTGGCATACTTGCAGAGGTCAGGAGGCAAGGCAAAATTGTCATTGCTCTAGCGTCGCCAGCAATCGCTGGCACACTGCTTCCGGGTGGCAAGACAGCACATACCATGTTTATTAAATTTCCCATCGATTTAGAGAGCGCCGTAACACCCGTTTGTGGTGTGTCACGTAACAGTGATAAGGGACACGTGCTCAAGGATTGCTCTCTGATCGTATGGGATGAGCGTACGATGGCCAATAGGAAGGCAGTTCAGGCCATGGACAGAACCCTGCAGGACATCCGCAGGAACGAGCATTTAATGGGTGGTCACAGTTCTGTTCAGTGACGATTCCCGACAAACACTTCCCGTGGAGACGCGGGGATCGAGGGGTGACGAGGTGAGTCATCATCATCATTATCATCAGCCTTTAATAGTCCACTGCTGGACTAGGCCTCTCCTTTGAAAGGAGGAATTGGCCTACTATACCACGCTGGCCAAACGGGTTGGTATAGGGTTTGTATCAAGTTTTCCTTCTCTTACAGTGCTGTTTTTGCTCCCTCTGTCGGCTCTTACGACACCCATGGGATGATATGGGGTGGTGACATTCCGTATTCCTAATCCGTCACCACACGGACAAGGTGAGTGCTTCGTTGAAATTATCTTTGTTGTGGTCACGAGTTCGTATGCTGCGCTTGACCAATAATATGAGAGCTCAGCTTGGCGTCAATGCACGTGTTCAACAATTCTAAGATGTCTTTCTAAGTTTTGACGAAGACACTCTACCAGAGGAGAGAGGTGGACAGGTGGTGCTTCCAGAGTCTCTCAGTAGAGTTGTATCCAGATTAGAATTATACAGCTGTATACCGTAATAGCAGAATTCGTGAGTGTGTGAGTGGCCTGTTTTGACGCCCAAAAATGATCAGGCTGTAGCAATTAACGAATGCATTCACTCGGAAATTGAGAGGAATGAAGTGGTCTACACCTCTATAAACACTGTCGTCGAGCAAGAAAACGCCACACATTATCCCGTGGAATTTCTGACCTCCCCGTCAGCAAGTGAACTTCCAGCGCATAGCATCAAGCTGAAGGTCGGTGTCCCGATTATGCTTCTTCGGAACCTATCTCCTCCGAAGTTGTGTAACGTGACCCGCCTGAAAGTCATCTCGCTCCATAGACACACCATTTAGGAAATTCTAACGGGTTGTGGCGTCAGCGAGGCAGTATTTATACCACGTATTCCTCTCATACCTCATAATTCAAGCGCATACAGTTCCCCGTGAGTGTTTGCTTCACGATGACCATCAATAAGTCGCAGAGGCAGACATTGAGGGCAGCGGGTGTCCTGTATGTCGCTTGCTCCCGCGTCACCAGTCCTGACTCTCTTTACATTTTGGCTGCGGAGAGCCAAACCACTAATGTTGTATATCGAGAAGTCCTATAAGTATGTATTTTACCCTGTTATGTATTCCTTATTTTCTCCATCTGCTTCAGTCACAACTTATGTCTTAATTCAACAGAATCACCATAAAGTCATTTATTCAAAGCAGGCTGAAAATCAGCACTTTTTGAAGGTCAATTTTACAAAAGACAGTCTCCCTCTGTTACTACACTTTCTGCAGGTATGAAATATAAAGAAGAAACGGGTAAATTAATGTTATTTTAAAAGGTATATTTTCTCATATCTTCACGCCTTTTATCCCCGAAGGGGTAGGCAGAGGTGTATTACACACCCACACTTTGCCAGATATGTTTCGGTCCCAATGTAATAGGGGGCGAGCCTATTGCCATCTACCGGGCACATTATTAAGCGAGCGATAATTAATTAATATTTTTTAATACACACATAACTTCGAAAAGTCATAGGTGTGTGCCCGAGGTAGCTGGGGATCGAACCCAAGACCATCGTCTCGGCAGTCCGTTACATACACCACTGGGCTATCGCCACCGCGTATTTTTTTAAAGGTATAATCGTAGGCATTTATTTAATAGTTAGGTACTGTATAGCGTTCACTCACGCAGACGACTTCGCGGGTAGCAGCTAGTAAAAAATACATTAAAAATTTTCCCTTACGAATAATTTTCTCAGGTCAACAAGAGCAAATACATAGATAGAAGTAGTCAACACTGCAGCACTTATGGCGAGTCATGATTCAAAATTGGTCGCCAATCGGCCATTATTAAGTATTTAATAACAGTATGACTCGTAACTATATTATTTGCATTCGTTATTAATAAATCAAATCATTCGTTGGATATTTATTTTTTAATATTTAATTAGTATTCCATATTTTATATTTGAAGTTTTGATGAAGATTTTGTCACAATTAACTTTTGTGTCGCTAAGTCTTTCATCTTCTATCTCTTTTCTTTTGAGTGAGTGGTCACTGGTGTATAGGCCTCCAACATAGTCTAACAATTTTTAGCCAAATATAAGAACCGGGACCAATGGCTAAAGGTGCTTTCCGAAGTACAGTATTCAGATCTAAATGCCTCAAATAACGGTCACCCATCTAAGTGGTGGCTTTTGCAGATATTGCTTTATTTTGCTGATCTATTACAAACGGTAGATCAAGACGCGTTTTGCACGCTCCGATTTTTAGGGTTCCGTACCTAAAAGGTAAAAAACGGGACCCTATTACTAAGCCTCCGCTGTCTATCTGTCTGTCTGTCTGTCCGTCTGTCTGTCTGTCACCAGGCTGTATCTCACAAACCGTGATAGCTAGAAAGCTGCAATTTTCACAAATTATGTATTTCGGTTGCCGCTATAACAACAAATACTAAAAATAAAACAATTAAAATATTAAGGGGGGTCCCATTAAAAAAACGTGTTTTTTCGTATTTTTTGCTCAAAATTACTAACTGTAACAGGTAGGCGCTTTAAATTTTCATAGAATATGTAATTGTATATTACCTTTCAAAATAAATAATTAAATAAAAAAAGTAAATAATAAAGGGGGTATCCCATACAACAAACGTAATTTTTAAGCAATTTGTTACTCGCTCTTAATAAACAGGTAGAAACTTAAAAAGTATTTAAGTATACATACAACGAACCTGATTTTCTTTTATAGATTACCATCATCTATCGATAGGAACCCTTCGTGCGCGAGTCCGACTCGCACTTGCCCAATTTTTAAAATTAGAGAAAGAAGAAGAAGAGTGCCAATTATTATATTTAAATTAAGTAAATCATAAAAGATACAAAATATTTACGGCTTAGCACAAGTATTAGAGAATCCTAATGCAGACCATGTACCTACTTTTAAAAATTGCTTTACTTTCAAATAATAAAATAGCTTAACTATTGGTATAGATGTAACCGTAAACAGTAATTGCGTAACAGACAGAGTTAGGTATTCATAATAATATTTAGCATAGATTTTACATAATATATCAGTTTAGTAATTGCTACTTCATTTAATGTTCATGCAATTTCTTCTGAAAGTTATAAGCAGCGTAATATAATATCGTTTTGGTGAATTTATAAACACTTGGAACCGAATAATTATTCAAATGTTTCAAACATTCACTAATTCTATCTAGTGAACTTGTAGGCGTAAAATGTATGGAAAAGAAATATATTTGCTTTGAAATTCGCAGTATCAGTGTGAAGTGCGTAGTTATCCGTGTAAAGATAAAGATAAGATAAAGATATTTATTTGCTAAAACACGTGTAAGGTTAAGATTAAGAATACGAAGTTTCACTACCACATTTCAATTAGTTGTTGAGATCCTAAAAGGCGACTGAGAAAAATACACGAAGTAAATAGCACCTTTAAAAGAGTTGGAAAAATCTTTGCCAAATCAATATAAACTCTTCTCACTCCAGCGTGGTAGAGTCGGCAAAATCCACTTGGCCAATTTGATATAGGTACAAAAAGCGGAGAGCCTTATATCCGGCTGTGAAAGACTGTACTTAATTGTGATGATCAGATTCGTCTCCATTTCCACAGTACTAAATCACAATAATTTGTTATTGCCAGCCTTTTTTATAATTTTATCGAATGCTGCGCATAGTCCTCTTCTCATAACGAGAAGGCCATCACAGGTACAAAGAAAAGAAGAAGAAAAAAATGCATTTATTTTTATAATAGACAACAGTTTTACAATACATAGTACACACACAGTTTGGCAGACTTCAGATTATGTTCTTCTTGTCCGTTGATTTTGGCTTGTGCCTTGGCTTTCTTGACCAGCCGTAGAGACAGCATGATTGCTAAACTTCTATACGGTTTCCAGGTTTCGACCACTATCCTTTCTTGCTATTTTAACATTATTCCTTCCTGTTATATTTATAAACTTAAGTAAGCATTTGCATAGTAGAGAATAGACGGTTTACCGCAAATATTTTTAAAACTATGCCACTTCTAGTTTGAAGACAACAAACATCCTTAACAAGGGGTTAATTTTAGCACATACTTCGTCGTAGAAACACTTACCCCAAGAACTTTCGTTATTAAAAGGTACCCGTAATGATGAGTTTATGGCACAAATTTTAGCATAAATTATTTAGAGTGGCATGTTATGTAAATGCTTTGAAATTTGATGAATAACTCTTTTACAGGGTGGTTTTTGAGGAGTGTGATTGCTTTAAAATACTATTGTAACATTGACATAAACTTACACATTTTCTTTTTATCTTCCTTTAACTGTCAATAATTTTTTAAATTTGGAATATCAGCTTTTCAAAGTGAAGTGACGTCAAGTAGTCGGTTAAAATACTTAAACGAGCCAGTCAAGTATTTTTCTAATTACGAATCAGTTTAGCAATCTAAAATATATATGAGAACTACCACCAAAACCAAAATACTAAAAACAAATATTAAAAATCAATTCGAAAAATACAATAACTAAGAAGAAGATATCTTTAGCATTGAAAATATATTTTCAGGATATAACCATCCAAAAGAAATTTTCTTCTTCGTCTATCGCAGTAGATTAAACGGATTAAATAAAGTTTATAATTCAGGACAGCCTGTATATTCAAACAGTAGAGAGTAGAGGGCGGGAGGTTGAGAATTGTCTTGATGTGGTTATTTGAGAGTTGGATGGTTGTAATCAGCTTGTATCTTAAGTTTTGTAAGAGGATTGTGAGGGTCCCTCAAGACCCATAAATATACAATTATTTAAACACAACAACAGTATATTTCAAAAGTTTAAGACGATTTGGTTCATGATGGGGTTACACAATTTATTTCATTCGTAAAGAATTTTTGCCCGAAGTTTCAAAAGCTTGACTCAAGTTATAGTCATGCGTTGAAGTTGTGATATGTGTCAAATTAATTAATCAATTATTGACGAAAAGGAATTTGTGGGAGTACATAGGTGTTTCCTTTCGTCAATTTCCGAGGGGAGGGCAATATTTCACGCAAGACCGATCCTGAGTCTTGTTTAACAGACACAACTGCTGCGACGTGGAGAACCTCCTCTTTTTAAATTCGTCAATGTTTTTTATCAAATTGTGGCCTTTAGTTGCACTCTTTTAAAGTCCACTCCGACACACCGTTTATCCCGTAAGTTTAATATAATTAAATACTAAGTATTTTTTAAGAAATCTAAAAATGAAATATAGCTATATTGTAAAAACCGTTTGCGGTAATCATAACCTTAAAATCTGTTATAATAATTTTATTTGCAACCTCTGTTGCGCTAGGATCGGTTTCCAATACGCGTACAAAATTCCAAATTATACGAAAACCTAAATATAGGCGAAGTCGGGTGAACGTTTCTTTAATATAAATGAAGTTACGTATCGAGTTCATATTATACCGGTTGTATTATTTCATTTTCCTTAGCCGAATGTAACTTTGAAAGTTTATTTTATTTTATTTTCAGCCTATAGGCTTACATATATATAACAGGGCAAAGGCCTCCCTTTCCTCTGGCCAGTCCTTCCTATACGCGTCCAGTTCATTCCGCCATCGTCATCTAGGCCTTCCACGTTGTCGCCTTGCACCTATGGGGACCCAAATGGTGTCAATTTTAGCCCAAAATTCTCCAAGCATGCGGCAAACGTGGCCTGCCCAATGCCATTTAAGTTTTTTAGCTTTCTGTTTGTCATATGCGGTTTTCATTTTGGAGCGTACTATTTTAAAAGTTGCTACTAATATATTTAGATTTACTCTAGCTCTTTTGATTAATAAGTGGTACAAAAAGCTTGTAGGTATAACATAATGAATTCCACACCTAAAACGTTGCTTACCCAATAGAAGGGCTAATGATTTTGTAGACAATGTTTTATGGAATAAATTTTTTAACGAACTGCCAGCCAAGTAATGACCCCTGTAAACTTTGTTGATCTATTACAAACTGCAAGTCAACTCACGCTATGGACGTTATTATAACCATTGAAATAGTGTACCCTTAAATAAAACAGTTTCCCCATCCCGTCGATCCATTTCGACTCACTTTAGTCTCACCATAACAATATTCCCATAAACCTTTTTATGCGTCGCAAAAGGCCTATAAAAACAATACCCAAAGCGATACAATTACTCACATTACTGTCTGAAAAAACAATTACATTCAGTTTCTACACAAACAAAGAAAATTAAAAACAAACAACGTCTGGGGCAAATACAGTAGGTATGTCGGTGATGGAATTTTCGTAGAAAAACATGCTTTCCAATTTCGTCTTATATTTGTTCAAGGTTGGCTTATTGGAGACCTAGCTGTGGTGGTATAATATTGTTAGTCTTTCTACTCCTGATATTGTGGTCTGAGAATGTTTAGAGGAATTTAGTCAGTAAAGGCTGCGATACCCTACCCAGGCAGTGAAGAGACGGCTATGCAGAGGGTCTCGAGAACGAACCCATGATGTACACTATTGACTTTTCGAATTTGATTGTTTTAGTCTGGGTGGAGAGCCTTGGGGCTGGCCTATGTTCAGTAGTGAAATTTTTTAGGCTGATATTATAAACCACTCCATCTACACATATTATTAAATGAAGTTCCCGCCGTCTCCTATTTATGTATATATGCATACGATATACTCAAGAGGTTTGGTTTTCACCAAAAAGATAGTGTGTTTTCTGAGCAATGTTTTGTTGTATGATTCTAGTTCGAAATAAAATAGAAAACGACTTAGTAACTCTATTGACAAAAAGTCATTTAATACACAAATGAATCTAATTAACAGATTCATTTGTGTATTATTATAAATTTTTTGTCGAATTCGAATAAATACGTGGCAAAAAAGTACAACATAAATAAACTGTTCTGAAAATAGATTATTATAATCAACTATAAACCTTTTTCTACCCGCAATCCGATACCGGAGATAAATTTCAAATAAAGCAACATACCAATTTAAAATAAAAATATAATAAAAGCGAGAAAATGTGGTAAAAATATTTAATTAAATGAAGAACGCACGACGGGCTCGCTTATTATTTTTTTATTACCGCACAATGTGCAGGCACTCGACAAAAAGTCGCAATAGTCCAATTAGAACGATTGCTTTTCGCATCGCTCATTTACTCTGTGCTTTGTTATACATACGGGTGGCAAGGATAGGATCATTCAGCAGACGATTTAAGCAAGAGTATATAAGCAAAAAAAAAGCAGCGATGGCCGAGTGGACAGACCGATGGACTGCTACGCAGAGGTCTCGGGTTCGTATCCACGGCGCGCACCAATGAGTTTTCGAAGTTATGTGCGTATTAAATTGTTAATTATCGCTTGCTCAACGGTGAAGAAAAACTTCGTGAGAAAACCTGCATGTCTGAGAGTTATCCATAATGTTCTCGAAATACATGTGAAGTCTGCCAACCCGCACTTGGCCAGCGTGGTGGACTATGGCCTTACCCTTCACATAGTGAGAAGAGGACCGTGCCCAGCAGTGGGACAGTTTATATATAAAGGGCCGATGATGATAAGCAAGAGGAGCAAATAAATTGTCATAGTGAGTAAGCCGTCAAAAGCTTTTCAATTATAAGGCATTACGAGTACCGAAATAATGGCGTGCCCTTAGTGCACTTTGATGTCACAGCGTTGCGTGTCGACCATTTGCATAGTAATTTACTTTGGAGAAAATTGGAACTAAGCTAGAGCAAGTCACAACCTAGTACATAAATTAACAGACTGCTCACCAGACTATTACTTTCTGGAATCCGTCATTGAAATATTTAGAAACACTACCAATCGCAAAGTGTCCCCCTTCCTCTATCTTCTAACGCGTAGTATTAAGGTATGTATAAACTATGCTAAATAATTACATATATATTGAACTGTTAATGAAAATTATAACGGTTCAACCGGGAAGATGGATGGATGGAGATTATCGGCTACTTGGAATCCAGTCATCAGCAAATGTAAACACCACCGCAGTGATAAATCTCAACGTGTGTAGACGTCATTAGTGTAGTGTGTTGGAATACCGACATTGCGAACTTAAATAAAGACTAAGTGAGGTTAGGTGCCGAAACCCGCACTTCCACAAGACGGCGCTGAGCTCTCTTCAATTCAGTCTCTCCGCAACCACGCTCGGTGCAAGACGAGTGAAACGTCGGAAACAAATAGGTATATATACCTTTAATAAGTTCATTGGACGCGATTAATACACGCTTATTTATTTTGTATGCTATAACGGCTTATCAGACTTTAATAATTACTAGTAATAGACAATTATATTTAACTTCTGTTTCAATCAATCAATCAGCGTATTCCGGTCCTCCGCCTTCCGCATCCAGTCCGCGATCAATCGATTAACTTCTAATTGTTAGTGATAAAATGAATATTATTGTGCTTGAATCCTACTATCCTGTGGCCCTTACCGTTTAGTACTACCGTAACCTCAGAATATCGTTGTAAATTCTGGAGGTGATTCCCTTTTCTCCTTACCTCAATCTACACCTCTTCCTATTCCTTTCCCATCCCAAAGGCCGGCAACGCACTTTTTACACCTCTGTTGTTGGCGGTAATGGCTTACTATTTATTGCAGCTCATTCTTTTTTAATTTTGTATTAGTGAGGAACAGCAAAATCATAATATATTCTAAGTATCCGTATGTAAGCTACCCCCACCGATAGCCGCTAACGAGTTCCGAACAACAAACAAACTGGCAGCCCGACGTTGTTTCTAAACATATTATGGCGCTTACCTCATACAAAGCCTTAGCCAAAACCCACGGGCTTAGAGAGCCCATTGTGTGACGTAACATTGAGTCATAGTACCAAGTATAAGCGAAGTAACATAACTTCACGCCTTTATCCCCAATGAAGAAGGCAGAGGTGAATGACACACCCACACTTCGCCAGTTACGTTTTGGTCACAGTGAAATAGGGAGCGAGCCTATTGCCGTCTACCGGGCACATTATTAAGCGAGCGATAATTAACATTTTAAATGCACACATAACTTCGAAAAGTCAGAGTTGTGTGCCAGGGGTAACAGGGCATCGAACTCGAGACCATCGTGTCGGCAGTCCCTTACGCACACCACTGGGCTATCGCCGCATGTTTTTATAAGCAAAGTAATCTTTTGTAATGTTAGCTGGTCAGTGACTCTACCATGAGTTGAGCCACCGCACGTCTTATGGTGCTGATACACCTGAGCATTAACTTGTAACAGAACAGCGAGCATTCACCGTTTTTTGTTTTGTCGATCTGAACAACGTACAGAGCCGAACATTGCTTCGAACATTTCCACGATGTTTCTAGCCAACGCTCTTAAAACGTGAAATCAAATTTACTGCCAATTCGCTAGAATGCTCGGCAGAACGTTCGCAAGAATGCTCGCTGAAACACAATCGTTTGATCGTCCAGAAGACTGGCTACATTGCCATACAACGTGGCAATGCTGCCAGTTTTCTGGACACGCTACCGGTCGACAGCGTTGTGTCATTTTTGGACGCAATATATACTGCCTGCGGGACCCAGATCCATCCATTGCAAAGTCCCCTAAGACACAGATTTTAATTTAAGTGCGGGCATTGTGAATTAAAAAATAAAAACAAAACACTTGTTCCTTTGTCTCTTTCACACCTACGACATTAAACAAAGAGTTTCATAATGTTTACAACAATGCAATGTTTTAAGCTAATTTGTTTTACTATATAAGACCCCTTATCGCTTCATCCTCTTCTCTCCTTCTTGAGTCGACAGAGAAGTTGCTAAAAGCTACCGACAACATTCAGTGTTTTAAACAG
This sequence comes from Euclidia mi, assembly GCA_944739405.2. Classification (NCBI taxonomy): domain Eukaryota; kingdom Metazoa; phylum Arthropoda; class Insecta; order Lepidoptera; family Erebidae; genus Euclidia; species Euclidia mi. The sequence continues at coordinate 74,977,376 of OX123192.2, forward strand.
GCTTTCATAATATGAGAATAATTTAAACGTGACTATGCACAACTTTTTGAGCTATCAAATGGTTGCAACACTAAAGTTTACGTATGGGCAAAATCTAGAATTGGATACGTTCCAGGCTTAATTAATTCTACGCGGAACTTCCACGAAATGTTTAATTGGAGAGCCGTTTATTTGATGCAAATGGGCGGCTAAAAACATCGCACTTATAATCAGTATGTTATTTCATAAACGAAAAGGAAAGATGTATGCATGAAGAACAAGTGCCATATTAGTATGAAGGTTCATGTCCTTATATTCGAAGAGACCGTCGTCCAAGCACGCTAGGTGATCTGCCTGGCGGGGCGTGGATCAACGATGGATGTTATAAACTGGTATGAACAGCACCTTCTGTGAGAATTATGTTAGCGCGATTCCCGAGCTGTTTTTGTGTTCGTTATTCGCTAGATGTCGCGATTCTAATAATGAAAACATGAAAAGATACGAATAATTATTTCATTTAAATTGAAGTAAGTATGTATATGTATTTAACTTAAATTAGTTTCATTTTCAAAAGCTCGACAATAGCCAGACTGATTTTTTTTATACAACTGTAAATTAATCAAGTCAGTTCACGTCATAAATGACGCACTAGTTATAGCTCATTTTTATTTTATCATTCATATATTATTTAATGGTTACTTCAGAAATGTTAACCAGACCTCCAATCAACAAGAAATACATAACAGTCTATAAAACTGCCTCAACCATACAACATTAGCTAGCCTTCACCGTGAGACGAATAAGCTCTTCACCAAACCCAATAAACCATCCTTGATCCAAATAGCATTACTTAACTTTACAAACCGCTCGCTTGTACACCACCATTTGATTCGTTACAGTGCGTAGGCACTAACATTCAAACCGCTCGTTAGGCCGCCAAATCAGTTTTACTGGGCAAGTTGATATCGGCCGAAACTTATAATTGGTAGTAGAATAGATTTTACTCTAATGGTCGTGTTATGTAAGGATTTGGTTGTGGTTTGATATTATTTATGTGATACTTGGTAAATCTTGGTTGGAAATATATTGGTGTTTTGGGACGTAATGGATTTCAAGACGATGTCTAATATTTTTCAAGAGACACTACATAACCAGCGCTCTTATATGTAAAGAAATGAAATTACGTAATAGTCAGTCAGTCAGTAATACATGAATTTTATATATACAGAAGATTTCCTTCACGTCTACCTGTTTAACTATTACCAAAAATAAAACAAAAATAGAAGCGAATGTCAACAGCGCAGATAGTTTTATATGAATGGTGTTGTTTTATCTCGCGGGCACAGATCCCATTCAGCAAATTGGGCGGCTCGTCACGATTGACGCGTTGTAGTATAGGTAACTATATAATAGTGTGTTTGGTTCTGTAGTAATAATTGCTGTAATATTCTTTGATGACACAATAATATCATCATCAGCGGTTTTGTAATCTGTCCCACCATTCGGCACAAGCCACTTCTCATTGAACATGAGAAGTTTAAGCCATAGTCCACCGCGCTGGCTAAGATACAGGTTACGTGCTGATGTGTGTGACGTTATGGGGAACTCTCAGACACGTGAGTTTCCTCATGAAGCTTTTGATCATCGTTTAGCCTGCAACAGACAACATCTTCTTCAAGACGCTCTCCGCCCTAGGAATAAATCCCATGTCACGGAGGACTTTACAAACATACAACCAACAGACACAATGAACACACAGACTTGAAACAACAATTTGACAAAATTGACTTGAAAAAACAAGGAAATCATAGACACAACGTTATTCATTGCAATAATACTATCAAACACGCGCGCGATGCGACAGGGGTACGAGAAGCGAGTTGCGGGGCGTGGTGCCGTGCCGGCCGCGCGGCGCGCGTCAGTCGACTCGGGCGCATCGAGAAAGTGGCACGTGTCGCACTTTCGCGCAAGCGCCGACGCACGCGCCGGTCGTAAGTCGTTCGCATGACGTCCCAACGATTTTCAAATCGCGAGTACTACGAAATGGTACTAATTTATTTACTCAGTGGTGAAAGCCTTCGTGCAGCTAGAACAATGTACGAACAAGAAAGTGTACCTCGTATGCAAGCTCAAGGAGTTAACAACCCAGTAGTTCCAAGTGAACGGATTATTTTAGCGGCCAACCAAAGGCTTTTGGATCATGGCCAGTTCACAAACCCTAGCCATGCACTAGGGTAGGGCAAACCTCGCCTGGCTACTGACGTCGAAGACTTGATCTTCGAATTCTTCGATAGGGATCCACGAGCCAGCACATACGATGCAGCACGTCGCTTCGGTGTGAGCCAGCCCGCAGTGTGGAGACTGCTAAACGCAGCCGGTCTCCATCCGTACGATTACCAACCGGTACAACATCTTCAGGAAGTAGACCAAGTACCTACCACGACGAGTCTTGTGTGAATGGCTTATTAATCATGCCGAAGCGAACATCCTATGGACTGATGAAGTATGGTAGGACGTGAATAACAATAATTTTGAAGCTAGAACACAGTATCAGATCGGTGTAGGTAGCATAGTACCTAGGTAGGTAGCGCGCCCGCGCACTTAATTGTGTCGCGTGCGTTGACCTCACAGCTGATAGATAAGCCATCGGGTGACCATGAACATCTGTTTCAAGTACATATTCTTTAATAAGCGAATACTTTGTTATTTTTTGGTAAAACAAAAAAATTAAAAATACGTGTTTATTAATTTTCGTAAATGTATAACATACTAAAATATCCGAACTACATAAAAAAAACCCTGTATTTAATTTTTATGTCACTGACGGACAGACAACGCACAGCAGAAACTATTATATTGGGCGCAAAAAGCTGAAGGCATGTATAAATGTATAATGTACGTTAACTAATATGTAATCTAATACTTCTGAAGAGTTTGGTTGAACGCGCTAATGTCAGGTACTACTGGTCCGATTTGAAAAATTATTTCAGTGTTAGATATGTCATTTAATGAGAAAGGCTATAGGATATAGAACATCACGCTACTTACCACGGGAGCGGAGCAGTAGCCTTAAATAACGTGGGTGTAACCGCTGGCAGCATCTAGTTTAGAATAGTAGGGGTGCAGTAAGAAGAGATTTCCCAAAATTCCAATGGGATCAGGTAGAAACTGTTAATTTATACTATCCAGTGGTAGCTGCGGGCAAGTTTCAAATATATGAAAAATCCCAGCTTCTTGCGCACAATAGTTTTGGCTGTGCGTTGTCTGTATCAGTCAGTATCGGAAGAATTTATACATACGGATAAACCCGTAAACTCACAAACTCTTCTGCGACACAAATAACTCAATCATTAGTCTTGGTTCGGCGATACACCGAAACTGAAGGTAGGTTCGGCGATTAGTTATAGATAGGAAGGTAGATGGCGCTACCAAGTCTTATATCGCCAAACGCCACGAAACTATACAGTAAACCCATTTGTTAGTAACAAATGCGAAACTAAAAAGAGTAAAAACATTTTCACTATTGTTTAGTCAATACTACTTTGAAACGCTAGTTTGTCACTGAAAACTAATAGTGAAAAGGGGATAACGATTCTAGGAATAGTATTCAAATCAACGGTACGAGTTTCTATTAGTTTACAGAAAAAAACATAAGGGTGGCAGCAGTGATAGCCTAGTAAAGACTCTATCAGACTGCTATGCAAAGGTCTCAAAAACTTGCTTGCAACGGGCTTGCAACCACATACCAGTAACTTTTCGAACTTAAGTGCGTATTGAATTGACATTATCGCTTGCTAAACGGTGAAGGAACACATTGTGAGGAAACCTGCGTGTCTGAGAGCTCTCCATAATCTTCTCGAAAAACATGTGAAATTTGCCAACTCACACTGAGCCAGCGTAGTGGACTGTAGCCTAGCTTTTCTCGTAAGAAGAGGCCCACGAACCACAGTGGCATAGTTTATATACAGGACTGATGACGTCGATGTTATATGAAACCCAATAATCATAAAGTATAACCGCTGAATTAAATATTGGATCTATCCATTTTTTTACATTTTAGATTCATTCTTGACATAAGCTCCGTACAAAATATGTCAAACACGAATCTCGAATCTCAAAATCCATAGATAGATCGAATATTGAAACCGGCCCTATGTGGCGATAGGTCAAGCTGTCTAGCTTGACCTTTATATCGTTCTTATGACGTAGGATCGCCTCTGTGGTCCAGTGGAAAGCGTATGCGACTGCTGATCGGAGGTCTTGGGTTGGATTCCCGGGTCGGGCAAAAGTGTTACTGGGTTTTTCCGAATAGTCAGTAGCAGCCCGGAGTCTGGTGATGTGCCCGGTAACGGCAATAGGCTCGCCCCCTATTACGTGAGACCTAAAAAATCCATGGCGAAATGTGGGTTTAATATTTACACCTCTGCCAACCCCTTCGGGGATAAAGGCGTGAGACTCTAAAAAAATAAAATAAAAGGAAAATATGATGTAGGAAATAAGTATTAAAATTGTACTGCAACTGTATAGTCTGACTTGTCGCTGTGTGTACCTAAATAAATTTTCGACTTCAATATCAAAAGGTAATTTTGATATTGAAGTCGAAAGAAAGTTACTTTTTACTGTTCCTACTGGATATATACTACGTACCTTTGTTTTGAGTAACCGATAACCAGCGTACTTACCGTACGTCAAAGGAGTGACAGACAAGGTCCCTAATATCCTTGAGAAGGTATCTGTTAAAACTATCTTCACTCCTTTGAAGAAACTGTCGCAATACATAAGAATGCCAAAGGACAGTTTCCCCTTGAAAAAGCCGGGTGTATACAAAATTTACTGCAGCTGTGGGAGTTCTTATATAGGACAAACGAAACGCACCATTTTCTGCCGCATCAAGGAACACATCAGGGCAGGGGCTAAAACAATGAACCACACAAGTCGGCAATAGCTCAACATTTCCTAGACTCGGGTACGAACCATTGGATTGAGTTACATAACCCTCAGGTGCTGTCGACAGAACGCCACTACGTTCTGTCGACAGCACCTGAGGGTTACCTAGAATGGTTAAAGAAGCTATTGAAATTAAAAAGTATAAAATCTTCAATAGAGAAGATGGGTTTCAACTGACAAATACCTGGCATCCAGTGGTACGTTTATGCAAAACCCGTGAACCGCAAAAACTTAAATCACGAGCCGACGTAGTGAGTACAGTGTTTCGCGATCGAGTACAGTGTGAGAGTGAAAACGGTGGTAGTGGCTGTGCGCGCAATAAACGAGTAAGAAAGCGGGTAGACCGGTTCACTTGTTTGTATATAACATTCATCCACCCGCAATACTTCAGTACATCCGTGAACATGGCACTTGCAACAGTGCCAAAATATCGGTTACACAAAACAAAGGTACGTGGTATCTATCCCGTAGGAACAGAAAAAAGTAATTATAGTGACCAAAACAGAAAGTTGTCCTTCCGCGTCCACGACCATTGCAAGTCGGTCGAAGCGTCGGAAAATACTGAGGTATAATACCTGCTAAATTAACTGTTATATGGTCAACTGATGTTTAACTTTTTATATATCATCTCGCTTTTTATCCTTTTAAAGCTTGTCATCAGTAGACTTATCTGCAAATGAAAATAACTGCCGATCAAACATTACAACACATTATACAATTTAACATTATCTTGTGTTTGCCGCAAAAGCTTATGTATGCAATGGTTATTGAAATTTGTGTGCTCATTTCACGCAAATATAAATCCACGAAGATTTATGTGCCGTTAATAAAATGTATTACCTACCAATGCTATCTTTAAAATCGTTCCGTTTTAAATTAATGATTTTGTTAATTATTCACCGCTGCTATAAGTATTAAATTCGTTTGCATTCTGTCAATTGTGTTCGTTAATTTTTTTACGTAGTATGAAATTACAATGCAGAATTGCGCTTAAATTCTGACACGAAACATCAAAGGTACGCTTCTGGTTTTACAAGCTTTTATTCATTTTTACCTAGTTCGATAATTGTAATGAAATCTTGCAAGATAAGTTTCACTTTCCGGTTTCCTATTGAGCTGATAATTTACCGTGTGCTTGACAATGCAATTTTATGATGGAATTAATAAAAACTATCTTATGTGAGACCGCTAAGTGATTTTAAGCAATCGTGAACTGATGGTTAACCCTAGAGTACTAATCTTATTTTTTTACTGCTTAATACTAATGATGGCTCGGGAGGCTACTTTATATATGGTAAAAGATTTTAGAAAGTCTTTTTATTAAAAATTGTTTTAAATTTAACAAAATAATGAAGAAAGACCTTGTTTCTTTAAATGCAATGACACATTTTCTTTAAAATTATAATTTCAGTCTTAAAATAAACCTTTAGTCTAACGTAACCCTTGTTTGAACGGTATTTAGAAAAATAATAATAAAAAATAAAAAGTCACACATAGCCTCTAATTTAGTATCTAAATTAAGTATCTTTAAAATGTTACATCATATAAAAGTATAATTACCATTGTAATTAAAAGATATTTGGCTTGACAGTAAATTAAAATCAGACAATTTTTTTCTATCAAAATTACAGCAGTTTGGATCGAGATTGGGTTTGTAGAGCGACTTCTAACTCGGCGCTTGTGCTTGCTTGTATTTGAGATGTTCAAGGACGTAAATCCAGATTGTTCGGAGCAATATAATATATGGAAGATCATCTTCAAGTCGGCACGTAGGATCAGCCACACTGCCGTCTGTCGATTCCTCATTTTCCAAATATTTTTTCTCTGGTTCTCATCGAGATTCATCTATGAAACAAAATAACCAATTCTCAGCTTTATTAAGCAAATAAATAAAGAGATAATTGCAAAAAAAAACGAGAGTAAGAAACGGGATTGGTAAAAAACTTACCTTTAATACGCCCGATTTAGATCGCCTCCCAGGCGACCGTGAGGTCAATAACTCGATACCTGCATATTTCCCGTTGAACCCGTGACCACTCTCCACTGCGTCACGGGGCGCACTGTATAGGCGCGAACGCACCCCGCAATACATAGACGTAATTTAAAAATATTCTTAAAAAATCAACCGAACGCGGCCTCTCAGGCGATGATTAGTATTCTAGGGTTAAATAAACAAAATAAAATAAAATTCCTTAAACTAAACCTACTGTTCAAATATTCTGCGCGTCCAAAAACGAGCAAAGATTTTCTTTCAGTTGGTCACTGTGTCAAAAGGAACTGACTAGATTAAAGCTATATTGAACTCTCAACATTTTTTTCAAAGTCCACTTTTGGAAAGCAATCTTATCACTCGTTATCGTTCGACTCTGGTCGAAATTTCGTTTTCCAATAGTACCCTTCATTTTTTGTCTTCCATTGGCGGGGAGCATTCGTCCCATGGTATCGGGTATAGCTTTATTGCCATGTAAATACAAATAGTTCTTTTTTCGTCCAGTTAGTTATGGATAAACGAAGCCTGGTGTTTTGTACAAAGCGCGGGTTGATTAGGTATCGCCGAATTCTATGCCTTTGTTAGGCTGGTATGGCGTTTTGTGCTTTGTTACTGTTTGTAAAATTTTATTGTTAACTAGACCTGCAGCTACGCACGCACAATTACTTTTATTTAACTTTTTTCTCAGTCCCGGGGAATTTCAAGTAATCCCTAATCAGTATCATGCTAAAGTCCCAAAGGAGGCCACCTTAAAGGTGGTGGGACCCGAGCCCATTATTCCCCTCCCTTCTGGTTTTTATCGCAACCTGGTAAGAAATAGAACCAGGGCCTAACACAACCAGACCTGGTTTGGTATTGAAACATGTAGACAGGCCAAGGAGGCTCTTCCCACAGCAGACGGTAAGATAGCCAAACAAATCCTCCGGCTGTCCAAACAACAACTGCGGACAGTCACGGCCGCCTACACAGGACACGGATTCTTTAATAAACACCTATTTACTATAGGTATCACCGACAGCCCGCTGTGCAGGGCCTGTATGGCAGCAGGCGAGACGGCAGTCCACCTGCTTCTCGACTGCCCTGAGGTCGCACAGTACAGGCAGCAGTACCTGACCAGAAACAGCACCCTGAGGGAAGCAGTGGGCCACATCAAGAGTCTGCTGGCCTTCCTCGAAGAGCTGGGGTGGCTCGAGTGACAAGACCATTCCCACCCGCACGCAAAATACACGCCAAGACGTGGAGTAGTGGAAACAGCCCGTGCTACCAAGTACCAAGTAGTCCCAAAGGAACATACATGGCAAATATCAGCTTTTGAGCCCAGTCGTTTGGCTGTGCGTAATTGTCTGTCAGTCACTTAGTTACGAAAGAATTTTATATACATATATAGATTATACAGATGACTCTGTTGTTTGTTCAAAATGTGGAAAATATGTTACCCGCAAGGTTTAAAAAATAATATTAGACGAAATGCAGTACAAACTTAATTATATAGAACACTAGCCGTTTCCCGCAGTTTCACACGCGTCCTGAGGGAACTACTTCGCGTACCCGAAAACCCCAAATATCTTTCGAACCCCATTTTTTTCTAAAATAAAATATAGCCTATGTTTCTCGCAGATTATGTAGCTTTCTAATGGTGAAAGAATTTTTAAAATCGGTCCAGTAGTTTTTGAGTTTATCCATTACAAACAAAAATACAAAGTTTTCCTGTTTATAATATTAGTATAGATGATATTTTTTTGAAAAGGAAACCATTCCTAAACTTCTATTGCATCTGAACAGAATTATAATAATGTGTTATGTGAAATATGTAAATTGTTTTCAAAAGCTTAATACGCTCCTAGCATGATAAGTCCAGAAACCGAGCATCACACGCGTTAATAATTCGGAACATAAATAGTCCTCGTACGTAAATCGTTTACAAAAAGGCACCGCGACCTGAACATCTTGAATAGGTAACAGACAAACACCTTTATATTTATTTTTGTTTCCGAGCATGACGCACTAACCCACTCAAGCACGCACGCTTGCTTGCACGTACGCTCCTACCTTTCCTATGTTGATATTAAGAACTGAAGGTGAAGAAAACTAACATAAAATACTTTACCATCTTCGTAAACAAAACATTTATTAATTAGTCTTTCTTTCATAACCTTCTAAGGAAAAACATAACCCACACATGTATACAATAAATGAACGAATATGACATCTCTGCTTTTGTATAACACAACTATTGAAGTACATACTCGCAATATTGTGTACCATATTCAGTGATAACGTAAGTACCAATACCATTAAAACACATATAGAAACTAACTAGAGGACGCCAGCAGCTACGCCTGCATTTTTTTTTAATTTATACGTTTTGCCCGATCCCGCGGGAATTTCGGGAAATCCCTTCTTAGTGCACCCCTACGATCCTCCCGGAACATACATGCCAAATTTCAGCTTCCTGCGCCCAATAGTTTCGGCTGTAGCGTGTCTGTCAGTCAGTCAGTAACGCAAGGATTTTATATATTAAGATTTTCTCTCGCTAAGCTGTACTCTTAATGGACCGCTTTATGCTGGAAAGAACCGTTAATAAAAATAAAAAGCATTATTATTTTGTGTCATGGGTAGTATTTATATTACTATAGCAGTTTCATTATCCTGTGTATCATATTTGATTCAAAACAATTGATTTTCTATTGTTTTTCGGGCCGGACAGTGCATGGGATAGCTTAAACAAGAAAGATTATGGGGATGTATCGATGTATCGATATTTGTTACTCTTTCTCGCAAAAACTACTGAACGGCTTTTGATTAAACTTTCACACGCAAAAACTACTGAAATTTAGATGAGAATTTGCAGTAATAAGTTCATGTTTATCATCATCCTAGCGGTACCTAGGTTGCAAAAATTTCACCTTTGATCTCAGGCACGCCTTCTAGTCTAATCTGGTTAGCCAGATTTGACAGAATTAGCTTTTCTACAGAGCGACTGGCGTCTGACCTACACAACCTAACTAAAGGAATAGCGATATTCCATGACTGAATGGTAACTAACTGGTATTGAATGGTTTTAGTGTTTTGCACTTTGAAAATATTATACTGTTGAGTTTCACATGGCACAAAAGTGTTAACGTTCATAGCTATCAATTTTTTTCAACACACTGCACTCACAAAATCTCTGTTTTTGCGACGTTGTTTCGCGCTTATTTCACTAGCGAATCACTGGGTGCAAAAAAATTTGATAGTCTAAACTGGTTTGATAAACACTTTCCATTTAATTTAAAGAAAACAGTAGCAAATAATATTGTGGAAAACTGTATTATCTTAAAATAGCATTTATTTTTGTAGCAGAAAATCATAATACATTTTTCTTTTTAACCAATAATATCCAAAGGTTGCCTGATTGAATCGCTTTTAGCGATAAGACCGCCCTTTGTACTCTTCTACTTTTATACAAGACTCCTTGAAATATAATATTTCAGCACAATCTGATCTTTGAGCTCTTATCAGATACTGTTTTAGAAGCAAAAGTTTGTGAGGAAAGACAGATGTTTGTTAGTATTTCACGCAAAATGTAGTGGGCGGATTTTTATTAAACTTAGCAGTAATTTATATATATAAAATGACATTAATGCAGAGGCATTCTACGACGCAATATTTTCAGTTTTTAATTGCTTTTTTTTTATTATTTGTAGATTCGGTTTTATTTTTTCTAAAAACTACCTATAATATCTATACTTAATCAATAACACAATATAATTATATAAAAGCGAAAGGTCACTGATATCGCAATCTCGAAAATCGCTGGACTTATAAATATGAAATTTGCCAGAGAAGTAGTTCATAGGTGGGTACATAGTAGTTGTCAGCTAAGAATCGGATCGAATTTTTCGAAAGAGCTGGTTTAAGAGCGGTTACGTACTACATCCGATCCGAATCCGATCCGAACCCGTGAAAATCAGGTCCGGCGTGGGCGTAGAACTATTTCTTTGGTAATTTACGCACTAGATCCGATTTCCGTCATCCGATTTCTGTCCGTTATTCTAGAATCTCCATCCCGGAGACAATTTTTGACGGACCGTCGACGGACCGACGTAGCCATAGTATTATTTGTATGGACGCTCGCGCACTGCGTCCGACTTGAATCCGAACTGCGTACGAGCAGAGAGGCAGCGGGGCGGGCGCTGTATGCTGGAGTTGGAGTTTCGTATTGAAATGATGCTGTCAAGTCAAGCCGCTAACCTTGACACACTCACTTCTGTGAATTATTAGATGCAATTACTCCGTAAATAAACAAACAAAGAGAGATTGAGATATTTGTCTTCTACTGATAGCCTCGGTTCGACAATTTCACAGACTGCGTCTCCAGCACTTATGACACCAAGGCAACATAATGTAACTCATGATATAGATATTTCTGAACAAAGCATGGAGATGATCCAGACCAGTGCGGCAGTAATTACAGCAACGCCTGGGGAAACAGAAACACTAAAACGGGAGACTGCATATTTTTCCGAGTTATTCAATCTGGATTTCAAAGATAATGCGTAGTTTTACCTTCATATGTATAAAGGTAAACTAAAACTAATCATCATCATCAATCAAGAACTTATCAGAAATAAATAGCATAATTTAGAACTGCGTTTTACGTACCTTAATATGACTGCTAGCATTTCTTCCGGCGGTATACATTGTCTAAATGTTGTGTTGTCGCGAAATATCATCTTATGTGATGTAAAATGAAATCAAGTAGACACACTCATTCGGTAGAAATTGTAAAATTTCCTGCCGTATTGACGTAAGACTGCGTGGTGATTGTAAAAAGCTCCACTTAATCTTCGATCCAGCAAGAGAGGGTGCACCCAAAATTCTTTGCTTCTTCTGCGTCTTCGTACGTATAGTAGTTTTGCCAGAAGTTGACGTCGATTGAAAGGACTCATGATCAAAGACGTGAAACACTTTGCTGTGGCTCCGAGTAAAATGACTTATGCTAAAAGGTGGCTTGGATTAGTATAAGGGATCGGACTAGTGCGTAAGCGATATCCAAATTCAGTCCGAGTTTTCTAGATCCATATTTTCACGGGTTCGGATCGGATTCGGATCGGATGTAGTGCGTAACCGCTCTAAGGGGTTCTAAGGGCTATCGAAATTTTGTATGAAAGTTAAGGTATAATGTTATTTTGATTTCCAAGCGAAGCTATGGGCAACAGCTAGTATAACATATACATGATAACAACATGGTTTACCTTTAGTTTCGATAAACGATACAAAATCCCGGAAAATATCTAGTAAAGTAAAAATACCGAGAGAATATAAAAGGCCAAGCAGTAAATACAAACACTCAAATAAGTCCTGTCTCTCTCTCGCATAACCTGCACCTTTGATATAACTTTTGCTACAGTTAATGAAGTCAAAGGGTCCCTTCAAAGTTTTGCACCTGATCTGAGCAATATTAGACCTTACATAGGTCTTTCAATTTGTACCAGTCAAGTGCTGTATTATGGCCATTATGGGCAATATTGTTAACAGATATTGCGATATGATTGGATAGTTATTAAAGTACCTTATACGTCAGTAATTAAGGTTCGTTATTGAGTGAAAGATTTAAAGTTTTGAAGGAGAGCGCATATTGGGTTTTTTATCGGATCTGGAAATATAGTTCAACTAAGAATGAACTGACGAAATCAGACCGAAGATCTCACGATCCAACTTTACATACCAATTAGGTTGGCCACAATTGAATAATGTAGGATTTTATTTGGGCTTTCTGATAAGGATGTAATCTGAATACATATTTTCTCCATATCCCATATCTATGGAATACCTAAGCTTGACTCCTTTTACATTGACCAGTCTTAAGAAGTAAATAATAGAGACAGATGGAAAAAATGGCCTTAGATTTGCAGAGAAACTTTGAGATTTTTCATAGATATGTAGGACATATTTGGGTGTGATATACACACCTGTGGACATACTATATATCATCTTCTTAACGCAGGAACAATGTGGATTGTTATGATGGAGTTGTGTCAGAGTGATAACTGTATATAGGTCACCACAATGTCCAATTAATGTTGCAACAGAATGCATAAATACAACCTCAATAGGTATAATTCATGTTCTCGTCTGATTGTCGTGGGAGACCTCAATATTGATTTTAGAATGAATCCCCAAAATGGAATTTTCATATATTTTCATCTATAAACATGTTTCCGTTAATAAACACTAGCACAACACGAAGTAGTACATTTATAGATAACGGTTTTTCGAACTTCAATGTTCAATGTGGTACTTTCATACCTTTTTCAGTCTCCATTTACAGATCTGGTTCAAATTTAATACTTAATTCCATACTTTAAAATTTTCATTTCCTTTATATGTTTTTTCTTAATTTACATAATTTAACATAACTTCACGCCTTTTTATCCCTGAAGGGGTAGGCAGAGGTGTATTACACACCCACACTTCTCCAGTTATGTTTCGGTCCCAATGTAATAGAGGGCGAGCCTATTGCCATCTACCGGGCATATCACTAAGCGAGCGATAATTAACATTCTAAATACACACACATGTAACTCCAAAAGGGATATCAGTAAAAAAACTTTCAAACGCCGATGCAACTTTTGAGTCTGATGTAATAGTGTCGTTATCAATGTTCAAACTATATTTTGAACTTTTACTTTTAACTTTCCCAGTCTCTGTTTATTTGTTTCTATTCCATGTCATTTTCATTTTATCGTCACTACTCCTAATCCTTGAACTCAGGTAAAGAGACTTTGCTTTCTTGCAAAGTTTCCGAAATATCCTAGCATAGTTTCTAATATAATCCTGAAATTGTTCACTTAAATTAAAGTTTCTCTCGTCATATAGCTCATACAATCTCTTTCTACTTTTGTGAAGCCCAGTTGTTGCCCATTCACAGAAGGCTGCATTACCTCCAACTGTAATCGTTCTAGGTCATCATCAGCCTTTATCAGTCCACTGCTGGACTAGGCCTCTCCTTTGAAAGGAGGAATTGGCCTACTATACCACGCTGGCCAAACGGGTTGGTATAGGGTTTGTATCAAGTTTTCCTTCTCTTACAGTGCTGTTTTCTGCATAATATGCTCCCTCTGTCGGCTCTTACGACACCCATGGGATGATATGGGGTGGTGACAATCCGTATTCTTAATCCGTCACCACACGGATATCCGTCGTTCTAGGTGTGAAAACCGAATTAAAACCTGTACAAAACGCTTTGAAAAAGCTATTATATAACAAATTAGGGTCACCTTCATCATCTAACAGTGACCGGCTAGTCATTAGTTTACTTTGAAACCAAGCAAAACGAGTTGCAGTTTTAGGTATTACAACTATATTTTGCCTAGAAACATTCTTACTGTTATCATTAAAGGAGATCTGCTGTCCACAATGGTCTGAGTCTAACTGTCTAATAATTTGCTTGTCTCTTACTATGATATCTGTAAATATATTATCTAGGCAGTGGCGTGGGCGTTTAATATGCCTCTGCCTACCTCTTCGGGGAAACAGGCGTGAGTCTATGTATGTATGTATTATCTAGGCAAGTAGATGTAGAGGAAGTAACTCTTGTGGGCTCTAAGAATAAGTTCTTCAGATTATATATTATGATAGAAACAGCGCTTTCAATTTTGTACTAAGATTACTATCCTCCAATAATTTTTCATTAAAGTCACCGCACACAACAACAATTTTATTTAATTTTGCAACTTTGTTTAATATCTCATCCATAATACGCTCGAAGCTATCATACAATGCTGAAGGAGGCCTGTATACACTTATTACAATAAATCTCCTCAGTTCCACACAGGCTACCTCAATAGTTCGCTCAACAGACAGACTTACAATATCATGACGCTCCTTAAATTTAAGTTGCTTATTAATTAAAATCATCGAGCCACCATGTACTGCTTGCTGCCGGCTAAACGAGCTTCCTACTATATGATTACTGAAATTGAACATGAACTGGTTGCTTTTTAGCCAATGTTCAGTAATGCAAAATATATCAACAGCATTACAGTTCATAAACAATTCCATTTCTAAATCTTTATTAATCATACTTCTAATATTCTGATGTACTAATTTAATCAAATTTTTGTTATTATGTTTAAGTGTATTAGTCAATGAGTTACGAGTAATCTTATTATAGCTAGAGGTGTTCTCTATTGTCTCAGAATTTAATTTAAATTATTATTATTATGAATGTCAATAATAGAATTGTCATATATCATGTCAGGTTCAATAAAATGTATTCTAACAGTACTTGGGTCACTGTATAAATTAAATGCTAATAATTTAGCAAGTTGTCGTTTAAAAGAGCGAGAACGATACATAGTATCTTTTGTTAAAATAAAATTACTTTTAATAAAAGTATTAGTGTCAAAGAATAAAATTTTGTCATTATGACGATATGTACTATTATATACGAGAATAGATTTAATTTACGTATCTGGTTGTTTTCTTTATCAGATAAGGTCTTTGAATAAGGAAATGCACAGACTATAAAATTGCACCCCACTTTAGAACTTCTATCAGTCATTATATCCGATAAAGCTAGTATATCTTTCCTAGTAACTAGTAAGCTATCACCATACATAATAATAACTGTAGAATGTTTATTTAATTCTGAATGTTTTAACTTATTAACTAATGAAGACATTCTTTCTCCTGGATAACAAAAATTTTGTAATCGATGGTTAGTGTAACTATCTATTAAGCTACCCAAACCCACTCCCAATTGGTCAGAAAACATCAATACAGTGTTATTACTATGAGTGTCAAGTGAACATATATGATTTGTTTGTAACAAGGCATCAGAACCGGAGTCATTGTATATTTTGTGAGGTTGTTCTAGTACTAGACTACTTTCTAAATCATTATTTAATTTTGAACAATTTAAGCAACATTTTTTGTTGGCTATAGAGAGTAGTTGTTCTAGATTCTCTCTACCAACTCTAGAAATCTCATCATATTTTAATATGTATTCTTGAGTTTCTTTCTGGTGTGTTATTGCCATTTTGTCGAGCTGTGCAGTCAGTTTTGATATGTGTGTTTGTAGTAGTCACACTCAGGAGGAGTGTGCTGATCATATAATAATCTACTACTGAGTAATTGTTCATTGCTAGCCTCATGCTTCGACATCAATGACTCCTGCTCCTTTACCAAGTCATGGTTAATTTGTGATAATTTATTTACCTTATTTGACCCCTTGTGACTGGATTCAAGTCGCTTTATCAATTTATTTAATTTTGATAATTGCCTAAATTTTCTTTTGGTAATCAATTTAGATTTACAGTTGCACTTACATTTTACAGTCTTAATAACACTAGCATTACCGCTGATTACCTCTGAAAACAGGTCCTTTTTTGCTGTCGTGTTGAGCGTCTGGATTGATTCCTCTTGTGATAAAATTGTAATTTGGGCTTCATTCAGACTCGCCTTCAACTCCATTATTCGACTGAGTTGTCTAAGGTAGGTTTCATCACAGCTACTGTAGGACCTAACTTCCTCCTGTAGTCTGTCTCGTTGCTCCAAGATGTCCATGTGTTCAATGTGGAGTTCCGTCAATTGCGCCTTCAGCTGGGATACTTTATCATTGACATATTTAATTTCTTCTTCGCTATCAACACGTTCCTTCAATAGTTGACTGTTATCTTCTTTATATTTCTTTAATTCTAACAGCGCTATCTTCAAGTTGTTCTCTGTTTCCTTAGAACTTCTTTCCTTATTCTTCCTTGAACTTAGTTTGCAATAGATCCTGCAGTTGTGGAGGGCTTTTTGAAAGCTATTCGCGACGCAGTAGCAGTGGAGCAACGTGGCGATGATGTCGTGCTGCCATCATTCGATCCTGCGACCAATGACAACGGCGCCGGAAGCTGGTGTGCCGCTATCGAGTCGCTCTCAAAGGACCTTGGTTGGAGCAGCGTTACGACCGTTGCCAAAGCTGGTAAGGCCTTAAAAGGCTCTGCGTTATTATGGTACGAGACCTGGGATCCCGAGGAGGGCAGGTCTTGGGAGAATTTTAAAGTTACTATTAGTGATTTGTATCCGGAGAAACGAAACTTGATGGAAAAGCTTACTAAAGTTGTATTACTGACTTCAGAAATATCTGAATCTTATTGTGAATATTCTAGAGAAAAATTAAGATTACTTAAGAATACAAATATATCATTTACTGAATCGCAGTTAGTCGAGTTTGTTTGTGGAAGTATACATGATGAAAGCGTTAGGATGGCCTCTTATAACAGTTGTGTTAAATCTGCACCCGAACTAATTTCTCTTTTTACTAGTTATGCTAAAATCCTAAAAAACGTACATTCGATTTTGCAAATAAATCGACCGATAAACGTGATGGTAAGTTGTCCAAAAAGCTGCTGAAAACTGAAGGTTCTCAGGAGAGACGTTGTTTTACCTGTGGCAAATCGGGTCACATTAGTTCTACATCTTTTAGGAATAAATATACACTAGAAACTCTCACACCTGACACAAAATTTTTCCTTCAAAGAATACTACACCACCGTCACCACGATCTAATCCTTTGTCGCATTGCACCTATTGTAAAAAACTTGGTCATGATGAATCCATTTGTTACTTCAAACAACGTTCAAATGATAACGTTAAAGATTTCACAAAACGTTATAGATAACGTTAACTGTTTCACAAAGACTAATTTAAAGCTTACTGCAGTTGATATCAGGGGTAAGACGATCATGACCCTTATAGATACTGGCGCTAGTTGCAGCGTGATAAAGGATTCGATAGCTAGAAAATTGAGTAGTAAGTTTGTTCCGTGTTCATCAGTAATCGAAGGAATAGGGAACGGTAGATTGAACATATTTGCGCAGATAACTGTCCCTGTAAGATTTGACGAAATTTGTTTGGAAATACAGTTCTATGTGGCAGGGGATAAGGATTTTAGTTACGATTGTTTAATTGGCAGAAATGTAGTTCAGTACCAGGACATTGCTGTGATTTTGGACTCTTTTGGTTGTAGATTGACGCGTACTCGTATGCCTGAGCCGACTGAAACTAATGTTTTAAATACCCTCGATGAGGAGATCGTGCAGTTAAACGAATCTATTAGCCATTTGGATACCAATTTACAAATATGTACTCCTAGTCATAGATGGTTTTACGAAATTTTGTATTCTGAAACCAATAAAGACCCTAAATGGACAGGAGCTAGCATTTATAATTAGAGAAAGCATTACACTTTTTGGTACTCCAAGTCTTGTTATTACGGATGGAGGCACAAACTTTACATCCAATCAAGTACAGTCGTTGTTCCGAGAAATGCAGATTGAGCACCATAGTTAAGATTTCTACCGGCACTCCTCGCAGTAACGGGCAGGTGGAGAGATATGAAGCTACAGTTAGGAATATGTTAGCCACCACTTTTAATGAGTTATCAGAATGGCCAAACGTTCTTTGGAAGGTACAACAATCCCTTAATACCACCCTCCAAAAAAAAGCATGGGTTTTTCACCGATTAGGTTGTTGATTGGCAGAGAAGGACATCTGCCATCCATACAGGCTCGACAGACTGATGTGGTAGATGAAACTACACTACCACCTATTGATGTACAAGCTGATCGTGTACAACGGCTATTAGATTTTGCTAGTAAATTTAAATAGCGTTTTGATGCAACCAGACGAACTAACAAAACATATAACGTAGGAGATATAGTATATATTTAGTCAAGAACACAGGCGTCATGATAAATTAGGCCCAAAATACAAAGGGCCCTATGAGATCCAAGAGATATTGCCAAACGACAGATTCTCTTTAAGAGGCCAAAATAACTTAAGAAATATAACGGTCGCCAAAGAAAATCTGAGATTTTGGCCTGGCGAATGGGTGGAACAAAACGCTCTTTTTGAAGAAGTTTTGTAGATAGCAAAATAACCGTGATAGATCAAGTTTATTATATTACGTTAAATTTTGAGGTTGTTCATCATATTGAATTGTTTTCAAAATGTATGGTTCTGCAATTGTTGCAATATATGTTAATGGTTTATTATATAATTTACATTAAATAGTTTGTAATTGCAAAGCCTAAACTACATTAACATGTATTTTTATGATGATAATTATTAAAGTGAATTTTCTATTTTATTGTTATATTGATTGTATGAAACTCAATATTCAGTGTATTGTGTATTAGTATAAGTCGATTTTCTTTAATATGAGACATAATTATCAGTTCGCAATCAGATTGTTTTGCTTATAAAGATAATGATTACATTTATGGTACAATAAAAAGGATAAAAACGATGACGGAAAATAAACTTGTTAATGAAAACATTCTGCTGGTCGGTCACTGGCCTGTTACTAGTATGGGGCCCATGTGCAGCAGGTGGGAGTACTAGTGCTGTCAGAGGTCAGGGGCTACAATAAGATTGCTGGTCGGTCCCTAACTTGGTATTAGTCTGAATCCACGAGCAGCACGTGAGAGGACTAATGCGTCTAGGTTGGAGACCTGAGGATAGGGCACTGTGGATAGGGCACTGTGGATAGGGCACTGTGGCTAGGATATAATGTTGAGTTGACGTTAACAGTAAATAATAAAAAAAATGACTAGTACTTCGAGAGCGGAGCACAGTCAGAATGGCCGTGATAGATTATTGTCAAAATCAGGTCATACTTTGCCAATTAATAAATGTTTTTGGTTTATATCCAATTAATAAATAAACCCTTAAAATGGTGTAATATGATTAAGTTAAGCATATTTATCAAATATTAGTAATTAGATTGTATTATTTACAATTGTGATAAATACGTAGCGACATCTAGTTCTATTGTCACACATTTGTTTTACCGTAAAGTTTGATATGTAATTATCTAGTAAACACTACACTGATTTAATTAATGATTATACATTTTAAAATAAGCATAATAAATCCTAACTTATATTGTAATAAAAAGAAATCAAATGATTATGTCGTTCGATTCCTTTTTAAGTGTTATTTGACTACCCTTCACTTGTTTGCGGTGAGCCACCATTACAAATAACTGTTCGCCTCAGCGGGACGCCCATTCTTTCTACTAACTATTGAAGCGAACGGAGCTCCGCAAACCTAGTGAAGGTGTACAGGCTCGCAGTCTGTGGTGCAGCCCGAGTGATCTCTGTTACGAGCAGATTGGTCAGTAATAAAAGTTAAGTAATTTGTATTATTTAGATAACGAATATTCTTTATAGGCATATTTCTGTATAACAGTAAAACATAGCATTGTGTTGGCGTTGTTGGTGAGTGTTATGTGAAATAAATAATTTTAAATGGTTTATAATCTCTTTTACTTTATTCACCTGAAGGGAAACAGGAACTAAACAATTTTATCTCTGAGCTGGAGAAGACATTTCATGCTGAAATCAAGGACACTGACATTAAACTCAGTGGGCCGAGTCAGTCAAAAGCGTCAGATAATTTCCTGCATTGTACTTACATACTAAACCCTTTTTTGTCTGGACTTTAAAATATGAAGAAAAGACTAAAGAAATTGAAGTGACAAAAAAACAATGACTCTGAGTTTGTTTCGGCCTTTCTTCTCAAGAAGTCATTTAGCTAGGAAAAGCCGGCTTCATCTAGAATAGGGTTTTGACATGTATATATGTTGTAAACAACCAAAATGCAGAAATATAATTAAAAAAACAAAAAAAGACATATATAGAATTAAACAACATGAACAATCGAATGGCACAGGCACTATCGTAGCAGAGTTTACTACCGTACTAAGGAAGGAAAAGGTTTTAACAGCTGTAAAACAATTCAACAAGAGTAAAGAACTAATTGATAAGCTACATACTGGACATCTTCGCTTCAGAGAAGAAAATAAACCCATCTATGTATCTGAGAACATCACCAAAAATCTGCCAAATTATTCTCTAAAGTCCGTGAATTTGCAAAAGAAATGGTTACACGTGCTGGACTTTTCGTAGATCGATTTTTATACGTCTCGATGAAAACAAACGAGTGCAGATCAGATCAGAACACGATCTCACCAGTATCAAAAATAAGACCTAACTTTCAGAATATTATCTTTTTTAAATTCTTGGTTTGTATAACTATAATCAACTTCGTTTTAAACAAGTATTGTGAAGTGTAATAATTAATAAGTATATAAGCTCCTTAATAGCAATTGGTATATTCTGTACGATTCCTTATAACGATAGATACATATTTTGCTGACTTGCCTTGCCGCGATGTGCGCATTTTATATTATATGTTTGATTATTATTCATTAAAGATAGGTTGACCGATGTGGTTGTTTCACTCTCACAAACCCCAACATTACATGGCGACCCTGCCTAAGGGCTCTGCTAAGGGGTTTCTTTTTGAAAGTTATAAGTGGCTATAAATAGATTATACATATAGATATACGTATTAAAACAGTTTGCGTCAAATATGTGTGGATCGATCGTCGAGAAGGAAGAGATCTTTCTTAGCCAAAACGCCGCGGATATTGGAGGTCACTTAGAGCGATTGAGCGTATTGACGTTCGTCATTTTCGTGGTAACTATTGTTTTCCTTTTATACGTTGGGTTACGCCTCTATAAGAAGTGTCACAGTCGCTGGATCCAAGGAGAGATGGGTCTTCGTACAATTGAACGTATCCGGGCATCCGTTCGAGGTCGAGCTGCCGAGACATCAGGATAAACGAATACCTACGAAAAAGGATCAGTCGTTTCTATAAGGTTTACATATTAATAAGTTATATATATTTTTTTCTTTCGTATTATGTCTTTAGATTTCAATTATATACGTCTTCTGTAGTAAATAATTATGTAGCGTTAGACATATATCAATAATATTACTATATAATGTACCTATAGATGTTTCATATTTTGTGGCATAATATTGGTTTTATAACGTTAATATTAAAACGACATAGAATCGTGCACAAAGGCACAGCGAACTTGATACCTCACGACAAAAATGCAAGCTGGCACATTTCATGCGTTGTCGTTTCGCAATAACTTTACTTACTTGATTCTAATATTATACATAGAGTAGTGAATCATTAGATATGGCATTTTATAAAGTTACTTTTATATAATGATTGAATGTTTAACAGAGCAGTATGATAGTCTAGTAACTATTCGGCAATATTTAATTAAAAAAGGTCAGAGTAGATATTTAGGTAAAACTGTAGAAAATAAGTTGAATGAAGCATCAAATATTTTTGATAAATGTAAGGAAATCATATTGCTTGTCAAAAAATCTAATGATAGCAATTTATTGACATCGGCTGTAGAGTTATTCGAAAATATTAGAAAGGTTTATGAGGAAATAAAGAACTTGTGTATTTTACCTAAGACAAAGTTTACCAAAATGGAGTTCGATATGAAGGTGGCGTGTAGTCTGATTCCAGCTATGGATGGTGTTGAGGAGACAACGCAGCGGATGATTGACTCGATAGACATGTATGCTGGCATGTTGGATGAAAAAGGTAAAATTATTTTAATTACGTTCGTCTTAAAAAGTAGATTATCACAAAATGCAAAACTACGATTTGCACAGTCTTACAAAACTGTTGATGATTTAATTAAAGATTTAAAAACCCATCTTTTACCGAAAAAATCCTTTATTGCAATACAAAGTCAATTACAGAATATTAAGCAAGGTAATAAATCCATTGAGACATATGGTGCTGAAATAGAAAAATTATTAACAGATTTAACCATCGCACAGGCAGAAGATGATTCCAATGCTTTCCAAGTTTTAAAACCCAGAAATGAAAAGATGGCCCTTAAAAAATTTTCAGAAGGACTTCGCAGTCCAAGGTTGAGCACAATCATTACCGCGCGCAACTACGACAACCTCAAGGACGCTATTCAAGCAGCAAAGGACGAAGAGGTATCGTCCCTCTCTTCAATATCAGGTAACGTGCTGCATTATTTTAACAATCGGCGTAATCATAACGCCACGTGTTCCCGTGGTTCTCATCAGCAAAGAGGTAGTTTACTATCGAGGTCAATACCATAACAGTTATTTTCAAGGTCAAATGCCACGTGGTTATGGTAGTTTTAGGAATTCAAATCAAAACTTTGATTATGTACAGAATCGTAATAGGGTTTCTAGAGGTAGTAGTAACAGGGGAGCGCGATATTTTAATAACCGTGGTAGAACACGCAAAGTTTTTGTAGGAGAACAGCATGATGTACCACAAGGTAGTAAGAACGACAAAGATAATTTTCAGTCGGAGGCAGATAAGTTTTTTCGAGGTTAAACATATAATTTTATCATGTGACGGTAATGCCAAATATATTGCATTTCATGTCAATAACATTGAATATTACTGGCTTGTGGATACGGGTGCTTCTTTATCCATTATAAAGAAAGAAGCATTACCTAAAAATATTTTAGTTTCTAATGATGATACTTTGATAAATGGGATAGGTGGTCAGAAACGGTCTCAAGGTTTAGTTGATTTAAATTTGAGAAATGGCGATGAAATATTTCGTCATAAGTTTATTGTTTTTGATAATTTACCACTGAGAGCAGATGGTATACTTGGCTTAGATTTTTTAAACAAATTTTATGCGAATATTAATTTAGAATCAAATATGTTAACACTTAGTAAGGCAAATAAAAAACATTATTTAGAATTTATTGAAGAGCAGCATAAAACTGATAATATACTTTATATTCCAAGTCGTTCCGAATCTATCCATTACGTTTATCTAGGAAAACATATGAATGATGATGTTGTTGTTTGTGGGAGAGAGTTAGCGAAGGATGTGTTTTTGGCAAATGCAATAACGAAAGAAAATAACTATAGAATTCCCGTTAAAATATTAAATGTAACTGATCAAGACTTAACATTGCCGTTTTCTCTAGGTGAGTTGCAACCGTTAAGTGAGTATAGTATGTATAAATTTGATAAAAGTGAAGTGAATGCTAATAGGTTAAAAATGTTGCTAGATGAGTTAAAGTTAAATCATTTAAATACAGATGAAAAGGAATCTCTGGGAATGTCTGGTCTAAATTACGACAAGTGTCTAGTGTGTCAGGATGATTTGATAATTTTTGGACGTAATTTGAGTAGCCACAACAAAAATTTAATAAACGTGCTAGAAAGATTAAGGAAAGTTAACTTAAAATTAAATCCCCAAAAGTGTGACTTTCTTAGGAAAGAAATATTATATCTCGGTCATATAGTGTCAGAAAAAGGAGTTTTCCCCGATCCTGCAAAAACCAAAATTTTACAAAATTATCCGACACCTACAAATACTGATGAGGTCAAAAGATTTGTAGCCTTTTGTAACTATTACCGTAAATTTATTAAGTCATTTGCGAATATAACTCAACCATTAAATAAATTATGCAGAAAGAATGAACCATTTGTTTGGACAAAAGAATGTCAAGAAGCGTTTGAATTTCTTAGAAACTCGCTGATATCATCACCTATTTTGCAATATCCTGATTTTTCTAACAATAATGAGTTCATTTTACAAACAGATGCTTCTGGTACGGCTGTAGGTTCAGTTTTATGTAACAAAGATCTAAGACCAGTTGCTTATGCAAGTAGGCCTTTAAATAAAGCTGAAAAGAACTATCCAACAATTCAAAAGGAACTTTTGGCTATAGTTTGGTCAGTCAAACACTTTAGACCGTATCTTTATGGCAGGAAGTTTACCATCATGACAG
This sequence comes from Euclidia mi, assembly GCA_944739405.2. Classification (NCBI taxonomy): domain Eukaryota; kingdom Metazoa; phylum Arthropoda; class Insecta; order Lepidoptera; family Erebidae; genus Euclidia; species Euclidia mi. The sequence goes on from OX123192.2 coordinate 75,001,950, forward strand.
ATCATAAACCATTAGTTTATCTCTTTGGAATGAAAGATCCATCCAGTAGATTACTGAAATTTCGTTTAGTTTTGGAAGAATATAATTTTGATGTTGTGTATGTTAAAGGAAAAGAAAACGTTATTGCAGATGCCTTATCACGCGTAAGTACGACATCGGATGAATTAAAGAGTATGCATGCACAAGTTATGGCAGTATTAACGAGAGGTCAGAAGAAAAGATTGAATGAGTTGAGTGGAAGCCAGAAGAAGAATGTGAATACGGATCTTAATAAATCTACAGACAAACGGCCTGATCAACCACGAGTCGTAGATATATTAAGAAAACCGTGCGAATCGGTAGAAATGGTTCTTATGAAAGGTAGTGATTTGGAAAAACAAAGACATAATAAGACGATAACACATGAAGACGAGTGTTTTGCTTATAATTTTAGTGAGAAAATATTGTATATCAATCTTGATTTTAAGGCGCATTTCTCGCGAGCCGAATTTGTGCAAAAATTAAGATTGTTTTGTAATAAAATGTGCATTGATGAAGTTTGCGTAGTAAAGAATAAAGATAATGTAGAATTTATAAAGAATATTTGCGATGAAATAATGTCATGTACTAATTGGTCCGGACCACGAATAAATGTTTTAAGAGGAATTAAAAGAATTACTGATGATGACGAAAAAAAAATCATTCTAAATGACTTTCATTTACTACCTACCAGTGGACATGCTGGGGTACGTCGAATGATAAATACGTTAAAAAGAAGATACTACTGGCCAGGTATCTATAAAGACGTACAAACATTTGTAAGAAAATGTACGAATTGTCAGAAGACAAAATATTTTCGTTACATTAAAGAGCAAATGGAAATAACCACAACGGCGTCCACGGCTTTTGAGAAGATATTTTTAGACGTAGTAGGACCTTTAGATAGAGATATAAATGATAACTGTTATATATTGACCTTGCAGTGCGAATTATCAAAATTTGTACAGGCTATACCACTTAAAAATAAAGAATCCGTGACCATTGCTGATGCATTCGTAAGAGAATTTATATTAAGGTTTGGTGTACCTCAATGTATAGCAACTGATCGCGGGACGGAATTCACTTCAGAAACAATGAAACAGGTTTGTAAACTGTTAAATATCGATAAATTAATGTCCACAGCTTACCATCACCAATCGATAGGTGCTCTTGAAAATGCCCATAAAACTCTGGGTGCATTTTTAAGAGTACAATGTCTAAATCATTCCGATGCATGGAGCTATTGGTTACCATTCTGGTGCTTTAGTTTCAACAACACTGTTCATTCTGAAACGGATTATACACCATATGAGCTTGTTTTTGGTAAACTCTGTCAAACACCTAGTAGACTTTGTGAATCTGTTGAATCATTATACAATGCCGATGACTATGCTTTAAAGTATAGATTACAATTGGCGCATACCGATGGCAAGAAAAATTTAATATCTCGTAAACATGAGAGAAAAGCTATGTATGACAAAAGCATGAATTGTATTAAATATAATAAAGACGATTTAATTCTATTAAAAAAATGAAACAGGTCGTAAGTTAGATCTTGTTTTTGAAGGTCCTTATATAGTATTAGAAGATTTAGGTTGTAATGTTAGGATAAATAAAAATAATAAAATTGATGTAGTTCATAAAAATAGAACTAGACCATATTATCAGTAATTTAATGTATTGTTTCACTGCAGTGTAGTAATACTTAATTAGTTAAGTTCAGTTAAACATATTATGTAATTAGTTGGTATGTAAGATGGATACCCAGGATAATATTAACATGTTTACTAGAGGCATGGATACGAAATTGTATTGTCTGTTTTACGTTCTATAATTTTTATGCATAAAAGTAACATAAATAATTTTTATCTGTAAAAAAAAAACACATTGAATTACTTGTTTTTTTTTCTTTTTCTGTGGGAGGTGAAGTGTAATAATTAATAAGTATATAAGCTCCTTAATAGCAATTGGTATATTCTGTACGATTCCTTATAACGATAGATACATATTTTGCTGACTTGCCCTGCCGCGATGTGCGCATTTTATATTATATGTTTGATTATTATTCATTAAAGATAGGTTGACCGATGTGGTTGTTTCACTCTCACAAACCCCAACATTACAATTGTATCACTTTTGAATATACACTCACTTACAAAATACAAAAAAATACACACAAATTAACCATTTACGTACACATTACAATAATAAACACACTTACAAAATAATTGCACAAACAAACATAAACACACACAAGACAAACATAATCATCACATCACCACACTACACACGCTCTAAGAAGCGGGCAGAAAGGACAAGTATAACTTCTTACTCAAAAAATGGCTATCGCGTATGAATCTATACAAAGATTACAAGAAATAGACAACATACAACTTGCAAATTCAATAGTATGCGATTGTACCGATCTTGAGAAAGTTACATCCATACACAAAAATGATTTTACTGTAATTGCTCAGAACATCAGAGGCATTTACTGTAATTTTGATGATTTTTTACTTACATTATCTAGTTTCAAATTTGAAATCGATGTCATCATAATAACGGAAGGCCAACTTAATTCAAACAAACCTGTGCCACAACTGGCTAATTACAATTGTTATTATACCACAAATGTTTCAAATAAAAATGACGGAGTCGTTGCATATGTGAAAAAAATTTCAAACACAAGGTTACAGAAATTAAACTCATATCATCTTGTCTTCAAATTGTGGTTCTAAATAGCATTGTATTTGGTGTATATAGGTCCCCTGCGAATTTAAGTGCAGATAATTTTACTGACTCTCTAGGTTTACATCTAGAATCACTAAACACACAAAAAGAAACATTGTGATCGCAGGAGATATAACTATTAATCTAAAACCCAGAGAAACTGAACAATACTACGAACACAAAAATAGAATAAATTACTTGAATATGTTATCGTCACATGGAATTCTGGCCGGACATACAATTCCCACTAGAGAGGAGAAAATTAATCCAAAGAAAAAAATCAGCTTTTATAGCAAACTTACGTACTACCACCACCGACCACTATACCACCTTTCTTTCTTTAGCAGAATCAAAAGACAAACCTATTCCAGGTAAAATTAAGACAACTATAGATTTTAACAGTGCCCTTATATATTTACAGAATAAAAATCTAGCAGAACTTTTATTTATTGATGATCCTAGTGTAATTACGAACTCTTTAATAGAATTAATATCTCAATCACTGGCTATCAATACACGCACTATTACCGTGCCAAGCAGTAAACGTTTATTAAAACCCTGGATTACGCAGGGCATTTTTAGATGCATTTGGCATCGTAATGCGTTACAGAAAAGGGCACGTATTGAACCTCACAACGGAATCACCAAAATAACGTATACGCGGTACAGAAACTATTGCAATAATATCATCAAAAAGTTAAAAAGAAAATATAATAGGACACACCTTACTAAAGCAATTAAAGACAATAGACTTCTTTGGAAGAACATTAAAAATATTACGTGTACCAATAAAAATAAATCACAAACAGAGAACCCGGAGTTGTTGCACATTAAATCGTCCCCCATAAAATCAGCTAACTATATTAATAAATATTTCGCAAATATAGGGCGAGAGCTGACCGAAAACATAATACCTGCTATTAATTTTCATGACAAACCCCTAAACAAAACACCATCCTACTTAGGTTCAATGGTACTCCTGGAAACTGACCAATCCAAAGTTTGTAGTACGCTTATGAATCTGCGATCTGACAGTGCCCCTGGATGGGACAATATACCTACATGCTTTTTAAAACTTGCTAGAAATGAAGTTGTACCAGTCATTACGCATCTTGCCAATCTGTGTTTCCAAAAAGGAATTTTCCCAGACGCATTAAAACAATCCATTATTACACCTGTGTATGAGGGTGGCAATAGAGACGATGTCAATAACTATCGACCTATCTCTGTATTAACAGCGATTTCAAAAACCATAGAGAAACTGATAAATAATCGCCTTTTAAATTATCTAAATAGATTTGATATTCTGTCATCTTCTCAATTTGGATTTCGACAAAAAAATCAACTGAAATAAAGGAAACAAATGTATCGCAGCCTTTCTGGATCTAAGGAAAGCCTTTGACACCGTCTCTATTCCTATCCTCCTACGCAAGCTCGAAGCTATTGGAGTCCGTGGAACTCCACTGGCACTCTTTAAAAATTATCTATCTGGTAGAACACAAAACGTTAAACTAGGAAACATAGATGGTGGGGACACAGATGTATCATACGGCGTGCCACAAGGCAGCGTACAAGGACCTACGTTGTTCTTAATTTATATAAACGACCTCTGCAACATGAGAATCAATAACGCCAACGTATTCTTGTACGCCGATGATACAGCTGTAGTCTTCACAGGCAAAACTTGGCAGGAAGTTAAAAATAGTGCAGAAGAAGGGCTTGCCCTTGTCGCAGCTTGGTTACAAGAAAATTTGCTTACACTGAACACTAGCAAGACTAACTTCATATGTTTTAATATTTATAACCAATCTCAACCAGATAGCGATTTTCATTTAAAAATACACACTTGCAAAGATGCTACAGGTCGAGTTTGTTGTAACTGCCCTACTATTCAACAATTTATCCAAACAAAGTACTTAGGGGTGATGATTGACCGGCGTATCTCTTGGTATCCTCAACTGGAACAAGTCATGAGTAGACTACGAAAACTTATATGGCTATTCAAGGAGCTAAGATATATTGTACCAAACAAAAATAATAATAACCAAAGAAATCTTTTAAACGAAATCTATGTAGCCATGGTCCAATCTGTTTTAGTGTATTGCATAACTGCGTGGGGTGGAGCAGCGAAATCCAGATTTCTAGATAAGGGAAGAGCGGAGCCTCCAAGTGCAGACATTTTTCTGCCTAATTGGAGACTCCTCGACATGAAATTTGAGTCAATTATGATACGAAATAAAGTTTTATTTTATTATTTATTTTATCACCTACGAGTATCAGTTATTGCTAGTTCAGAATCAAACAGAATATTTTCTCATACCCACTACTTTATCATATTCATATTTGGAATGAAAGTAGCTGGTCCTATTGCTTTAATTTACTTTGATAACTGAATATTGCCGATTCCAAACCGAAACCTATGCTTTTGCTCTGCTTTACAGTAAAGTGTTAGTAACTAGTGAACCTAAATCTTTCTATTAGCTATCATTAATTAGTACTGAAGAAAGTTACTTTTGACTTTACAATATGCTAGAATAAAATCAGATTTGCTATTACACTACTAGAAATAGATTTTATAGCTCGATGTCTGGCGTCTGTAGTTATTATCATTAAAATAATCTAACACCCGCTTTCAATTCAACTTTGCTTCGAGGTTATAGTGGTAATTGTATCGAGCTGTCACGTGTCAGTGTCGTACCCGGACAACTTCCAAATTTGCGGCTAGAGTCGTTAGTTAGAATATTTGCATCACCAATAGTACGTAGAGTACAGTGACAATGACAGTAGGTTGAACCTTGGTCGTTGGTTGACAAATCTACAGTCTCTCTTTAATTGAAATCAGTAGGTAGTATTAAAGTAAATGAGGAGTGTTATACTTAAATTCTTTTTTGAAAATTTCTTTTTTTATAGACTCACGCCTGTATCCTCAAAGGGGTAGGCAGAGGTGTAATATTACACCCCCATTTCGCCATGTTCTGAATTTTAGGTCCCACGTAATAGGAGGCGAGCCTATTGCCGTTACCGTGCATATTGTCCGTGACACTACTGAGAAAAACTCAGTAACACTTTTGCTTGAACTTGTAACCGAGCCCGGGACCTCTCGATTAGTAGACGCATACGCTATCCACTGGACTATGCAGGCAGTTTCTTATATAGCAAAATATCAACTGTTCCGTACTTCATTGATATTTAAGCTTGACTACATGTATGAAATATTTGATTATTTTTCGCGATTTTGGTAACGGCACAGATAAAATATTTTTCATAATAACAAGAACAATACTTTACATTATAATAAAAATAATATAATATGTTAAACATAGAGAATAAAACAGTTAATCCAACTCTTCACATTGTATAGTTTTAGTTCGTTTATACTATCACTATTATTTCATGTAAATCCCAGTTAATTCCAGTTGCAAATTTGGCTCGGTCTCTAGTTATAGCCGGTACGCTTTGAGATCTTATCGTAAAGAACTATGGGAATTTACAACGGATATTATTTCTGATTCCAGTGGGTTTCATAATTTAGGGGTAGGTTTTTATAATTTAGGGTTGTACAAAGAGTTAGGAGGAATTGGTAAGTAGATTACTGGATGGAGTTACATTTGTTAGTAATTCAGAAAAGAGGTACAATGTTGAACCCAAAAGCGATGGCGTGACGATCGATAGGAACTGGCCCAAGTTGGCACTATAACATTTTTTTAAAGACTCACACTACCCGGAAGGGGTACACAGAGGTATAATATTCACTCATGTTATGCCTTGTTATTAATTTTAGATCTCACGTAATTGCCAGACTTCGTGCTGCTACTGACAATTCGGCAAAACATAGTAACACTTATGACCAACTCGGGAATCGAACCCGGGACCTTCTGATCATCAGACGCATACGCTACCCACTGGGCCACGTAAGCAGTAATTTTTTATTCAAAATAGTATATTGATCGTGTTATCACGCGGAACTTGAGCGATCTGCCCAAAACGAGGCGCTCTCATTGACGGTTAGAAATTGAACGACGCCAATATGGTTCCGCTAGAAAAGACAACTATCCATTCTAGCTCCGTAGTATTCAGTATAGTCAGATGACATTTTGACTGCGTCGTAGGTACAGCTTGATTTTGAATGTTTGTGTTGTTAATTCGCAATGAGAGATTTGTGCTTTCTCCTCATTTCAAATTGTATATTACAAATTGTATCTATTAGATGTGGATAAGGTTCCAATAAAATTTATCAACATGATGTAAGTCATCATCCTACTTGCGTTATCCCAGTTCCAACCTGAGGTCAAGCGGACCTCAGGTTGGAACTGGATGATGTGATGAACTAGTCTAACTGGATTTGACTAAATATTAGCTTTTCCAGAGAGTGGCTGCCTGTCTGACCTACGCTACCCGAAGGGATAGCGATAGTCTATTTCATCATTAACATGATATAAGTATAAACAGAAATAAAATAGTGGCACGTGACGTCAGCACGCACCTGTTTGTTCTACGTTATTACGTTAAATGGATGTAAACGGAGAGTGAGGGTTATTATGAGATACGAATCTATGTCGATGGAAACTTGATCGAATTTCGTCAACAAGTGTCCATCCAATATGTTTAAAGACTCATGCCTGTTTCCCGAAAGAGTAGGTAAAGAATCGTCAATTGCAATAATCCTGACATATCTTGTTTAGAGTTGCCGTAGGCAGGTAGGAAATTGTTCAGAGTGCGCAGTGGAAGTATGTAATGCATCCATCTGACCACGACAACGCAAAAGATCTAAACACTTATACTGTGATTGCACAGTGAATTACAAGATTACAATATTAATTTACTTACCAAATCTGCACTGATGTCAGGCTTAAGTTAAATTAGACACATCATACAAATATATTGGCCAAAATAGATGAATGAAGTATCTTATAGCTACCGCAGGGTCCATTAATTCTCATAAAATTTCTCATGCATGCTCTTCGGTTTAAGTTATTTCTGACTTGTCCTTTTTTATGTCCATGTCTTCTCGTATTTATGAAGCTGGGCTGAGAGTGAGATCTTCTGAAGCCTCAAAGTAAAATTTATCTAGGTAGCTTAGTAGCAGTGTTATCATCATCATTGACATAGCATTTTCCTGTTGCCAAGACGTTTCGTCTTGGAGCCCGAGATCCGCTTACCTACGAGAATAAGATTTAGCAGAATATTAGCTTATCCAAAGCAACTGTTATCTGGTCTCGTGTACTAGTTTCAGTATATTCAAGGGTACTGACTCTCGATAGCTACTGTTAAAAATCTTCACGACAGCTGAGACAAACGTGAAGACGCTTAAAGTGCTCTCTGAGGCACGGGGCAAGTGATAGTGAACTTTGTTTATATGTAGAGACGCTTGTACGACAAAACTAAGTCTACTCTAAGTGGCAGTATATTACTATGATATTTATCAATAAACATCACATAAAAACTTTATTCAAATAAAAAGTTGAAAAGCTAATCCAAATTCATAGCACGTAATTCGTCACGAGTCAAATCCAGTTCACATACTGCATTCAAAATCCGTCCTAATGAACAGTTACATACGTAAATCCCTTGACGTTATTTCTTTAAATGTGTACATCATGGCTTTGTTACTTCCTTGACGAGCCTTAGCAGCTTAATGGATCTTAATGTTTGTAAACTCAGTGCATTTGTCTTGATTCTGTAAATGAAACGGGGTGTATTAAGAAGAGAGAAATATAACGTTGCAATTTTGATACTGTGTTTTGATATGCCATAAGATTATTTTTACATTTGTGTTGAATGTTTCGCCTACTCTTTGCGAGTGTATGTGACAGAATATATGAAACACGCATGTGTTGGTTTATAATTTAATCACTTACGTAATAAATTAAAGGAGTTGCCACTGCCTTTGTAAGCATTAATAATGTAAGTAGCGTAACTGCAAGTTCTCTAAGAATACTGATGTTTTCCGCCTTCGTTTGTTTCAGACCATGAGTCATCATCATCAGACTTTAACAGTCCACTGCTGGACTAGGCCTCTCCTTTGAAAGGAGGAATTGGCCTACTATACCACGCTGGCCAAACGGGTTGGTATAGGGTTTGTATCAAGTTTTCCTTCTTTTACAGTGTTGTTCTCTGCATAATTTGGTCCCTCTGTCGGCTCTTACGACACCCATGGGATGATATGGGGTGGTGACATTCCGTATTTTTAATCCGTCACCACACGGACAACCATGAGTAAGACTACAGAAATATGTATACATGAATTGAATTATTTTGTATCTCAATATTATGACAATCTGCCTGTATATATACAAATCTTGCGTTATTGATTGGCTGACAGACAACAGCCAAACAATTGGACACAAAACTCTGTGGCATGTTTGTTCCTCGGGGATTGAAGAAGTGCACTATGAACGGAACCCCCGGAATTCCCAAGGAATCGGGCAGAAAGGGCTGCACGAAAATTACATGAGCGGGCATAGCTGCGGGTATACTCTAGTTAAATTATAAACGCAGAGCTATATTTATTAAGGAAAATCTCTTAAACAACAAGCAAGTGCAAGAAAATATACGCAGCACAAGAAATCAGTTGAATCCATAAAATATTTCCTTCATATTTATTCGTTATGCAAAACAGTATGTATTATTCGGGTATTTATGTATTATTAAGGCGTCGGGACGTGACGACCCCACCGCCCACTGGGGGGTGTTAATCTGACGAGTAGATACTCGTCATACTATCTCCCCCAGCGCAAGCAGTCAACCGAAATATGGCGGTCAAACCATCCGAACCTGGCGGAAGAAAATCCCAATATGCTAGATGGGCAGCAGCGTCCAGCACTAAAGACTTCCGCCACTGCGATCGCCAATACGCCTGCCAAGCGTGGCGATTATGGCAAATCCCCCCATGTGAACCACACCTATAAAAACCGGCCCCTAGTCCCCGGCGGCCCCGCTAGTCCTGGTTATGGTAGCGGCCATGGTAACGGCGGGGCAAGGGGTGCGAAGAATCTCCGGAAGAGATCGGGCTACCACCACCAACGACAATTGGCCCTGGCAACACTGAACACGCGCACACTACGGACCGACGAGAAGATTGTCGATCTGGAAGAAGAATTGAGCAAGTTGCGATGGGATATCATAGGCCTATCCGAAGTCCAAAGACAGGGGGAGGACTAGATAGTTCTCAATTCCGGTAACTTGCTCTTCTACCGGGAGGGCGACCAACAGTCCCAAGGTGGTGTCGGGTTCATCGTCCACAAATCTCTCGTGACCAACGTGTAAATATCGGGAGTGTGTCGAGCAGGGTAGCGTACCTTATACTCAGAATATCCAAGCGGTATTCGCTGAAGGTCATACAGGTATACGCTCCGACCTCGTCACACCCCGATGAGGAGGTGGAAGCCATGTACGAGGATATATCTCGGGCTATACATGGCTACAAAACCCATTACACCGTGGTCATGGGAGATTTTAACGCGAAACTGGGCAAACGCGACGGTGATGAGTTGAGAGTGGGGCAATTTGGTTATGGGCATCGGAATTCCCGGGGTCACTTGCTGGCTAGCTTTATGTTGAAAGAAGGACTCTATATGATGAACTCCTTCTTCAAGAAGCGAGAATGCCGCAAGTGAACCTGGGTAAGTCTAGACGGTGCAACCAAAAATGAGATCGACTTTATCATGTCGACGAAGAGGCAGATATTCAATTATGTCTCCGTGATCAATTCACTTAAAGTGGGGAGCGATCACCGAATGGTAAGAGGCACATTGAATATCTGTACAAGCCTCGAACGGTCGAGGTTGATAAAGTCCACGCTCCGACCGGCACCGGTTCATATCCAAAACCCCGAGAGCTTTCAGCTCGAACTCAAGAACCGTTTCGAATGCCTGGGCGAATGCGTAGATGTGGACGAGTACAGTAACGGGTTTGTGGATGCTGTCCATACAACAGGGGCTAAATTCTTTAAGCCTCAGAAAAGCAAGAGAACCAGCAAGATCTCGGATCCGACCCTCGAGCTGTTAGAGGAAAGGCGCAAGATGGTTTTGCTATCCTCCGACGACATGCCGAAATATCGGCACCTCAACAGACAGATCTCTAAGTCTCTGACTCGCGATCTCCGCCAATACAACACAAAATGTGTTCGTGAGGCGATCGAGCAGAATAAGGGTTCCAAAGTGTTCCAGAGGGATTTGTCTGTTGGACAGAGTCAGCTGACAAAGCTGAAGACGGAAGATGGCAGAATCGTATCGTCCAAGCCTGAGCTCTTGGAGGAGATCGAAAGGTTCTATGGACAGCTATACACGACAACGCAACAACCCGCAAGCACTCCAGCGTCAGACCCTAGAGCTGGATTGACCCGACACTATACCGAAGATATCCCGGACGTCAGCATGCACGATATTAGTGTGGCTCTCAAACAGCTTAAAAACAACAAGGCGCCGGGTGATGACGGAATTACGAGTGAGCTTCTAAAGGCCGGCGGTGCACCCGCTAGAGAAGGCCTCCGGAAGCTATTTAATTCCGTCATTCTCGAGGGTAAAACGCCACAGGCGAGGCACAGAGATGTGGTGGTGCTTTTCTTTAAGATAGGGGATAAAACCCTCTTAAAGAACTACAGACCCATCACACTTCTGAGCCACGTCTACAAGCTGTTTTCGAGGGTCATCACGAATCGTCTCGAGAGCAAGCTAGACGACTTCCAGCCTCCCAAACAAGCCGGTTTCCGTAAAGGCTATAGTACCACATACATACGCTGCGGCAGGTTATACAGAAGTCCGAGGAGTATAACCAGCCCCTATGCTTGGCGTTTGTGGACTATGAGAAAGCCTTTGATTCGATCGAAACCTGGGCGGTGCTACAGTCTCTCCAACGGTGCCGGATTGACTACCGATATATCGAAGTGCTGAAGTGTGTGACGTCGTGCCCCGTCACTCAATCACTCGTGCGACAAGTGTTTGTATGAAAACGCCACTATGTCAGTCCGCCTCCAGGACCAGAGTTCGAAACCTATTCAACTCCAGCGAGGGGTGAAACAGGGGGATGTCATATCCCCGAAACCGTTTACCACTGCGCTGGAGGATGTTTTCAAGCTTCTGGACTGGAATGGACTCGGCATCAACATCAACGGCGAGTACATCACTCACCTTCGATTCGCAAACGATATCGTAGTCATGGCTGAGACTATGAAAGACCTAGGCACAATGCTCGATGGCCTCTGTAGAGTCTCCCAACAAGTATGTCTTAAGATGAACATGGACAAGACGAAAATCATGTCGAACGTCCATGTTGTACCTGCTCCTATTCAGGTTGAGAACTCTACGCTCGAAGTTGTCGACAAGTATACCTACCTGGGACAAGTAGTCCAATTAGGTAGGTCCAACTTCGAGAAGGAGGTCAATCGTCGAATCCAACTCGGTTGGGCAGCGTTCGGGAAGCTACGACATATCTTCTCGTCCGATATCCCGCAGTGTCTCAAGACGAAAGTCTTTGACCAGTGTGTGTTGCCAGTGATGACTTACGGATCAGAGACGTGGTCGCTCACTATGGGCCTTATCAGAAGGCTCAAGGTCACTCAGAGGGCGATGGAGAGAGCTATGCTTGGAGTTTCCCTGCAAGATCGAATCAGAAAAGAGGAGATCCGCAGTAGAACCAAAGTCGCCGACATAGCTCTCCGGATAGCCAAGCTGAAGTGGCAGTGGGCAGGGCACATAGCTCGAAGAACCGATGGCCGTTGGGGCAGAAAGATTCTGGAGTGGCGGCCACGTACCGGACGACGCAGCAGAGGTAGGCCCCCCGCAAGGTGGACCGACGACCTCGTCAAGATCGCGGGAGGCGGTTGGATGCGGGCGGCTCAAGACCGGTCTGTGTGAAGAACCTAGGGGGAGACCTATGTCCAGCAGTGGACGTCGTTTGGCTGATATGATGATGTATTATTCATAAATCTACATATCCTAGCAATAGATTCACTATACACAACTACGTCCAAAATGTCATAACGTTTACATATCGTTACGATATCGTCTCGCACTCGCTCGCACCAATGTTTTCTCCTTTTTACTGCCTACAACGGGGCATGAATTTTTACGATATCTCACGGGGCCCCGTAAAATACGACAGGATTGTACATCGACACGTTACAGATGGCATGACAAGCAGATGTTGTGTTTATTTTTTAAATTTATGTATCGGAAATTTGAATAGGGTCTTAGAAAGGGAATGGTTGCTTAGCGAAAATGTAAGATTTATATTATTTTATTTCTGACGAAATATTTTGGGTAACCTTTCGAGGGAAAAATTGATATTATATGTATCTTTTACGTAATTATTGTGCGTGTTATTAAGACAATATTATAACGCTTTACCAACGTAATTGACAACGTCTTTGAACTCTACGATAGATATAAAAAACATAAGGCGGGTGATTTTACGCATGTCTGGGTAATATTTATTTAATTGGAAACCCCGCTTTTATTATTAACGAAATGCATACAACGTAGCTACCAACAAGCCTGCCCCACCACACTACCGAAAACTGGTAGTAAAACTCAATGGTGGGGATCAGAACTGGAGAAACTCAGGCGCAATCTGAGAAAACTCTCTAACCGGGCCAAAAACACAAGGAAAGACACGGACTGGGACAAATATAAAGAAGCCCAGTCGCACTACAAGAAACGCATACGATTCCGCAGGGGAGAGTCCTGGCGTAATTTCTGCAAGAACATTAACTCCACATGCGAGGCAGCCAGGGTAGAAAAGATCCTATCCCAGGACAGCAACAAGACCCTAGGCTCCATCAGAAAGTCTGATGGCACCTACGCAATCACAGACATGGAAATAAGCCAAGTGCTAATTGAAACATACTTCCCTGGTTGCACTGTGACCGACGACTGTGATGGGGAAGAATCTGAACACAGACCACCGACCCAAACAGACTGGACGATAGCCAACAACATGGTTACCGTGGACCGGCTGAAATGGGCAATTGATAGCTTCCAGCCGTACAAATCTGCAGACCTGAACGAAATAACACCAGCACTTCTACAATGGGGCTGCACAACGATTGTGCCACAGCTACTCAGCATATATAGAGCATCTATAGCGCACAATTACATCCCACGAAGGTGGAGGGAAGTAAAAGTCATATTTCTCCCAAAACTGGGCAAAACTGACTACACTCAAGCAAAATCGTTCAGACCTATCAGTTTAACCTCCTTCTTGCTGAAAACGCTGGAGGCTCGCTGACAGATACCTGCGGGAAAGCGCACTGCTACGCAGACCACTACACCCGCAACAACACGCCTACAGAAGTGGCAGATCAACGGAATCAGCGCTTCACTCCGTAGTGGGGACCATAGAGACAGCGCTATCTGACAAACTAATGACCTTAGGCGCCTTCATTGACATAGAAGGCGCCTTCGACAAAACTAAATTCACCAGCATTAGCCGAGCCCTCGACAAGTTCGGAGTTGAACAAACCGTCAGTGGCTGGATAGATCAACTCCTGAAACAAAGGGCTATTCAATTCACGGTTAACACCACCACAAGGGGTATAGTAGCAAAAGGCTGCCCACAGGGAGGAGTCCTATCACCCCTGCTTTGGAACATAGCGGTAGACGATCTGTTGAGAAGCCTGAATGACAAATGTTTCTACACGGTCGGCTACGCAGATGACATAACCATCCTAATCAAAGGAAACTCGGAAGACATGATCCAGTATCGGATGCAAGCAGCTATCAGGATCATGAAACAATGGTGCAACCACCACGAACTGACGGTCAACCCAAATAAAACGAAGCTAGTACTTTTCACCAACAAAAGGAACACCCGTATGACCAGAAAACCAAAACTTTTTGCCATGGAGCTTAACCTATCGAGTGAAGTCAAGTACCTGGGCGTAACACTCGACCACAAGCTCAACTGGAATAAACACATCACCACTAAAACCACAAAAGCATGCACAATCTTCTGGCAGTGCAGGAGAATAATATTCAAGAAATGGGGTCTCAAACCATTCATCACCCTATGAATCTACACTGCCATAATACGCCCCATGCTCACATACGGTGCCACGTATGTAGTAGTAGTGTGGTGGCCACGCACTCAAGTAAGCAAAGTCAAGAACAAGCTGCAGAGCACACAACGCCTCGCCTCTCTGGCCACAACAGGCTGCACGAAAACAACTCCAACGGCGGCATTGCAGGTGCTCCTCGACTTGCGACCACTGCACCTCATCATCCAGCAGGAAGCAGGTGCCGCAGCGATCCGGCTCGACAAGTTCGGGCTTTGGAGAAGAGACGACAGAATAACCCATGCACGCCTGAAAAGGACATTAACTAACGAGATCACGATGCCAGATGCAACGTGCGACCTCATACCTAAAACCTTTGTCTTTGACAAAAAATACCGCATACAACTGCAAGAAGAGCACAAGGATAGTTCTGGTATACACGAAGTTAGAGTATACACAGACGGCTCAAAAACAAAGTATGGGACAGGTGCCGGAGTATTCTCCCATGACTTGAACATCAATCTCTCAACATCGCTTGGTAAACTCAACACCATCTTCCAAGCTGAATGCGTTGGGATTATAAGGGCGGTGACGGCGATCGCGGCCAGAACCGTGAGTAACCTGTCGGTACGCATCATCACAGACAGTGCCTCAGTACTACAAGCTCTCGACGGCAACTGCTTTAACAGCGGCCTAATTATGGAGTGCCATCAAAAGCTGCAGAAAACTGCAACGAAGAATCGGGTCACGCTCCAGTGGATACGAGGACACAGTGACTCCACGGGCAATGACGCAGCAGACCAACTGGCAAGGAAAGGATCGGACACAACAACCCTGGGACCCGAACCAATTGTTCCGATACCTTTCAACCAACTAAAAACGTGGTTACGCGAGAGAACCCTACATCAACACGCAAAAGAGTGGGCAGAGTTAAAAGAGTGTAGGCAATCTAAAGATGCCTTTCCCGTATTAGACAAACGACTCTCGCATAAACTGTTGCACGCCAACAGGAAATCACTCAAGCATCTGACTGGCATAATAACTGGCCACTGTCCACTAAACAAGCATCTCTACAATATCGGCGTCACGGACAGCCCATTATGTAGGGGCTGCATGAAGACTGAAGAAACACCCGCTCATGTGATCCTACATTGTACCAGCGTGAGCGACCAACGGACGAGGTTCCTGAACAATCCCAGAACCATGAGCGAAGCCATACGCAACACTGGTCAACTCATGGCCTTCTGGAAGGAGCTTGCATGGTATGAGTAGCAGACGACAACCGTGTCACTGCTCACGCACAATGGCCCAATTCAGTGGCTAAGTGCGGAAAACACCTGTCCAACTAATTAACTAACTAACTAACCCCGCTTTTATGTTCCTGTTTGTTTTTGTTCGTAAATAAGACTGCCACCAGGCTTACTTTCTGAAGTTTTTCTTTATTTTATTTATCACTGCCCTTTATTGTCATTTTTGCCCGGTAAAAAAAGGACAGGATAGAAGTACCCTTAACCAAAGAAACCAAGCATGCATGAGAAAATTATGAGAGTGAATGAAGCAAGAGAGATGTATATAATATGTCAGGATCGTTGCAAATGGCGTTCCGTAATCTCTGCCTACCCCTGCTGGAAATAGGCATGAGTCTATGTATGTATTCATCACCCGTTATATTTTTCGTGGTTCTATGAAGCTCTTTTTTGTGACTGAAGCACATTTAATGTTTGGTTTACATTACCTAAAATAAATTACTTTCAGTAATGAGACCGCCCTATTGTACATACTTATGCTTGTATCGGATCCTAAGTAAGCAATTCTAATTGGGGGCAATCTGAGTATTTCGTGAAAGATACCGCGACCACGGCTGAAGCAAGTCAGCCGAAACGTTGGCAAAAAACCGAGGTATTTATGCCGTAAGACCCGCAATATAACCTTGTATAAAAGATAACAAGGTCAACCATATAAATAGTATTGTGGAAGTACCTAACGAGAAAATGTAATAGTTTTATGAATAACTGGGCTTTACTCGTCAATCTGCTAGTGTGGATCGCGACAATAGCTGGCCCATTTGTTACCCAAAAAAACCTGGTTTTAGTGTTTCTTGTGAAATAAATAAATTATTTGACTTTGACTTAACTTTGACTTTATTATGAAGTGTACGCTATACAAAGTCTCATCAAAATCAGTTCAGTATTTTTGTGCGTGAAAGAATAAGAAACGATTCATCCGACCTCACAACGTTTCGCATGCATGATAGTTGGAAGATTTGAACCTACCATTTTAGCAATTACGTAACTGAATCCCATATTCCGTTAATGAAGTTTATGATTATAATTACATTCTGCATATTTTGTTACAAAAAGCATAAGTACCATTAAAAATTAAACATGTCCAATTATGACCCATCTTCATTTTTAAGATAAACCGCAAACACTCTCACACTTGAAACAATTTTTTTCCAGATATAATTACGTAGATTTACACGATAAATCTTTTCTGTACACTGTCTTTCTAGTCGTGACAACTCCTACCTTTTTTCGGGATTTCTAGGGATTAAATATGAATTTCTTCTGAGAGCCTTCAACAATCCTGTTTGGTACAAACTTATTCAGATTTTTATACGTTATAATGGTTTAAGGTAATTGTTTGGGCTGAAGAGGGATAGTATAAGTTTCACGTAAGGATGGTGTGTGATTTCCGAGTGGCAAAAAATGTAGTCATAAGAAAAAGTAGATAGAATAAATTAAAAATAATTATATGTATGGAACTGCCGACTACATATTTTAATAAGGTGAAAATATTTTGTTTTTGGTAGCGCCATTTACCTTTCTATCGAAACTAATCCCATCAACGTCAATGGTTGGTCGCTGCTTGGCCAATGCGAGCGATGCCTTTTGTTTCTATCACTCTCTATCCCATTCCCAAGAAGGGGGCACGCCTTCGCGGATTGGTCGCGGCGATCGTCGACGCGAGTGTCAGTCCAGAACTTTCGAGAACATTCGATTCGCTATATACGCGTCCGCCGTACCGTATCGCACGGCGCCGCTCGCGCTATAATTATTACCGCTTATAAAACCACTTGCAAGTGGAAGTGTTTGTGTAGTGTAGTGAATCAAGCAGCTGCATCACGAAACCACCAGGAGACTGCCCTTCTGAGAAGAAGAAGATTGCCGTACAAGGTAAGTGCCCCTCATCATTAGAATATCCTATACCCACTCACAATCCTTTTCCACATCCTCTTCCCGTATCCAATCCTAGGCGACTAAAAACCCGCTATCCTTTGTATACAGTCCATTTCCTTCTCCAAGTCGCCTAGGACCTACGGTTTCGGTGTATCGCCGAACCATTTTTTGATCCATACGAGTCGGATTCATTTACGTTTTTATACGTTATATCGCTATACCTAGGCAGTTATAGCACCTAGCTATACTCCTAATATATTCACATAACCGTCACATGGTTGTTTCCGCCCGCATCAGTAGGTAAACTTTTATGTAGCTACCTACTTACTCAATTATTATTTCTGGAACTATCATAGTTGTCTTGTAAATCTCATATTTCGAGCAACTTTTAATTCCACAGCTTTAAAGTGTTGCCTACTTAGCCTACTTAGGTAAAATAATAGGTACATTAGATATTCTTATTTGTTTCGTTCTCATTAGCTTATACTTACGTAAGCATGTCACAACAAAAGAAGTCACGCGTGTCGGAAGACAAAGAGATGACAATCTTAGAAGCAAAACGCAATATTTTATTTGAGCGCATTCAAAACATCTATGAACGCTCAAAAACCGCATCTATGTCTGACAGTAATAGCAAAGCATTTCTCAGTTATTGTATGACAGTAGATAGTATTCGAACAGATTTTCATAAGTTGTTAGACGATTATAACGCAAGATTACTTTCTATCAATCCTGATGAAAAACCGAACTATCAGGCGTACACCTCATTTGAAGATCTTTATTGTATTATTAAGCGTAAACAATCGCAATTAGAGGGTAAATCTTCAGCAGAGCCCGTTGCCCGCAAGCCGAAATTACCGCCAATCGAGATTATGTCGTTTGACGGAGATATACGAAATTGGCCGTTATTCTATGCGAGTTTTAAGTATACAGTGCACGATAATGGTTCTCTGACAGATGCTGACAGGTTGTACTATTTAATAGGTAAACTGTCTCCGACGAAGGCCCAGTCCGTATTTGCAGGTGTCACACCCAGTGCTGAGAATTATCAGATCATATTTCAGTCACTACTTGATAGATATCAGGACACGCGCGTCCTAGCGTCTACTTACTTTGACCAAGCTTTAAATCTCAAACTGTCCGGCAACGCGTCTGTCGCGAATTTCCAGCTGTTTATTGATAACTTCGTAACCGCGGTTAATTCTCTTAGGAACTTAAAATTAGAAGATCTTGCCGACTTTATGTTGCTTCAACTCGCTTTAAAAAAGTTTGACACTGATACAATTCGCGCATTCGAGATGACGGAACGCAATAATAAAATACCTACACTAGTTAGTTTTATTACGTTCATCAAAGATCAGTGTCGAATATTTCATAATACGCAGTCTGGTTCACCTGGCCCGTCTAACACTAACAGCAACAAACAAAGGTTGAATAAATCGCGAAATAGTAATAATAACTCGGTCCCTAATCCACAATCTTACGTAACATGTTCGGAATCTAATAGTAATAATTCACAGAAGTGTCTGTACAGTAATATAGTGCACGACCATCTATACAAGTGTCCCGCCTTCGATAGTTTGAATGCAACTGCTCGTTTTAAATGCGTAAAAGATAACAAAGCTTGCATTAATTGCTTAAGCATAAAACATAAAACAAGTAATTGTTCTAGTAAGACAAAGTGTCGCTTATGCAATAAAAAACATCATTCATTGCTACATTTCGATAAAGATAACCCGTTGTCAAGCCAAGCCGCTAACCTTGACACACTTGCGTCACAGGTGCAGGCCACGGTGCCTTCCACCTGCACGCCTCAGGGCGAAGTATCGTTGTGTACGACGTCCATTGCGCGGGCGACGCGCACGCGAGGACGGCACTCGCGCATCTATAATGATCCGCGCAGGGCCAAAACGCAGTGTATGACGTCTAAGACTGTTCTGTTAGCGACAGCGCAAGTTATCGTTTATGATGTCAATGGGTCGCCGCACATGGTACGCATGGCATGTCTGCTAGATAGCGCATCTCAGACCAATTTAATAACGTTTGAGTTATTCAAACGCCTCGGATTATGGAATAACTTTAAAAATACTAACTCGACCGTCAAAGGGATAGGCGGATCAGAAAAACATTGCAAGGGTTCCGTAGATATTAAAATACATTCGCGTTTTGATAGGGACATTAATTTTAACATTTCTGCGCTTATCGTGGAGCGTATTACGGACGCATTGCCGAACGCTAATGTAGACGTAGCATCACTCACTCACCTCGAGTCATTGCCGCTAGCAGACGCAGAGTTTGCGAATCTGGCAGGCATTGATCTTTTGATCGGAACTTCAATATTTCCACACTTGCTACTAACTAAAATAGTACGTAGTGAGCGATATGATTTACCGCCTGCTATTGAGACGGTATTTGGGTATGTGATTATGGGGACCGTACCTACGTTACATACTTCTCATTGTATTACGTCTTGTTGTTGTTCTGCTCTTCAAGAGATCAAGGTGGGTGCTAAAACTGTGTGTAAGATAAAGCACTAATTAGCTATGCTATGCTATGCTATGCTACGCTACGCTGTGCTACGCTATGCTACGCTATGCTACGCTATGCTACGCTATGCTACGCTATGCTACGCTATGCTACGCTATGCTACGCTATGCTACGCTACGCTACGCTACGCTACGCTACGCTACGCTACGCTACGCTACGCTACGCTACGCTACGCTACGCTACGCTATGCTACGCTATGCTACGCTATGCTACGCTATGCTACGCTATGCTACGCTATGCTACGCTATGCTACGCTATGCTACGCTATGCTACGCTATGCTACGCTATGCTTCGCTATGCTACGCTATGCTACGCTATGCTACGCTATGCTACGCTATGCTACGCTATGCTACGCTATGCTACGCTATGCTACGCTACGCTACGCTACGCTATGCTATGCCATGCTAAGCTACACTATGCTTCGCTACGCTACACTATACTACACATCCGCTTTGTATATGGATGACACTGCTTGTAGTGTCATACCCGCTCCGCTAGCAATTTCGCATAGTGAAGAGCTTATTCAGCTTTTCAAGCGAGGCCAAATTGATCTTGTCAAATGGACAAGTAACTCTAAGGAGGTTCTCGCACGCATACCAAATTCTCATAAAGCTTCTCCAGACATGGAGTTTGAGAAGTCTGTACCGCATAAAGTTCTCGGTTTACGCTGGGACAAATCCTGTGATAGTTTTCGGTTTGACGTCTCACCGCCAGATGATAAGTGCACTAAACGCACTATGCTGTCCACAGTGGCTCGACTATGGGACATAATGGGTTTTGTGGCTCCCACAATTTTGTACGCCAAGCTCTTGATCAAAGAGCTTTGGCTATCAAAGTGTGAGTGGGATGAAACACCCCCTGACCATATTGTCACCGCTTGGGGCCAGTTTTGTATTGAGCTTACCGCGCTCAATCAAGTTACTATTCCACGTCATCTTGGGTTGGTAGATGGATGTACCATCAACTTAATAGGTTTCGCTGACGAAAGCGAGCGTGCTTACGGCGGAGTCGTATATCTGCAAGTCCGTATTGGTTCTAACTATTCGGTGCAGTTAGTTTGTGCCAAGTCTAAGGTCTCGCCTGTTAAAACCATTTCAGTTGCGAGACTGGAGTTGTGCGCGGCCCTTCTGCTGTCTCAGTTGCTCCGCAAGGTTCAAGACACAGTTTTGCCCCACTACCCCATTAATAAATTATACGCATTTTCCGACTCCAAAGTAGTGCTCGCTTGGATTCATTCTTCTCTTCATCGCTGGCAGACTTTTGTCGCCAACCGCGTTAGCAAATTGATTGAACTGGTTCCTGCTACTTGTTTCAATCACGTCGCGGGTATTGAGAACCCCGCAGATTGCTTGTCTCGTGGTGTCACTCCACTTAATCTTCTGCATCATTCATTGTGGCGTCGTGGACCTTCTTAAATCTCCCATGATCCGTCAGAATGGCCCATGCAACCCTTTGACCACGGTGCAGAAGACGAAGATGTACCTGAACGGAAGTCTCTTTCTTATCCCTTGATTGCTGAGGTTGCAGAGTCTCCCATCTATGCACTCGCTTTACGCATGTCATCGTGGTCTAAGTTACTCCGCGCCATCGTTTATGTCTATAGGTTTCTTAGGCACCTACCTAATGAGACTTTTGTATCAAGTACTGATATCAAATTTGCAGAATGTAAGTTACTACGAGCTCTACAAGCTGTTCATTTTAGTAACGACATTCAAAATTTAAAAGACAATGTACCTTGTTCTCCCACTATCCTTAGACTCAAGCCGTTTCTCGATGAACATGGCGTCATACGCGTTGGTGGTCGTCTGTCAAATTCGGATGAACCTTATAACTACAAACATCCTTGTATTCTGCCGCGACATGATCATGTTGTCGACCTTCTTGTTGATTTTTATCACAAGAAGCACCTCCATGCCGGTCCGGAGTTGCTTATGTCCTTACTTAGGCATAAGTATTGGATTTTAGCCACTCGACGAATAATTCGTCACAGAATACATAAATGTAACGTCTGTTTCAAATTTCGTCCGCGTCCGACTTTCGTCGTCCGACTAGCCAGCGCGTCAACCAGGTTGCTAAAGCGTTTACACACACCGGTTGTGATTACGCAGGACCACTGCAGTATACGCCAGTGCGTGGTCGAGGTGTTAAAAGCCGTAAAGCCTGGCTATGTATTTTTACATGCTTAACGACGCGCGCTACGCATATTGAAGTTGCGACAGATTTAAGCACGGTGTCATTCCTGGCAGCCCTTAAACGATTTCTCTCACGGCGCGGCCCTATACAGTGTTTGTACACGGATAACGGCACTTGTTTTGTGGGCGCAAGCTCTTATTTACGCGACCTTTATAAGTTTCTCAGGGAAGAATATCGTACTCGTCTTCAGGAAGAACTTTCCATAAATCATATTGACTGGAAGTTTATTCCACCAGCATCACCGCATTTCGGTGGATGTTGGGAAAGCATGGTCAAAGTAATTAAAACGCATCTCTTCAAGGTTATAGGTCAACAGATCCTCTCTTACGAAGAGCTTTTAACTGTCCTTGCACAAGTCGAGGCACTGATCAACTCGCGTCCGCTCACGGCATTGAGTAGTGACCCTGCAGAACCATTCGCGTTAAGCCCTGCACATTTTCTGAACACAGTGCCATTATCGTCACTTCCGGCTCACATGGGCGTTAGCCATCGTAGAGAAATTGCATACTTCCAAGGACGGTACAACCCGCGTTGTTACCGTGAAAACCGCTAAAGGGAGTTACGTGCGCCCTGTTGTACGTCTCTGTCCGCTTCCAACTCAGTGAGATCTAGCCTGAAGTTGGACCTACCTCTTAGTTTAAGTATTTAGTTAGTAGTTTTCGCTATTATTGCGTTTGTAGTTTTCGCTAAAGTTAAATTTAGATTAATTTTATTGTCGTATCGCTGTCTTAGCCTATTGATGGGTTATGCGGTACTACACCCAACATAGCTAAGTTCAATTCTATTTTCTTTTTAAGGCAACCCTTTAGGGCCGGGGGGATATGGTAGCGCCATTTACCTTTCCATCGAAACTAATCCCATCAACGTCAATGGTTAGTCGCTGCTTGGCCAATGCGAGCGATGCCTTTTGTTTCTATCCCTCTCTATCCCATTCCCAAGAAGGGGGCACGCCTTCGCGGATTGGTCGCGGCGATCGTTGACGCGAGTGACAGTCCAGAACTTTCGAGAACATTCGATTCGCTATATACGCGTCCGCCGTACCGTATCGCACGGCGCTGCTCACGCTATAATTATTACCGCTTATAAAACCGCTCGCAAGTGGAAGTGTTTGTGTAGTGTAGTGAATCAAGCAGCTGCATCACGAAACCACCAGGAGACTGCCCTTCTGAGAAGAAGAAGATTGCCGTACAAGGTAAGTGCCCCTCATCATTAGAATATCCTATACCCACTCACAATCCTTTTCCACATCCTCTTCCCGTATCCAATCCTAGGCGACTAAAAACCCGCTATCCTTTGTATACAGTCCATTTCCTTCTCCAAGTCGCCTAGAACCTATGGTTTCGGTGTACCGCCGAACCAGTTTTTTTTATGTTGATTTTACAATGGAAGGTATAGAATACTAAAGCCTACATAGTTATAGGCTTCTTTTTGTCCTAGAAACATTTAGAATGTCATTGAGAAAAATTAAAATTAGAAATATTCATTTCTTAGCCAAAAGTAATGCCGAGATTGAATGTAATTTAGGAACAGCTAGACAAAAGTAAAAATCCATAAGTACATATGTACATACACTCACGCCATTAACTATCGGGGTAGGCAAAGAAAACAGAACGCTGCTTGCGTCTATAAACTTCACTCGCTTCCTGTACATTCATTACTCATTACGTAAATATTCAAAGCTTATAAAATCGCTCATATCTTATACATTATGGCGTACTAAATAATTAAATACTAAGTCGTCTCGAGCTGCCAAGCCGAGCTGTCCGGGCGATTCACAAGTTTTGACGTAGGACCGATTGTTGAGTGATTTGAAAGCTCTTAGCTCTTATAATATTTATATAGGATTTATCACCAATTATTTCAGCGTCTACTCAACAAATGGCTGAAAAAGATCTCTGGAATAGCTTTAAACTTTAAAGGGCTACTTTTTAAATGTCATTTGAAGGTTAAGTGATGTACGTTTCGGAGTCAAAATTTATTGTTCGCTTAGCACTTCGCGCACAATGTGATGTTTATGATCGTCAACGTACAAGTTTATTTAACGGGTGTTAATCGCGTATATTAACTAATTAAAGGTGTTAAAGGTATAAATACCTATGTTTGCCAACGTTGAGAGTCCAGCCGCGACTACGACCGTAGGCCAACTCTGTTGTCGGTATTTATAGACCGCCCGAAGCGGGCATTGGGCTTTACGTGCTCTCCAAAGCATGGTAGTACTCTGATTTTAATGCCATATGATCCGGACACCCTATGGAATCACCCCTTGGCAAACCTTCATAGATTTCCTTACATTTTGCATTTTAGAACGCAGAATAAGTATGCTTTATAATTTTCTTTCAAAACGTTAACTAGTATTAAGCAGGTACAGAATAAAGATCGCGGGAAGTACAACCATAGCATGCTATAGCCACCTTTGTCTTATGATTAAGAAACTTACAAGTTTCGTACTCATACAAATATATTAATCAATATAAATACGACGTCTTTATATATTGTTGGTGTAAAAAGTCTTGTCACGATAGCAGATAGCAACGCGGGCGCTGCTACGGAATAAGTCTATTCGAAAATAATTGAACACCGCACTTGTTCATTTCCCCGTCACTTCTAACATTTTGGTTGAACGCCCAGCACCCGGATAAACCCGGTTATCGTAACCAGAAACGCCATTATACCACACCACTAGAATATTGAGTGAATGTATCCAATTAGTCCCGGTCGAACCTCTCGTACAAAATCTAACCCTTGTTAGTGTCAGTCCTTAAATTCCGGGTAAGCCGGCTATCGACAACAGTTGAACCGGTTAAGATACCTTTTGCCCGGGTGTGTATTGGAACGGCGTGTTTTTATTTGGGAGGCCTTTTTCCTTCGTTTTTTGCTGACGCTTTTTATTTGTGATTTATGCTATCTTATTGGTGATAAGGTTTTTGTAGGCATTCCGGCTTGATTGTTGTAGAAGTCGTTGCTCACTGTATAAAGTATACATATAACCTAAGAAGTATGTAGGAATGTTACGGGCCATTTGATCTTTGACTATAGGATGTAGCTGCGTTTGGAACAAAACAATATAATGGGTAAATACCTCTTATTATATTTAAATGTAGCGCTCATTTGCTTTCAATAAAATAAAAATAAAGTACATTTAGAAACTGAACATGAAAGGATTAAAGTCTGGGTAATCGGAAAAATGTAATAGTAGCTTATAATTATGAACATCCTGATTAATTTATTCAAATATTAGAGGGCAACCGTCGGCCAAAGAAATTGCAATGCAGGTGCTTTATATGTAAAGCTTCTTTTAAATCTGTTTAAACTAAAACGATTCCCGGGCATTCAAGTGAAAGTCTTGGACACAACTGAGATTAAGGTTGGATGATGTATAATGTCAATTGTATTACTATTCCTACACTCTATAGTAATTGCAAGCATCTTCCCAGCCGTAAGACATGTGCCGCTAGTGCAAACACATCTATGGAAGTTTGAAGTTTCTGTGCTTTAAGGACTGGCTAGTAGCGCTGACAAACATTTTACATGAAGGCTGCATAATTTTACCAGGAAGCTATTAAAATCCATGCAAAATTAAACAATAATGCATAATTAAATAACGATGACCGGTTGCTGCAGGGGAACGACTGCTACGAAGGTCGTGGGTTCGATTCACGCTCATGTCAAACATTTGTGTGCATGAACATGGACGTTTGTCTTGGTCTGCACGTTTCTATATAGTACCAACAGTACAAACTCTGCTTAGTTTGGGACCAGATGGTGCGTAACTGGTAGAATATTATACAAAGGGCAGCGACTGTTTGAATATCCTCTAGAACGATGACCTTCATGAAGGTCAAGTGCCTTTCCAGTCTAAAAAAATTACAAAAAATTGGTCAAGCGTAAATCAATAAATTGAATGATGTAACCAGATTGTATTACAAGTGTGCAAAAACCGTTTAATATCAACGACCAATGATATCCATCACGTTTTTAATCTATGAGGTTATTATTGCAGTTGGAGCTTTTTCTCTTATTAACCTATGAGGTTATTATTGCAGTTGAGGGGATATACAACTCGAATTAATAATAATATTAAGACTCGGACTGTAATCCTGAATGAAGTATAAAACCACACTTGTCACGAAATTTGAATCGTTCGAACGATAGCATGATGATGCCCACTGCAAAAAAATTATATTAATAAAAATTAATTACCGAAATGTCTGTTCGCTCATCGGATACCTCTTTCTTTTATGAGCACATTATCATAAATCATCAGTCAAACTATCTCCTATTAAACAGTCAAATAACAATTAATCTGAACAATCCCTTCATTACAAGGTCCAATATCTGCGTTAAATGTTATGATACTAGTTAACGCCAGTTTGTGGCTGCGTATCAATTAATTTGTGATAATCAATAGTTCATGGTACATTAGCGAATGTCATAATATCGCAAATTTTGGTATTGTCACATTATTATTTGGTCACGGTGGACCCATGCAAAGGTTTTCTGGAATGCAGATAAATAATTTAATTTTTTTATGAGCAATAGATAAGACCGCGGTTACAACCGCGTTATTTAGGGATTTCCGCTCTTTTATATAGCCTACAGCCTTCCTCCATAAATGGGCTATCCGACAGAAAGAAAATTATTCGTATTGGACCAAAAGTTTCTGAGGTTAGCGCATTCAACCAAACGAGCAAACAACTCTTGAGCTTTATTAAATGATGTATAGATAGATTAATTGCAAACAATGTTTGCAAACCTTTCGCTTGAATGCACAAGACCGGTTCATGTGGAGAGCCTTGGAGGAGGCATATGTTCAGCAGTGGACGTTTTTCGACTAATATGGTGAGATATTCATTACTATCTTAGTCGCAAATACAAAGAATATGATAACAAAATGTATTGTTTACAAGCTTGCTAATATAACAACGCTGGGTAAGTCCTATCCTAGGGAAATAAATGTATAGCCCTCTTAGCTTTAATACTTATGAATTTAACTATTTCGAATTCTATTTAAAGGTTGAAACCTTTCAATTAGCTGTCAAGCTTCTTTAAATGTTGCAACTTTATAATTAGTTTTCAAACTTTCTAGATTAAATATAAAAATAAACACACATATCGTATCATATAATTTACCCGTTCACCACACAACTGATTTTTTCAAATCGTGGAAGGAAAATAAACCAACTAAAAAATATTCAAAACAAATAAAAGTTACCGAAAAGTTAATATTTACCGGTTATAACCGCCTTTTTCCGCCTGAAAGTAGTTTACATTGGACCCAGCTAGTCCCAGGTAATCGGGTTACTCAAAAGTTGTCCGGTTAACTGTACCCGGTTATACGTTTTGCATAAAGGTTTATATATAGGTTTAGGGTTAAGAAATACATTGGCATTGTTTTTAAGGAAATGTCTTGGTCACTGTATTCATACTCGTACTATGTACCTTAATATTGACAAAAGATAAAATCCATAAAACAAAATGGTAATACATATATCTATAGGAATTTAAACTGTCGTGGTCATCACAATTAGTTCCAAATTGTCTTTAGGGATATATACCACGTACCGTTGTTTCTAGTATCCGATATTTTTACACTGTTGCAAGCGCTATAATCGCGGATGAAACTGAAATGGTTATATATATTTTACTGGTACCAGTTGACAATTTAAATAAACTACATTACTACGACCTAACTGTAAGGGACAAGGAGACGACTGCTGCGCTGCGCTTGCATAATAGTGCGCATAGTATATAATTTATAGCGTCAGGAGCCGACAAAAGTACTTTCGGATTTGGCATTTATTCACACCAATATTTATGTAAATTGCTAGTAATTTTGAGCAGCGATAGAGAAGTGAAAAGTCCAATCGACTGCTACACAGAGACAGACAGTCTCGGGTTCAAACCCTCGGCTAGCAAAAACTACGGAACCGAGCCTAGGTAGTAGTTACATATATATAAAATTTTTGGTCTCGCGGCATAAATGTGCGCGTGGGATTGGGAAGTCTCCGGTTCGATTCCCGGGTCGGGCAAAGTGTTATTGGGTTTTTCCGTTAGGAAATTCTCAGTAGCAGCACAGAGTCTGGTAATCTGCCCGGTATGGCAATAGGCTCGCCCCCTATTACGTGGGACCTAAAAATTCATGGCGAAATGTGGGTGTAATATTACACCTCTGCCTACTCCTTCGATCTTTCCGAAAGACAAGTGAATTCTGATGATTTGCTCTTGGCAAGCGTGGTGGATCCTCTCCTAATTGTCTTCACAATGTAGCACAATAAGCCAATGGGAGGAGTTGGTCTACTATACCCGCTAGCCAGACGAGTGAGTACAGGGTATAATATAGAGATTTACGGTTCTTCGCAAAGATACTACATATTTATTTCGCGTATTTTCTTTAGACACCTCTTACGACACTCACAAAATGAAATAGGTTATTGACATTTTGTATTCATAATCCATCACCACACGCCATATTTATGACATCAAAATATATGAGCCAAATACTCTACTCTATTCTCATCTGTAAGATGTCACTAGTGTGTCATTATGCATATATTATTGCTACGACATAGAGCGGCGATCATGTATTTTAAATACTTTCGTAAACAGCCCTGAAAGATAGTTTAGCGGTTGTGGTTTTGGTACAAATCATAAGGCAAAGCGATTTTAATAATTATATAGTCATCAAAGTTTTAACGTCATTCGAGTGGCTAAATATTAGGTCAAAACGATTTAACTGTTGCCGACACGATAGGTAAGTATAGTTATCAAAGATTTCTGACCCGTGGATATTTTTGCTATTTTGAAGCAAAAATATCAAGCAAGCAAGTGCAATAGCATTAACTGGAACTATCTAGTTACTGCTCTCCTCCCTTATCAAAAAGTGTATAAAGAGGGATATTTATTCGCACCATACTTCCATTTTTGACACAAAAGAACTTTTTTGACACAGTTAATTATCGCTTGTCCCGTGCCTCGGAGAGCACGTTAAGCCGTCGGTCCCGGTTGTCATGAAGATCTTTGACAGTCGTTACAGGGCGTCAGTACCTACTAAATTAAGCGAAGGTCAGACAGGCAGTCGCTCTGTGGAAAAGCTAATATTCAGCCAAATCCGGTTAGACTAGTAAGCGAACCCCAGACTGAAACTGGGAGAACGCTAAGAGGATGATGATGACTTCCATTTTTGACACAAATCCTTTCATATAATCCGAACAAGTACATAGTTGTAAGTCTTTGAAAACTATTTTCGTGCCTATATGATAGCCACCTTAAAGAGAAAGGCCAACATCACGCCACGACCATTAAGAGCTAAGGACTCAAAACAGTGTTTGCACGGACAAGCGATACGTGACAGATGACCGTCTCATAGTGAGAAAATAGCCCGTGCCCATCCGACAATTTAAACAGGGCTACGTATGTCCTCAAAGAAGCCTGATTAGTAGCTATTTTTACGCTAAAAACATTCCAGCAACACAACATTTTTTATTTACTTAGTCCTTTACTCGCCAAAGCGTTTCCCTTCAGAAGCACCGCTCAAACTTTTAATTGCGTTTGCGGAATCAGTGTTGACAATATAGATTATAACAGTTGTGGACCATCCTTCACTAATTATAAATTTTCGCTCAACATTAAACTGGGAATTATAAAGGGTGAATTTACTAGTAGTTCGCGGCAATAGGGGTTTGCAACAACGTTTATGAGTTGTGTGGATGTAGTTATGATTGTTTATTTACATTGTGCATTCCTGAGGAATCACACTTCTTATAATAATACTAGAAGACGCCAGCAGCTACGCCTGATTTTTTTTTAAATTTACCCGTTTTGGCCGATCCCGTGGGAATTTCGGGAAATCCCTTCTTAGTGCACCCCTACGGTCCCCAAGGAACATACATGCCAAATTTCAGCTTCCTGCGCCCAATAGTTTTGGCTGTAGCGTGTCTGTCAGTCAGTCAGTAACGCAAGGATTTTATATATTAAGATAATCACACGTTCGGTAGATTTGAGTTTATCGTGGTCCTACAGACAGACTGGAAACATAGGAGACTTTTTTTTATTATATAGATAGATTACCAGTTTTGGTGCTACTAAATGTGATTTATGGCATTGGTTAATAGATTAATGATGCTTATATTTATCTAACAGCTCAGGCAACGATAGCTTAGTGGAGATACCAACAGTCTGCCATGCAGAGGATCTGCCGTCTAACCTTTGCTTCCAAGAGAGATAGCGATATTTCACGACTTAGATCTGCGTAGGTACATTGAATCTGTTCTCTAAGACTTGTATCCAGCAACATTAAGACTTGTATCTTGCAAGAAATAACTAATAATTCGGAACTAACATTTCGAAAAGTCTGTGGTGCGCGACGTGTTCCGCTAGGTTCCTGTTGGTATTACTCCTAGGCTATTGCTATCTCTTTTCTAGAACAGTCTATATAGTAGAAAGCATACCATAAAATAAACAATATCGATACCTTTGGGTAGAAAGGTCGTATAAACCAAAACCCGACTTTTCAGGAGAGCAGAAAAACAATACTTTTTTTACATAAAAATTCATAACTTTTTTGTTTTTGTAGTTACAAAAAAAATATCTATGAGAAAGTTTCTTAGAATTTGCGAATGAAAAAGGTTAAATCATCAAAACCTATCTATCTTTTTTAGTTTTAAAGTTAGCTTGGATTTACGTCTAAGAAAAAATCAATTCTTGGTTAATACACCCCATGAAAATGTACTTTAAAAAAACTGTAAAGGTCGTATATCCATTTTTGGTAAGCTTATGGTCACATTTACTGTCGTAAAAACCCATACATGTAGTTTTTTTTGTATTAAAAACCATTTATAATCATAGATCAATTGAACTCTGACTAATAAACAATCCTGTTACTCTCAGAATTAGTAGGAATTCAATCATTATTATTCTAATAACCAATAATGGTCGATTCAAATAAAATAAAACTACCTGAAATACGAAGTCAACATTAATTAAGTATTATAATACCTTCTTATCAACATTTACTATCATTTCAATAACGGTACAACATACCTAACAGGTTTAACATTTTAAATTGAAAAAATATTATAAACACCTTAAACAGAAATGTGAAATAAAAAATCGACTTAGTCATAAAAAACAAAAATTATTCAAACTTCTTCTGAATTAAATTAATCAGGCATTTTTATCATTTATAAAATGTTTGATATCTTTTTTTTAATTTTTGTTCATATTAAAATGTACTTAATTCAATAAATTATTGAATTAAGCCTTTGTACTAAGGCTTACTTACTAAGTAATTTATTGAATTGCAACTAAATAAAAAAAAAACGATCAAGCTCTAAACGTAACTTATTTATGATATAAATTTGTTTTCAGAACTAGTTTAAAATTATTTATGGATTTTTACTATAAACTATTTTAATTATTATTATAAATTATTTTAAAACGATTTATGAATTATTGCTTGCAACATTGCAAATATATCGGTTTCTCGAAACAAAGGTAGGAGGAGTAGAAGGTACGTGGTATATAGCCCGAAGCACAATTTAAATTTCGCGATACCTACACAAAGGTTACAATTTCTACATTTTGTTATTACATTTCAGAATCAACTTGAAGTTACGTGAAATTTTAATTTTAACCCATTTAATCCCTAGCAGATAAAATAAATGTGTTGTAATTTGAATAAATGGATAATATACGAGTATAAAAAGAATCATTCTGAATTACAACTTACCGAACTCAGCACCTACTCGCATGAGTATATGCTAGTAGGTGCGACAAAAGTGTTCTGGCCTTAATAAATTGTAGCACGTAGCTATTACGATTTGTAGGTATTAATCATGGTAGCCGCATAAGACTGATCAGTGACGGTAGCCTATTAAAAAAATCATAAATATCTACCCTAAACTGGGAAAATTCGACCGCCAAGAGCCTCAGTATCATGCACTGAATCACTGGTATCGGTTTTCGGTTTATTATTTATTTACACCCAATATTATTATACACCTAAAAGATACACTTTATTTAATACAATAAAACCGTTTCAACAAAGATATAGATCGAATATAAATGGATTAAGCGAAAGACCCGCTTAAAAAAACATCAATCCACCAAGTACAGTCCGAGGGGAATAATATTTTGCACTAAAAACATTACTCTTTATTAATACAAAAGCAATTTCAATTCTAACCCAATAAAAAAGAGTTCATATTTCGATTAACTTGTCTTTCAGTACCCGTTCTCTGAATTATTAGTCAGAATTCAATTGATCTATGATTATAAATGGTTTTTAATACAAAAAGAACAACATATATAGGTTTTTACGACAGTAAATGTGACCATAAGCTTACGAAAAATGGATATACGACCTATACAGATTTTTTAAAGTACATTTTCATGGGGTGTATTAGCCAAGAATTGACGTTTCTTAGACGTAAATCCAAGCTAACTTTAAAACTAAAGAACATAGATAGGTTTTGATGATATAACCTTTTTCATTCGCAAATTGTGAGAAACTTTCTAATAGATATTTTTTTATAACTTCAAAAACAAAAAAGTTATGAATTTTTATGTAAAAAAAATAGTTTTTCTGCTCTCCTGAAAAGTCGGGTTTTGGTTGATACTACCTTTCTACCCAAAGGTATCGATATATGGGTTTTTACGACAGTAAATGTGACCATAAGCTTATTAAAAATGGATATACGACCTATACAGTTTTTTTAAAGTACATTTTCATGAGGTGTATTAACCAAGAATTGATTTTTCTTAGACGTAAATCCAAGCTAACTTTAAAACTAAAGAAGAAAGAATGGTTTTGATGATTCAACCTTTTTCAATTCAAATTCAAATTCAAAATCCTTTATTCATTTGGGTCACAATGTGCGGCTTATGAACGTCAAAATAATAAATTTCTAAAATAATTATTTAATGACTCTACATTTACATTTACTGCCACGTTCGCAAAGCAAGGGCGTAGAACCATGAGAAAGAACGGGCAATAAAACTCACGGTCACTCTTTTTCATCGCCAGGTTTTGTATAATACACATAATTTACATTTTGTAAGGTGCTGCAACTGTTACACCTTCTATGTCACTTGTATATATTTACTGTACATAATAATACTCAAGCATAATACTTTTGATGTTCATTTGATTAGCCTCCTCAGAATAGACATGGTGAAACAGGAGCATCCACTTACATTACATATACCTAATAATGCAGGCAATCCGCGAAAGGGATCAGAACCATGATGGAAATGATGCAGTAAAATTCTTCTTCTATTTCATTCGCAAATTGTAAGAAACTTTCTCATAGATCATTTTTTTATAACTTCAAAACCAAAAAAGTTATGGATTTTTATGTAACAACAATTAGTTTTTCTACTCGCCTGAAAAGTCGGGTTTTGGTTTATACGACCTTTCTATCCAAAGGTATCGATAATTGGGTTTTTACGACAGTAAATGTGACCATAAGCTTATTAAAAATGGATATACGACCTATACATTTTTTTTAAAGTACATTTTCATGGGGTGTATTAACCAAGCATTGATTTTTCTTAGACGTAAATCCAAGCTAACTTTAAAAGTAACGAAGAAGGTTTTGATGATTTAACCTTTTTCATTAGCAAATTGTAAGAATCTTTCTCATAGATCATTTTTAATCACTTTCGGGTTTTGGTTTATACGACCTTTCTACCCAAAGGTCGATATGCAATAAGGATTTACGACGTCGAATTTAAACTATGCTTAGGTAATGCATTCAACACATTAGGGCGTATAAACCATTTACAATTAACGACTATTTTTACGCCCTGAGTTAATAAAAAAATTGGTTGCCTGTAAAGTCGGTATACGGGCGAAAGTTTTACGTGACAACGACTTTGAGTGGTAAAATAATTTTAATGTGAATATTCATTCGTATAGTAGGAAGAAGGGTGAAAGACGCGTGCCTTTCACTTTTTATGTCTGTCTCTCTCGCTCTTAGGCGGGACGCGTGCCTCTCACTCGCTCTCATTGTGAGCGCA
The DNA here is from genome assembly GCA_944739405.2 of Euclidia mi. Classification (NCBI taxonomy): domain Eukaryota; kingdom Metazoa; phylum Arthropoda; class Insecta; order Lepidoptera; family Erebidae; genus Euclidia; species Euclidia mi. Next base: position 75,036,627 of record OX123192.2, read on the forward strand.
TAACGTGAGCGGAGCGTAACGCAGTTTCTTGAAGTGTCACCCGGCAAACCAATTTATAAGACGTTGTCACGTCAAAATTATGGTTAGTACATCATAACAAAACTACAAAAAAATAACATTCGGCTTTTACACTGAAAATTTACCTTTTTTAAGAGGCTATGACCAAAAATTTCGGGGTCGTATTAACCATTTTTGTGCGAATTTCTACATTTTGTATATACAGATCGATAGAGAAAAAAATTCTGAGAAAAATGGTATATATAACTCAATTTGGCCAAAATGGTTTATACGACCTTTATACCCAAAGGTATCGATATGTAACCACGACATCACAAAATTCTAAATGGCGTTACTCACACGTCGATCGATACATAATTTAAGCTGAAATTATGTGAATCGCTTAAGTTTAATAATTTCTTTTCAGGAGAGCAATTTAAAGTTTGTTTAATTTTGAAGCGTCGGAAGTTGAGATGTGTGTGGGTCCTGTAAATTTAATTGTGTGGGCAGTTTATGTAGGGTAATGTATTAAGTTGAAACACGTGATAATTAAATTAAGAGCGAGTCGGAATCGCCCATGAACGGTTTCGTATTAGTAGTATCCACTAAGCATAGCCATTATTTTCACCTAACCACTATCACTTTGTCACCAGTACAAATAACTTTTGTTTTCTATTGAACACTATTGTGTTTGTTTAAACGACAAAGTTATATAAAAAAAAAACGCCAGTTTCATGTATGGAGAGAACTCCTTAATTTTTATTCATTTTATATTTTGTTGTATATTTGTTTTATACATTATCAAAGTTTATTAAGTGGGTTTTACTTGCGATAGGTAAGATATTTAAGGCATATATACCTCAGTATTTTCCGACATTTCGTACGACTTGCACCAGTCGTGGTCCCGCTGAATAAACTTGTATAATTTATTCTTTACAGCCCACACATTTTGAAGCGGAAAAAAATTACACACACATTAAACGGATTTAAGGACTTACCATCAGTACATACTACCAAGGTAAAATACGGGGAATTTTTACTGTATATTTTCGAGCACGAACCAATTCATTTTCCATTTTAGAACAAGTATTTTGTATTAAAAAGCTTTTATCCAGAGCTTACCTGCTGTTCAATATAAGTAGAATCAAGAATTCCAATAGCGACAGATAATCTCAGATAAACTAAGTTCACTTTACGAAATAACCGGGCTTTAAGTATCTTAAGGTGGGTTCACATTAGAGCGGTTTCTTACTAGCGTAGGCGGGAAGCGCATGAAGGCGCGTATAGGCTTGCCTTTTGGCACACGCGCAACTCGTACGAGCGTTGACGCGCTTAAGACCCAGTCCAGAAAGCGCGATTTACGCGCGCGTCCACTCACGCGTTTTGATTTGTATTGCGTCCAGATGCGGCGTTTCACGCGCGTTCTTACGCGCGCATGTGATTAGACGTATTTAGTCAGTTATAAACATAGACTTGGATACAGTGGTTGTGTTGTGGCTTGCGTACCGTCGATGGAGACGTCGTAAACAAAGAGAAAGTCGAAGATTCAACGAATTCAAATGTCTACTATTTCTTCCCAGTTCCTACGTTTAATTATTCTATTAGAATAATCCGATGATTCCATATAGCTACCCTTATCTCAATTTCGTCAATAAAAAGTTCCGTGTCAAAGTTATCACGCTCCATTTTGAATCGAATACGTCCACTCGCCACAGACACGCGCGTAGTACTGGACGCAGCAATGGCGCCGGAGTATCTCGACTCGCGCGGGGCTCGCGCGTAAAACGAGCGAGCCGAAAGTCCCGCTCATTGCAAGCGTTTTAGGCGCGTGTGAGGTAACGCGCGAGAGCATCTGGACGGGATATATGTAGCTCTAGTATCTCGTAAACGCGCGAGTGCCTACGCGCGAGTGGACAAGCGCATGAATTGCGCTTTCTGGACAGGCTCTAAGCTCGTATAAGCGCTATACTGACATGACACTGTATCACTACCATTTCGAACGAACACGCCTAAATATGTCCGTTTACGCTATTCTTATTTTTTTAGCGCGTAATGTAGTGCGCGTGTAAGCGCTATGATGGAACGACTGTATACGCGCAGAAAAATACGTTAATCTGAAACCGCCCTTACTTGAGTAGTGTGTAGAGTAGAGCAAGGTGCATTGTCAACTCGATGTGTTATTTTTTTACTAGCCTTTGGATGACAATGACTTTGCACCTTAGCGAAAGATAATATATTATACTAGATGACCCTGCGGTTACACCACGTTATTTAGGGCAACTGCTTGGCCCTGTGGATCATAGCGTGATGTTATATAGCCTTTAGCCTTGCTCGATAGGTGGGCTATCTAACAGTAAAATAATTCTTCAAATTGGACTAGTAGTTCCTGAGATTAGCGCGTTCAAGCAAACAAGCAGACAAACTCTTCAGTTTTATATATTATTTATTTATTTATATTCAGGAAACATACAGTCATTTACAATCAAATTGTTACCAAATAAGTATTGCACAAAGACCTATAGTTCCATTTAAATTTAAATAAAGTTATATTAAAATTCTTATGGATAGAATAGAACATACAATGCCATAGTTATTACAAGGAGAATACAAAGAAAGCTGTGCATGTTCGAGAAATTCTTAGAAGTTAACAAAAGTTATGAAGTTGAAGTAGCGGTATGCTTATACAATATTTGAGTAAGCAATATATGAATTGCTAGCATCCGATCAAACATTATTTAATCTATGTTACTGCTGGATCAGCCAGTATCAACTTTTCTTTAAGTTTACGTCTGTGTTCAAGCATGTTTGGATTAAATATATCCAAATCAGTAAATTGATTATTGTAGTCATTAATACTGCGTCTAAAGAAGCTGTTGCCACTATAAATCGTTCTATATAAGGGTTCTGAAAATAGTGTCTTCAAACCAGAGTTGGGTCTGGGCACTCTGAAAGTAATTTTCTCAAAGATAGCAGGCGAATCTATATAGTTATTAATAGTTTTATAAAGGAAAACTTGGTCAAAATATTTTCTACGGTCACTGAGTAAGGTCAAATTGTGGCGCTTAAGCGAATCTTCATAAGATCTGTATGGATGGTTACAGCGGTAATCCAAAGTTTTAATGAGTTTCTTTTGAACTCTTTCAATACGAGAGGAGTGACAATGGTAAAAGGGATTCCATATTATGCATGCGAAATCTAAAAGAGAACGAACAAAACTAAAATAGAGAAGTTTGAAAGTAAAAGTTTGTTTGAAGGGCCTGGATATTCTAGAAATGAAACCGAGTTGTCGAATTGCATTCTAAACTATATGATCAATATGCAAGTTAAATGACAATTTCGAGTCCATTATTACGCCCAAGTCACGAACAGAATTGACTCGATTAAGAGGTTCATTTTTAATATGATAAGCAAAATTTATTATATTACGATTACGTGCGTATGTTATGATGGAACATTTATCATGATTTAGATAAAGTTGATTAGACGAGCAATAATTAGATAGGTTAATCAGCTTCGACTGTAGCTCCAGAAAGTCATCAGTGTGGGAAATAATTTTGAAAATGTTTGCATCATCTGCATACAAAAAAAGTTACAATGTCCAATGTAGTCACCGATATTGTTAATGTAGAGAATAAAGAGCAAAGGCCCTAAGTGTGACCCCTGCGGAATACCAGAAGGGATTTCCATGAACCCTGATAAATAGCCCTTTAAAGATACTGCCTGAGAGTGGTTTTTTACGTACGAACTAATCCAACGATATAAATCGCCGTGTATTCCGATCTTCCAAAGCTTCTCTATAAGCAAATCATGATTTATTTTATCAAATGCTTTTGAAAAATCGGAATACACTACGTCTACTTGGTGACCTGCATCCATCGCATTGACAAGAAAATTCATAAATGTAAGTAGTTTTTTTTTTTTATTGCTGCTAGTGGTAGACGAGCGAACGGCCCATCTGATGGTAAACGGTAACCGCTGCTCATGGACTTCGTTAATGTCAGGGTATACACAGCAAAGCCGCTGCCTACCGTGAGAGTAATGCTCTCTTTAAACCTCGTTTGAAGAAGGACAAGTCATAGTGCTCGGGAAACACCGCAGCACGTAGTTCATTCCAGAGCCTACACGTACGTGGTAGAAAAGATCGCTGGAAGCGCACCGTACTAGATGAGAACGCTTTCAGGTAGTACGGGTGAACTCTACTGCGTCGGCGAGTGGTACGTTGGTAGAAGGGTGACCCTGGTACCAAATTAAACAATTCTTCGGAGCAAACCCCGTGAAAGAGTCGGTAAAATACGCAGAGAGAACCAAAGTCTCTCCGCTGCTCCAGCGACTCTAGTCTAGCCGTGAGATCGGGATCATCGACGATTCGAACAGCTCGTCTCTGTAGGGAGTCAAGTGGATCAAGCTGATATTTTGGCACTCCGGCCCAGAGATGTGAGCAGTACTCCACATGTGGTCGGACTTGCGCTTTATAAAGCATAAGCCGTTGGCTTGGTGTGAAGTACCGCTTAGCCCGGTTCAGCACTCCCAGCTTCTTGCTTGCCAATTTGGCTTTATCCTCCAAATGACTCCCAAATTGGACTTTGTTCGATATTTCGACGCCCGAGGATCCCAATATTCTCGGCAAAATGCAGGGGTACTCCTTGAAACCGAGGCGCTATAACGAAAGGGTCCTTCTTCGCAGTGAACGCGCATACTTGTGTCTTAGTGGGATTAAATTGAACAAGGTTCTTTTCACCCTATTTGGAGGCGCGCCCTAGAGAGTCCTCGACTTCAGACACAAGTTGCAATCGTCTTTCCTGTACCTGGCTCCGAGGGACATTCTGGTGGCTGGTGTACTGCGCATCACCCATACTGTCATCTGCATAGCAATGCATGTTTTCAATTGACAACAAGTCATTGATATGCAAGATGAACAGCGTTGGGGAGAGCACCGAGCCTTGTGGGACGCCAGCGTTGATCGACTTCATTTCGGAGCAGCTGCCGTCTGCGACGACTTTAATGCTCCGATCAGCCAAAAAGCTGGCAATCCATTTACAGAGTCCCTCGGGGATTCCATAAGATGGTAACTTCGATAGAAGTGCCCTGTGCCAGACCCGGTCAAACGCCTTGGCAATGTCAAGGCTAACGGCTAGAGCTTCGCCCCCACTCTCCAAGGCTTCTGCCCAGCGGTGTGTAAGGTACACTGGAAGGTCGCCAGCTGAACGACCATGCCGGAAACCGTACTGGCGGTCGCTGATCAGCTGGCGATCCTCTAGGTACTGGAGGAGTTTGTTGTTGATGACTCGCTCCATTACCTTGGAGAGTAAGGACGTTACCGCTATTGGCCTGTAGTTTGACGGGTCCGATCTGTCACCCTTTTTAGGAATAGGGTGAACATGGGCTATCTTCCACGAAGATGGAACCCTGTTAGCATTATAGGAAAGACGATATAAGCGCGTTAATACGGGGGTCAACTCAGGGGCGCACGTCTTCAGCACCACTGCTGGGATGCCGTCAGGCCCACTCGACTTATGGATGTCCAGAAGTTTGAGCTGCCGCCTGACCGCACGTTGTGTAATGCGGATTTCAGGCAGGGAGCTCCCACACCAGGGGATGGACGGTGGTGTGGCTCCCTTGTCATCCAAGGTCGAGTTCGAGGCAAATAGTTGGACCAAGACGTCAGCCTTGTCTTTTGCGCTATGGGCCAGACTGTCATCAAATTTACGCAGTGGCGGGAGACTGATCTGGCCTCAACAGACCGCCGTTTACAGAAACCGTGCTGGTTTGGGGAAATGTGATTTTTTTAAATGCCTGAGAGTTCACATGTTACTATTTTCTCCATGATTTTGCCAAGTATATTAAGTTTACTTATGGGTCGGTATTGTGTTACATCATCTCTTCTGTCATTTTTTGGAATGGGTGTAACTATTGTCATTTTCCACAAGGCGGGATAAACGCCGTCACTTAGAGATTTACGGTATATAATACTCAGGGGTAGTGATAATTGAGCAGCACATCTGCGAATAAACAAGGGATGAATGCCGTCATATCCAGCTCCTTTATTTATGTCAACTCCTTTGAGCTCTTTATAGATTCGGTCTCAGTTCAGTTTTACAGACCCAATGCTGACGGGAGAGTCTAATGAAGGGCAACTTGAATCATAATTGATAGAACGGGGCGAAGAGTTTATAAAAACAGAATTAAAATACCTAATTGTTAAACATATTGCACATGTCTTTGCCGGAAGTTGAAACACGGTTGCCAAGCTTAACCATCTCGGGAATTTCACCATTAGGTAATTTCAATTTAACGAACGACCAGAAGTGTTTTGGGCACCTTTTTATTTTTTCTTCACTAAAAGTGATGAAATTATTGTAGTCAGTTCTCTGTAGCTTTGGTTCTCTCCTACGAAGAGTCGAGAAACTTTGATAATCAAGAGGATTGCCATAACGTTTCCATTTTGAGTGAAACTTTCTTTTCTCGCTGACTAATTTAATTAGAGCTCTACTATACCATACAGGATACCGGCTAGAACTTACATATGTACTTTCTAGTCGGTACATATTCACATATTATGTTATTGATAACACGATAAAATTTCTGGACCATGGTATCGACACTATCGGTATTAGGAAGTTCATAGTGCCAGTCAACCGTCGCCAACGAGGATTCAATGGCATCAAAATCGGCTTGGTGAAAGAGCCTTCTCTTAGAAGATTTTTGTGGAAGTGGTACATATGAGGTACGAGGTAAACTAATAACCAATGATTTATGGTGTACGTCCTCGTTGGTGACGGGATCGGGACAAGGCTCCACAAAGCAGTTATTCTTGCAAAATATTAGATCCAATAATCTATTATTAACATTAAAGCATAAATTAAATTGTTTTATGTCTGAAAAACTCATAAAATCAGATGTTATTTGTGCCAGAGTGTTACTGACATTGGGTCGAATAAGCATGGATTGAGTGTCTGAGTCGGAAAACCATTCAGCATGAATCACATTAAAATCTCCTGCTATTACAAATATGTCGTTGGGATGTTGTTCCATCAAGTAACTCACGTGATCATATATTGCCATCAAGCATCAACTCAGAATCGTGACGACTATTATGTGGTATGTATGCACAGCATATGTGACCCATAAATGATCAGACGAAACAGGGGCATTCCATCCATCGCGCAGCATAGGATTCATATCTCGGCGAACTGCTATGGCAACCCCACCTCCCCGCTCTGCATTTGTGACTATGGGGTCTCTATCATGTCTAAACACAATGTAACGGTTATCAAAATATTCGGGGCTACGAAAACTTACATTGAGCCATGTTTCCGTAATGCAATAGATGTCATAATCGTTTAATAAAATTTTAGGTAAGAAAAAGTGTGATTTCGTACGCAGACCTCTCACATTTTGGTAATATAGTTTAATTAGGTCTGGGAATTTGTAAGAATTATAAAATATACTCTAATAAAATAGTTATTGAACAGCTCCATTAGACACAATGCCACATATATCGCTACAGACCAAAAACATATCAATAAATATTTTTCAGCTTGATTACAATATCCATTTAGTGTAACTCGATAAAATTCTATTACAATTAAAATATGACAGACTCGTATAATGCAATAATAAAAGTTGTACTTTTTTAAACTTTTAAAAAGAACTTTGACTACGATATTCATACTGTTTAGATCGGTTATAACAAAGATAACTATTATATCAATATATGTAATATAGCAAATTAGTACATACGCATTAAAAAAAATACTTCTCCATATTAGTCATTTTATATTCGACAAGTCCCTTTCACTGGAAACACGAATAACCCTAGAGGAATCCGATTTTCTAAGAAATATTTTACAATCCCGGATCCTCAGTTATGCGTAGCCGTTCTTAAGGCCGGTTTTCCTGTCAAGCTGATCGTACGCCGACGGTCCGCGCTGATGTGTCAATAGTCAAGTACCTACTTCTAGCGTTTTTGAGTCGCGCTGACCGCTCAGCGCTGTCGGGCGTCAGCGCTGAGTTATTACTCCATACATATTGACATTATTGACACATCAGCGCGAACCGTCGGCGTGTGATCAGCTTGACAGGAAAACCGGCCTATGTTTTAATTCACGAGCACGTTTGACAAGTAACTTATTCGCCGGCGTTAGCTGATCACCAAAATAAATATTCACGCCAGGTCCTGAAAAACCAATGTCAGCCGTACTGATACCTCGACGCGCGCACACCGCTGCCAATAGCTGATCTTTAGCTTGTTGTCTTACGTATTGAACAATTATTGCAGGCGGGCGAGAAAGCACACTTTGTTTTTGTTCAAAACGGCGAACGCGGTGAATACGATTTATATTACTTAATTCTAACGTCAAACCAACCTTGGAGTAAATATTACTTAGGACTGAAACTAGGTTTTCACCTTTTTGCAGTGGTATGCCAGATATTTCAACATTATTCCGTCTCGAGTACTGATCACGTTCGTCGCTCTCCTTACGAAGTTCGGTGATTTTATCCTTAGCCTCATCCAGCTCATGTTGTAAAGAAGATAGCCGAGAAGTTGCCTGTCCCACGACGTCCAATCGCTCTTCCATGATTTCTATACGAGAATTAATCTCCCTCCACTGGGCAGCAACATCCTGTATCGTAGACTTTAGACTATTGACATCGACTTTCAACTCATCAAAACAGCTGCGAAAGCTCCTTACTACCTTAAGGACGTCCGCCAAATTAGGAGTAACTTGCGGTCCAGCCATGCGACAATTAACACAGCGCCAATTATCCTTCTTTTCTGCGGTCATCCTGCGGTATGTTGTTTCTTGAAGCCCAGAACAAGAATAATGAAGGTATCCCCGACATTGATTGCAAACAACCCCATCATTGACAATGTCCTTACATTTTGAGCAATTCATTTTACTAAATAATTTGTGAAATGTACACCTTCGGGCCCACAAAAATTCCAAACAAATAATAATAATAATACTTTATTGACATAAATTACACTTTTACAATATTTTAGAATTCCCTGACTCCTGCACTAGTAATAACTGTGTTGCAGGAGACAATGTCTTCCCAAATTTTATCTTGGCACATATCATTTATGTCTCAAAAAGAAATGAAAAACACAAAAAAAAACACAACAATAAAAACAAGAAAAGGAACAGAAAGTTACAATTTTTTTATCAATTCAATACAATGTAAATTTAATGTGAACGATTGCTGATGTAATGTGTGTGTGTGTGTGTGTGTGTGTGTGTGTGTGTGTGTGTGTGTGTATGCGTGGGCGTGTGAGTATGTATATGCGTTATTTAAATTGGTCTGACCTGATTGGCCCTACGACGGTGTCTTGGGATCGGAAAATCAGATGTCCACCAATCAGATCTATTTGAGATAGTGTTAGGATATGACTGTGAGTAGATTCTCAACAGCATCATAGTACATTTTGTTTAGCCATTCAATTACAAACTTTTTAAATTCATTATTGTTAAGGGGTTTTATTTCATTCAGTTTATTACACATTTTGTTATATATATAGGGGGCTAGAAAATTAAAGTGCTTCTAACCAAGGGTAGTTTTAACTTTAGGCACTGGGCATCTCTCAATTCGTTTAGATACTAACGGTAAAGCTGGTACAATGTTTTTGTGGTACCGTCTAAGAGTTTCGTATATGTACATCTTTCTTACGGACAGAACGCCAGCCATTTGATATACTGCTAAAGTAGGATGTCTGAAGGGTAAACGCATTATAACTTTTAACATCGAGCGCTGGGCCCGCTCTGCAGATAGGATAAAGGTCTTTCCTGCGCCACCCCATGCACAGATACAGTATCTTACTATGCATTCACACAGAGCTTTGTAAGTCGAAATTAAAAGTTGCATGTCACCAACATTACGTAGATTTTTAAATAAATATATAATTTTCCTAATTCTAGCTGACAATGCGGTTATATGTTGTTTCTAGCTAAGTTGTTCATCCAGTACAACATCAAGATACTTTATAGAACTGATTCTCGATAAATTTGCACAGGTACAACCTGTGTTATTTATATTACGATTACACGGGTGTGTATGAATTTTTAAGTTAAGTGTTGCTGGTGCTTGACCTTTGGTAGATTTACTAAAACAGATGTATTTTGTTTTAAGCTTATTTATTAAAAGAAGACTGTCTTCCAACCAGGCAGTACCTTCGCTAGGCCTTGTTCTGCAAGATGGAATAACGCATCCCACGTGCCTTCGTTAAACAGTAAAACGGTATCATCAGCAAATATTACAGCTTTCATGCTGCTCATAGCAGTTACATCTAGCAGATTATTGACATAAGTGATAAATCGAGTCGGACCAAGCGTACTTCCCTGCGGAACACCGTATCTGCAATTAGCATCATCACTTTCAATACCAGCAACTCGCACAGCCTGTTATCTACCTGTTAGGTAGTCTGTGAACCAGTCCAGAGCCACACCTCTTATGCCAACGCTTTCAAGCCGTGTAAATAATATCGGAATAGACACCGTATCAAATGCTTTTTGTAGATCTAAAAAGACACCCAGACACTTTTGTCCTTTGTCTAAATTTGTTACAATATTTGATACAAGTGTCAACACTGCATCTTCCGTTGATTTTTTGCCCGAAAACCAAATTGAGATTCACTGTGTTCTAGATAGTTAATTAGTCTTCTATTAACCACTTTTTCTAATATTTTTGATAGCGTTGACAGAAGAGATATGGGTCTGTAATTAGATGGTTCACTTTTGACACCTGTCTTATATATTGGGCAGATAATGGCCTTCTTGTAGGCGGCAGGGAAAATACCAGTTGCAAGACTCAGATTGCACAAGTACGTGATGGGTAGAACAACAGAACTAAGGCTTTGTTTCAAGATTATTGCGGTAATTTTGTCCCACCCTGGTGCACTGTGCGATCGCAAACCCAAAATAATACCACGCACTTCGTACTCATCTGTTAATGTAAGCGCCATTGATTTCAAGGATGTGTTATTATTTTTCGCTTGGCGTGCTAGGTCTTGTTCACTTAACGACATATCATTTAGCTGTTGATTAGCTAAGCTACATGCTATTGATGTGAAATATTTATTAACTTTATTAAGTGCAGTTTTAGAATATACATCAATAGCGAGTAGTTCCTTTGAATCTTCATGTTTACTATTTAAGGCACATACTTCTTTTACAATTTTCCATGTTTCTTTAATATTACCGTTATTTATCCGTAACCTTTCCTGATAATAGCTATTTTTAAGATTTTTTATGATGTAATTACAAAGATTTCTATATTTAATATATTTTTCTTTCTGTTGAATGTCTTTGGGTGCTTTTTTTAGCTTGATAGTGTAGAACGTCTCGTTTTCTAATAAAATTTCGGAATCCGCAAGATACCAGTGTTATTATTGATTATATTCAACAATTCAGACGTAAATATATCAGACGCTATATTTGTGTCGTTTTGTTTCATATAACTTATTCCATACTAGTTTGCTAAGTACCTCTTTTATATTATTGTAATCAATTTTAACTTTATTAAAATCTGACTTCTTTTTATCAATTTGAGATTTATTGATATATAGTAATATAGGGGAATGATCAGTTAACTGTTGGTCAAATATTACAGTTTTCCAATTTAGGTTACATTTCACCATGAAATGGTCTATACAGGTGTTGACACGTGTGGACCTATTTATGCCCGGTACTAGTCCATAAACAGCCATTAGGTTAAGGTAACTGTCTGCTGAGCTTGATAAGGGGTCCGACAGGATATCAATGTTTATGTCTCCCGTCAATATGACATATTTAGTATGGATATTACCAAGCACTTTATCAAGAGATTCTAAGTAATTACTCGTATTCCTATAGCTTGGAGAACGATAAGAACAAATGAATGTATAGTTAGGATGAATAGTAGCAACTAGACAATTCCCTTCTAAAAATTCTGGCTCGTAGACATGAACCTCAAACACATTCCGTACAAATATAACAACGCCGTCATTTTGATTATTACTAATTTTAGTCCAAAATTTGTTAAAGCCGTCAATATTCTGTGGCGGGTTATTCCCACTAATACAACATTCTGTCAGTACAATTAAATCTAGGGGAACATTCAAAGCAGCTATAAAATTACAATTTATACTTCTTATATTAAGGGTAATGGTTGTAAATGATTCATTGTTTACGTCATAGTTTAATAATCGTGAGCATGCTCCGACACTACTAAGCATGTAACACTCAACTTGACCAGTCGTTTCAATATCTTCTACAATATAAGTGTTATTACGATCGAATTATATTTTTGTGTGAAGATGGCCTAGTATACCAGTACAAACATACACCTTATTATACGTGTATGTGAGAGCTAATACGTTTTTATTAGGTAGTAATGATGAAATAGATTTTAATATGGTACATGAACTTAAACTATACTGATAGATAACTGTAATTTTTGAATAGCAAGACTTAAAAAATATGAAACTGAGCATTGCCATAACAAACCTAGTAGATTTTGTTAGACCCACACATTGTTGTATGTAATTTTTAACTATTTTATGCTTCTTGTGTCCTATTGTGGTTATGTTTGCATGATATCTGTAGTGAGTTGTATTGTATGTGTTATGTTTATGAAATGTATGTGTTTGGGTGTGAATGTAAGCAATCTTTGACAAATTATCAACTACATAATCTTTTACAACTACATAATATAATGATAATTTAAATATAAGCATGCAATAAAATATACTATGTATTGTTAAATGTACTGATGCAAAAAATAGTCATTCTGACCTCTGGGATTTTAATTTCTCAATAGCTTCTTCATTATCAATACGCAAATAGGGTGCACCTTCCTTCTTCCGCATAAGAACTTTGCCGTTGGATACCCAACAGTAAGAATATCCGTTCGACTTCGCGTACTCTCGGGCTTGAAAGAACAGCTTTCTAGTCTTCACTGGTAGGTTTACCTCTATATACAGGGGTTTCGAGGGGCCGGGTAAATGCCGATGACTTGTGTTTAATTTGCAGTCTTTATTATCTCTATTATATTGTTTTGTGCGAGATAATATTTTTTTTTCAGAAGGACGGTAGTGAACTCCACGATTACAGGTTTATTTTCCTCTTTTCTAATATTAATCCGGTAGATATCGCGGACTTCTGAATCTGATAATTTTACATCCAACGCTTGTGATATACTGCCCACCAAGTTTAAAAGTTCTGACTTCGTTTCTCCTTTTTTGGGGGGAATATTTTTGATTTCAATACTAGTAGATTTTTGAGACCTTTCCAGTATTGCAAATTTCAGTTCTAGCTGTTGAAATTGTGCTAAAAAAGCTTTCCTTTCAGTGTTCATAGTTGCCAATTTCTTTTCAAATTCATCATACTGCTTGCTAATCTATACATATAATAAAATGGTAGGAAAGTCAAAACTGTACATAGAATATTTTTTTAAAGAATACTTGGGGTGTGATATACTATCGATACCGAGGCCAAAAATATAGTTTTTAGAATTTTTGTCTGTTTGTCTGTTTATCTGTTTGTCCTTATATCCGGGATAAAGTAAAAAAGTACTGCATGGATTTACTTCAAATTTAGCACAAATATTATTAAAATGTCGGGTCACCACATAGGCTACATATTATCACGCTATGACCTACAGGGAACGAGCAGAGAACCTTTATTTCTTCAACGCTTTCTGTAACAACGTGTAATGTAATAATGCATATTTGAATTCAAAAAAGCAGGTGGCGCCACCGTCACGCAAAGTACATTACGAGACAGCTCTGTGTTTATTTTTTTATTAAAATCAATAAAAGTTATTTTTATAAATGTGCAGTATGTAAAATTGTTCAACATAGTTTTAATACGAAGTACAAGTGTTATCACGAACATTGAACTTAAAGTTTGCAATTAAAAACAAACATAAATTGTTCTAGTAATAAAAACATGAAACCAGTGATCAGAAGTGTAAAATAGGCAAAACACTTAAAAAAACGTTGTAATAAAGTTTAATTATACATCAAACATTCGAATTTCATTAAATAAAACATAAAAAGTGAATAAAAAAGCTCAATACAAAGTTCAAAGTGACAGTGCATCAACGGCTCTAACGATGTATAGAATTTTTTGCAGCATGAGTCATTGTTAAGATCTTTTTCCTAAGATCTTATAAAGTAAACGCTAAATTCACGCCATTCTATTAAACACTTGTGGCGTAGTCGGAAACTGACCGGCTTGAACGAATGCTAACACGCAAAGATCATCGAGTTCGAACCTGACATATACCATTCACTTTTTGAGATTCATATAAATCATTCACTACATTATCAGACATAAAAATGAATTTCCTTGATAATATTACGTTCCAACGAGCAAGGACACATTCTAACACAATGAATACTAGCGAAAAAATAAACGACACATTGTACGATGAAACGGATTATGAGGAAAGCATAGCTAGCAGCCTACCGGACCTATCAAAACAAACACAAAATGAACTGATTATAAGTTTAAAAGAACGAGTAGAGAAACTAGGGATAGAACTAAACAGCGCACACCATGAAATTGAGACACTATCACTTGAAAATAGTAATTTAAAAAAGTTAAATCGAGATTTAACCAAAAATAATTATTTATTCAAAAAATTGACATGTAGTCCGATCAAATCACCAAAACCTACCACACCGCAAAAAAAGCTGGTTATTAAGAATAAAGAAACCCAAACGGTCACATCTGAATTATTAGACTGCCAACGCTTCGATCAGCAAATAATTAACTATCAAGACGAACGCACGTCAAATGGAAATAGCGAAAATACCATGAGTACCATACAGGTTACGAGTCGCAAAAATGAATTGTGCATAATTAGTAGCAATAATACAAATAATATATTACATATAGCAGAAGAAACCTTCCCAAATTCGCACATATGCCACTACTGTTTTCCGAACAGTGGTATCAAACATCTTTTGAAGAATATAGACCAAAAACTAGTGAATTTCACAATGAAAGACTACTGCGTTATTCTAATTGGTGATGAAGACTTTCGCAGGACAAACAATTATTTTCAGCTTATCATAGAAATAAGACAAGCATTGTTAGCAGTGCAACATACTAACATTATTATATGTTTACCGACATTTAAATATAATTTACTACTCTGTAATGTATAATGGACGAATAGAAGTATTTAATAATTTACTATATCTTGACTTGTTTACACATAATTATGCAGTATTGCTTGACTCAAATTTAGATCTTCCTTGTGACTATAGTGTCTTCAAAAGAAATGGTGTACTTAACACTAATGGTATGAAAAACATTTTTTACAATCTGAAATGTACTGTTCAATATGACATTTTAAATAATCTTAATGATTCTTATAATTTAATTGATAATTTGAATACGCAATCATCTGAATGTAATAATAATTTATTTCGTACATGATCATTTATATATATTTCATCAAAACATCAATGGATTACTTAGCAAATCTGACTTGTTAAGCTTACATCTTGTTGAATTAAGTAACAAAATAGTTGTGATTTGTATAACTGAACATAACATGATGAAAGGCGATGAGCAGTATTTGAAGATACCTAATTACAATTTAGCTAATTATTACATGAGAAAGAATAGACATGGAGGCTCTTGCATATTAATAAAACGCGGACACAGTTTTCAGGCAATGGATGACATCAATAAGTTATCTCTTGCTAATGTATTCGAATGCTCAGCAGTGGAACTGAAACAACTTAAAATTTACATAGTTTGCATCTACAGGCCGCCGAAATATGATATGTTAACATTGCAAGTTTTTTATGAAAGACTTAATCTAGTATTATCTAAACTCTGTAGAAATAAAAATATGAAGCTTATTGTATGCGGGGACTTTAAAATAGACTTATTAAAAAGGAATAGGCTATCTTTGGCATTTGAGCAAACATTCTGTGCATTTAATCTAAAAATCGAACTTAAAGAAATCACTAGATTTCTTAGTAAAACCTGTATAGACAACTTTGCACATAATATAAAAGGAAGCAAAAGTCAGGTGAACGATCTCTCTATCTCAGACCATACAGCACAAATATTAGAATGCCCAGTTAAAAAGAGATGTCTATTTAAGTTTTGGTATACTGAAAAAAGAGATTTTTCTAGCGAAAAAAAAAAATAATTTTAATAATTACTTATCCCAAATGAGCTTTAGTGATGTTTTTAAAGAAAATGACTCAAGTAAAGCATTTAATATGTTTTATGATTTGTTTAGTCTTCTATATAATTTATGTTTTCCTTTAGTAAACATTAAAAGATTCTCAACTAATAAAGTTCCTTGGATTACAAAAGGACTAAAACTTTGTAGCCTCAAAAAACGTAAAATGATGTGGCAATATAGGAAGATCCCCAGTCTAGCTAATAAAATAAAATTTAAGAATTATGCAGCAAGACTTAAAAAAATAATCCGCTTAACACAAAAATGTAAGAATGACCATTACATTAAATCATCTGTAAACAAAACCAAAGCAACATGGAACATTATTAACAATAACAAAGAAAAGTAACCAAAAATTAATATAAGTAGTATTTCAATTAATAATAAATCAATACATGACCCAAAAGACATCTGTAATATATTAAATAATTATTATATTGACATGGTAAATAATCAAAATTTTGACAAATATAAAATTAAATTAAATAATAATCATAGTAATTCTATTTTTATGGCACCTGTTACTTGCCAGGATATACTTAACATAATTAATTCTCTAAAAAACACAAACAGTGCTGGATATGATGGTATTACTACATCAGTTATAAAAAGCGTAGGGCATATAATTTCGCCAGTTTTATCACATTTAATTAATTTATGCAACGAACAGGGTATCTTTCCAGACGTATTGAAGATTACAGTTATAAAGCCTCTGTTTAAGACAGGAGAGAGATCGGAAGTAAGTAATTATAGACCAATTGCTCTAGTTCCTATTTTTGCTAAAGTATTTGAAAGAGTAATTTATAACGGCATTTATGTCTATTTGGAGAAACTTAACATATTAGTTCCAGAGCAATATGGTTTTCGAAAAAACAAAAATATCAATATGGCCATCTACAATTTTTTGAAATCCGTTATGATAAATATGGACAAGGGGCAACCAGCAATAGGAATGTTTATGGACATGTCCAAGGCCTTTGATCATGTAAGACATGATATTCTACTAAGTAAATTATATCAATACGGAATAAGAGGCAATGTCTATAATCTTATTAATGGTCTATCCACACACATCCGGGCCGTGGACGGGACGTGCACGGGACGGGGACGGGCCGTCACCATGCTGCCGGGTCCCGGCCGGGATATTTCGTTCACACACGTCAGGGGTGCAACCGGAGCGTGGACGGGCTGTCACTAGAGCTTGCATTTTAATATTTGAATTATTCGAATTATGAATTGTGTCAAATATTCCAAAGGAAATTGCAATATCCAATTCTAGTTCGAACAGCGTTCTCAAAATTGTCCTAAATACATGCACCAATAAACACATTTAGTTGACATACTTAACATAATTATATTACAACATAAATTAGATTTTGTTTTTTTTTTGCGTATGAAGCCCTAAAAGGAGGAGTTCTAATAATAATAAGAAGAATAGCCGAGAAAAATGAATCATAATAATAATAAACATCTCTGGGGGGCCGGTCATTATCTCAACATGAGACTAACGCAATCGTAGGGCAGAGTGACAGCTTTCAAACATCACCTTCATCTTATGATAAACAAAAACAGCATCACAGGATGAAAAGAAAGGTTACAAATCACAGGGCAGCTTTGTGGCGAGCTGTCAGTGCTCAAGTCAGGGCCTCGTCTTCGGCTTGCCGTTATTGGATGGTTGGAATGGATTTCCAAAAGCGCCCGCAACTTCACACAACCTTAATATGCGTCTCGTCGCACCGATTGTTGGGCCCAGCAAGACCATGTCGTCCGTACCTATAGGTGATATTGTTCATAACAACTCCGTCTTCATGACAGTCGACACCAGCCTTGCTGAGTAGGTACAACAATTAGCTGATTTATAAATAATAAAAAATATATATAAAGGCATGGCGAGGTGATTTCCTCATGCGTCACACCAGATTTCAGCCCATATTCCTCATGCAGAGCTGTACGCGCCCGCTTGACAGTGTTTATTGGATTTGCATACCAATATTGTAGCATTCACATACCTACCTCATAGTTCATACCAGTATCTACCTCACTCTCATTTTTAAATTACCCCATACAGATCAGCAAAGTTAAGCAACGCTTGCACATGTCGCCACTTGGATGGGTGACCACGTGTGGCATTTACATCTGAGCGCTATCTTGCTTCGAAGGGCACGTAAAGCTGTCGGTCCCGGTCCTTGTCTCAGGATTGGAATCGTTAGGCCATGAAGAAAACTCCGACACTAGAGTTGGCCACAAACTCTCACGAAAAACAACAACTAAACAACAAGAGGTTTAAGGTCCAATGCCTTATAAAGGTCTAAGAAAACCGGATTTACATGTGTTTCTAACTATATAGTACCGTAGGCGGTCTGTGTTAAAAACAAAACTAATTAAACTACGCGACGTGCAGACAAATTTTAGGGGCCATGTAAGTACATCCAGCAAACTATCGAGCACCTTAGTTGTGATGGTTGCCAGGAATATAGGCCTATAGTTATGAAGTTAAATAAAGAACAAAAATTTTGAATATAAAAATATCAAATAAAACTATTCGAATAAAAATTTTAAACATTTGCAAGCCCTAGCCGAGACCTTTCATATGTCACTATTTGTACTTGGGCAAGTCCAATACAAAACACCGATCTGGGAATAACATGGATTGGACATACCTTCGAAATTAGCGTGCATACCTACGATTTTGTAAAAAAATAAAATTTAATTGAGTAAAAATATTTAAATTTATATTTGCTGTAAGTTACTTTAGTTCCAAATCTGTTTAAATGCTTTTCCAGATTAGTTTATTCCATTACGCAAATGCGGGCAAACAAGGTAAAGCAAATAACGTCCCTTGACATGAAGACAAACTAAACATGAAACAAAATATTCTCTGGTAGCCAATATCGATACAGTGTCGCTGAGAAAGAAACGGACATGAATGGCGCCATTCATACCGTAATGAAACACACTGCCACACTGAAATACCATAAGGGAATAACAAAATCAAAATTGATTGATTAATTTTATTTATAAATAATATTATTTTATTCAACGTTTCATTTCTAGGAATTCTCGCATACAGTTGCTGTTCATGTTATCTTTTGGCAAAAACAATAATTTTCCATAATTATGTACTATTTGCCTTCTCCATGTATATTCTTTACTCAAAGAATACAAACACAAATGGGCGAGTCCATTGCGATCTGTCAAACTTATTATGTCAGGTTTGGGTCATAGATTAATAAGAAAGATAAGTTAATTTGCAGTTATTATGAACTAGATAAATTCTTATGCAGATCAGGAAAGCATAATAATAAATACTACAAGATTTATTACCAGTTTATAAGTAAGTGTTTTCTTGGTAGACTTATGTCCTGCAGTGGACGTTTATTGGCCAATATGCTGATGAAGTTAGTTAGCATGAGAGTGAACCAGCATACATTTTATAGTATTTCTTAACGCTACAGTACCGTCGCACGTCTCGCTGTATGATGAAATACTTCAAAGAATATAAATAAAGTTTCAGGAAGTTAATTTCTACCAGTGATCCTTATTCTATTTTGTTTGTAGGTACTACCTACGTTTCTATGTCGCAATTATTCATTTCATATCTAATTATTCACTAGTTATATGTGTCATAGCGTGTGTATGGATATAAGATATCCTAGAAGTGACAAATATTTGAAACGAGGAATTTATATCGGTTAAAACGGAATTATCTCTTATATAAGTTTAGTGTCATCGCTTATGTATACAGGGTGTCACAAGATCCATCATCAAGCCGAAGTCTCCTCATTTTGCACATCATACCAAGTCATACTACGCGAAAAGAATACCTGGGAAACGAAATATTTTTTTAAGCTTAAAGAATTAGACACATTTTAAAGCCGCAATGTATAGCGAGCATTTGCAGGAAAAATTGGCGCCAGGAATGCACTGTACCTACACCGGCCGTACCTACGCGATGACGGCAGTTTATGATCACGTGGTCGCGCGGCCAAGGGGGTAATGCACTTGTCCACAGCTCAGCTGATGACTTGTATCGCGTCCATTGCGTTTAGAGAACTTTACAGCTGCTTATTTTAGAGAAATATTGAAAATTTGTTTATGTTTATTTGGAAGAAATTTTACATTTATAATTCAAAACAAGATTTTGGAATTATTAGAAAAACAAAACCTCATACTCATACGCACCCTGAATGTGTCTGTAGTAACTGGGAAATTCCTGGTTCAGGAGATATTGAGGCTCAAAGTCACGACTTTTTTTTTCTAATTATTCCACTCGTATGAGCGTTGATGCACATCTAAGCTCGTCTAAACTTGAGCCGTCAGAGTCTATGTTGACACTGACACGATGTCACTACCACTTCGAGCGAACATGCCGAAATATGCCCGTTTACGCGGGTTCGGTGTTTTTACTTTATTTGACTCGTTACCTTAAAATGTAATTATGTTGCGATTTTCTTAATTATGATTGACCATATTATGAAGTTTGTTGATTAAACGATTTGTTATCATAGATCTGACCAATGCAAATCATGAAATTACCAATTGATAATTATACGAATTTTCTCGAAATGCGATCATTTAATAAAATGGCCAATTTCACGATACGGCCACGACATAGACCCGCTTTTACATATAAGCACCATAGTGATACAAATGTTATAGCGCAACTTGCTGACATCTATTGTCAATATTATGTCGTAGTTGTGAGTAATTGGCCATAAACTTGCATTGAAATAAGAATAAATTAAGATTCCTTTATGGTATACGACACCCCACCCTACCTCACGCCACCCCACGCATGTTGAGACTAATCAATCCCATATATTTAGTATGGTGAGGTGCAGATATACAACACTCCACCCAACGCAACCCCACGCGTCACCATCCAATCAATCCAGATCGGCGCGTTGACGGTGGATTGGAAACACACGCCATCCGACGCTTGACAAGTAATGTGTTTCTAGTTAACACACAACGCCATGCATCAGTTGAAAACATTCCTGTCATGATGATACTTTTTAGTGTTGGTTTAAAATCACAAGATTAGCTACTTGAATTATTAAAATGTAAGCCCGCATTATACGATTTGATTTCAGGCTAATACCGTTATCATTATAATAAAAATAATGCCTCACTATGAATGAGAATCTTCCTCAAAATCACTATTTAGGAAATTAGGTCATAGTTTCGTAAATAGTGATTTTGAACGAAGCTTGTTGTAGCGTGGGGTGTTGTATATGTGCACCGTTCGCATCGGCTGTTGACACGTGGGGTGAGGTGGGGTGCGGTAAGTATATCTGTTTCAACCTTTAGTAGACATACAATATAAAATATCAATATAAAAAAACAGGCATTACAACGTGTAATAATATTGTGATCACAACTGGGTTACAGGGTAACCCATGGTAAAGATACAACTTTCATTAAAAATACAGAATCTTTCCAATCTTTGTCACGTCTGTCCTAGCAGTGACAAAATAAATATTGCAGTGAAGAATATACAACGGGAGTTTTAAATATAAAATGTGCTTAATTGTAGGTATTTTTTTCATGCGTCATTTCACTCGCGTTTGAAAGTGATAGTTTGCATAGTAGTTACTAGACTCGTCCCTTTTTATTCATAATAGACTGGCCCAGAACAAAAAAATATATTATTTAGTTATATTTTTTAGTAAACGCGTTTATAACATTTTATTAGAACAAGTAGTTACTTACTTGCAAAATAATATAAAATAACAATTTAAGCTTCGATTGTTTTTCAGAAAAATCGATTATCTTTTCTCGATTTTTTCTCTCTCAAGTTTGTGCTAAGGAAGCTAAGGACTAAGTAAAGCGTCATTGTGCCCTAACTACTATTCACTGCCATCAGCATCGTCAACAGCGCATCTAGTGCTTAATATATGATTGCATTTATAATATTGTTCTTCTGGATGTCAAGTCGCACTTAGCGCATCTAGTGCTAAATATATTATATCTATGGCGCCCGTCGCCGGCCCGTGCACTTCATGGCCCCGGTCGAGGCACTGACAGCGCACTGACAAGGCACGGACGCTCCGTCCCCGGCCCGTCCACGGACGTGTGTGAACGAGTCCATATAAAATGTATGCAACGATTCTTTTCTGCGCTCCGTCCCGTCCACGTCCCGTCCCCGTCCCGTCCACGGCCCGGTTGTGTGAGGATAGACCTTAAATCCTACTTATCAAACAGGCGGCAGTTTACTGTGATCTCGAATATATGTGTTAAATCAAAATCTGAATTGATATATAGGTCAGATATAAGGAAAGTCAAATTTGGCGTCCCATAGGGCAGTGTAATGGGACCATTACTGTTTATCATATATATAAACGATCTACCACTATGCACTACCTATGATATGACATTATTTGCAGATGATAGCACTATACTTTTTACAAATAAATCCATGACATCTTTTGAAACGGACATTAACAACTCTATAAGACTAATTATAGAATGGCTAGAAATCAACAACTTAAAAATTAATTTAGATGAAACGAAAATACTAGATTTTAAACAAAGAAATAAAAATACCGATAATGAATTAGATATTAATTATAATGGCTATAAATTCGAAGTAACTGAGTCCACGAAATTTTTAGGGTTAAAAATAGATAATAAATTAAACTGGAAAGCGCATATAGAACATGTTTGTACCAAAGTAAGCCAATATGCATACGGTTTATATAAATTACGAAACATAGCAAATATAACAACTCTTATCTCAGCTTATCACGGCATTGTTTCATCTTCGTTACGTTACGGGATCATATTTTGGGGCAACTCCACTGACTGGCCCTTAGTATTTAAAGCTCAGAAACGCTGCATTAGAACAATTTTTAATATAAAAATACCCGACAGCTGCAAACCTTACTTTATTAAATATAAGCTAATGACTTTGCCTTGCATATATATAAGTGAATGTGCTATTTTTATAAAACAAAATATGCATTTATTTGAAAAAAGGTCAAGGATCCGCCATGCTGACAGGTTATGTGTGTTACACAGTAAAACTGCTCTTATGCACAAAAGTTTTTTCTGTATTGCAACTCACATTTATAATAAACTGCCAAAGGGTATTACAAACACTGAGAGTATACAAATATTCAAAAGGCGTCTTCAAAAACTGCTTCTAGCCAAATGCTACTACTCATTTCAAGAGTTCTTGGAGGATAATAATATTGAAAATAATTAGAAAGAATGTAATATGTCTTAAATTTGCACTAATTTAATTAATAGCCAAGTTTTTTCATTTTGACATAAGATTTTATATTTTTTTACCTATACCTGTAATACTATTTGACATCACATTATTGTTATTATTTTTTGACATCTCATTTAAGTTAAGTAAAATGTAATAACTAATCATTAATGAATTGATAATGCTGAATCTTGCATGCCTAATGGTAGAATGTGGAGAACATAAATGTTTTAGCCATAAGATCTGCAAATGTACCTATACCCATATTCGCAAATGAATACATGAATAAATGAATGAATAAATGAATAAATGAATAAATGAATAAATGAATAAATGAATGTTGTTATTATGTTAACTATGCTATAAGCTAGCTTTACACTATAAAAATCACGCAATATATGTAACTTAGGCTGATAAACATAATTAATTGAATATAAGTAGAGTCAAGACAATTTTAATGCAGCGCCATCTAAGAGAGTTCAAAAACATCAAGTCGAATTACATGTGTAAGCCCTTTTTGGATATAAATAATTTAAATTTGAACATGTCGGCGACGTTAATAGTCGTTTTCAAAAGTCACAGATAGAGTTGTACATTTTCTTCTTAAAAATTGTATTTTTAATTCGTTTCAGAGATGAGCAAGACTATTAGTTGAAGTTATTTAATTAATTAACTACACCATCGCCGCACTTGATTGCTTACATCATTTCTGTCAGAATAAATAGTAATAGAGTTAGTACAAAATAAACATTTTGGTCACATTGGTGTAATTATTGCTTCTTAATTAATATATTTTCATGTCGCCTGTAAACTTGCTTTAAATTGTCTTTCGGAATATACATATAGCACGTACCTTTGTTTGGATTAACTGTATATAAAAATTAGTGAGATGTGGAACTAGCTAGATTATTTTTACTCACACACAGCCATTTATTTATTGTTACGTCTGAAGCGGTTTGGCGGATACTGGTGTTCTCTATACATGAGAAGCATCCTACCGTAATGCATTTACACGATCACCTAGAACGGCCAGCGCATATATTTTGATCCCGACAGCGTTGCTAAGCACTTGGAAAATCCGCGTCAAACAACTCTCTTGGCATTTTTCAGGCTCTGTAAAATCGATCAGTTTGGGAGGTCCCTTACGTATGACGAGATGCCTTCATATTACACGTACGACAAGCAAAAGGGTGTATTTAACCGACGTTGACGAGGAGGTGCTGTGGAAGGTTTTCCGGGAAGTTTCAAGGACACCGCATTTTGTAGAGTTTATACCGTACACACAAATAATGTCGAATGCTATTTTCTGCGGTTGTTACTTCACACGGTCCGAAGCCAAACGTCTTTCGCCTTTCTGAGGACATTCTATGGCTTGGAGTATCCCACTTACCGCACAGCCTGCGTAGTATGTCACTTTCTCGAGGGTGACCAATACTGGGATGACAACCTCGCGGAGGCGAGCGTCAGTGACAGTCCCAGCCGCATGCGTCATCTGTTTGACGTCATCTTGATGTTTTGTGGAGTCGCGAACGCGGTAGCTTTCTGGGAGAAGTATCGCCATCATCTGTCTGAAGATTTTTTAGGAGCTTTGAGGCGTGTTACTAGAGATGAAGTCGAAGTAACTGATGACCGCGTGCTGAACACCTGGCTCGGTTCACTTCAAGCCGTGGTCATTTCTATCAGCGGCAATCCACTGGTCAAATATTTGTTACCAGCTTCCCAATTATCACCGCATCAAGACCGTAAAAATTGGGAGTATAACGCAGAGACAATTTGAAATGACCACCTTACGAATTTTACGACACGGTCCTTGAAAGCGTTGGGCAAAGCCTGGCTAAAATGTTTTTCTTGGATGCTCCTGGTGGAACAAGAAAAACATTTGTTACTACTGGCATACTTGCAGAGGTCAGGAGGCAAGGCGAAATTGTGCTGTAGCGTCGCCGGCAATCGCTGCCACACTGCTTCCGGGTGGCAAGATAGCACATACCATGTTTAAATTTCCCATCGATTCAGAGAGCGCAGTAACACCCGTTTGTGGTGTGTCACGTAACAGCGATAAGGGACACGTGCTCAAGGATTGCTCTCTGATCGTATGCGATGAGCGTACGATGGCCAATAGGAAGGCAGTTCAGGCCATGGTCAGCAGACCCCTGCAGGACATCCGCAGGAAGGAGCATTTAATGGGTGGTCACAGTTCTGTTCAGTGACGATTCCCGACAAGCGCTTCCCGTGGTGACGCGGGGATCGAGGGCTGACGAGGTGAGTCATCATCATCATCATCATCAGCCTTTAACAGTCCACTGCTGGACTAGGCCACTCCTTTGAAAGGAGGAATTGGCCTACTATACCACGCTGGCCAAACTGGTTGGTATACGGTTTGTATCAAGTTTTCCTTCTCTTACAGTGCTGTTCTTGCTCCCTCTGTCGGCTCTTACGACACCCATGGAATGATATGGGGTGGTGACATTCCGTATTCTTAAGCCGTCACCACACGGACAAGGTGAGTGCTTCGTTGAAATTATCTTTGTTGTGGTCACGAGTTCATATGCTACGCTTGACCATTAATATGAGAGCTCAGCTTGGCGTCAATGCACGTGCTCAACAATTCTAAGATGTCTTTCTAAGTCTTGGCGAAGACACTCTACCAGAGAGGTGGACAGGTGGTGCTTCCAGAGTCTTTCAGTAGAGTTGTATCCAGCTTAGAATTATACAGCTGTATACCGTAATAGCAGAATTCGTGAGGGTGTGAGTGGCCTATTTTGACGCCCAAAAATGATCAGGCTGTAGCAATTAACGAATGAATTCTTTCAGAAATTGAGAGGAATGAAGTGGTCTACACCTCTATTAACATTGCTGTCGAGCAAGAAAACGCCACACATTATCCCGTGGAATTTCTGAACTCCCAGTCAGCAAGTGAACTTCCAGCGCATAGCATCAAGCTGAAGGTCGGTGTCCCGATAATGCTTCTTCGGAACCTATCTCCTACGATGTTGTGTAACGTGACCCACCTGAAAGTCATCTCGCTCCACAGACACACCATTTAGGAAATTCTTACGGGTTGTGGCGTCAGCGAGGCAGTATTTATACCACGCATTCCTCTCATACCTCATAATTCAAGCGCATACAGTTCCCGTGAGTGTTTGCTTCGCGATGACCATCAATAAGTAGCAGAGGCAGACATTGAGGGCAGCGGGTGTCCTGTATGTCGCTTGCTCCCGCGTCACCAGTCCTGACTCTCTTTACATTTTGGCTGCGGAGAGCCAAACCACTAATGTTGTATATCGAGAAGTCCTATAAGTAGATATGTATTTTACCCTGTTATGTATTCCTTATTTTTCCATCTGCTTCAGTCACAACTTATGACTTAATTCAGCAGAATCACCATAAAGTCATTTATTCAAAGCAAGCTGAAAATCAGCACTTTTTGAAGGTCAATTTTACAAAAGACAGTCTCCCTCTGTTACTACACTTTCTGCAAGTATGAAATATAAAGAAGAAACGGGTAAATGAATGTTATTTTAAAAGGTATATCTTCTCATATCTTTACGCCTTTTATCACCGAAAGGGGTAGGCAGAGGTGTATTACACACCCACACTTCGCCAGATATGTTTCGGTCCCAATGTAATAGGGGGCGAGCCTATTGCCATCTACCGGGCACATTGTTAAGCGAGCGATAATTAATTAATATATTTTAATACACACATAACTTCGAAAAGTCATAGGTGTGTGCCCGGGGTAGCTGGGGATCGAACCCAAGACCATCGTCTCGGCAGTCCGTTACATACACCACTGTGCTATCGCCGCCGCGTATTTTTTAAAGGTATAATCGTAGGTATTTATTTAATAGTTAGGTGCTGTATAGCGTTCACGCAGACGACGTCGCGGGCAGCAGCTAGTGAAATCTAAAGACGTTTTTAATTCACAATTTTGCGCTTTTATTTCTTCCATCGAGCTCAGTAGCAAATTATATTTCTGTTCTTGTCCCGTCTTTAATGTTTCAAAATTCTCTTTCATTTCACGCATGAAAAAAGCTAATTCATCGTCAACAAAGGATTCGCGCCCCCTTCGCGCGGCGTTCACGCGTACATATCCACATTCACGGACCCATACCAGTTTCCTCCAGACTACACAGGCGTGCGGACGTGTGCAGTGCGCTAATAAAATGGAGTCGCGTGTGAACATTTGGGAAAATGAAACTGAAATGCGTTTTTTAGAACATTACCATTAGACCATTACTATGGAGAGTGTACTGTGGGATGCAAAAAACCCGCATTATAAGGACTAAAAAGAGTGTTATGATGCCTGGACGCGGATCAGTACTGAAATGGGTATTGAAATAAAAGAATTAAAAAAGAAAAAAGACTCTTTGCTGTCCAGTTATTTCTAATAACTCTCTTGTTTTGTACGTGTAAATATTAATATGTTGCCACAGCAAACATAGTAGCGGTCATAGTCGAATTGGCTTGCCATTCGTAGTAGATCGGCAAAGTTACTCAACGTTTGCACAGGTTGCTACTAGGATGGGTGACCACATGTGGCATTTGTATCAGAGCGTTACCGGGCTCCGGTGGGCACGTTAAGCTGTCGGTCCCGGTTCTTGTCTCAGGACAAGGATTCTTAGGCCAACTCGGAGGCCTTTGGGCGGACTAAAAACTCCGACACCAGAGTTGGCCACACACTCTCACCAAACAGAAGAAAGAAAGAAACAGCAAACATAGTTATTGCGGCAGCAGCTTCTACGTCCATTTCGCGGCGAGTCTCACGAAAGACTGCGAACATCCCATGAATGTGGACGACACAACTTATGCCGTGAATTCGCGGCGTGAATTTGCGCGTGAATTCACGGCACTAATGTGGAGCCGCCATAACGATATGTTTACGGTGCATGTAACCCGCGCAAGTGCCTCAACATGCTCAAGCTAAATGCACCGTGTACAAGCACTCTATCTGTTGGCGCATTAGAGTTCGTGTCAGACTCAATTGCCTTCGGCGGGGTATGTTTAAGAGGCATTGCGCTTTTAGTAGAGCTCAAAATAATGTACCTACTGTAAACACGTTCACTCAAGGGACAGAAAAATAGTCAAATATCCAATAGGTACCAGGGTATCATCAAACGTTGGCAATTAAACGCTAGGCACGCGTCACAACGTAGCTAACAGCGGTACCTAATACTGAATGGAGCGCCTATGGTTTTAGAATATTAATTTATTTCGTTATTATTATTATATATATATATATACTTCTATATATTATTATAAGTATTTATATTATTATATTTATTAAATGTCAGATACAGACTCAGTCAACGATGATGACACCTTTGTTTCTGCAACAAGTTCAGACGACAGCTTTAAAAGTGTTCCTTCTCTGGGAGACATTCTCCAGTCACAATTCTAAGACGTACCCAAGCTCTTTAATGTAGTCCATATAAATGCGCAAAGTATTCCGGCCCATTTTCCTGATATGCTGGCTAACTTAGACTGCCAAAACATACATGCTGTCCTTGTTTCGGAGTCATGGCTAAAACCATGTCTCCCCTCAGCATCTTACTCTCTTCCAGGGTTCAACCTAATTAGGAATGACCGCACTTTCGGCAGTGGAGGCGGTGTTGCCATATACTTGCGTCAACAAATTCCCTATCACATAGTCACTATGTCTCCACAGCCTCCACAGTCGAATGCTGGCGAGCATCTCTTTTTGGAACTTGAACTTCACCATATTAAAGTTCTATTAGGCGTATACTACTCACCTTCTAACCGTGTGAACTATTTTTCTTCATTTGAGCAGATCCTAGAAAACCTCACACCTTTATATAGTCACACTATTATAATGGGTGACTTCAACACATGCCTCCTCAAGCAAGATTCAAGGGCAGCGTCTTTTCGACAAGCTACGGAGTCTTGTAATTTATCAATTTTAACACTGAATGCAACTCACCACTTTCCCAACTGCACTCCTTCTCTTCTTGACCTTATTTTGGTGTCTTCTCCTAGTTTCGTTTACAAGCATGGTCAATGTACGGCAGATGCGTTCTCTTATCACGACCTAGTCTTTGTCTCATATAAGATACGCCCACCCAAAACAAAGCCTAAGGTTGTCTTGCAGCGCAATTTTAGTGGCATGGATCATGACAGACTTCGTGAGGATGCTGTCAATATAGACTGGGAGTCTTTATATACTTCAGAGTGTATTGAATCCAAAGTTCAGATACTAGTATCAAATCTGATTAATTTATATGACGTGCACGCGCCTATTCGCGCCGTTAAAATAAAACACTTACCAGCACCATAGCTAACAGCAGATATAAAAAATATTATGGCAAAGAAATCCGCCGCTAAAGCAAAATTGAAGCATAAACCTAGCGCTTTCAATCAACAAAAATACGTGGCTATCAGGAATCACTGTAACAAGGTGTGTAGGAAAGCGCAACGCCAACATATTCAAACATCAGTTGAAGACGGTAATCCAGCAAAGGTCTGGCAATTTCTTAAATCATTGGGAGTTGGTAAGGCACGGCAACAAACAATTCCAAACAATATTAACCTCGATTCTCTTAATACTCATTTCACTACTTCGTCCAAATTTGATGGAATTACAAAAAGAACCACTTTAGAATATCTTTCATCTTTGCCAACCCCAAATTATTCTCCCTTTATCTTCAATCAATTTTCCGCTTGTGACGTTAAGAAAAGCATACTGGCAGTGACGTCCAATGCAGTCGGCAACGATTGTGTCAGCCGCAAAATGATCCTTCCCATCCTAGATGAAATTCTTCCAGTCCTATGTCACATCCTTAACCATTCCATAGCCCGTGGTGTCTTTCCATCAAGTTGGAAAGATGCACTAATAATTCCTTTACCTAAGAAGTCCAAACCCAGCTCCTTCTCCGATTATCGACCCATTTCCATACTACCTTTCCTATCAAAAGTCCTTGAACGTCTTGTTCACTCTCAACTTAGCCCCTTCCTACATAAACATGCGCTCCTAAATCCCTATCAATCTGGTTTCCGCCCCGGGCACAGTACTGTCACTGCATTGCTTCGTGTAACAGATGACATTAGGCTGGGTATGGATAGTGGCAATCTGACGGTTTTGACCCTACTTGATTTTAGTAATGCGTTTAATACCGTAGATTTTCACATTATACTTGGCATATTACGCTCTCTTAACGTATCTCCAACGGCAATTGACTGGTTTCACAGTTACCTGTTTGGTCGCCGGCAACGTATACGCATCGAAGACACTTATTCCACTTGGTCTAACACAAATGCCGGTGTGCCACAGGGTGGCGTGCTATCTCCTTTACTCTTCGCAATATTTATTAATTCTATCTCAAACCAATTACTTTCATCCTACCACCTTTACGCAGATGATTTGCAAATTTACACGCAGGCTCCGTTAAATAAGCTAGCAGAAGCCTGTACTACCATTAGCTCGGACCTGTCGCGTATCTGTGAATGGACCACGAAATATGGACTTAAGGTAAATCCTGACAAAACACAATTGATTGTTGTCGGCAGCCCCAAACTCGTCTCGAAAATTTGTTGGTCCGAACTGCCACGCATTAGTTTTAACGGAAAGGATCTTCCGTTCAGCAAAACCGTAAGGAATCTAGGTATTTACTTTGATGATACTATGTCATGGAGATCTCAAATCCTAGAAACGAGTCGCAAACTATTTGCATCAGCAGGATCATTGCGTAGATTACGCAACTTCCTTCCAACTGCCACTAAGATTGCGCTTGCTCAAGCTCTGCTTCTGCCTATAATTGACTACGCGGACGTCAGCTATCTTGACCCCACTGAAGAGCAGCTAGATAAACTTGAGCGTCTTCAAAACTTTTGCATACGATTTATATTTGGATTTCGCAAATATGATCACGTTTCAGATTTTCGCAACAAACTCAAGTGGCTGCCAATTCGTCTTCGCAGGAATACTCACATTCTTACATTGTTATATAATGTACTTTTTAATCCCAATTCTCCCTCTTATCTCAAAGAACGCTTTAAGTTCCTCGATGACACACATGTAAAGACCTTGAGGTCGTCTGAGGATCTAACGCTGGAGATGCCGAAGCATTCCACAAATTACTTCGACAAATCTTTTACTGTTCAGGCTGTGCGACTGTGGAATGCTTTACCAGTGGAGATTCGAAGAGCAAGCACAATAAATATTTTCAAAGACTTGGTAAAGAAGCACTATTTCAAGGATTGACAAATATATCAACTTAATTATCTTCTGAGTTCATCACTAGTATAAACTGTATCTATATTATTTAGTATATTGATATATATTTAATTGTATTTGTATAAATTATGTATGTATTTTATGTATGTAAGTAAAAGGTATATTTATTTATGTATATATGTGTATCTTATTTAGGATAATTTTATTGATAATTATTTCACTTTAAAGCTACACCATGCCCACAATAATGCTTTAATCATTCCTGTCCATCCCAAGGTTGCCTGGCAGAGATCGCCCCTGGCGATAAGGCCGCCGTTTGTACATGCAACTTAGCTTTAAGTCACTATATAAAATGTACTTTACTTTGGTGTGCAATAAAGAATACATCTATCTATCTATCTATCTATGTGTGTGTGTGACACACATCGGCTGTCCCTGTCTCGCTCACTTTACGATAAGTAGGGGTAATCGTAACTCACTTGAATCGGTGGTTGCGCGTGTGTGCTGATGCGTTTGTGGTAGTGTCACGTCGGATGATGCGTAGTGTGTGCGTGCGCGCAGTCGCTCAGCTGCTAATTATGGGCTCCTGGTACTTCTCTCGCTTGTTATTGCTTGTAATGATGTTTGGCGTTTTAATGGCTAACGCTGTATCCTTGCAGACTGTTAGCTTGAGGTTATGCACTCCTAGTACTGTTTGTATTTAATTTGTTTATTTTAATTAATTAATTGATTTGTACTATTTTAAAAATTGCGAAAGAAATTGCTTTAAAACACGACTGAACACCTCAGAGATCCGGGGGGGAAGAGCAAACTGCCGGGTATATGGGTTATACTAATTAACTGGTAGCCCTTTTTCCAAATGTCACTATCGAATGACAGTTGTCAGTTGATCTTGACAGGTAATTATTAGATAGGTCGTGGGTAGTTACCAAGTTTTATTATGTAGTGTCACTTGGTGTCACTTTACAAATATATGTGGGTATAAAATTATAATACTTGCGGCTATTATTTCTGCGGTATGCGGTCGTATTTCTTGCGAATAACAGCAGGGGGGCTTCCTTAGATGTTCTTCTATCGTTTAAATAATGTTGGTAATAACTTGATGTGCGTTTGATACTTTTTACAACAAATAGTTACGGAACAAAACAATCACCGTGCCGGGGTCGCCAGCCAAAAACAAAAGAAAAAAAATAATATTAGTATTAGATTACTAACCTTCGCCGTCGGCTTTCCTCGTGAATAAAAGATAACATGATAAGGAGACACAGTCTATTACAACGCCTTATAGTTTTGGAAAACTGTTCAAGAATTCGTTTGGTCGTTTTTGAGCTTATCGCGTCCATACACACAAATTACACTTAATAATGTATGGATGCATTGGTAAAATAATACCGTAGGTACAATTTTATATGCAATCGATATAATTTAGGGTTGCGTTCAATATGTTAATTTCGGAGTAAAATGATCCAAATTAAGTGTAATCAAACGGCTAGGACGTATTATAATACACATTTGATTGATGTCGATTTTAAATTAAAATGTTACTTCATTCATGACTGAAATATTATTTTACTTTACTAGTCTCAGACTAGTTTCGATTAGTTTACTGGTGCCGTGATCACGGAAGACTAAGATGGCAGTTGTATTTGTCTTGAATGCAGAAGGTATCTCAAAGGGGTTATTATTCTCTTAGAGCCCCGATACCCGAGGCACCCGTACCGGAGAGCCCTGATTTATTTATGTCTTGGTAAACTCAATCAAAAGTCGATTAAGCTTACAAGTACCGTCAACAACAACATACCGCTTAAAACATTCTAAGGGAATAACCCTCTCAAAGTACCCGAACGCTGTTCAACTATTGGTGTTGTTATTCACGCAGAAGGAGCTCTCAGTGTCCTCATTTCTCCTAGTGCCTTTGACCTTCTTGGGTTTCATTAGATTGGTGACATTTGCAAGGTTTCCGAGCTCAGTAAAATCAATACATGGCGATAAAATCCGTATCATCATCATCATCGTGACCCCTGAATTTCAACGTCTAAGTAACATTTGCGCAAAGCTAAAAATACTTAATAATAGGGACATCCAATTGTCATCTCTATTATATTTATAAAGTGCAGCCCTAGTTTCACCATCGATAGATTGGTCCTATCTTCAACCATATTGGCCAAATCTCCAAGCTTTATCGCGGTTACATCCAAGACACACACGCCTTGGAACCGAAGGTTCGCTTAATAGTCTAACCAGATATGACAGACTATAAGCTTTTCATCAGACCGAAAGCTGTCTAATCCCGCAACCCAAAGGGATAGAGATATTCTATGGTTTAGAGCAGTATCAGTGTATTTGAGGGTAAGCTGGCACCCCGTAACGACTATCGAAGATGAAGATCTTTACAGCCGGAGACTTTTCTTTGACAGCCAGAGCCACATTACTTCGAGAAGTCAGTGGTGCGCGCCGGGGATTCGAACCTGATTTTTGCATGGCAGTCCGTTGGTATCTCCACTAGGTTATCGCTACCTGAGCTATGGATTCGCCTTATCTAATCTAATCTAATACTTATATATAAAGCTGAAGAGTTTGTTTGCTACACTGTATTCAAAGAAGAAAAAACATATAAAAGGATCAGGCCGGACTGAGATCAAAAGATTTAGAAAGTCATAACTCTATGAGTCCATCTCACAGCATAATAAATTGCACCTCGTAACTACGCATCTAAACTGCCAGGACAACCTAAAATTGCCAACGCACCCACGTCCTACACATTTGAAAGCCATCGAAATCTAAGCCACGGAATTACTTTACAAGAGACCATTAAAATCTGTGAAGGAATATTTTAATGAAGCAAACCCACATATATTTTTATACTAGCCATATTTCTAACTCAACTGCAGTGAAGTAAATGTTCGAAGGAACTGAAGCGTCTGTATTAAATGCTCTCCAAGGCATTAAAAGATCAGATATGTGAGTATGAGTCATACAGAAACGGTTTTATTACTATGCAAGCCTTTCATATGGGTTTTATGCATTCTTGCGTATGTACATAGGCGTCTATGGCCTGTATATTTCCGTGATAAATATTTTTGTTTATATTTAACCAGATGAGGCCGCGGTTACACTTGTGTTATTTAGGGCCACTGCTCTTCATTTGTGGCTCATAGCGTGATAATATATAGGTCAAAATTCAGTGTAAACCGTGTTCTCGATTACAAACAGTTTATCCAAGCTAAAACTAACAATATCGTTATATTCCGAAGCGCTTATAGGATAACTTGCCGTTTGCTAATTGGCAAAGTAAAGCAAAGATTGCATAGGTTATGGGTTGGATGGGTCACTGCTTATTAGTATATCACCTGAGTGTTACGTGTGTACTAAGGGTATGCAAAATTGTCGGTCCCGATCGAGTCTCTGGACAGCAATCTTGGCGAATGTTTTTGGGTGGTCTATACTTCGATTCCAAAGATTATACACTCATTTATTCTTACTTATTACTGTTATAAGTGTGAAAGTTAGAGAAACACCACATCTATTCAGACATTTGTATGTTTGTTACTCTTTTACGCAAAGACTACTAAACGGATCTTGAGCAAACTAAGCAGTAATGTAGCTTATACATCAGAATATCAAATGGGCTATCCCTTGTTCTAATAATCGACTCCAATGCGGGCGAAGCCGCAGCATCTAGTACGAAAATACAAGAATGCAAACTTAGTTTACTAGTAAGTTCCGTAGCCTATAAAATTGCTTTATTCAGAACACAACCGAACTATACCCACAACTCTGAATAAATAAAGTAATTTCTATGTTTGCGCTAACTAGATAAGGCTAGATGACAGTGACTATTACTACAGAGTTTTGGCTGGCGTCTCGCCAGGTTTCATGTCAAGGCCGGTCGTATTCCTTCCCATATGGCTTAACGCGTCATTGATTTTCTTCAAAGCACGTGAAGGACACTCATTTTGCCTTGGAGAAAATATTGCATCAGTTTTTTTGAGGCCAATCTGTATATATAATTCGCGCGTTACTGTCTGACTGACTGACAGATAATGCATAGCCGACACTACTGGAGAGTGCAGTTGAGCAACAAGGGAGAATTTTTGGAAATTTCCACCCCCAAGGAGTAAAACTGTACTATGCGAACGGAACTGTGGGAATAGTCTAGTATCTAAATACATATAAATAAAATTGAAGTGTCCGTCTGTGATTTCAAAATAACTATGTATTTTCAAGTGCATATAGTTTGTTTCACGATTCTGAAGGTCAACGCTCATTAGAGCTACCCGGCACCCACTCCGCACGGCATCCACGAGTGGACGTCACGCGGTCAACCAGCGGACCGCGCGCCGTCAACGAGTGAACGCCGCGCGGTCAACCAGCGGACCGCGCGCCGTCAACGAGTGAACGCCGCGCGGTCAACGAGTGGACGTCGCTTGGTCCATGAATTTTCGAATAGTCTGTTAACAATTGGCACTAGGTCTACACGTGTCTTTCGTAATGCCAAATTTTACAAACGTTGAATTGGCACTCATAGCTGTCGCGCTTGATGAGGAAGTAAATGAAAGACGCAACAAAAAAAAGAAAGCTTATTGGGTGCACGAAATGTTTAAGCAGAGTAAAAAAGAGGGCGAATATTGGACCGTTCGTAGGCATTTGTTAACCGACGAAGAAAAATTTTTTTCGTACTATCATATGCCGCAATGTGTGTTTTATAACATCCTGTCTCATATTGAAGACTCGATATAAAACACAAAGTTCAGAGAAGCGATCACACCCGAAGAGAGATTGGCTGTGATTTATTTCTTTTTCTAGTTTTTATATCAATTAACTTTTTCAAGTAATGCAATGACCACACACAACTAGATACTAAACTTTCGTCTATGAATACAGCTACTAACTACAAATTTTAACATAAGGTATGCTCATGAAAAACACTACCTAAAATATTTTTTATTCTGCCGGATTATATTACCTGCCAAGTAATGAAATCGTTACTGATTTCCCCGACATCACCAACTGCGACAGCCAGTGTTGCCAATAAAGGATTACTCGTAAGAACATAACATATTTTTGAGTAAAAATAAGAGTATCATTTACACGGTAATTAATAATTAAAAATACCTTAGAAAAGAACACGGTAGTAGCTTATTACTGTAGACCGTGTCTTGCTCAAAATTACCATGCATCTACGGTATTTACCGTGTATCTGGTAACACTCGGACATGAATCATTCGCGGGCAGCGCGCGGTCCGCTTCGGGCCCGCGCGTTGGCGACGAGCCGTCAACGCGCGGCAAGCATGCGAGCAGCGAGTTGCCACCGCGCGTGGACGGCTTACGACAGAGGCGATCCGGTGACGCTACGGAGTTGATGTAGTGAGCGCATACCCATACAAATCCTTATAAAGAATACTAACCGCACGAGGCGAGGCGGTGCGGAGTGGGTGCCGGGTGGCTCTAATGAGCGTTGACCTTTAGTCCTAAACAACCTTTTTTAACATTTTTGTCTGTCTGTCCGTCTGTCTGTCTGTCTATTTCTCTTTAGTCTTTTTCATCCATTAACAGATGTGATCACACTTGTACGCTATTAGACTACATGGGACCATCGCAGGAGTAAAATGCCGTTATTCAGAGCGTTGAGGTCGATTTGTGTTACACCCACGGTTACACTCGCGTTATTTAAGGCTACTGCTCCGCTCCCGTGGGGCGTAGCGTGATGTATTAGCCTTCCTCAATAAATAGGCTATCTAAAACTGAAATAATTTTTCAAATCGGACCAGTAGTTCCTGAGATTAGCGCGTTCAACCAACCAACCAAACAAACAAACAAACTCTTTAGCTTTATATATTAGTATTAGATATATGTGCGGTCAGCCCCTTTTGCGTTGTGTACCGGTGTCAATCATAGTCTTTTCTTGCCGTACAAAGCATTAAGTACTTCTTTATTAAGAAGGAGAATTGAGCATGACCGCTCACTTGGCAAATATCCAATCCGACAACTAATAATTTCCCAACAGAAAACATAACACGGCAACCAAACCCAGACCTCAAAACTGGCAACAAACTTATATTAACAGACCAACAAAGTAAATATAGCAAAAACAAAATGTGTTAACTATCACAAATGAGCTACGAAACATCCTCAAGACCTTTGATGCGAACGTTACACAAATTTAATAAACTTTTCACCTGAAATAACTTTTTCCTTTCAACGAAAAGTGCTTTGAAATCTTATGGCGTTTCTCAATAATTGTGCCAATTAGACGGCTAAAAAAAGATTTTTCTTAAATAAAACTCCTTGCCTATATAGCTTTAAAAGTCAGGGCTCTAATAACATAAATAAAATGTCACGACATAGCTATAAATGTCGTGATATGTATCTTTGGACCAATCACAATGTAAAGATGGAATCAGAAGTTTAATTTACCTGTAGCGCTCTTTGTCGCGGTAAAGTATTTTTAAAGCATTATTTGTGCCCTTTGTCCTTAAAACCGACGTCAGTCTTACGCTTTCTTTCTTCTTTCTTTCTTCTTTTAAAAATGACAGGTACTAAAAATAAATCATAAGCGGTGATAGCCCAGTGGTGTACGTAACGGACTGCCAAGACGATTGTCCCGGGTTAGATCCCTAGGTACCCCGGGCACACACCTCTGACTTTTCGAAGTTACGCATGTATTCAAAATGGCAATTATGTTATTAATATGCCCGTTAGATGGCAATAGGCTCGCCCCATATTACATTGGGACCGAAACATAACTGGCGAAGTGTGGGTGTGTAATACACCTTTGCCTACCCCTTTGGGGATAAAGGCGGCAAGTATGCTAAAACTAAATCCTGAGTCAAAGCTACTTTACAAACATTAAATCAGCAGTCACAAAAACCCCCGGGCTAAGAAACAGTTTCTGGATCACACGCAGTGTTCACACGAAGTGTCGTGTTGGTGAGGAGACCGCGAATGCCACTACGCCATTACGCCAATAGACTGGGTGCCCCAGTGGCGTGTCAGTGGTGATTCGCGAGCTACAGCCGTTTGACGACGAAGGATATCGCAGTGGTTTTGTGAGCAAGCCCGAACGCATATAGGGGAGAGGCGAACACATCCACTCTTCTTTCCCTAATCCTGGTCTTGCCTGTGTGAAAGTCGTTTTTGTAGACAAATCCATAGTTATTGTAAAGTGTCTGTGTCCAAACTCTTTGTCGATTGAAATATACAATTTAATTTGGTAGGTATATTATTCAGATATAATTCAGAATTTAATTGCTTATTTATTGTATCCAATTTCAATACATTATTTTTAGACGCAGATGACAGCCGGCATTGATATCATCGATACACTTAAAAAGCTTCACGAAATGTTATAATTGACAAATGTTTAGCTGAATTTTGTTTTATTATTGTTGGGGCAAACAGAAGATCATTATTTTATATTATTTTTTGAAAATAACGCGGCTGAGCTCCGTGACATAAATATGTTTACATTGTACACATGGCGATATCTTGAAAGTCCTTCATATATACGAAAGTTTTTGAGGATCGATGTGTATTTGTGTGTTACTCTTTTATGAAAAATCTACAAAGCCGATTTTGATGAAACTTTGTAACAATACGAATGCATGTATTGCGTGGTAGTTTAAGCGGTCGTTTTGCCGTTTAGTATTGCGCCGAGTGTCTTTATTTCCATTCCCACTTGAGGCAACAGATCCTGCTATTTTCAAATTGGAATGTTTGTAAAAATATATGGCGTATGCATTAAAATAGCGCTTTTTAACTTAAAATTATTGTAACACAGATCATTGAGTTTTTAAACGTCTGGCATCCGCGCTTAGATTTAACTTGTATTATAGATGCCAGACGACTTGTATACCTTTTGTGACGATAACCGATACCCGGGTGGTGTCGCGGTCAGAAACTAGTATTTACACAAAACAACGTCTCTAACCTTTTGCTTCTTGAATATACTCATAGTACATGTAGTTTCGTGTTTGAATATACCTACGTGAAACAGCTGTCAAATATTGAGAAGAAGGTCTGTCATTTCGGCCTAAGTGGTTCGATGTCGATATAACGTTGGCCTTCGCAAGCCCTTTGTCACTTTGTATGCATAACATAGATTTATTGGATTTTTCTAGCACCTACTTAGTTTATGTTTTATATAGATTTACGTATGTATTGTAGAGATATAGGTTTATGAAAATGCTGTCGCAGATATTATTTTTTTATGGGAATTACTTGAAATCCTTAGACAATATTTGAGTTTCTAATTAAGTATGAACAGTAATGGCGCTGCAACATGACTAATGGTAAGCGGCTAAGGTCTATTATGCATCACGAAATTGCGGTCCAGTGCTAGCAAAAGGAGAAGAAATCACTTTCTTTCTCATCCTCTCTTCTCTTCTTACTAGAATGTAAGGGAGGAGGGATAGAGTTTCATCCTACGTAGAACTTACTGTTACTTTATGTTGATATTTTATGAGTCTTTATAATTTTTTTTAAGTTCTGTAGTAATTTTGTGGTTTTACCCCACAAAGAATAATATTACCTCGTAATCTTTTGAATATTTAGTCTATGAAAGCCGGCGCAGACTGACTGCACAGTGTGGCACGCCAATATTCAGCAGCCCGAAGGAAGAAATTTAGCCCTTGCTGAAGATGAAGAAAGACAAATACAGACTGATACGTTGAAGAGAATACAATTCTGGGTACACAATTTATGGAGAACAAGATTGACTAACGGTGAATTTAGCAACTTATTTAATTATTACGCCGTGGCATGATTGTATCGAAATAAAGTAATATGAATTCTAAACGCATAGAAATAAGAATAAAAATAACTTGATCAATAATAAAATCCTTGGCCGTGCCATGCCATGCCGCGACTTCAGTGTGCGCCGACCTTAATAAGAAAGCGAATAGACCGTTTTTATTATTAAACGGTTTTATTTAGCTTAACCAGTTTGTTTGTTTGGGTCAAATTTAGTAATTAGAATGTTAGCCTGATGACAAATTGATCTAATATTTAGTACACACTCTTAATTTTGATGACAATACAACATAATATATTCTTTATGATTGTAAATCCATGATGGCCGCCGATACAAAATGGCGGATCACATATTACTTCACAACAACCTCAATATGGGTATCAAATGAAAGGGCTTGATCGGTAGAATAGAGTTCACTATGAAATTCAAGATGGCCGCCGACACAAAATGGCGGATCACATATTTTCCACAAATACCTACCTCAATATGGGTATCAAATTAAAGGGCTTGATTGGTAGAGTAGGGCTCACTAGAAGCATTACATGAACTCGATAGAATGAGAACTATCAGCTAACAACAAAACTAAAACCTTGAAAATAAAATAGTATATTTAACAATTAATTATATAATAATATTTATTATTATAAAACCTAGAAAATAAAAAAAAATAAACGGTTTTATTACAATAAAAATGATGTAGGTACTTAGATTATGTACTAAAAGCTAAAAAATGGTAGCGTAGCGTATCCCCCCCCACCACGACAAGGTGGAGATCTCACGGGGGGGGGGGGATACGCTACGCTACCATTTTTTAGCTTTTAGTACATAATCTAAGTACCTACATAATTTTTATTGTTCAGTAACCGTGGATTGGTTACCCGCGGTGAAGCTAAGAGGGATCCAGGAGGGGACGCTCCGCGTGGGCTTGAAGGGGCCTGCGCAGGATGCGTACAACGGTGCGGGGGACAGTTTTGTCTGTCCCTCGCAGTCGGGCGGGGTCGCGGGGGGAGAGGCATGTCGATGTTGCGTTGCCGCGCGCCCTATCTCCCGCGACCAAATGGGGGCGCACCATTCAATGCGTCACGGTGGAGCCGCAGAGGAAGAGGAGATGCGGTGTTGCGTTGCCGTCCCTATCCTCTACGGCCGCTTGGTGTTTTGGCGGCGGAGCCCAACACCATCATCCGCCGCCAAGGGGGTTTTGTTCCCGAACGGACCATCTGGCGGGCCAATACCCGTCGGGGGGTTGCGACGTATGCTTGGGCGAAACCCGACCCTCCGACACACGG
Source organism: Euclidia mi (assembly GCA_944739405.2). Taxonomy (NCBI): domain Eukaryota; kingdom Metazoa; phylum Arthropoda; class Insecta; order Lepidoptera; family Erebidae; genus Euclidia; species Euclidia mi. The sequence goes on from OX123192.2 coordinate 75,078,251, forward strand.
ATACATGAGACACACGGGTTGGTTTTAGTCAGTAAGAGTCTGACAGTTCCCTTCGCCCATCCCCCAGGGCGGAGGGGCTCCATGAGGATTTTCCAACCTGACACCAAAAAAAAAAAAAAGCGTCGCGTATCCAGAGTAAATATTACGATAGAAAATTCACGTGCCCAACGATTTTATATTTGTCTGATCTGGTAGCTAGGAATTACCGAATTATTTTTTAGCTTTTAGTACATAACCTAAGTTCCTACATCATTTTTTTTGTAATAAAACCGTTTAACATAAAAATGTTTCTAGTTTATTTTATACTTGTTTGTAATTTTGTTTTGGTCGCCTTTTAGTTAAAAATATTATTTTTTTATTGTGCGTTGTGTGTGTTTGGTTCTTAGCACGGTTTATCCTTCAGGGCTCGTCCATGGCTAAGTGAAGTGGAGAGTATTTTTCCATTGTCAAATTTTTATCACATAACACTTTCCCCATTTAAGTTACCTCCAAACTCAATCATTATATTTGTATCACAGTAGCACTGTAAGGCAATAGGGACAATTATTTGGTTATTTTTTTTTAATTAAGCCTAATATAGCAGATATCAAACGGCTTGGCACAGGTTTTGATGACGATTTTTCCATCTCTGTGTCATCATCATTATTCTCTTAGCGTTATCCCAGTTTCAATCTGAGGTCCGTTTACTAGTCTAACCGGATTTGGCTGAATATTAGCTTTTCCACAGAGTGACTGCCTGACTGACCTGCGCAACCCGAAGGGATAGCGATATTTCATGGTTTAGACTAGTGTCAGTTTATTTAGAAGGCACTGACGCCCTGTAACGACTGTCAAAGATTTTCATGACAACCGGGACTGACGGCTTAACGTGCTCTCCGAGGCACGGGACAAGCGATAATTAACAATTCAATACGCACATAAACCCGATAACTTCTGGATGGCAGTCTGTTGGTATCTCCAATAGGCTGTCGCTGCCTTTTTCTGCCTTGCAATATAAATTTGACCCACTTCCTGGTTTTCAATGAGAATTAGGCTACGTTCAGATGAACGCGCGGCGACGCGCGCTGCCGCGCGGGGCTGCTGTTCAAATGGCGGCGGCTTGCGCGCGGCAGTCTAGCATGAACATTCAGTGAGAATGGACGTGGAGGAGGCAATTTGCTTGTGGATTTTATACCGAAAACTAATTCTTCTTAAGACCTTCTTTTTATTATTTTATCAGCATAGTGCTTCGAGTTAAGATTCCAAATCGCATCTCTTTTCTCAATTTTGTCAATTAGTAAATCAATAGATATCTCGTCTCCCATTTTCGTGGCTCCGGGTGTCCGTCCGCCTCAAACCGCGTAGCTCATCTGAACAGGTCGATACAGAATTGTAGATCTTAAACGTGTTGTGACGCGCGGTTCAAGATCTTGCGCGCGGTGCATGGCGGCACGCGCGGCGACGCGCGGTCATGTACACAACAACATTGATTTGTAACAATCTTGAACCGCGCGTCGCCACGCGTTCATCTGAACTTAGCCTTAAATTTTACGTACATGTGTATATCGCGTGACAATGCAATTTTATGATGACGCACAGCTGATCTGACATGACGGAGTCTGACATAACACTACGCGACGAAGCTGAAAAGTGGCTATAGAAACTCCGCAACAAAACGACACAACTCCTTTGAGTTTTGGTTCTTTTCATCGTATTGACGAGTACTTTGATCTCATATATTTAGCGCATATGAAAGTTTGTATTAAAAGACAAGTTTTTACTTTTCATCTATTTTATATCCGTGTTACGTAAGTAAATTTGCACACATATAATATATGAAGACTGTGTGTGAAATAAATTAATTTTGTATCTCTTGATATTGAGTATCGAACTCGGAGACTTTTGATCAACAGACACTATATCCACTGGACCACGGAGGCAGTCAACAGCAATATTAATTAAAGAAAAAACTCAAAATATCTTCGAACAACTTGACCTACTGGTGATGACCTGGCCGATGTCATGTCTGCCTATAGAAAACAGGTCACGCGCTCTCCTTTCGACTTTCTCATTAAAGTCTCTTAAGGGCCCAATCATTTCTACCTGCCACTAATCTACACTAATTGTTGGGCAAAAGCTTTTTTTTCGGATGACACTCCCGTTGGATGGAACATTTTTAGTAGGTTTCATCATGTCAGCCAAACGACGTCCACTGCTGGACATAGTCCTCCCCCAAGGTTCTCCACACAGACCAGTCTTGAGCCGCCCGCATCCTGCATAGCACTGCGGGATATCGGACGAGAAGATATGTCGTAGTTTCCCGAACGCTGCCCAACCGAGTTGGATTCGACGATTGACCTCCTTCTTGAAGTTGGACCTACCTAATTGGACTACTTGTCGCAGGTAGATATACTTGTCGACAACTTCGAGCGTAGAGTTCCCAACCTGAATAGGAGCAGGTACAACATGGACGTTCGACATGATTTTCGTCTTGTCCATGTTCATCTTAAGACCTACTTGTTGGGAGACTCTACAGAGGCCATCGAGCATTGTGCCCAGGTCTTCCATGGTCTCAGCCATGACTACGATATCGTCTGCGAATCGAAGGTAAGTGATGTACTCGCCGTTGATGTTGATGCCGAGTCCATTCCAGTCCAGAAGCTTGAAAACATCCTCCAGCGCAGTGGTAAACAGTTTCGGGGATATGACATCCCCCTGTCTCACCCCTCGCTGGAGTTGAATAGGTTTCGAACTCTGGTCCTAGAGGCGGACTGACATAGTGGCGTTTTCATACAAACACTTCAGCACTTCGATATATCGGTAGACAATCCGGCAACGTTGGAGAGACTGTAGCACCACCCAGGTTTCGATCGAATCGAAGGCTTTCTCATAGTCCACAAACGCAGCATAGGGGCTGGTTATACTCCTCGGACTTCTGTATAACCTGCCGCAGCGTATGTATGTGGTCTATGGTACTAAAGCCTTTACGGAAACCGGCTTGTTCGGGAGGCCGGAAGTCGTCTAGCTTGCTCTCGAGACGATTCGTGATGACCCTCGAAAACAGCTTGTAGACGTGGCTCAGAAGTGTGTTGGGTCTGTATTTCTTTAAGAGGGTTTTATCCCCTTTCTTAAAGAAAAGAAATATTATATAATAATAGTAGGATTAGAAAGGTGTAATTAATGGTTGATGGAAAGATCGTTAAGGTACGAAGGATTTATATGAAAAATGTTGTATCATTGAAATGTTGTCTGAAATTTGAAAACGTTATGTAATGTTGATATGGTTGTTATTTATTCAACTAGCAGGAGCCCGCGGCATTCCCCGCATTAAACTTTTAACTCCTATTTTACCCCCTTCATGGATATATTCGTATATTAAAAATCTTTCCTTGGCGGGTGTCTACCTCAAGCCGCCTGTTGCAAGTTAAAAACTGAGTCACTCTGTCCACAGGCAAAATCAGCATGCAAATTAGTAGGTACATTGTATTCGTTCTAGAGTTTATCACAAACAGCAGGACAGACCAATATGTAGTAGTAAGTATGGAGGGAACTATGTCCTATAGACATTCTATAAAGATAATTATCAAAAAAAGTAATCCAACATTTCGAGATTTATCGCACGAACAACATACCTACTTGAAAACAACGCCAAACTTTTCTTCACATCTATTACAATAAAATTTATTTTATTTCACTCATTTGAATATCTACACCACAACTTTATCACTTCAAGACACAGAACTTACAAAATCAAAGTACTTATTAGCATAATTATTAGAGAATTAAGTAATTACGAATATAATTTCATACATTGCCAACTGTAATTATTGCTTGCTAATATATAATTAGTTGATGAAAAATCTATGTGACTTCGCATAATTGACACCTTTGAATGTCGTGATATTTGTCGCATTATTCAATCGTTATTAGTAGAGGTGCGATTAAACTTATTATTCTATCGATAAGTTTAATAATTTTCTTTGTAGCATGAGTTCTGAACTAGCCGATTTGCCAAATTAAGAGATTGATGTCCAATATGTGTACCTACTATTTTTCAGCAGTTTTTTAAAGACTAATCTCATGAATAAAGCCTGTGTCACCGGAGACTACAAATGTAAAACCAACGGACACACAGTACATGCAGACTCGATACAACAATTTGTGGATCACAGAAAGTGTTGTCTCGTTTAGTGATCAAACCCACAACACTCGGTGAGCTACGCCGACATTCTATAGCGATATATATGATAGATCTTATTTTGAGTATATAATATTTCGGCACTGTTGTAAACTATAGATTTGTAATTAAAAATTTGAATTTACCAATTAGTTGCTGATTGGCCGAATAACACGATAAATGAGACTTGTTTTGTACGAAGAACCTGGCATGAACTGTGGCATGTTGGTCTAGTGGTAAGTAACTCTCGACTGCTAAGCCATAGATCGTATTTTCGGTTCACATCCAATATATGTTTTGTGTGATGAGCACTACATAATTGTTCTATGTATTAAGGGCTTTACTTATTTATAGTATGTATGTATCCTTAAATATATAAGCTGTATTCACATTTATATTTGATGTGAGATGTAAGCTATGTACTTTACAACATCTTATCATACATTGCATAGAGCTCAAAGCGCCAGAAGTTTGCCGACGCCAACCGGACGGTCCGCTACTAAATAAACAACTGTCAGTAATTATTTAAAACCAAACAAGCAAGATAGATATGTCAGAATCTATGCAAATGGCGTTTCGTAGTCTCTGCCTACCCCTTCGGGAAAAAGGCGGGAGTCTATGTATGTATGTTAAGTGAACAAAGGCATCCAAATTTTCATATATCAGGAATTTTAGGGCTCACGTAAGAGGGTTGGGTGGGGCACATTGCCAGACGCCGTGCTGCTATTGAGAAAAACTCAGTAATTGCCCGACCCGGGAATCAAACCCGGGACCGATCAGCAGACGCATATGCTATCCACTGGACCACAGAGGCCGTCGGAAAAAATCTGCACCAAAATTAACCACTACAAAAACACCACAAACAGCAATCTACAAAATAAGTACCTTATCTCATCATCAGCCTGTAACAGTCCACTGCTGGACTAGGCCTCTCCTTTGAAAGGAGGAATTGGCCTACTATACCACGCTAGCCAAACGGGTTGGTAATAGGGTTTGTATCAAGTTTTCCTTCTCTTACAGTGCTGTTCTCTGCATGATATTGCTCCCTCTGTCGGCTCTTACGACACCCATGGGATGATATGGGGTGGTGACAATCCGTATTCTTAATCCATCACCACACGGACGAGCCAAGTACCTTATCTGTTTATCTCTAAATAAACTCAACAAACATAGTTTATAAGCAACCATAAATTTTTACAAGTTCCCGAAAATATTTTAATTAGGCGCACAAGAAGTAAAGGTTTATTATTACTTTAGTAATAAATTATACTCAAGTATACTGTGATATACTTTGAGATTTAGTAAAATTATATTTTCATTGTAATGTTGGTATAACATAATTTGACGAGAAAATTAAACTTGCTAAGTTTTCGGTTACTGCGTAAGAATTTTCTTGGAGTAATTACTTAAAATATATTTAGGTTTCTCTGACTGTTACCCAGAAAGTTGATTTTGAAACCACGCGCACTACTGACTTTCTTTCAGCTTGGAGATATTTGTTAAGTAACGCTTGCCCCGGTCGCCATTTGGATGGGTGACCGTGTGTGGCATTTACATCAGAGCGCTACCGTGCTTCGGAGGGCGCGTAAAGCTATCGGTCCCGATTTTTGTTTCAGGACAAAGATCGTTAGGCCTTGTCGGAGGCCGTATGGCGGCCTTAAATCTCTGACACCAAAGTTGGCCACATACGAGTACTCACACGAAAAAAAAAGAAAGAAAGCTTGGAGATTTATTTGTTAAATGTCTTATCTTGCGATTACACGTAGGTGACTTTTATGTTTTGTCGTTAATGTACAAAAAAATAGCGAAGATTATTTCGACATAATTTTTTAATGATTTGCAAATAGTATGATTTTGAATTTAAAATGTTTTTAAACTTTCGCGATTTGTATACATCATACAATATTATTTAGCGTGTGTTATTTGCGATAGTTGACATATTTAAAGGCATAAATACCTCTGTTATTCTCCTATGTTTCTGTTGTGTTTACATAGCTGTATCTATAAAAACCTCTCGAAAACGGAGTACGTAACCAAACAAAGTAAGTAAAACAACGTAGTTTTCAAAGTAAGCCAATAAAAAATTGTACAAAAACTAAGTTTTGCAGCTAACTATGAAAACAGCTCATGAAAAACATTTTGGGGTAAAGTACCTCCATCATAATATATGCCGCCGTTCCACTGCTTATGGACACAACAAGATAAAAAATATCTTCTGCCTTTTGACACTTACCTGTGAAAATGGAAGGATTATAAAAAGTAAAAGTTTTCGTGTAAATTTTAAGCTACAGGCAACAATTTTAGAGAAAGTACTTTTGGTGTTACCTTCAGTAAGTCGTCTCAAATATAGAAGGTGATCTTACATTTCATTTTTTTTATCAACTGCTGCCATGAAACCGACGGTCAGACCGGCAATCACTCTGTGGAGAAGCCTATATTCAGTAAAATCCGGTTACAACTACGATAACGCTAGGAGGATGACGATTTGAAATATCAGTTTGCGGGATTACAAAATGCCATAATTCAACCTGTCGTAACTGTTAACTAAACATGATTGATCAACATAATTAACTTTGATGGCATACCCAAATATGCCCTGAAGTGAAAAAGCTGGTAAAAGAACCGGGTGAAACTCTTTGAAGATGCGTGCGTATCGTGCGAGTTAAATAGTTGTTTTTCGGTTGCTTAATATTTAAAAGGAAAACAATGTGAGGGAACTTGTATGTTTGTGAGTGCTTTATAATGTTTCCGAAAGACATGTGACACCACTCTGAGAAAGCGTGTGTTGGCAAACAACCAACACACATTCGTGTGACCATGACACATGTGACCCCCTTACCCTGCTCGTAGTGGTAAGAGGTCCGAGCCTTGCAGTTCGACAGCTAATGATGATGAATAAATTAGATAATAAGAATTCCTATTTCTATATCCAGTTTTGAATTCGCCTACACCTATCTTCAGTAGATATAATTTGTGTGAACCAAAAATAGTCCTTCAATTTCACACGACTTTTATTTCTTATTGCTATTCTTATGAATGTTAATTTACACATGTAACACAATTTCGTAGAAAGTGCCATCGTATGAGCGTATCATCTTTCGACGTCAAAAGGTTTTCGAGATTAAGATTTTTTCATTGGAGGATTTTCGTCTCCCATAATCGTACAATCTACATTTATACCCAGATTATTTAAGCTTAAGCTGTCTCAATCTTATCAGTATCATCACGATCTAATGTTAAATTCTCATCGACATATTATGAAAACCCCACACTAAAACTACTCTAGTGGAAATCGATATTCATAACAGCACTTTCCCCACCTCTATTCTTACGAATCACTTAATTATGTTCGTCTTTGAAAGCGTGTAATAAGGCGCTTCATTATTCCAATCTGTTCCATCCACTAGATCAGATAAGATGTGGAGAAAAATTTTGGCCAAATTGGAAAACCCAAAGAAGCCACTATTAGGCCCTAATGTGAAAGCCTTACGATTCTGGGGCCTATTACTGCCGGATAATGTCTGGAAAAGATATTTTTACATACTCATGCATATATTGGTAACAATATTCACAGCTACGGAATACATAGACGTGTGGTTCGTCAAATCCGACATGAATTTACTGCTGAATAATTTGAAAATTACAATGTTGGCAACTGTCAGCGTTTGTAAAGTGACGACATTTTTATTATGGCAGAAATATTGGAAGAGCATTATCGAATATGTGACAAGGGCGGACCTATATCAAAGGACGACAAGCGACGAGAAAAAAAACTTAATCATAGCTGTTTTTACGAAGTACTGTAGGAAGATAACTTATCTATATTGGTCTTTAATGTACACAACTGTTGTTATTGTGATGGCTCAGCCAATCTTCAAGTATTTTTCCTCTGAGACTTATAGAAACAACGTAAAAAATGGTACAGAGTCTTACTTACAAGTCGTAAGCTCTTGGGTACCGTTTGATAAGAATAGTATGGGAGGATATTTAGCGGCTTCGGTGTATCAAAGTTATGCTGCGATATATGGAGGGGGATGGATAACTTCGTTCGATACAAATGCTATGGTGATAATGGTATTCTTTAGAGCTGAATTGGAATTGCTTCGTATAGATTGTAGCCAAATGTTTGGAGAGGAAAATAATCCCGTTGACAATTCAGTCGCTTTGAATAGAATGAAAGACATTCATAGAAGACACGTGGAGTTGTGCAAGTAAGTTTTTGGGTCGTTTCGTGTTTGTGTAATCTATCGGTTAAAATCGGTTTTGATAAGTTTTTTCACCACCATCATAGTGAAAAAACTTATCAAAGCCGTTTTTTTGGTATTACCACCATTCTCACCCCCACTCCTTCATCACCATTGTGCAAGGTTCAGCATAATTAAGGAAGCTGAGTTTTGAAACTCGTATTCCTTGGAAAATCACCTTGGAGCCCGCAGCGAATTTATTCAAAAATATTACGGAAGGAATTCAGAAAGAACTCTAGAATGGTCTATGTGACTGAACGTCTTTTAAGAATATATATCTATACGGGAATTAACGCGAACATGCATTAGGTATTTACATACCTTATTTTTGCTTGACGTTTCGAGACGGTCCGTCCCGTGGTCGCAAGCTGACTGGTGTAGCGTAGACATCGCTACACCAGTCAGCTTGCGACCACGGGACGTGCAACCGTCTCGAAACGTCAAGCAAAAATAAGGTATGTAAATACCTAATGCATGTTCGCGTTAATTCCCGTATAGATATATATTCTTAAACATGCAACGCGAGTGTTTAAAAGTTTCTATTGAACGTCTTTTGTATGTAATATGTGGTACACGAACAGAGAGGTTTTTTTTTTATAGTAATAGGCTGCAAACGAGCAGACGGATCGACTGATGGTAAGCCGCCCATGGACAGAAGCTTGGGGTTGGGAAAAGGGATAGGGTGAGGAGTGGGATGAGGGAGAAGGATAGGGGATAGGGCCTCCGGCACTCTCACTCACCGAACGAAACGCAACAGTTTAGTTACGGTTACTTTACGTCGATTTTCTGTGAGAGGGTAGTACTTCCCCGGTCGAACCGGCCCATTCATGCTGAAATCAGCAGACCGCACACGCAGACACGACCTCTCGACAGGTAGTAACCTGTCAAGAGGTCGTCTAATGGCAAGCGATTATCGCCGCCCTTGGACACCAAGGGCTGGAAGCCACACCAGAGTTGTTCAGAGGAGTTCTCAGTGTGTTGTCAACCTGTATAGAAAATGAAAATGAAAATGGCAAGAGGGTGGGGCCTCTGGCCATGGAACGAAATGCAACAGAATAGAGACTGTTACTTTTCGACCACATTCTGCGAGAGGGTCAGTTCAGTCGAGCCAGCCTTTCATAAAAAAATCAGCAAGCTCTACTACTAAAAAAAGCCTCTTCATTTGATTCATGAAAATTACTACTCCACACTAAATATGTATACTAAATTGCGTAGAATTAGTTAATTCTACGCAATTTAGTATCTCTCTAAATAATCACTCCATCTCAAACTTAAGCCGCGTAACAAATAAAAGAGTATTTACAGTAAATGTGTGTTCAAAATCGAAATTAACCTCTCCAAAGTCAATCTAAGTTGCTCGGTTTATGTGGACGATAAATTTCTGTAACTTTGTTTACCCCTTACCCCAGAAGTAAGATGTTCGTTCGCGATCTAGGGCGGTTTCAGATGAGCGTATTTTTCGGTGCGTATACGGTCAGTATACGCATAAGCGCGTATACTGAAACGACCGTATACGCGCCGAAAAATGCACGTTACATTACGCGCTTCAAAAAAACCGGACTCGTGTAAACTATATTTCGGCGTGCTCGCTTCAAACGGTAGTGACATCGTGTCAGTGTCAACAGGGATTCAGACGACTCGCTTATATGAGCTTAGAAGCGCTGCAACGCCCGTACACTGGTAGCGCATGTAGGCGCCTGTAGCTATATATAACTGTATATATAGCTACAGGCGCCTACATGCGCTTTCCAAAAACGAGTTTATACGCGTGTATAAAACACTAATCTGAAACCACCCTTATCCCAGAACTATGATGAACGAACGTTCGCGAGTTAGGAATAGGAAGTCGGTTGGCTGTAAAATAATTATTATTGAGTGAATAATTTCGGGTTTTGTTTCTAAAGTTTGCTGTGAGATTTCGGTTGATTAATAACATGGATGTGGGTGGTGATTTTAGGTTGTTAGAGTCTAAGTTAGTTCTACGTAGATACTTGTTGGTTGTCAAACAATATTAACTATCATTAACAACTACTTTATCAAATAACTAGAGGATGCCCGCAGCTAGGCCCGCACATTTTATTTTAATTTATATTTTCTTACCAAGGCCGTAGGAATTGAGAGAAATGCCTTCTTTGTGCACCTATGGGCCCCAAAGAATATACATGCCAAAATTCAGCTTCATGCGCCCGGTAGTTAATCGGTCAGTAACGCTAGAAATGTATATATGCATACAGAATACAGATGTGACATACAGACATGGCTGACTGGCTGATGGCTCTTTGAACCATCTACTCTGAAGCTAGCAACTAGTTTTAGAATAAAGGTGACTTCAATTGTTCGACCTACTGTTATTTCACGTAAGAATGAATCTGAATACAGATATTTTATTTATCTGTACTAATATTGGTAGCGCCATCTACCTTCCTATCCATAACTAATCGCATCAACATGAATCGTTCCACGCTTGTCTAGTGCGAGCGATATCATATTTCCGTCCCGCTCTATCCCTCTCCCTGGAAGAGGCACTGCCTTGCGCCTGATTCATCGACGCGATCGTGGACGCGAGGGACAGTCTAGAACATTCCGCTCGCTAAGAACGCCGTCTCGATACCGCTCCGCGCCGCACCGCTGTATGTGATTTACCGCTTCCACCAAAGAAAACCCGCTCGTGAGTGAAGTGAAAACAAGCAGCTGCATCACGAAACCACCAGGAGGAAAAGAAACGAAGAAGGCTGTATAAGGTAAGTGCCTTCCATCCTTGAAATAGCCTATACCCACTCAATCACCTCCTCCCGTATCCATCTCCTCTTCCCTTATTCCTTTCTAGGCGACCCAGAACTCGCCCTAATACAGTCCATCCATTAATCCTTCCCAAGTCGCTTAGAACCCTACGGTTTCGGTGTAAAGCCGACCCATTTTTTTTGATCCATACGAGTCGGATTCATTTACGTTTTATACGTTATACCGCTATACCTAGGCAGTTATAGCACCTAGCTATACTCCTAATATATTCACATAACCGTCACATGGTTATTTCCGCCCGCATTAGTAGGTAAACTTTTATGTAGCTACCTACTTATTAAATTATTATTTCTGCAACTATCATAGTTGTCTTATAAATCTCATATTTCAATCAACTTTTATTTCCTCAGCTCTAAAGTGTTGCCTACTTAGGTAAAAGAATAGATACATTAGATATTCTTATTTTGTTTCGTTCTCATTAGCTTATACTTACGTAAGCATGTCACAACAAAAGAAGTCACGCGTGTCGGAAGACAAAGATATGACAATCTTAGAAGCAAAACGCAATATTTTATTTGAGCGCATTCAAAATATCTATGAATGCTCAAAAACCTGACAGCAATAGCGAAGCATTTCTCAGTTATTGTATAACAGTAGATAGTATTCGAACAGATTTTCATAAGTTGTTAGACGATTATAACGCAAGATTACTTTCTATCAATCCTGATGAAAAACCGAACTATCAGGCGTATACCTCATTCGAAGATCTTTATTATATTATTAAGCGTATACAATCGCAATTGAAGGGTAAATGTTCAGCAGAGCCCGTTGCCCGCAAACCGAGATTACCGCCAATCGAGATTATGTCGTTTGACGGAGATATACGAAATTGGCCGTTATTCTATGCAAGTTTTAAGTCTACAGTGCACGATAATGGTTCTCTGACAGATGCTGACAGGTTGTACTATTTAATAGGTAAACTGTCACCGAAGGCCCAGTCCGTATTTACAGGTGTCACACCCAGTGCTGAGAATTATCAGGTCATATTTCAGTCACTACTTGACAGATATCAAGACACGCGCGTTCTAGCGTCTACGTACTTTGACCAAGCTTTAAATCTCAAACTGTCCAGCAACGCGTCTGTCTCGAATTTCCAGCTGTTTATTGATAACTTCGTAACCGCGGTTAATTCTCTTAGGAATTTAAAATTAGAAGATCTTTCCGACTTTATGTTGCTTCAACTCGCTTTAAAAAAGTTTGACACTGATACAATTTGCGCATTCGAGATGAAGGAACGCAATAATAAAATACCTACACTAGATAGTTTTATTTCGTTCATCAAAGATCAGTGTCGAATATTTCATAATACGCAGTCTGGTTCACCTGGCCCGTCTAACACTAACAACAACAAACAAAGGTTGAATAAATCGTGAAATAGTAATAATAACTCAGTCCCTAATCCACAATCTTACGTAACATGTTCGGAATCTAATAGTAATAATTCACAGAAGTGTCTGTGCAGTAATATAGTGCACGACCATTACTATAAGTGTCCCACCTTTAATGATTTAAATCCAATTGCTCGTTTTAAAAGTGTAAAAGATAACAAAGCTTGCATTAATTGCTTAAGCATAAAACATAAAACGAGTAATTGTTCCAGTAGAACGAGATGTCGCACGTGTAAACAAAAACATCATACACTGTTACATTATGATAAAAATAACCGGTTGTCAAGTCAAGCCGCTAACCTTGACACACTCGCGCCGCAGGTGCAGCAGACCACGGTAGCTGCGCTTTCCGCGTCTGAGGGCGAAGTATCGTTGTGTATGACATCCATTGCGCGGGCGACGCGCACGCGAGGACGGCACTCGCGCATCTATAATGATCCGCGCAGGGCCAAAACGCAGTGTACGGCGTCTAACACGGTACTGTTGGCGACAGCGCAAGTTATCGTATATGATGTTAATGGGTCGCCGCACATGGTACGTTGTCTGCTAGATAGCGCATCTCAGACCAATCTAATAACATCGGAATGCTTCAAACGCCTCGGATTATGGAATAACTTTAAAAATACTAACTCAACCGTCAAAGGGATAGGCGGATCAGAAAGGCATTGCAGGGGTTCCGTAGATGTTAAAATACATTCGCGTTTTGATAGGAACATTAATTTTAACATTTCTTCGCTTATCGTGGAGCGTATCACGGACGCATTGCCGAACGCTAATGTAGACGTAGCATCACTCACTCATCTCGAATCATTGCCGCTAGCCGACGCGGAGTTTGCGAATCCGGCAGGCATTGATCTTTTGATCGGAGCTTCAATATTTCCGCACTTGCTACTAACTAAAATAGTACGTAGTGAGCGATATGATTTACCGCCCGCTATTGAGACGGTACTTGGGTATGTGATTATGGGTACCGTACCTACGTTACATACTTCTCATTGTATTACGTCTTGTTGTTGTTCTGCTCTTCAAGAGATCAAGGTGGGTGCTAAAACTGTGTGTAAGATAAAGCACTAATTAGCTACGCTATGCTATGCTACGCTATGCTACGCTATGCTACGCTATGCTACGCTATGCTACGCTATGCTATGCTATGCTATGCTGCGCTATGCAATGCTAAGCTACGCTACGCTACACTATACTATACTACACATCCGCTTTGTATATAGATGACATTGCCTGTAATGTCATACCCGCTCCGCTAGCAATTTCGCTTTGTGAAGAGCTTATTCAGCTTTTCAAGCGAGGCCAGTTTGATCTTGTCAAATGGACAAGCAACTCTAAGGAGGTTCTCGCACGCATACCAGATTCTCATAAAGCTTCTCCAGACATTGAGTTTGAGAAGTCTGTACCGCATAAGGTTCTCGGTTTACGCTGGGACAAATCCTTTGATAGTTTTCGGTTTGACGTCTCACCACCAGATGATAAGTGCACCAAACGCACTATGCTGTCCACAGTGGCTCGACTATGGGACATAATGGGTTTTGTGGCTCCCACAATTTTGTACGCCAAGCTCTTGATCAAGGAGCTTTGGCTATCAAAGTGTGAGTGGGATGAAACACCCCCTGACCATATTGTCGCCGCTTGGGGCCAGTTTGTATTGAGCTTACCGCGCTCAATCAAGTTACTATTCCGCGTCATCTTGGGTTGGTAGATGGATGTACCGTCAACTTAATAGGTTTCGCTGACGCCAGCGAGCGTGCTTACGGCGGAGTCGTATATCTGCAAGTCCGCATTGGTTCTAACTATTCGGTGCAGTTAGTTTGTGCCAAGTCTAAGGTCTCGCCTGTTAAAACCATTTCAGTTGCGAGACTGGAGTTGTGCGCGGGCCTTCTGCTGTCTCAATTGCTCCGCAAGGTTCAAGACACAGTTTTGCCCCACTACCCCATTAATAAATTATACGCATTTGCCGACTCCAAAGTAGTGCTCGCTTGGATTCGTTCTTCTCTTCACCGCTGGCAGACTTTTTTCGCCAACCGCGTTAGTAAATTGATTGAACTTGTTTCAATCACATCGCGAGTTATCGTACTCGTCTTCAGGAAGAACTCTCCATAGATCATATTGACTGGAAGTTTATTCCACCAGCATCACCACATTTCGGTGGATGTTGGGCAAGCATGGTCAAAGTAATTAAACGCATCTATTCAAAGTTATAGGTCAACAGATTCTCTCTTACGAAGAGCCTTTAATCGTCCTTGCACAAGTCGAGGCACTGATCAACTCGCGTCCGCTTCCAACTCAGTGAGATCTAGCCTGAAGTTGGACCTACATCTTAGTTTAAGTACTTAGTTAGTAGTTTTCGCTATTATTGCGTTTGTAGTTTTCGCTAAAGTTAATTTAGATTAATTTATTGTCATATCGCTGTCTTAGCCTATTGATGGGTTATGCGGTAGTACACCCAACATAGCTAAGTTCAATTCTATTTTTTTTAAAGGCAACCCTTTAGGGCCGGGGGGATATGGTAGCGCCATCTACCTTCCTATCCATAACTAATCGCATCAACATGAATTGTTCCACGCTTGTCTAGTGCGAGCGATATCATATTTCCGTCCCGCTCTATCCCTCTCCCTGGAAGAGGCACTGCCTTGCGCCTGATTCATCGACGCGATCGTGGACGCGAGGGACAGTCTAGAACATTCCGCTCGCTAAGAACGCCGTCTCGATACCGCTCCGCGCCGCACCGCTGTATGTGATTTACCGCTTCCACCAAAGAAAACCCGCTCGTGAGTGAAGTGAAAACAAGCAGCTGCATCACGAAACCACCAGGAGGAAAAGAAACGAAGAAGGCTGTATAAGGTAAGTGCCTTCCATCCTTGAAATAGCCTATACCCACTCAATCACCTCCTCCCGTATCCATCTCCTCTTCCCTTATTCCTTTCTAGGCGACCCAGAACTCGCCCTAATACAGTCCATCCATTAATCCTTCCCAAGTCGCTTAGAACCCTACGGTTTCGGTGTAAAGCCGAGCCAAATATAATAAGTTAAATAGTTTGTGTTAGTTCGTTTGAACTTCTGATTTAATTTTTATAATTGTGTTGGGAAGCCTTTTTATCGAGGCAGGAAAATATAGGCTTTATAACCCCACACTCAGAGTTACGAGAGCGGAGCGATAGCCCAAAAAAACGCGGCTTTTGATAGAAGATTTAATAACATTTTGTTAGCGTCACAGGTAAAAAACCACTGGACTAAGCAACTTGAATTTTAGATGCACAACAGCACTACACAAGATTCTACTGATTTATGTAACTCGAATAGCCGTAAAGTTTCACTGCCATTCGAAGATCTTGGAATGGCAGTGAAAATTCACGGGAGGAAATCCGACTTCAATTTCAAAATCTTTGTCCAATTTTGATGGTTATCCAAAAACTAATTTTGTTTCAGGTACGCTCGACTATTCGACTCGTGTTTGTCACCAATTATGTTGCTGTACATGTTCGTCTGCTCAGTGATGCTTTGTGTCACAGCTTACCAAATAACTGTGAGTATTTCTGTACGACCAACTTGACCCATTTTATGACTACTGAAAGAAACGAATCTTTTCACTTATGCCCCATACTTGTGTCAATGATACTTACTAGAGTTACCTTAACCAGTGACCTGCGTCACAGAAACCCGAACTGCAGCATTAAATTATATTTAAATTGATTTTTTAAGTATTTTGACAGCATAGTTTTCGTCAATATTTTTGGGATTTAAAAACCTCGCGCCATCGCCTAATTTCTTTTTTATGTCAAGCTAGTATCTGAATAGCTATTGAAGTATTCTTCACGCATGGTAATTGGTCCACGAAACATTTTTTTTTAAGTTTTGTTTTTGTTTTTGCTATTAGACATCGAAACCTAACCTTAAATTGTAGAACAACGTTAGCCAGGTCAGCTAGTAAAATATTAATAATAAAATCAAATTTGATAATTATCAAGCTGTGCTATTGCTATAACACAACAGCTAGCAATTATTTATGCCCTATTGACCAAGTCATTGCCATCAAAATATTCGTTATTTTGCTTGCAGATTGAAACCAGTCCTCTGCAGAGGTTCCTGACGACAGAGTACCTGGTGTTCGGTGTGGCACAGTTGTTTATTTACTGCTGGCATAGTAATGATGTTTGGTTCGCAGTGAGTGTGTTTCAAACTTAGACTATATATTACATTATGTTACTAATATTCTGTTTCTCGACGTTACCAAGTAGTTAGGCTTCGCAATCTCGATATAGCACGTTTTAAGAGATTTTGGCGCTAGTAATTGCTTCTAAGATGAAATGGATACCTAAATAAATATAGCCCTAAAACTCTTTTATCGTCCAGAGAAAGGAGTATTAAAATCAGATTTGGTTTCAAAGATTATTCCGCCAACAAAAAGACAAACACACGTACAACATTAGAATTTAAAAATTGTTTGTTGCTCGACCGAATAACATAAAGCATTTGTAAAAACATAGTTAATTTAAAATGAGAGACAGATATACAGACATAAATAGTATCAGAGATCAATACGTATACAATTAGGTATATAGCCAAGAAGTTCACTTGGCACCGTTTGATAAGTAGTACAGTAGGTTGTTGGAAGAAGAACATTATGTCTTTGATTTGCGGCATAAAACATGATGTCAACATGTAGACAAAATATCAAAATCAATTTTAAGCAAATAAATCGTGCTCATGAACTCTATAAAAGGTATCGTTTGATTTTGCATACAAAGTCGGGAATCCGCTTGAATCTGTGCATAGCTTATACACCATTGTTTTCAGACGACGACTCCTTAATGAACTCTGCGTATATGGTAATACGTTGTATGTATGTAGAGGTGAGAAAGTGGAGATAGATTTTCTTAAGGTCAAACTACAAACACCAATCAAGTCATGTGCTGCTGTAGATCACTACTTTTTGTATTGATTATAACATGCAGTGATAGTGGTGAGTCCAACAGACTGCTACACAGACGGTTTCGGTTTCGAATCCTCGGCGCGCAAAAACTACGTAGTAATATCGACGTGTGTAACAGTATATTAGGCTGTACTAAAACAACCTTATGTATGCTGATTGCTGATATATAAAAAAAAAGAAACGCTTTCAACAATAACTCATCTTAAATTCAAAATGGCGTCTTCAAAGTAAAATGTATTTTATCAAAAAATAATAAGAATAATATTCATCGGAAATATTGAAAAGAGAAAAACTTTAATTTTTCACGTTCTAAAATACGTACGTAATTATTTCAACTTTGAATGAATGCCTTACCACTTGGTTCTTTAATATTTTTTTGCCGAAGTCGGGCTTAGTATTAGCTTAATCTTTTTTTCTGTAACAAGTTGATTATAAAGGCAGTTTAACAGGTTCACACATTAATCTTCCAGAGTCAAGACGTGATGATGGGTCCATACGAGAGTACCTGGTGGAAAGCAGACATCAAGTTCCGTAAGAGCCTGTACATAATGACGGCGCAGCTGAACAAGGTAGTGGTGTTCTCCGCAGGGCCTTTCACTAAGTTGACTGTGGCCACTTTTATTAGTGTAAGTTGTATATTTGTAGTGGCGCCTACCCCGACGGGAAAAAGGCGTGCATTTATTTATCTGTTGTATTTTTATAAGATTTTTTATTATTTTATTCTGATTTAGAAGGCAACTCTCCCCCCAGGAATAAACTTTACAATTACAAACATGCAACCATTAGACACAATGACTACCCAGACTCGAAACAACAATTTATGGATCCTATGTTCAGCAGTAGACTGCGAAAGGCTGTCGTGATGATAGCAGAAATAGCCTAGTGAACAACTAACAGGCTGTCATACAGAGGACTGTTTCCTAGGTATTAGAGCTTGCTGATTTTAGCATGAATGGGTCGGCTCGACCGGAAAAATAGTGTTTTCTCACAAAACAGTAATAGTACTGTTGCGTTTCGTTCGGTGAGTGAGAGTAGCGGAGGCCCCATATCATTTACCTTCTCCCTCATACAACGGACTTGTGACTCATCTGGTGTTGCTTGTGTCTATAGGCGACGGTAAACGCTTACCATCAGGTGAGCCGTCTGCACGTGTGTCTTCAATCGTATAAAACGTAACAAATTCGGGCAAAATATACGCGATAACAAAAATAAAGCTTCCAAAATGTGTTCTGTAAATTAAACTAGGTATTTTCATTAAAAACATTGCGACAATCATATTTCGGCGAAACTGATGTTCAATGGAAAATCTCTATCTAACCTTAAGACAAAATATTATTAATCAATAAAGTATTTTAAATTTTAATTTGAATATTTGTTTCAGATCCTGAAAGGCGCATACAGTTATTACACACTGCTCAGCCAGTCACAGATAAAATAAAAAACATACACCTCAATGGGAAATTTCATAGCGAAGCGTAAAACTATGAATATTCACATGTTCATATATGTTTATGAAAATTCACGGAAGTAGCGCTATGAGCATCGTTTTGTTTTTAATATTATTAATGTCATACACATGTACACATGGTAGAAAGATACATACATACATACATAGACTCACGCCTGTTTCCCGGAGGGGTAGGCAGAGACTACGGAACGCCATTTGCAACGATCCTGACATACCTCACTTGCTTCACTCACTCCCATCAAGTTTCTCATGCATGCTCTTCTGTTAAGGGTACTTCTGACTTGTCCTTTTTTACCCGACTGCGCGACGCAAAGGAGGGTAATGTGTTTATCAGTCTATGTATGTATGTATGTATGTTTGTTTCTATGTGGCGTTCTAGAGACCAAATGCGTAGGCCGATTTTGATGATTCTTAGGTCAATCGATTCGTCTTAACCTTGCGAGTGTCACTAAAGACATGACAGTTATCAAAATTCACCACAGCGTCAACCAGACGCCATATTGTCAAAATGAAAAAAAAAAAAGTCGATGAACTATGTCATGTGGGGTGTCGTTGAATAGGTATTTTAAAATCATCTTTAGGTTCCTTTTATCATTTTTCATTTAAAATAATAGTTTAGGATATATAACGATTTAAAGTTGTTTAACAAAACAATCATTCTCGCTAATGTTGTTACTTATTGATTTAAGTTTTTACTTCAAGTATAAACGATAAACAAACAAAAAAGCAGTGAATAACTAAAAAGTATAAAATAAAAAAAATATTTAAAGAAAAACAAAAAACCCGACTGCGTAAAAAATAATAAAAAAAATACGTGACAAAAATAACTTTAATAAAAACTAAAAAGAAAGAAACAAGGCTAGTAGTTTAGAATTTAGAATTCTAATGCAGAACAGAACTACTCAGAGTCGGGGCCCCTTGGCAACATTTGATTAGTAAAATTTGAATGGGCCTCGACTGTGAGTCGTTCTGTTCTGCATTAGAATTCTAAATTCTAAACTACTAGCCTTGTTTCTTTCTTTTTAGTTTTTATTAAAGTTATTTTTGTCACGTATTTTTTTTATTATTTTTTACGCAGTCGGGTTTTTTGTTTTTCTTTAAATATTTTTTTTTTCTTATGTCAAGTGCGCAAAACCATACCTGTAGGTAATATTTTTATCTTTGAATTTTATGTCTCCGTAGAAATAAAGTTATCAAGAATTCTAACTCTTCTTATTCTTTGAAATATTATCGTCATCCAATAAAATTTATTTAGTGATCCAAGATGGCGGACGGGAAATCAAAGATGGCGGATGAGAAAATTTTAAAAATCAATATGGGTAAGTATCGCCTTCGATATTATAAGGGGTGGGGAATCGAAATACAACATCTTTTTCGTGAACAAAGATGGCGGATGGGAAAATTTAAAAAATCAATATTTGTATCGTCTGCGATGTTTAAATGGATCGGGAATCCAAATACAACATCTGTTTCGTGATTCAAGATGGTGGATGGGAAATCGAAGATGGCGGATGGGAAAAATTTAAAAAATCAATATGGGTTTCGTCTCTGATGACTTAAGGGATGGAGAATCCAAATACAACATCTATTTCGTGATCAAAGATGGCGGATAGGAAATCAAAGATGGGAAACGGGATTTTTTAAAGTCGATATGGGTATCGTCTCCGATATTTTAAGGAATGGGGAATTCAAAAACACCATGTATGTTGTGATCAAAGATGGCGGATGGGATTTTTTTTTGAAACCGCTATGGGTATCGTCTCTAATATTTAAAGGGATGGGGAATCCAACTCCAATATCTATTTCGTGATCAAAGATGGAAAGAAGAAAAGAAAGAAAGAAAGAAAATAATATTTATTTCGACGAAACTACAGAGCTATAATAATAAAATAAAAGTGTACATTGTTTTTTTTTTAGATGTACAAGGCATGTTTTAAGGGATCGCGAATCCAAATACAACATCTATTTCGTGATCAAAGATGGCGGATGGGAAATCAAAGATGGCGGATGAAAAAAAATTGAAAGTCAATATGGGTACCCTCGCCGAGATGTTTTAAGCTATGAGGAATGCAAATACAACATCTATTTCGTGACTAAAGATTGCAAATGGGAAATCGAAGATGGCGGACGGTTTTTGCTGGGTCATCTATCTATACATATAGGTTTATAAAATTCAATCTTCGTTTGTTTGTATATCTTTGTAAACTCTGAAATTTTAGATTAAGCATTAGTGGCTTTGGTAACTTTGTTCAGAATTTCCTGGAAAAGTGGTTTGAAAAAAAAGGAATAAGCAAAAAGACCTTTAAAAGGCGATACAGGGTTCGCCGGGACAGCTAGTAATTAAATATATATCTGATATGCAGAGCGAAACTACGGAAGTTAGAAGTGGATACCTTTACGATAGGCCACTTCTTAACGAACGGCTTTTTAATATTGCATCCTTATGGTGATGAAAATGGGTTGAAAGATTTTAGAAGATTCGTTGTTTTCAATAGTGTAGCTATTAAACAGATACTAAAATAAAATTAAACGTTGACGACACGGGCAACAGTTTGTTACATATATTTAACTAAGATATTTAAGGCATAAATACCTCGTTTTTTTCTGACGTTTCGACCGACTTGCACCGGTCGTGGTCACGGAGGGGCTCATGTATTAACTATATTTCAATTATCGTAAACATTGCAATATTACAAGAATATGTACTACTATTTGAACGCGAATTGCAGCAAGTCTCTATGCGTCAAGCGCGGTCAAATGTACAAAGATTCGCATGAACGCATGATTTGTCGGGCGCAATTACTACAACATAATGTTATTGTAACAATAACTATGATCAACACTTGTTTTTAACAAAGGTTACTGTGTGCTATGGAAAATGTTTTGTAAATAGGTATTGTATTTTTAAGATAATTTTAAGTGTGTGACTCTAAAACCGTTTATTCAAGGGACACAAAGACTATTAATAAGAAACAATAAGTTGTACAGTATACGAAGATAGACTCACGCCTGTTTCCCGAAGGGATAGGCAGAGACTACGGGCCGCCATTTGTAACGATCCTGTCGTATCTCTCTTGCTTCATTTATCTACTTTTTTTTTTATGCATGCTCTTTAGTTTAGGGCACTTATAAACTGTCCTTAATTTTAAGGATGTCTCCAATATGGTCGGATAACATCCACCTATGTAGGTCTTCCCCTTACTCCTGTCCCATTCACATTTGCCATACCTACCTATATCTTCTTATCAAGGGCAAGGGATAAGCACGCAACTCTTTGCGCCGTGGATTCGAACCCGACACCCTCTTACTTTTTACCTGTAACTAGGTATTTTCATGGTAATTAATCAGTCAGATTAACAGCATGTTTTAATTTCAGTAGAAATTATTGTAAGTAATTCAGCTAAATTATTTAAAAGGGCGAAAGAACGCAAGTTGATAAAATAATATCACGAATTTTAACGGTAATTTTTTTAATTGATATTGACGGACGTCCAAAAAAGTGCCTAGCAGTAAATATCGTATTGTAATTTTATGAATGTGTATTGTAATGTGTTTTATAATTTTAAAGTGAGGTCAGATAATAATCAGCTTTTTAAAATTTATTGAAAGAAAATATTTGAAGCTTAATACCTACCTACTTAAAGATATAAAAATGTTGACAACGAATATTTTGCAACTCTACTTACCCTTTTCGCATACAAATTACACTTTTGACACACTTTCACAATCTTTAAACAAACTATAAAACTATAATAAAAATAAATAGCACACTTTTTGAATTCAAATCAACAATAAAAAGTTAGTTTATGACATTCGATACTTAAACGTAAAAATATTAAGATAAAAAATATCGATGGTCCTAATTTTTATGATAAAATGGTGGACGTGCGTTGCGCGCGCTACGCGGGCACAGACTGCTTATGTACAGCCAAGGAGGTAAAATATCAAAACTACTTCTTATGTATCACCAATGGTACGTCAATTATCAGATATCTACTGGGTATTATTTAACAAGCAGTCTCGTTGGTTGGTTCTATATTATTTGCGATGTAGAGGTCGTGGATTTGAATCAGTACTTTGGCTCTACCGAATTGAATTACTTGTACCAGTATTTCAGATTAGTGAAGGTGGTACTTAACAAGAATGCAAGGAGATGCCCAAACAAAATGAATTGAAAAAATATATATGAATACGTACCCCGCGCTGATAACCATGTGCCTTATTCCACAAAGTACGTAAGTAAACTTCGATTTTCTAAGGCCAAGATTAGAGGCAGCAATAGCATATTGGAGAGACAATCAGACCGCTAAGCAAAGGGTATCGGGTTCGAATCCTAGGCGCGGCTCGATGACTTTTCGAACCTATGTGCGTATGTTCTTGTTAACTATCGCTTGTTAAACGGTAAAGGATAATTATGGTCGTGAGAAAATCATGTCTAAGAATTCACGACAAAGTTCTCGAAAAAAGGCTGACGTCCCCCAACCCGCACTTGGCCAGCGTGATAGACTTACATTGTCATAGTGGCTCATGCCCAGCAGAGCTGCAGTTTTAAATACTTTTTAAATCTTTTTTTACAGACTCACATTTCGCCATGTGGCGAATATTAGGTCCTACGCAATTGGTGCGAGCTTAATGTCGTTACCAGACACATTGGCAGTATCTACTAGGTTAAAAACCTGTGCTTCAGGCGATCTAATACAGTTTTAGGGAAATAATTACCATGCGTTTTTAAAAGCGCCCTCAAGCGCATAGTAGCGTCAGTAGAGACCGCTAAGAGGCGCATTACCTAGAAAATGTACGCAAAAGAAAACTCGGCAACACGGCTTTTAATTTTCTACAGCAGTGGCAATTAATTACTTACCAACTAATTTCGGACTCGTTTTGTGCGTAATTACTGTACCTACTCTTAGTTTTTTTAGGACTACATCAAGTAGGTGTATTTACCTATTTTACCTACAGAAATGTATCCGGTTCCATTTCAACTTACTTTCTTTCCGAAAGCTATAGACTATGTAGCATCTTTTCAATTTTGAACACATACACAAAAGCTGTCATTTGATGAATTTAAGGAGTGCTCTCCTAATCGGAATGCACAGTTATTAGCTCTTTGATGCAAAGAGTCATCAAATACACGATGTAAATGTTATAAGCTTTTATAGGACCCTCTCACATTAGCCTTGCGCATTCCTCGAGTAGGCGCCTGCTGATCGTACGCCTAGCGCACACTCGAGGAACGCGCTCGCCCCAATATGAGGGAGGCCATTTACGAAGTAACTAAGTATTAAGTAATCTGTGGCCATACTTAGCAAGTTAGTTAAGTAGAGGCAATCGCAGATTATCGTAAAGAAGGAGAGGCTTCAATTCAGCAGTGAACTGCGAAAAGCTTCAAAAGGCTTACAGTGCTTGTAACCAGCTTGTACCTACCTATTAAGAGCAATTATTTTATGTTTTTGACAGAAAAATATTTAGTTATATATAATGTATTGTCAAATATGGTCTTTCGCCTCTATAGACCAGCCGGAGAAAAACACCAGTAAGTACACCGAACAGGGGCGGATCGTGAATTTGTGGGGCCCTGGGCTGAAACTACTTAGGGGCCCATCTAAGTGCTCAACTAATAGGCATGACAAAAAACTGTTTCTATAATGATATATTACTATAAGGGTTGTATTTAACTGTTAGTCAAAAATACTAATTTTCCACCAAAAATACTAATTGCACCACTAAGCTAAGTTGACGGAGCCCTGCTTTGCAGGGCTCCTATTTTTGGGAGCAGGGTCACAAGAGAACCTAACATAACCTATTAAATTTTCTGAGTGGATAAGTTTCCCGAGCGGACGAAACTTTTCATATCAAATGATATTTTGTAAAAAGATCATCAAATTTTGTGTACAAATAGTATTTTAGTGTGCAAGTCAGTATTTTAGTGAAATAATAAAGTTTTTTTGCGTAACTCACTTTAGTGTGTTACATAACATTTTTGATACGCTGTTAAAAATATTCTTTATTGCACACAAAACATAAATATTACTTAAATCTACGCAAGTTTTAGTTATACAAAAGGCGACCTTATTGCTGTGATAGCAATCTCTTCCAGGCAACCTTTGGGTGAGAGAGAAACCGAAATAGTGATAGGTATATAAGAATTTAAAAAAAAATTGGGCAAGTGCGAGTCTGACCCGCGCACCGAGGGTTCCGTACGCATTTTACCTTATCTGTGGTTGGTGCTAATTACGCTAGTCCTCTAAATCTCCCCCCCGTGGGATCTCCACCTTGTCGTGGTGGGGGGGCTCAGTAGCCGTGGATTGGTCACCCGCGGTGAAGCTAAGAGGGATCCAGGAGGGGACGCTCCGCGTGGGCTTGGAGGGGCCTGCGCAGGACGCGTCCAACGGTGCGGGTGCGAGGGACAGTTCTGTCTGTCCGTCGCAGTCGGGCGCGGTCGCGGGGGGAGGGGCGTGTCGGTGTTGCGTTGCCGCGCGCCCTATCTCCCGCGACCAAGTGGGGGCGCACCATCGTTGCGTCGTGGTGGGGCCGCAGAGGAAGAGGAGATGCGGTGTTGCGTTGCCGTCCTCCCTATCCTCTGCGGCCGCTAGGTGTTTTGGCGGCGGAGCCCAACACCTTCATCCGCCGCCAAGGGAGTTTCGTTCGGGGCCCGCCTAACCATCTGGCGGGCTAATACCCGTCGGGGGGTAGCGAGGAATGCTTTGGTGAAACCCTACCCTCCGACACACGGGTACATGGAGGAAGTCGAGGTGGTTTTTAGTGGAAACACCACATACTCCGGCTCTTATTTCCCCCAAGAGTCCGAGATCCGAAGGGATTTTCCACCTCGTAAAGCAAAAAAAAAAAAAAAATAGTCCTCTAAATCTGTATGAGCGCCCATACAACTAAGAGGACTATCTTAAATGGAGTCTACTATGTATGTATGGGGACACCCTTAAATTTTCCACTTTTTTATTTTTTGTAATTTTTCCCTTTATTTGTGCTGTAAGACCCTGCTTTTGGCCAAATTTCGTGATTCTAGTTCAACGGGAAGTACCATATAGGTTTTCGACCCAAAACCTATAGGGTGCTTGCGGTTGACCTAGAATTGTCAATTTGGTTAAAACCAAGGTCTCACAGCACAAGTAAATGAAAAATTATAAAAAAAAAAGTGGAAAATTTAAGGGTGTCATACATACATAGTAGACTCAATTTAAGGTAGTCCTCTAAGTATGGGCGCTCATTAAATTCATCAAAAATTTAAAAAAAAAAAAATTAAGGGGAAATACGTGTAGCGGCTTAAAAAATATCAATTATTTTTCATGAGTCGCTTGTAAAACTATTCCAAAATATAGATTTCAAATTTCAAGTTAAAATTCTTATTCGTTCAGAAGTTATAAGCAATTTAGTAAGTGCCTTTCGGTATAGCACTGTTCTGTCACTTTTTTAAACGTGTTTTTCTTGTGACAAGTTTTTTCGAAACGGTGTACACTCTAGCTTAAAATGTTTTAAACCAATCATCTTGAAATTTGGTTTATAATTTCCTTACACACTTGTGCTGAATATGAACTTCAATCATAAGCGATATTTTTATTTTAAATACTTTTTTATGGAATACCAGCTCATCTCAAACCTAATGGTTTGGTACGCGACGATGGGAAGAGAAGAGACCAGACGGTATGACGTTATTACCTTGGAAGATGGGTAGGCCTCTGGTGTGGGACGCGACATGCGTCGATATCCTTGCGCCATCACATCTTTCAAGTCCAGCTGAATCAACTGCTGCTGCTGCATCGGCGGAGACCCTCAAACGGCGCAAATACGGAAACCTGGCCGGTAATTACGTTTTTGAGCCGTTTGGGATCAAAACGCGCCAGAACCCGTGACCGGAGGGCGGGTTTATATCTCGCTGAGAGAATAAGCATTGCCATTCAACGTGGTAATGCTGCCAGCCTTCTGTGCACGCTACCGCTCGACAGCATTGCGGAGGATTTTTTTGACACGTCGTAGTAGGCTTTTTTTAAATTTTTTATTTACTTTTCTTTTCATACTTATTATTTCCACTTTTGCTTTTTTATAGTTTAGGATAGTTAAGTTATATAATTAGTTTTATTTTATTGTACATGTTACTCCTACTTGTCTTTTTTTTAGTAAGTAAAATAAAAACAATACCTATATGACAAAATAGTAAAAAAAAACATGACTTATTTTATTAGCGCTCTAAAAATGATTTTTTTTTTATTGAGATTCATATAGAAGACACACATATAACAGAATGTATTTTTCTGTGCTATTGATTTTGGATAAAAATTGTGGCTTCCATCATGTACCTACACCAACTGCTAGTCGGATGACAACCTACCATGTATACCAGCTGATATCTCCGCTACTTGTAAGTTATATTTTTGTAAAATATGAAAAAAGCTCATGAATATATGTATAAAATAACGTAATAGTTTCAATAAATAATATTAATTTTTATACCTTGGTACCTTGAAAAAAATAATGAAAATCAGCATGAAAACATGCCTCTACACCGTTTACACGTATTTCCCCCCCTAAACTCAACTCATAGAAGTATGCAAATCGTCAATGTTTTCTTATGACGTTATCACGTAAAAATTTCGTCCGTAAACCGACTTCACAGACAACCATTTTTAAATTCAAATATCGCCTATTGTTTTTAGGAGGGTCTGGGGGCTCCTTGTAACCTCGGGGCCCTGGGCTGCAGCCCAAGCAGCCCTTAGGTAGATCCGGCCCTGACACCGAACACGCATGTACAAGGTTAAAAACCTGTGCTTCAGGCGATCTAATACAGTTTTAGGGAAATGATTACCACTTATTTTTTAAAACGCCCCGCGCCCCCTAGCGGGTAGAAGCGGTCAGTAGAGACTGCTAAGAGGCGCATTAGAAAATGTACGCAAAAGAAAACTCAGCAACACGGCTTTTAATTTTCTACAGCAGTGGCAATTTAATTAATTACTTACGAACTAATTTTTGACTCGTTTGGTTCGTAATTACGGTATCTACTCATCATCATCCTTTAGAAATTATCACTGTTAAAAACCTTGGTACGCTAACTAACCGTTCCTTTTCCACAGAGCGACTGCCTGTCCGACCACCGCTTCTCGAAGATTCCATAGTTTACAGTTTTACACTAGTGTCAGTTCTTCAGTGGTACTGACTACCTACCTGTAACGACTGTCAAAGATCGTCATGACAGCCGGGACTGACGACGGCTCTTAAGATGCTCTCCGACAAGCCATAAATAATAATTCAAATACGCACATAACTCAGAAAAGTTAGTGGTGCGCCCCTTGGATTTGAACCCGAAACCTTCTGCATGACGGTCTGTTAGAATCTGAATCTCCCCTAGGCTATCGCTGCCTACCCGTCAGCATAACTTTCTGGCTTAAAAGTTAGCAGTTTTAGGTGTTAATACTTCTGTACTGTTCTTCAATTTAACAGCCGAACCGTTCTCATGGGTTATCGTTAACAAATCATCGAATATTATGTAAACTTGCTCTAGCCATATCGCCGCGGAATCATTATTGCTATTGCAGCTTCCGGTATCGGTGGACGACGATTGTCGCACAATTGTGCAAAGCTACACAATGGCTTTACGAATCATAACATAATTATTATGTAGGTGTATGCTGTATTGGAAGGTGGAGCGCTGGACAAAAGAAGGGATGGTTCCGAGAGAAAAGAGAACAGAGTATGATTCAGCTGGGATAGTTATTCATCTGCGACCAAAAAATGGAATTTCTCGCAAGTCACACCGCTCAAAGGTAGACATGTAGAAGTCAACCTGTACACAGGTAAAGCAGTTTGTCAAAAAGTCAGTATGGGGGTTTGGTCCAAGCTTTACTACTAACCCAGGTCGATTCGAGTACTAACACCATCATCACCACGACCAAGGGTAATTTTAAGCAATCAAGGCATCTCAACGGTAACGAATAGACTGCCACACAAAGTTGCAGGTAGTAGAGCCGTGCTGATTCCAACATGATTGTGCCGGCTCGACCGGGGAAGTACTACTCTCTCACAGATTATCGACATAAAGTAACAGTACCTATATTATATTATTATATGTAGCAGATGTAGTAGAGCGGCGATAGCCCACTGGTGTTCGTAACGGACTGCCGAGACGGTGGTCTCGGGTTCGATCCCCAGGTACCTACCCCAGGCACACACCTCTGGCTTTTCGAAGTTATGTGTGTATTAAAAATGTCCGTGTGGTGACGGATTAAGAATACGGATTGTCACCACCCCTCATCCCATTGGGTGTCTTAAGAGCCGACCGAGGGAGTATATTATGCAGAGAACAGCACTGTAAGAGAAGGAAAACTTGATACAAACGCTATACCAACCCGTTTGGCCAGCGTGGTATAGTAGGCCAATTCCTCCTTACAAAGGAGAGGCCTAGGCCAGTCGTGGACTGTTAAAGGCTGATGATGAAGATAATAAAAATGAATAAAACTCATTTTTCACTGCTTGTGAACTCTTATCTTATAAATCTTTTAATGTAAAACCTTTAATTTTTTACCTATGTTTAACAAATAAATTATTCTGATTATCCTGGTACTATTGTGATTTGAAAATATATTATTTTGTATATTTTATCCTCCCCTACAGCCTTTCGAATGCCTCTGCTAGACATATACCTCTCATAATTTGTATCACAGTTGCATTGTGAGTTAATAAGCGTTTTCCGCCTAGTCCTGCAGTGGACTGTTAAAGACTGATGATGATGAATAATGTTAATTATCGCCCGCTCAACAATGTGCCCGGTAGATGGCAATAGGCTCGCCCCCTATTACTTTGGGACCGAAACATAACTGGCGAAGTGTGGGTGTGTAATACACCTCTGCCTACCCCTTCGGGGATAAAAGGCGTGAAGTTATGTATGTATGTATGTATATGTATAGGTTGCGTAGGTCGCATCCCCTTTTCCTACTTATGGTAATGACAGCTAGCGAGTATTCTATGGTTGACACACTTGGCACTGTTGACAGACAGTCAAGATCAACGGCTCAGTCAAGGCAATCAATACAGATTTACATAGAAGCGCAGTTCTTAAGGATTTTGTGTGCCGATTCCAAGTGGGGACTGTCTCCAGTTTAGTTCGTAGTTGGCGCCGTTGGCGGCGCTGACGTCGTTCCCCGTCTCTCTTGCTCTCGTAGTTAAGATACACAGGAGGAACGTTCGTCTCTCTTGCTCTCGTAGAGGCAGCTGTCACAGCGCGGCTGCTACGCCGCCAAGCGGCAATGTGAGTCACAGAAAGTTAGTCTTCAGGGCGTCCCACCCATAGGAAATGCGCCTCTATGTAAATATCTGAGCTCTTTGGTCAAGGCTTAACGTGGTCGCCGAGGCATGGAGCGAAGTGGGCGCTATTAACATTTTAATACGAAAATAATTTCGACAATTCAGAGGCGCGCGCCGTGAGTTGACCACAAGATCTTCAGTTTTTATGGCAAAGGTCATTTGATAGTGAGCAATCCCCACAGCCCATAGACACTTTCAAGTCCAGAGGGGCCCAGAGGATCGGAAAAGGAATAGAAGGAGAAGCGGAGTTAGAGTAGGAAAAGGGGATGGAGCCAATGAATTTAAGGCTGAATTAATATGAAGGCACCTTCATAATGCGGTCGTGTGACTCGTGTGACGTACAGTCGAACAACTTCCCACTAGACCACCTTATCAGCCTGGTCACGAGATCGGTCTAAGCGGCGAGCGGCGCGGTATGGGCGATGTACAATGGCGCGTTTACTTTGAGGTGGCCGCGCGCCGCGTCACAGTAAACGCGCTATGTACATCGAAAACGCTCGCCGCTGCCGCCCGCCGCTTTACGGCCCTGTCACGACCTTGCCGCTTTGAGCGGCGGCTTAGCGCGGGGCGGCGAGCGGTAAGATCAAATGTATGAAGACGTTCGAAGCACGCCACGAGCCGCCGCGCACAGCGATAACGCGCGCGTTTTTTTTGGCGCAAATGGCTGCGCGGCGGGCGGCGCGGCGGGCGGTGCGGCGAGCGGCGGGAACAAATGTTCTGCGACCGAGTCCGACGCCACGACTCCAAGCGGCACAGACAGCGTTACGCGAGGGACGAACTAGGCGGTTAAACTATTTGTTAAATATTTTGTGGCGGTAATGAATACGGAGACATTTAAAGTCGAAATTTTAAAACGGTCGCGTGTATGGATAGCAACACATCCGCTGTATAAATACAAAAATGTTAATAAAACGTTGCGAGATATAATGAATCAATGTTTTACAGAATGTAATGGTAGGTTTTAATATAAATCGCAAACATTAAAACATTTTGTAATGTACATATGTACCTATTTAGGTACAGACACAGCTACTATGAAAGTTAAAAGGTGGTTTACCTGCCTACTTAACGTAATCTACGTTGTGTAGGTAGGTACCTATTCAACGCCTCATTAATTGCGAATATGCATTATTCCTTTGATATAAAATTCTTGTAAGAAATGAAGATCCAATGTCGACAATTTTGTAGGTATACCGTATAGTTACACAAAGATATTTTGGTTATCGCCATATTTATGGGTAACTCCGTCGGCCCAAATACGTCCACATTTGCCGCTGCGTTTACCGCTGCTGTAGGGTCGTGGCGTGCACGACGCTCTGCCGCGCCGCCCGCCGCGACGCGCGCCGCTTAGACCGATCTCGTGAACAGGCCCATAGGTCGTGACCGGGCCCTAATAAGGGCGAGAATCGCTCAACAAGACATCGTCGCTTCCAGTGCTACTTTACACGCACATTGACACTCGTATACAAAACCAGTTTCTAGTGTGCCTCGACTCTATGAGTGAGCCAAGGGATTTTTTTTTAAACTGGTCCAGTGCCGACTTTTTTTATTGTACCAAAACATATTTTACAAGACAATCATTGCAATAATAATAATCTACACAAACCCTATCACAAAATATTATCCGAAGTAGATTTAATTATTAGATAGATATGTACTTATTTGGGTTATCATAATCACCAGTGACCTTCGATCGGCAGTTGCACAATACGTCGTTGGCGCTAATACAACTTACACTAATATAATAGCTAAACTCGTGAATGAAGCAAGATCTGATACCATTGGCATGTCGGCTAAAGAACAATTCAGATCCTTTGTTTAACGTCACAGAGGAAGGTAAATAAAATATAGATACTTAACCTTGTGGGGAAAGGTGTTAATGGTGTACCTAATTACTGGGTGGCAAGCTGGACGGAATCATAATCGCCCATAGGTCCTTCCAAGGTCGTCGCTAAGGAGGGGCAGCCGCAGGGGGCAGCTGCTCCCCTTCCCCCTGAAGATCCAAAAAACCCTATTATTTCTTACTTTTCTCATTATCCGTATCAACTGGCCCTCCCTCAGGCCATCGGCTGGGGCAATTGCCCTTCCCTTGGCAATCGGCTGGCGACGCCCTTGGGTCCTTCTAAATGCGAGGGCCATCCCGGCAGCGGGCGGAAAGATTGAAATCAATCTGATGTTTCTAGTCGGAATTTCTACCTCTGTTCATGCCAAAGATGCAGTCAGGGTTATGAATTCAATAAAAAAAAATATTTAAAGAAAAACAAAAAACCCGACTGCGTAAAAAATAATTTAAAAAAATACGTGACAAAAATAAATAAAAACTAAAAAGAAAGAAACAAGGCTAGTAGTTTAGAATTCTAATGCAGAACAGAACGACTCATAGTCGGGGCCCATTCAAATTTTACTAATCAAATGTTTCCAAGGGGCCCCGACTGTGAGTCGTTCTGTTCTGCATTAGAATTCTAAACTACTAGCCTTGTTTCTTTCTTTTTAGTTTTTATTTATTTTTGTCACGTATTTTTTTAAATTATTTTTTACGCAGTCGGGTTTTTTGTTTTTCTTTAAATATTTTTTTTTTTCAGGATGTCTCCAATCTGGTCAGAGAACGTTCTCCTAGGTCTTCCCCTTTGTCCTGTCCCATTCACACTAGCCTGATATATCTTCTTTGTCAGTCTATCGTCATCCATCCTCTCCATGTGCCCAAACCATCTTAACATGCCGTTCTCAATGCTTGTCACTACATCTTCTTTTACCCCACACCACTCTCGTATCACACAATTCTTTACTCTGTCGGTCAAAGACACACCACACATACTTCTCAGTGCTCTCATTTCTACAGCATTTATTCTACTTTCAAATCTCTTCTGCCATACCCAACTTTCACTACCATACATAAGGGTAGGCACTAACACACCTCTATGTACAGCCAAACGTGCCTTTTTGGACACGTTTTGACTGTTCATAAACGCCTTCAGAGCTCCATTCACACAATTACCTGCATTAACTCTCCTTTCAATATCTGCTTCATTCTAACCATCTCTTGTAAACAACGTACCTAAGTAAACAAACTCATTCACTTGTTCCACTCGCTGTCCATCGATCAAAACATTACAAGCCGTAACGCATTCCTCCTTTTCAAAAACCATAACTTTCGTTTTACTTACATTCACTTTCATTCCTTTCCTTTCTAACGCACGATGCATGATTGTTACCATCTCCTGCAACTCCTCCGTTGAAGATGCAAGTATAACCTGATCATCAGCATAAAGGAGGCATTTGACGAGTAACCCATTCATCCTTAATCCGCAGTCACTATGTTTTAAATCTTGCAAACAACTGTCCATGAAGAGGTTAAACAGCCACGGCGACGCTACACATCCCTGTCTAACACCTTTATCGATGGTAAACCAGTCAGTGTATGCCCCGTTTATCCTCACACAAGCTCTAGAATCCTCATAAAGGGATTTCAGAGCTCGAATGAGGCTGCTGTCCACCCCATTCATTGACAGCACCGACCACATTTCATTCCTCACCACTTTATCGTAAGCCTTTTCCAAATCCACGAATGCGCAATAGACCTTTTGACCTTTGGCCAAAAATTTTCCGGCTATGCTTCGCAAGGAAAAAACCTGATCCGTGCATCCCATACCCTTTCGGAATCCCGCTTGTACATCCCATATTTTCTTGTCGGTTACTTCCATAACTCTTTCAATAAGTACATTTGCATACAATTTGCCAACAATGCGTAGAAAGATTGCATATTAATCATACATTACTTTTAAAATGCACTCACAAAATATCGTCTCTGAGAACTTTCCTTTGGCGTGAAAATGTTGTAATTTTAAATAAATATTTATGTATTACACTGCAGTACACATTTTTTCTTTCAACCTTGTACTTATATCGCAACAGAGGTACATCATCAGTACTCATGAGGTGACCGACGATCCTACAGGGATCGCAGGCAGCGGATGGATGCGGGTGACTCAAGATTGGTCTATGTAGAACCTTTGGGGAGGCCGATGTCCAGGAATCGTCTATCGGCTGATATGATGAACCTTGTATATAATTCATTCCGTGGTGAGTTTATGTTAGGTATTAGCACTGCAGCAGCTCGACAGAGTCCTCTTGTGTCGACTGAATCTTGCCATTGCATACCATTGGCATGGTATGCAATTCCTGTTGTTGATTCCCGTGACATTAATAATAAAAGACGTCGAGGACATCGTGGTAGTTTACAGCATGTATATGTAGGTTGTAGAGCCTTGCTGATTTCAGCATGAATGGATCGGCACGATGGCAAAAATACTACTCTCTAAACATCACATCCTTAAACAATTTCATTTCTTCAACAGGTTTCATTTCTTGAAAGAATATTTAAATAAATATTACGAGTAACTGATCCAAATATTATTTTCCATGTATTTGTGTTCGAATAATGAATCCCTTTGTATAAAAATATTATGAGTATAGTTACATATCGTACTCTAATTAATTATTACCAAACACTGCATGAATAAAAATTCTAAGAAATATCTCGATATTTCCACCAGTAATAATGTAATCCCATAAAAACAATGCTTGTCAAAAATACCAAGTCTCGCGACCTTTTTGTAGATAGTCTTACTTTTGTCCTTTCCGGTACCTTCTACTTATTGTACTCCAACAACGAATTCTCTTAATTAAAGCTCTAACTGCAAATGTAATTTTGTAATCCTTTATATTCATATGGAATTACAAAGTTATTTATGCAGTTGATGTATCTCAAAAACTGGACCGAAATTGAAATATATTTTAGTTTTTCCTTGGTTCATGCACTAAACACTAATTGTTTCCTAAATTTAAAGCTTCTTTGTTTGCTAGAAGTGCCTTAGACTTTTGATGATCGGTCAGTGAGTGACAAAATTAAGAATTTTGACTTGTTATAATTCTTAAACTACTGGTTCAAATTGAATGAAATTTGAAATACACCATCTTTATACAATGCCTGCACGGCTACTAAACAATCAGGCTTCTAGTTTTATCCACAACGAAGTTATAGGGGGTCGAAAATGGCCTGAATTGCTTCGAGAAAAGGATGGTACGGCCGTGCCGCTTTTTTGCTCGACTTGGTGATGTTTGACTTCTAGGAACTACGTATTTTGAATCCATTTAGGGCGGTTTCAGATTAGCGTATTTTTCTGCGCGTATACGGTCGTTTCAGCATACGCGCTTGCACGCGCGCTATATTACGAGCTTCAAAAAACCGAACGGGCATATTTCGGCATGTTCGCCCGAAACTTAGTGACATCTTGTCAGTGTCAACATGGATTCTGACGGCTCGTGCATATACGAGCTTAGAAGCGCGTCATCGCTCGTACGAGTTGCGCGCGTGCCAAAAGGCGCGCCTGTACGCGCCTACATGCACTTCGAAAAACGAGCTTATACGCGCGTATAAAACGCTAATCTGAAACCACCCTTAGGCCATAGATAATATTAAAAGCTACATGTAACACGTGCTATATTGATAATGAAGCCACAAAAGACAGACACTCGCTGTACAAATGTATTATATAAAATTCTTGTGATACTGACTGACAGACAACGCACAGACGAAACTATTTCGCGCAAGATACTGCAATGTGGCATGAATGTTCCGTACTGTAAGGGCGCACTAAGAAGGGATTTCCCGGAATTCCGACGCGTACGGGAGAAAATGGTATTACAAAAAAATGTACGGGCGTAGATGTGGGCATCTTCTAGCCCATTTACAAATCTTGTTGTAAACACATTTTAAGTATGGGCATGGGTGCGCTTATATTATGTCCAACGTGAACCGATGATTTTATTGGGATTGCGGGCAGTGGATGGATGTGGGCGGCTCAAAATCGATCTATGTGGAGAACCTTGGTGGAGGCCTATGTCCAGTAGTGGACGTCTATCGGCTGTTATGTATATGTATGTGTTACGTTCTATCCCTTTCTTGCAAAACATTAATTTATATGAAACAGTAGCAGATTATTGTGTTCGATTTGTTGTTTCATAGATCAGTCTACTTATGTCTATTATAGAAAATGTACATTATAATTTATTATTTTGATGATAGACAACAAACTTCTAGATTTATTTGATTGAAATAATAATTAACTGATAACGAGAAACTGATCTGCATATTATTTTCGATACCTATACCTACTCGTGTTTAAGTAATGAATCCCTTTGTATCAAAATATTTAAAAAATAATTACATCATACTCTAATTAATTTATTACCAAACACTGTATGAATAAGAATTCTATGAAATACCTATCTCGATATTTCCACCAATAATAACGTAATGTTTGACTTCTAGGAACTACGTATTTTGAATCCATTTAAGCTGGGCCATAGATAATATTAAAAGCTTCATGTAACACATACTATATTGATAATGAAGCCACAAAAGACAGACACTTGCTGTACAAATGTATTATATAAAATTCTTGTGATACTGACTGACAGACAACGCACAGACGAAACTATTTCGCGCAAGATACTGCAATGTGGCGTGAATGTTCCGTACTGTAAAGGTGCACTAAAAAGGGATTTCCCGGAATTCCGACGGGTACGGGAGGAAATGGTGTTACAAAAAAATGTGCGAGCGTAGATGTGGGCATCTTCTAGCCCATTTACAAATCTTATTGTGAAAACATTTTATGTATGAATAAATATAGTTCAGACTCTAGAAGCCACTAGTCGATTTCAAACCCAGGGTGCTCACTAAAGAATTTTCGGAGTTATATTAAAATACTAATTAACTTTTTCAATTACTAATTCGCTAAACCTATGCATTTTCTTTTAATGTAAGTAATAGGAGGCCAACCAGCAGACGGATCGCCTGATGATAAGAGATTACCGCCGCCCATGGACACGCGCGAGTCTAGAGTAGTCACAAGTGAGTTGCGCTCCTTTGATTGGGAATAAGAATATGTGGAGGAGGAGCGGAATCACAGAAAAGAAAACGGGAATGGGGCCTTCGGTAATCTTTATATCTATGGCTATGCTATATGAATTGTTGTTTATATTTATGTCGTGTAAATGTAGGTTAGACTGCCTCCGTGGTCTAGTGCATAGCGTATGTGACTGCTGATCGGAGGTCTCGGGTTCGATTCCCGGGTCGGGCAAAAGTTTTACTGGGTTTTCCAAATTCTCAGTAGCAGCACGGAGTCTCGTGATGTGCCTGGTAACGGCAATAGGCTCGCCCCCTATTAGGTGGGACCTAAAACTTTATGGCGAAATGTGGGTGTAATATTACACCTCTGCCCCTTCGGGGAGATAGGCGTGAATCTATAAAAAAAATGTAGGTAAATTATGTATCAGCCATTTTTTTCTATCATCTATCTACATTTCAGTGTACTTTTTATTCCACACCCTGTAGCCGTTACATCACACAAAGGTGTATAACTATTCCCCACCGCCGTTCACAGGCAAATAGCCGATACTATAAGCGTATTCATAGCTCTACAGTATAAAATAAACATTCCCCGGCTGAACTGTCATTTGGACATAATGGCAGTAATATTGCGGCATATGACATGAATGCTCAAAATGCGTATATATTAATTTTTGGCCCCAACACTCGCTGATATGAATTTTTATGACCAACAAACAGTAATTACAATAAAGATGACGTGATTGACGTAGCATTAATTTTGTTGTTTTTTTATGTAATTTATGCGTGATGTTTTTTTGTTTTCGTTTTAATGTACGTTTATTCACTTTTGCAAAATGAAATTTCAATTTTAATTAACGCGTAAGTATAGTGTTTTTTCTGATAACAAAGATTTTGTCATTTTTCGTTCAATAAAATTGCAGGTCTACGGCAGAACAACACCTGGTTAAGAGAATGTATGTTTTTATAGATTTGACATTCACAACAACTTTCTTGAGGCCGAACAGGTGAAAAATCATTTTGGCTACATTATTAATTGTGATCTTTCAGGAAGCATTCATGATTGCAGAAGCAGAAGCCTGAATGATTAAGGTCTTTGCTGCTATGGTTCACAAAATTGTGTGCAATAATTATAGTATAAGTAACGTTCGTCATAATGAAAAGAATACAAATCTACGTATAAACAGTCTGACGTTACATACAAAAAAATATATAGAAACTTAATATTTTTATCCGTAACTGGAGTAACATCATAATGTTGCCACCTATTAATTTAAAACTTTTATATTTCTACCCCTTCAAGTTTTATACCTATGTACCCTACAAAGAACTGTGTCCAACTCCTAGGTTAATCTATTTCTATGTTAAAAATTGAATACGGTACAGCCGTTTTGTCGTCAAAACTGCACAGAAATGGGTATAACAAATTATACATAATACTTTTAAAGTTTCAGTAGTTAGTTTAAAATACAGTAAGCTTCCATCCATAATAAAATAAAAAAACCGGTCAAGTGCGAGTCGGACTCGCGCACCGAGGGTTCCGTACAAACCTGTAGGTATATAAGTAAAAGTTCACCAGTCATAGTTATGGTATTTTTATTGCAAAATGAAAACCATGACATTACAGTATGGGAAGCTGGAGGAGCATAAATTAAAGAAAAAGGCCTCCTTGTCGTTTGTAATCAAACATCCTTTATTTTATATTAACATATATCGCTTATTTTATAATATAACTTAAATACCTATACTAGCCTTGCAGCAGCCTTGCAAAAGTCTGCCGATGAATGATGGTGAGATTTTTTTATCAAAGTTGATTTACAAAGATTTTATTTACTTATTTATTTATTTTCGAATTTTGAAAACTTACAGCTAGTTAACAAACATGTATATCTTTTATTAAGCTATGGCCAATTACAAGTTTTCGCTTTTAGCATATATGTACAAAACTTTGTCGATGGTGAACGGCTACCAAAAACAATATAGCTTAAAAATAAATAATGATAAGTAGGATAATAAAAATGAACATAGTAATTTAAAAAAGGAGAAAAAGAGAGAAAAAAGGTAAATATATACACACACTCATTTCTAATAGACCTCTAGGAAGGATGTGAGAAAAAGTTGTTGCACATAGTCTTTTTTAACTTAGAGACACTAGTGTTAAAAATATCAATGTCAACTCTCCGGCACGCTAAATTGAATGTCCGACAAGCCCTAATCAGGAATGAATTTTGCCTGTAGGTACTTGGGCTAGCGGGGACGTGTAACAGGTTATGCCTACGCAGTAGGGCTGATGACACACGAAGACCAATTTTATTCGTCAGCTCGGTTACATCCGTTGATCCATTCATAATGTTGAATAAAAGTAAGATATCAGCTATTTTCCTTCGCTCTTGTAGAGGCAGCAAGTGGAATTTTCTACATCGGCTGAAATTGTCCGACAAGTATGTTCTAAACCGGAAATGTAAGTACCTCAGGAACTTCCTTTGTACTCTTTCTAAGCGCGTTATGTATATATCGTAGTTGGGGTTCCACACCTGAGAAGCGTATTCGAGGTGACTACGGACGTAAGCACAATACAAAATTTTGATCGTCTTGATATTTTTAAAATCCTTAGATATTCTAAAAATGAAACCTAATGCCTTATTAGCACTATTAATTGTGTTTGAAATGTGTGCATCGAATAATAATTTGGAGTCGAATGTTATTCCCAGGTCCCTGACAGAGTTTACCCTGGCTATTACGGTACCCGACAGCGTGTAATGACAAGTTATTGGGCAAGTGTTTAGGCTTACGTGTAAAAGAACAAACGTAGCATTTGGCGACATTCAAGTCCAGTTGGTTATTGGTACAGTAAGTTTGAAAGCGGTCAAGGTCACTTTGCAGGCGACGGGTGTCCTCCTTGGAGCCTATCTTACTCAGTATCTTCATATCGTCTGCGTACAACAATATTTTTGATGACTGGAAGCAGGTTATGACGTCTCTAATAAAGATATTAAACAAAAGAGGACCCAACAGGGACCCCTGTGGGATTCCTGACGGAATACACATCGCCCTAGTTGACGAATAACCATTCAGAACTACGATTTGACTTCTGTTCTCAACATGTGACGAAAACCACCTATACAAGTCACCACGTATACCCACGTGTAACAGTTTCCGCTTCAGTAAGGAGTGATCTATCCGATCAAAACATTTGCAAAAGTCAGTGTAAATAACGTCCACCTGTAACCGCTGTGACATATGTTCCGATATGTAATCACTAGAAACGATAAGGTTAGACGTGGTGGAGCGACCACTAAGGAAACCGTGCTGATGCTCGCCGAAGCTAAGTTTGATGGCAGCATAAAGTTGCCTGTAAACAATTTTTTCTAGTATTTTAGCGAATACACATAGCTTCGAGATCGGTCTATAGTTCTCCACCACGTCTCTCGGGCCTTTTTTATGTATTGGAGTTATATATGCTGACTTCCAGATCGCAGGCACGTCACCCTCAGCAACAGACCGCCTGAATAAAATCGAGATGGGAATAGCAAGGCACTTGGCACAGTTAAAGATAAAAAATGGTGGAATGTTGTCGGGGCCTGCAGATTTGTAGTAGTCCACCTGTTTAAGTAGTTTAAACACTTCGGCCTCATCTATTTTGATCGAGCAAATATCAGAGTAATCCCCTCGAATCGTCAAGCTCTCCACCGTACCGACGGGTATGTTAGCATCTTGAGGGACGGGGGACAGAAAATTGGAGTAGAAATACTCAGAAAACATATTGCATATGTCTTCTCCGTTCCCAGATGACCGCTCCTATACTTTAATACCGAGGGATAAGAATGGGACTGATTTTTAGATTTTATGTATCGCCAAATAGCTCGTGGGTCCTTAGAAATATCAGCTTCAATTTTAGCCATATATTGGTCAAACATATCCTTCTCCAGGTCCTTAGCACGCTGTCGCAGTGTAATGAAAGATTGATGATCAGATAAATTACCATATCTTTTGTACTTTTTGTGTGATTTGGCTTTTTCTCGAAGAATCTTAATTATCGGGCTCCTATACCACGGGGGATAACTGCTGTTTGATGCAGTGGTTTTGGTTGGTACATAGGTGTTCTTTAATCTGTTTAAAGTATCATAGAATAATTCTACAGCGTTACTAATCGACCTACAGTACAGTTCAGTGTGCCAGTCAATGCTGTCCATTTCCTTAACTATCGCAGTGTAGTCAGCCTGACGGTACATATACCTCACAGGGGGACACATTGGAAGGTCATGTATATGCACAAAATTTGTTGATAAAGACAAGGCTCTGTGGTGTATGTCTTTGGGAACCAATGGATCACTACAGTGATACACGCCAACTTCACTGTTAGACAACACCCAGTCTAATATCCTACCATTGCTGTTACTATGCTTATTGTATTGTGACAGATTCCAAACGGCGAATGTATCCATAACATTTATCTGACTATTGCCTTGCACATTACTAGGTAATAGGCTATCATCATCTGCAGGCAGCCAGTTTATGTTTGGTTGGTTAAAATCGCCAACAATTAAAAATTTATCCGCGGGGTGTGTGATGACAATATCAGACAGATTCTCAGCGAAGTTAACGAGCTGTTCCGCTAGTGAGTTGCCAAACTTCTGCGAGCAAATATATACTACACATATGTGCATTTTATATGACACCCTAGGTTTCTTGTGGTGTAATGT
This sequence comes from Euclidia mi, assembly GCA_944739405.2. Classification (NCBI taxonomy): domain Eukaryota; kingdom Metazoa; phylum Arthropoda; class Insecta; order Lepidoptera; family Erebidae; genus Euclidia; species Euclidia mi. Next base: position 75,120,174 of record OX123192.2, read on the forward strand.
CAGTGTGACCCATAAATCCTCAGCAGATGAGCACCAATCACTCCTATGTATTGCTACCAGTTCCCTTCTCACAGCAATTAAAACACCACCACCCATTGTTTGATGAGTATTTACGTAATTTCGGTCACGTCTCCAGACTATATACCTATCATCAAATAACTCACTGTCGCCAATACCGTCAATAAGCCAAGTCTCAGTTAAACAAATAACATCAAACTCATTAATGCACACATTTCTAAAGAAAACAGGTGTTTTAGTCCGTAATCCTCGCACGTTCTGATAATAAAAGCTAATAGGCGCCATCCTAAATCTTTGTCAATTAGCATTTGAATAGAAAGGATAATATAAATATGCGGAAGGTACATAAACATCAAACAAAAAATAATATCATCATAAGATAGGTACGAAAGCGGACAAAAGCTAGTTTCAACATTACATTGATGTAAATTAAGTTCATAATAGCTAAATGGGTCATTTGTGTTAAAAATTAAAATACATTTAACATCGACAAAAGGCATAATTGCTACTAAGCTAATTGATACTTTAAGCATGCGTAAATAGCGTTCAAGGTTGCAAGATGTAGCCAACCGGTTGACACCGAGTGACATGCGAACAAAAGGCCGGCGAGCGGTGAATGTGTATAAAAAACAAGTACCTGTGGTTCTCAACATTAGTGTTTTAAATTGTTCGTATACGTTACTAGAGAGTTGACATGATGGATTCTTGATTAAAAAAAACTTTTTCAAATCTTGGTCTATTTTTATGTGGTGTTTTGGTGATGTTTGGTTTTTTCGTATAAATATTTTACATCCGGTCACCCACACGTATTCGAAGCCGCGTTCTTTCGCAAATGACTTGGTTTTGTTGAGCAATGCCTTGTTTTCTATAGTAAGGTGATCATTTATGTATATCTTGCCAGGGCTCTTGCTATGACCCAGAGTGCTTGCGTTGATGCCTCCTTTATGTTTCTTTGCAGCAACCACAAAGTTGTTTTTGATGTAATTGTTATGCACGAAACATATAATATTTTTGTGTTGACTGTCGCTTCGCATAGGTACTCTTGCAATATAATTAATTTGGTCTCTAGGGATACGATAGTTGATAATTTCTCCTAATTTGTCAACAATTTCGAACAAGTCTTCACCGTTGGAAGCCGGAACTCCTTTGATCTCGACGTTGCTCATACGGGACCTCTGCTCACTCTCACGTTGGAGCATTTCCAAGTTATCACAACGCTTCTGTAATACCGAGATCTCCTCTTTTGCAGATTTGAGAGAGGTGATTTTCAACTCTACATTCGATACTCTGCTCGTTAATGATTCCACGGAGTTATGCACGAATTCTAAGGAAGATTTCAACTCAGAGAACTCAGCTGTGATAGTCTTCAGTTCAACGAGCTCTGTTTGAATAGCCTTCACGTTCTCCAACAGCGCTGGCAGTGCTTCCATTTGAGAAGACAATCTTTTTAGCTCCGATAGTATGCTCTCCGTATCTGCCTTTACAAAATTAGTGCGTGGGCTGGCAGTGACTTGGTTTTTACAGGTGCTGCATTTCCAAGTGCTCCTTCTGTCTTCGCCTAGCTTCCTCCAACCTGATTCAGATATACCTAAACAGGGAAAATCGAAACGCCCTGCGCAAACTGAGCACGTAACACCGTCTCTTACTTCCACATCACAACGCTTGCAGGTAAACATATTGTAATTTGATGTACTGGTAAACTTTGAGAAACGTTGATAATTTGTTTTAGCGAGTAGCAAGTATGTGTACGCGTGTGAGCGGTTTGCCGTCTACCGCCGAACTAGTGACTATTAGAAATCTGTAACAAAGATATTAATAAAGTATTTTTAATAATTATAGTATGTATTTGCGATTAAAATAAATCTATTACTAGGTGACTATTTGCACACAAAATAAAACATTAATTAATATTCTTAAAAAAAAATAACAAAAATAAGTAAGCGGCGATAGCCCAGTGGTGTACGTAACGGAGTGCCGAGACGATCATCTCGGGTTCGATCCCCAGGTACCCCGGGCTCACATCACTAACTATTCGGAGTTACATATGTGGGTGTTTAAAACGTTAATTATCGCTCGCTAAATAATGTGGCCGGTATATGGCAATAGGCTCGCCCCCTATTACATTGGGACCGAAACATAACTGGCGAAGTGTGGGTGTGTAATACACCTCTGCATACCTCTTCGGGGATAAAAAGGCGTGATGTATGTAAAGATGTGATACGTTATGTAAATTAAAAAAAACATAAAAATGGAAATGAAAATTTTAAAGTATGGAATTATGTATCAAATTTGAACCAGACCTGTAAACCCCTGTGGAGCTGGTGACCGAAAAAGGTAGGAATTACCACATTGAATATTGAAGTTCGAAAAAAAGTTATCTTTAGTTGTACTACTTCGTGTTGTGCTAGTGTTTATTAACGGAAACATGTTTATAGATGAAAAATATGTAGAAATTCCATTTTGGGGATTCATTCTAAAATCAATATTGAAGTCTCCCACGACAATCAGACAAAAAAATGAATTTTACCTATTGAGGTTACTGCCGTATATTGTTGTATTTATGCAACGCTACAGCTGGCCGTTCTTGTTCTGAGCAGTACAATTTAGATTTTTTAGGACGACCACTTTTATTGCGTGTAGGACGGTCAACCTGTGAATCTAGAGTTTTTTTTACCAAGCTTACCTTAATATGATTGTATGTATTATTAAGAAATCCTTCGCACACAATTGGCTAACAAAAATCATAATGATCTGATGATAAATTGCCTGAAAGAAGTAAACGCTTTATTGCATATCCTACTCTATCAAAATACACCCCTCAGAATACCCGTATTACGTTCATACACTTCGAACCTCGCTGGATACAAACATCCTGCTGTCTTCACCTCAGCAGTACCGCCATAGCTAGAGGATTGGAGCATCGTAGCTTTGTATTCATGTCGTGAAGAGAAAGGACCTCTCCGGGCATCGGTTGTATATAAATGAAACTCGTCCCAGTTATTATAAATATAAACAAGTATTGTGGTCCTTAGTATTTGTGTTTGTTCAAAATTAGTGGTATTATAAATAGAGAACGCTATTGCATGAAATAAACAACTTCCATCGGGAGGCATAGGTATTATACTATGTTAAATAGCATTTTCGTTGACAATTAATGCAACTATAGCCATAATTATATTGTGATAGTATGTTATACTGTCCACACCATGTCCTCACTACGGTTATAAAAGAGCGCGTATGTCATAGTGAGCTGGCTGGTCGTCAAACAGAATAATTAGCAAAAAGGTTTGAAGACTATGTAATTATTTGAAATCTCAATCTCAATCAGCCTATGGCAGTCCACTGCTGGACATAGGCCTCTCCCAACACGCACCACAGTACACGGTCCTCAGCCTTCCGCATCCTTTATCTGTACCAAATTTCAAGATTTTTAGTTCACGGGTAAGTACCTTGTAGGTTTTGATTCCCTTGCGAGTAGTCGCGAGTTTGAAAACATGACTATAATGCTCTTTCTTTTGATTGCGTAGACATAGAAGTTTGATTTTGTAACAACCTAACGGTGTTATATACCTGAGTATTTGATATGAATTTCATTTTAATACTTCCACGCGTTCAAGAGAAAGGGGTAGTAACTTTAAGTTTATTAAAAATATTTTTATTATATGATGTAACTAAAAATTTACGGTTTTCGCAATTTTTCCTTTATATGTGATATAAGACGTTGCTTCGTACCAAATTTCAAGATTTTGAGTTCACGGGAAGTACCCCGTAGGTTTTGATTCACTTGCGAGTATTCGCGAGTTTGAAAATATGCTTATATTGCTCTTTCTTTTGATTGCGTTGACATAAAAGTTTGATTTTGTTGCAGCCTAACGGTATTATATACTTGAGTATTTGATATGAATTTCGATTTAATACCTCCACGCGTTCAAGATAAAGGGGTAGTAACTTTAAATTTATTAAAAATGTTTTTATTATATGATGTAACAAAAAATTGACGGTTTTCGCAATTTTTCCTTTATATGTGCAATAATACGTTGCTTCGTACCAAATTTCAAGATTCTGAGTTCACGGGAAGTACCCTGTAGGTTTTGATTCACTTGCGAGTAGTCGCGAGTTTGAAAATATGCTTATATAGCTCTTTCTTTTGATTGCGTTGACATAGAAGCTTGATTTTGTTGCAGCCTAACGGTGTTATATAGTTGAGTATTTGATATGAATTTCAATTAAATACTTCCACGCGTTCAAGAGAAAGGGGTAGTAACTTTAAATTTATTAAAAATATTTTTTTATATGCTGTAACTAAAAATTTACGGTTTTCGCAATTTTTCCTTTATATGTGATATAAGACGTTGCTTCGTACCAAATTTTAAGATTCTAAGTTCACGGGAAGTACCCTATAGGTTTTGATTCCAATGCGAGTTTAAAAATATGCTGCAATTTGCAGCATAATCGGCTGTATCTTTTGATTGCGTTGGATTGGAAGTTTGAATTTTTTACAGCTCTATGGAACCGTAGATTTGAGTATTTAGTATAAATTTCAGTTTGATACCACCACGCATTCCTGAGAAAAAGGGTCTTGTCAGACGGACGGACAACAAAGTGATCCTATAAGGGTTCCGTTTTTTCTTTCGAGGTACGGAACCCTAAAAACACTCAATTGATGCAACTGTAAACTTTTATATCTTTTTCATTCGCACGAAAATTGTTATAGCATGTGATTCTGAAATTTTAATTCGGTTAGCCATTTTCATACTCCGTAATTTTATTGGGTAGGCGTGGACAAAGAGAATTGGGGAGCCCCATTCATTAGTCAATTTGACCAGAATAATGAAATTGCTGATATGCTGCATAATTATCATGTGTGCGTTTGCTTAAAAATTGGCGTTATTTACATTTAATTTGGAAAAAAATGGATAGTTGACTTGAATTTAGTTATGGTTTTGATGTTTTTAACCTTGAATAAATATTTCTAGTTTCATAAAAATTCTGTGTTATAAATACAAAAAAATGTGAAAATATTTGCTCTTGTAAAAATATTTTCGTCGGACAAAGAGAGCAAATACATAAATAGAAGTAGTCAACACTGCAGCACTTATAGCGAGTCATGATTCAAAATTGGTCGCCAATCGGACATTATTAAATACCTAATGTCAGCATGACACGTAACTATATTATTTTCATACGTAATTAATAAATCAAATCAATCGCTGGATATTTACTTTTTCATATTTAATTCGTTTTCCACATTTTATATTTGGCCTTTTGATGAATATTTTGTTACAATTAACTTTTGTCTCGCTAGGTCTTTCATCTTCTACCTATCTTTTTTCTTTTGAGTGAGTGGACATTGGTGTATAAGCCTCCGACATAACCTAACGATTTTTATCCAAAAAAGAACCCGGACCGATGGCTAAAGATGCCCTCCGAAGCACAGTATTCAGATCCAAATGTTTCAAATAACGGTCACCCATCTAAGTGGTGGCTTTTGCAGGTATTGTTTTACTTTGCTGACCTATATTACAAACGGTAGATCAAGACGCGTTACGCACGCTTCGATTTTTAAAATTAGAGAAAGAAGAAGAGTGGTGATTATTATTTTTAAATTAGGTAAATCATAAAGGATACAAATATTTACGGTTTAACACAAGTATTAGAGAATCCTAATGCAGACCACGTACCTACTTTTAATAAAAAAACGTAATTAAAAAATCTAAAAAACCCGACTGCAGTGTAAAAAAAATTAATAATTAAAAAATTAAAAACACGACTGCCCTGCAAAAAAAACGAACTAAAAGTTAATAACAAGTTTAATTTTAAGATTTTCATTGCAGTCGGGGGACCTCTTAAATTGGTGTTCCACAAAACGGCGGTGGAGATGGTAACAATCATGCATGGTGCTTTAGGGAGAAAAGGAATGTAAGTGAATGTGAGCAAGACGAAAGTTAAGGTTTTTGAAAAGGAGGAATGTGTTACGGCTTGTAATGTTATGATCGATGGACAACGAGTAGAACAAGTGAATGATTTTGTGTATTTAGGTACGCTGTTTACTAGGAATGGTAAGAATGAAGAAGATATTGAAAGAAGAGTTAATGCAGGTAATAGGGTGAATGGAGCTTTGAAGGCTTTTATGAACAGGCATAATGTATCCAAAAAGGCACGTTTGGCTGTGCATAGAGTTGTGTTGGTACCTACACTTATGTATGGTAGTGAAAGTTGGGTATGGCAGAAGAGTCATGAAAGTAGAATAAATGCTGTAGAAATGAGAGGACTGAGAAGTAATAATAATAATAATAAATTTATTTATCAAAAAGTAATGATACAGCTTGTACAAAACAAGATTATAGTTGATAGACAGAATCACATTAACTATAATAAAGCTGCTAATATCATACACGAAAATAGCACTGTGCCTTAAACTAGGTTATACCTGTATCTTAAGGAACAGTTTTAAAATATACTATACCTACTTTACATTTATGACATATAGCGAGTGTGAAGCAAATATTGTACAACTAAAGATTACTTATTATGTTTTGCTACAAGTCTCAGAAAATAAGTATAAAAGTGAAAAATTGTATAATTAAATTTAGATTGAGTTTACATTTAATTTAATGTATGAGGGTGTGTGTTTATGTATGTATGTGGATGAATGTGTGTGTGTTTATGTATGTGTGTGTGCGTGCACATGCATGCTCGCACATATGTATGTTTGTGTATAAATCTGGTGAATTAGATAATGGAACGATAGTTCTTATGCGATGAATGTGAGAAGGGCCTCTGTTTCATCGTAGTCCTGCATAAGAAGCCACTCCGTGATCATTGACTTTAGTTCAAGTTTATTTAATGTTGATAAGTTCATTTTTTTGTGAACTTTATTATATATGTACGTGCTTAGAATATAATATTGATGTTGTGCAAAAGTGGTTATGATGTGAGCTAACGACTAGATTTGTACGTTTATGAGGATTTGGTAGGGTGACACTAATATGTTTTCTCGAAACACATCAAAGAACATAAAGTTGGCGAACTGTTAAGACCCTGCATTCATGGTATAGTTGTGTTGTGGGGTGACGGAAGGGTTTCCGTGTCATAACTTTAAGTATGGCTCTATGTGCTCTGTGTTCTTTAAGTATGTGTGGTGTGTCTTTGACTGACAGAGTAAAGAATTGTGTGATAAGAGAGTGTTGTGGGGTAAAAGAAGATGTAGTGACAAGCATCGAGAAAGGTATGCTAAGGTGGTTTGGGCACGTGAAGAGGATGGATGACAAAAGACTGACCAAGCAGATATATAAGGCAAGTGTGGATGGGACAGGACGAAGGGAAAGACCTAGGCGGACGTTCTCTGACCAGATTGGAGACATCCTAAAAACAGGGCAGGTTAGAAGTACCCTGAACAGAAGAGCCTGCATGAGGAATCTAATGGGAGTGAATGAAGCAAGAGAGATATGTCAAGATCGTTGCAAATGGCGTGCCGTAGTCTCTGCCTACCCCTCCGGGAAACAGGCGTGAGTCTATGTATGTATGTATGTATTAACTTTTAATTCGTTTTTTTTTCAGGGCAGTCGTGTTTTTTAATTTTTTAATTATTAATTTTGTTACACTACAGTCGGGTTTTTTAGTTTTTTTAATTACGTTTTTTTATTTTTTGCTTTTGAGTTCAAAACGACGAAAAATTTGTTAAGTTAAAGTCAAATATGTTTATTCAAGTTGGATTCATTACGAATCTCTTATGCACGTCATACGTTGCATCTAAAACTACAGCCGCGTTCGTACCTGTATAATCAATGGGAAGAAGCGGCATGAAACCCTGAGACACAGGGCCCAGGCTACTTTCAATCATTATTTAAATTTTTTTTTACATCTTGAATACAATTTGACAGGGCACTGTCAAAATGTTGATTTCCTTAAAAAGTTCTCTCAGGGAATCACGACGATGAAGCTTGTAAATTGATCGAATGATGTAGATGGTTAGTTTAAAACTAAGGTGTATTATTCACGGCTTGTGCAAGATTTCGCAAACGATTTAATTCTTATAATGAATTGTGGTCATGAGGCTTATTCAGAAGCTTTCTTGGATCTAGTGCACTAATGGCCAAGCCTTCAAGCGTCCTCATTCGACTTAGGGCTACATAGGCTTGGCCTTTAGCGAATAAATTATTGCTTAGATCCACCACAGCTCTATCTTATGTTGTTCCCTGTAGTTTAAAATGTTAAAGTTAGTTTAAAATTTGTATAAATGTAACCGTAAGCAGTAAATGTGTAACAGACAGAGTTAGGTATTCATAATAATATTTAGCATAGATTCTACATAATATATTTGTTTAGTAATTGCTTCTTCATGTTCATGTTCATGCAATTTCTTCTGAAAATTATAAGCAGAATATAATATCGTTACGGTGAAATCATAAATACTTACTTGGAATTAAATAATTAATGAAATGTTTCAAATATACACTAATTATACCTAGTGAACTTGTAGGCGTAAAATGTATAGAAAATAAATAGATATTTGCTTTTAAATTCGCAGTATCAGTGCGAAGTGCGTAGTTATGCGGGTAAAGATAAAGATAAGATAAATATATTTATTTGCTAAAACACGTGTAAGATTAAGATTAAGAATACGAAGTTTCACTACGACATTTCATTTTGTTGTTAAGGTCCTAAAAGGCGACTGAGAAAAATACACGAAGTAAATAGCATATTTAAAAGAGTTGGAAAAATCTTTGCCAAATCAATATGAACTCTTCTGGCCAGCGTGGCAGAGTCGGCAAAATCCTCTTGGCCCATTTGAGATACAAAAAACGGAGAGCCTTATATCCGGCTGCGTAAGACTGTACTTAATTGTGATGATCAGATTCGTCTCCATTTCCACAGTACTAAATCAAAATAATTTGTTATCGCCAGCCTTTTTTATAATTTTATCGAATGCTGCGCATAGTCCTCTTCTCATGACGAGAAGACCATCACAGGCACAAAGAAAAGAAGGAGAAAGTAAGAAGAAAAAATGCATTTATTGTTATAATAGACAACAGTTTTACCTACAATACATAATACACACACAGTTTGGTAGACTTCAGATTATGTTCTTCTTGTCCGTTGATTTTGGCTTGTGCCTTGGCTTTCTTGACCAACCGTAGAGACAGCATGATTGCTAAACTTCTATACGGTTTCCAGGTTTCGACCACTATCCTTTCTTGCTGTTTTTACATTATTCCTTCCTGTTATATTTATAAACTTAAGTAAGTATTTGCATAGTAGAGAACAGATGGTTTACCGCAAATATTTTTAAAACTATGCCACTTCTAGTTTGAAGACAACAAACATCCTTAACAAGGGGTTGACTTTAGCACATACTTCGTCATGGAAACATTTATCTCAATAACTTTCGTAATCAAAAGGTACCCGTAATGATGAGTTTATGGCATAAATTTTAGCATAAATTATATAGAGTGGCATGTTTTGTAAATGCTTTGAAATTTGATGAATAATCCTTTCACAGGGTGGTTTTTGAGGAGTGTAATTACTTTAGAACACTATTGTAACATTGACATAAACTTACACTTTTACTTTTTATCTTCCTTTAACTCTCAATTATTTTTTAAATTTGGAATATCAGCTTTTCAAAGTAATGTAACGTCAAGTAGTCGGTTAAAATACTTACGAGTAAATGAGCCAGTCAAGTATTTTTCTAATTACGAATCAGTTTAGCAATCTAAAATATATATGAAAACTACCACCAAAACCAAAATACTAAAAAGAAATATTAAAAATCAATTCGAAAAAAAAATAACTAAGAAGAAGATATCTTTAGCATTGAAAATATATTGTCAGGATATAACCATCTAAAAGATATTTTCTTCTTCGTCTATCGCAGTAGATTAAACGGCTAAATAAAGTTTACAATTCAGAACAGCCTGTATATTCAAACAGTAGAGAGTAGAGGGTGGGAGGTTGAGAATTGTCTTGATGTGGTTACTTGAGAGTTGGATGATTGAAATAAGCTTGTGTCTTGAGTTTTGTAAGAGGATTGCGATGGTCCCTCAAGACCCATGAATATACAATTATTAAAACACAACAACCGTTAATTTCAAAAGTTTAAGACGATCTGGTTCATGATACGGTTACACAATTTATTTCATGCGTAAACAATTTTTGCCCGAAGTTTCAAACGGTTGACTCAAATAGTTATTCGTTGAAGTTTTGATATGTGTCACAATAATTAATCAATTATTGACGAAAAGGAATTAGTGGGAGTGCAAAGGTGTTCCCTTTCGTCAATTTCCGAGGGGAGGGCAATATTTCACGCAAGACCGATCCTGAGTCTTGTTTAACAGACACAACTGCTGCGACGTGGAGTACCTCCTCCTTTTAAATTCGTCAATGTTTTTTATAAAATTGTGGCCTTTAGTTGCACTCTTTTAAAGTCCACTGCGACACACCGTTTATCCCGTAAGTTTAATATAATTAAATACTAAGTATTTCTTAAGAAATCTAAAAAATATTATAGCTATATTGTAAAAACCGTTTGCGATAATCGTAGCCTTAAAATCTGTTATAATACTTTTATTCGAAACCTCTGTCATGCTAGGATCGGTTGCCAATATGCGTACAAAATTCCAAATTATACGAAAACCTAAAAGTAGGTGAAGTCGGGTGTACTTTTCTATAATATAAATGGAGTTACTTATCGTTTTCATATTAAACCGGTTATATTATGTCATTTTCCTTAGCCGAATGTAACATTATAAATAATATTCTGCCACATACACACATCACCATCTAGTCCCAAGCTAAGCAGAGCTTGTGTTATGGGTACTAGATAGTGGATAAACATACATAATTATATATATTATTTTGTAAATACATACATATTATACATAGAAACACCCAGACCAAGACAAACATCCATTTTCATGCACACAAATGTTTGACTTGAGCGGGAATCGAACCCGCGACCTTCGTCGTAGCAGTCGCTTACACTCCCGTCGTCGTCGTCTTTGAAAGTTTATTTTATTTTATTTTCAGCCTGTAGGCTTATATATATATAACAAGGCAAAGGCCTCCCTCTCCTCTTTCTACACATCTCTACTTTGTGCTAGCATGGCCAGCCCTTCCTATACGCGTCCAGATCGTCCCGCCATCGTCATTTAGGCCTTCCACGTTGTCGCTTAGCACGTTTGGGGACTCCAATGGTGTAAATTTTGGCCCAAAATTCTCCAAGCATGCGGCAAACGTGTCCTTCCCAGTCCCATTTGCCGGGCCCGTTCCCTTGGTCATTTCGGGCAATCCCTTGCAAGTGCACCCCTATGGTCCCCAAGGAACATACATGCCAAATTTCAGATTTTTGCGCCCAATAGTTTTGGCTTATGCATGCTCTTCTGTTTAGGGTACTTCTGACCTGTCCTTTTTTTAGGATGTCTCCAGTCTAGTCAGAGAACGTCCGCCTAGGTCTTCCCCTTCGTCCTGTCCCATTCACACTTGCCTTATATAATATCTTCTTTGTCAGTCTTTTGTCATCCATCCTCTCCATGTGCCCAAACCATCTTAACATGCCTTTCTCGATGCTTGTCACTACATCTTCTTTTACTCCACACCACTCTCGTATCACACAATTCTTTACTCAGTCGGTCAACGATATACCACACATACTTCTCAGTGCTCTCATTTCTACAGCATTTATTCTACTTTCAAGTCTCTTCTGCCATACCCAACTTTCACTACCATACATAAGGGTACACACTAACACCCCTCTATGGGGGGGTACATTACAATACAATAATAATAAAAAATCTGATTATCTTTATAAGTGAAACCAACATTTGAACAATGTTCAGGTACTTAGAGATAACTTCTACATTCAAGTCCAATACCTACAAATTAATGTCACCTCAGTATTCAGTGACCACGATTCCCGTAAAGTAATCGAAACGTCGGACAGTTCTTGTCCTGAGATAAGCGAAGTACGGTCGCTCTATTCTGAAAATGCTACAACAAGCTATCACCCATCCATGTGGTGACCTCTGCAAACGTTACTTAACTTTGCCGAACCATTACCAATGATAAGTCAAATCACGCTATGGACGATATTATACCGTTTGAAATAAAGTGTACCGTTCAATTCAAATTCAAAATCCTTTATTCATTTGGGTCACAATGTGACGCTTATGAACGTCAAAATAATAAATTTGTAAAATAATTACTTAAAGATTCTACATTTAAAGGACCATGGGCACTTTTGTATGAACACTGGACCCACTTTTCAAAAGTGTGCAACAGTAATGAAACGTACGTCATATGAAAGCTCTTGGCCTGTTCTTTATTTCATTCTATGGCAGCTATGTTCAAATCCAGGGCAAAAACAGCGTTTTGGTACGTTAAACTTTTTTTTTTGTAAATTACAAATGCGCGTGAAATATTATGCAATGCACATTTTTCATTTTATTTCAGCCTGTTAGACGCCCACTGCAAGACATAGGGCTTCTCCACTTTTCCGTACGTAGCTTGACAGCGAGAATATTTGATTCTAGGCGTTGGTGCCCATTTAGCTAAGCCATTTAGTTTTGACATTGGTTAACCGTCATCTTTCGGTTGACTATTTGTACCTGAGGAGATATCAGTATTGGTTGTAGTAGAATTCTATGATGTTGTATATTGTGGCAATAATTAAATACACAACGCCTTGAGTTCGGTGCTTTAACATGTTCGGGAGCATAAAGATATTGTTGAACGTTCTGCACAGCAGGATCTCGTATAAGAACGGCACCATCTTCGATATTATCCGCAGCCCCTTGTACATCAATGGTATCATCTTGAATGTTTGCAGCAGGCTCTTGTTCACCAATAGCATCATCGACCATATTATCTACAGGTCGCTGTATAAAAACAGCACTACTTCTTTGCCAACAACGATGACAAACTTGTTGGGTATTATTGAACACAACCTGCAAAAATCGAAAAATATATTTATTTTTGTTAAAAAGTATAAATAGTTCATTAAAGTTTTTTTGTAGTTACTAGTTATTGCTATTCTATTATATTGATAATTCTTTTACATACTAATAATGCAAAATTGGTATGTTATAAGTTTGAATAAGCAAAGGCATTATTCAGAAACCAATTCTTATTTTATTTAGTGACATAACTATGTCGATATTGAGTACCTACATATCCATAGGAATGTTAAGTAAAAATAAACTAATAGGTAGGCACAATGGTAGGTACTTAGCTCGATCAACGCATTCTGCTGAATATATTCAGCAAACTGTGGTTGACTGACAGGCAGATCATGTCCTAAAACATGTGGTCTTGTGTGCAAAACACGCGAGCGCAGACACATAACACAGCGATTTTCTGCCATAGTAAATTCATGATATAGTGTGATATAGTGATAGTTAATTATACAAATTTTGTTTATTAAGGGATTCGAATAACCATCCTTTTTATGGCGCGCGGCTTTCTGATGAAACGCGCGTGAAAAACAATGTTCTTTTTTTTAATTCATACAGATGTTCTTTTTTTGAAATTCATACGGATACCGCGCATTAATGGGTTGATTACACCTAACGAGTACAGTGGCGAGTCAGTAAATGCGCTCTCGGCCGAGAGAGTCGCCGAGCCGAGTGGGTGGTCACACGTGTTTACCATAGTGGCGAGTCAGTTTAGTTTTGATCACGCTTACGTCTGCAATGGATCGCAAAAATAATGAATTTAAATAAGTTTTCAACCGGCTGTTACCAAACGAACGAGTGGCGAGTGGCCGAGTGACAATCGAGAGCGTGTTCATGCGTGCCGAGCGGGATACCGAGTCGCTGCGGGGTAGGAAGATTATGCGGGGAGGTGGGTTCTCGGCCTAGTAAATAGATTGGGATTCTAGTGACTCTCTTGCCTCTCTGCTCGACCTAGCACTCGGCCGCGCACTCGTTAAAGTGTTTATACCAACCAAGTACTCGGCCGAGGACACTGACTCGCCACTGTACTCGTTAGGTGTAATCAACCCATAAGCAGTAGGAATGTGGCTGTCTGTTGAGTAAACCCTTTGCGCAGAAAGGATAAAAAAGGAGTGTTATAATGAAATTCAGTACAACATTATATCATCAGTTTGGATGATAAATGATAATATAATGGTTATAATGACATTGAGTGTTTTAATGTTGGCAATAAGCTAACTGTTGTAGAATCTTTGACATTTTTTTTTAACTTATTTGATCTGAGCCAATGACAAACTTTTCCAAGGCACGGATGTGTAACACCGCCAACCTCCAGGCTTTGAGCTTTGAATAGGATAATTCTTAACAGAAAAACCTAATATCCCTCTTTCTCGACCCGAGAATCGAAACCGAGAACTCATAATCTGCAGTCGCTTACACTACCACTGGGCCACTGAGACAGTCAAAACTCCTTTTATTGTATTTAGCTACTAATTGGCAGGTAAACATAATTGAATATCAAAACAACACAGATTGTCAATAACGCAGCAAAACACAATTTTCGCGCTGAAATTGAGCTAAGCTGCCATAGGATAAAATAAAGTACACTTCAAGAGCTTTCATATGACATATAATTCATCACTGTTGAACAAAGTCCAAAAGTGGGTCCAAAATGACGCATAGTCCTTTACTGCCACGTTCGCAAAGCAAGGGCGTAGAACCATGAGAAAGAACGGGCAATAAAACTCACGGTCACTCTTTTTCATCGCCAGGTTTTGCATAATACACATAATTTACATTTTGTAAGGTGCAATAAAACAGTTTTCCCATCCCAGCGATCCGTTTCGACACACATTACTCTCCCCATAACAATATTCTCATAAACCTTTTTATGCATCGCTAAAGGCCTATAAAAACAATACCCAAAGCGATACAATTACTCATATTAGTGTCTGAAAAACAATTTTATTACATTCAGTCTCTATATAAACAAAGAAAATTAAAAACAAACAACGTCTGGGGCAAATACAGTAGGTATGTCGGTGAAGGAATTTTCGTAGAAAAACATGCTTTCCAATTTCGTCTTATATTTGTTCAAGGTTGGCTTATTGGAGACCTAGCTGTGGTGGTATAATATTGTTAGTCTTTCTACTTCTGATATTGTGGTCTGAGAATGTTTAGAGGAATTTAGTCAGTAAAGGCTGCGATACCCTACCCAGGCAGTAAAGAGACTGCTATGCAGAGGGTCTCGCGAGAACAAACCCATGATGTACTCGTACACTATTGACTTTTCGAATTTGATTGTTTTGGTCTGGGTGGAGAGCTTTGGGGCTAGACTATGTTCAGTAGTGTTTTTTTTAGGCTGATATTATAAACCACTCCATCTACACATATTATAAAATGAAGTCCCCGCTGTCTCCTATTTATGTATGCATGCGATAAACTCAAAAGGTTAGGTTTTCACCAATAGGTAGTGTGATTTCTGAGCAATGTTTTGTTGTATGATTCTAGTTTGAACTAAAATAGAAAACGACTTAATAACTCTATTGACCCAAAAATCATATAATACATAAAGTACAGATAATATAATACTACATAAAGGTATCTAATTAACAGATTCCTTTGTGTATTATTATATGATTTTGTCGAATTAGTCTGTTATAATCACCTATAAACCTTGTTCTACCCGAAATCCGATACCCGAGACAAATTTCAAATAAATCAAAATACCAATTAAAAATTAAAAAATAATAAAGGCTAGAAAATGCGTTAAAAATATTCAATAAAATGAAGAAGGCGGCATAACGGACTCGCTTATTATTTTTTTATAATCGCACAATGCGCAGGCACGTGACAAAAAATCGCAATAGTCCAATTAGAACGATTGCTTTTCGCATTGCTCATTTGCTCTGTGTTTTGTTATACATACGGGTGGCAAGGATAGGAACATTCAGCAGACGATTTAAGCAAGAGTATATAAGCAAAAAAAAAAGCAGCGATGGCCCAGTGGAGAGACCGATGGACTGCTACGCAGAGGTCTCGGGTTCGTATCCACGGCGCGCACCAATGACTTTTTGAAGTTATGTGCGTATTAATTTGTTAATTATCGCTTGCTCAACGGTGAAGGAAAACTTCGTGAGAAAACCTGCATGTCTGAGAGTTCTCCATAATGTTCTCGAAATACATGTGAAGTCTGCCAACCCGCACTTGGCCAGCGTGGTGGACTATGGCCTTACCCTTCACATAATGAGAAGAGGACCGTGCCCAGCAGTGGGTCAATTTATATATACAGGGCCGATGATGATAAGCAAGATGAGCAAATAAATTGTCATAGTGAGTAAGCCGTCAAAAGCTTTTCAGTTATAAGGCATTACGAGTACCGAAATAATGGCGTGCCCTTAGTGCACTTTGATGTCACAGCGTTGCGTGTCGACCATTTGCATCGTAATTTACTTTGGAGAAAATTGGAGCTAAGCTAGAGCAAGTCACAACCTAGTACATAAATTAACAGACTGCTCACCAGACTATTACTTTTTAGGAATCCGTCATTGAAATATTTAGAAACACTACCAATCGCAAAGTGTCCCCCTTCCTCTATCTTCTAACGCGTAGTATTAAGGTGTGTATAAACTATGCTAAATAATGATATATATATTGAACTGTTAATGAAAATTATAACGGTTCAACCGTGAAGATGAATGGATGGAGATTATCGGCTACTTGGAATCCAGTCATCAGCAAATGTAAATGATAAATCATCGCATCGCAGTGATAAATCTCAACGTGTGTAGACGTCATTAGTGTAGTGTGTTGGAATAACGACATTGCGAAATTAAATAAAGACTAAGTGAGGGTAGGTGCCGAAACCCGCACTTCCACAAGACGGCGCTGAGCTCTCATCAATTCAGTCTCTCCGCAACCACGCTCGGTGCAAGACGAGTGAAACGTCGGAAACAAATAGGTATATATACCTTTAATAAGTTAATTGGACGCGATTAATACCCGCTAATTTATTTTGTATGCTATAACAGCTTATCAGACTTTAATAATTAACTAGTAATAGACAATTAATTTTAACTTCTGTTTCAATCAATCAATCGGCATATTCCGGTCCTCCGCCTTCCGCATCCAGGCCGCGATCAATCGATTAACTTCTACTTGTGAGTGATAAAATGAATATTATTGTGCTTGAATCCTACTATCCTGTGGCCCCTTACCCAGTAAGGTGTATAATGGAAGCCTAAGATGTGCGTGGCATGTCATGCCCCTAACCGGTTTTTGATTTCATTCCTATTGTCATCGTTAAGAGTAGGAGTAATAAGGGCCAACTTCCAGATGTTTCGAACCATTCCTAGCAATCAAAATATATTTTTACAGCCGGTAGTTCCTTACGGATTTCAGCATACCTAAATGGACACCGTTCGTAAGAATGCTCGCTGAAACACAATCGTTTCATCGTCCAGAAGACTTGAAGCGTTGTGGCATTTTTGGACGCAATATAGACTGCCTGCGGGATCCAGGATCCATCCAAAGTCCCCTGCGATACAGATTTTAATTTTAGTGTGGGCATTGTGTATTAAAAAAATAAAAATAAAACACTTGTTCCTTTGTCTCTTTCACACCTAAGACATTAAACAAAGAGTTTCATAAAGTTTACCACAATGCAATGTTTTAAGCAGACATTACAATATAAGACGCTATAGCTTCATCCTTTTCTCTCCTTCATGAGTCGACAGGGAAGTTGCTAAAAGCTACCGACAACATTCAGTGTTTTAAGCAGGCTTTCATAATATGAGTATAACTGAAATGTAACTATGCTCAACTTTTTGAGCTATCAAATGGTTGCAACACTAAAGTTTACGTATACCCATACGTAAACTTTAGTGTCTAAAATCTAGAATTGGATACGTTCCAGGCTTAATTAATTCCACACGGAACTTTCACGAAAAGTTTAATTGGAGAGCCGTTTATTTGATGCAAATGGGCGGCCAGAAACATCGCACTTATTGCAGTATGTTATTGCATAAACGAATTTTAGACGGAGATAGAGTATCAGATTAGAATGAAGTGTGGTGTCCTTTTATTCGAAGATAGCATGTCCAATCACGCTAGGTGATCTGCCTGGTGGGCAAAACGACGATTGAGGTTATAAACTGGTATGCATAGCACCTTCTGTGAGAATTGAGTTAGCGTGCTTCCGGAGCTTTCGTTGTGTTCGTTACTCGCTAGATGTCGCTAGTTGTATTTTCTATATTCAGATAAGTCATCAGCGATTCCATCAGTGTGGTAAAAATATGTATTTTTCTTCAGCCTATGTTGTCCCACTGTTTGTCAAAGGTCTCACTTATACTCGTTCTTCTTCTTCTTTGTAGTGAGTATATCTACCTAAAATTAGCCACAAAAGTTCGAAAATAGCTGGACCAATTTAAATAATTAGGTACTTTTCGATTAAATTGAGAATATACCAAATCATTGCATTTCATAGATGACGCACTTGTTATATCACTTTATCAGTTTCTCGCCCAAAGTGTAATTACCATAGAAATATAGACAAGACCTCTTGTCAACAAGTAATACATTACAGTTTATAACACTATCTCAACTATACAACATTAGCTAGCCGTCACCGTGAGACGAACACCCTCTTCACCCAACCCAATAAACCTTCATTGATCCAAATAGCATTACTTAACTTTACAAATCGCTCGCTTGTACACTGCCATTCGCTACAGTGCATAAGCACTAACATTCAAACCGCTCGTTAGGCCGACAAATCAGTTTTACTGGGCAACTTGATATCGGCCGAAACTTATAATTGGTAGTAGAATAAATTTTTGGTTGTGGTTCGATATTATTTATGTGATACTTGGTAAATCTTGGTTGGGAATATATTGGTGTTTTGGGACGTAATGGATTTCAAGACGATGTCTAATATTTTCAAGAGACACTACATAACCAGCACTCTTATAGGTAAAGAAATGAAATAACGTAGTAGTCAGTCAGTCAGTAATGCATGAATTTTATATATTTACAGAAGATTTCCTTCACTATCTGTTTAATTCTAAACAAAAATAAAATAAAATAACAAACGAACGTCAACAGCGCAGATAGTTTTTATATGAATGGCGTTGTTTTATCTAACGAGCACAGATCCATTCAGCAAATTGGGCGGCTCGTCAACACCATTGACGCGTTACAGTATAACTATATGATGTGTTTGGTTTTGTAGTAATAATTATTTTGGCTGTAAAATTCTTTGATAACACAATAACATCATCATGAGCGTTTTTGTAATCTGTCCCACCAGTCGGCAGAAGCCACTTCTGATTGAACATGAGAAGTTTAAGCCATAGTCCACCGCGGTGGCTAAGTTACAGGCTACGTGTTGATGTATGTGACGTTATGGAGAACTCTCAGACACTAACATGTTCCTCATGAAGCTTATGATCACCGTTTAGCCTGCAACAAACAACATTTTTTAAAGACACTCTCCGCACTAGGAATAAATCACGTGTAAAGGAGGACTTTACAAACATACAACCAACGGACACAATGAACACCCAGACTCGAAACAACAATTTATGGATCACACAAAGTGTTGTCTCATGTGGGAATCGAACCCACAACACTCAGTGCAGTGTCGCGGCGGCCGCTTAAACCACTGCGCCAACCGTGCAGTCAATCAAATTGGAAACGCACGTAACTTCAAAACGTTTGCGCGGATTTGAATCCAGGACTATCTGTGTAGCAGTCTACTGGTTTCTCCACTGGGCTATAGCTGTCTCCTGCTGCGAAATACTAAGTCTGGTATTCTATTTAATTCTTGTATTATACTGAGGCCTACTCAGTTTTAACGTGAAAATAAATACAATAACCTGCTCGACTCGACCATTGAACCTGGGCCAACAAAAACATCCGAACTATATACCACTAGACCAATGACCCATCTTTATTTATTTTACCGACACAAAAACGAATACAGTAAATTAATTATTCAACCGCAAAGTCGATTTCACATTCGTATTCATCTGAAAATATCTGCGGAAATATTAAAGAGACAATTATTGACATTCGTATGTATTTGTAATTGAAATACAGTTTGAATTCTGTGACATCTTTAAGTCAATTTGGGTGAATTAATTTATGAGTGATATGTGATGACTGCGTTGATTGGCGTTGTAGTTTGTAAGTTGTTGCTTTGCTGTTTAAATATAATTCTTCCGTCACTGACGGACAGACAACGCACAGCAGAAACTATTATATGGGGCGCAAAAAGCTGAAGGCATTTATAAATATAATAGGTACGTTATTTGTTATAGTACGGGTAAACATTTTCACTATTATTTAGTCAATAGACCGTACTTGGAAACGCCAGTTTATCAGTGAAAACTAATAGTGAAAAGGTGATAACGATTCTGGGAATAGTATTCAAATCAACAGTAGGCGTTCCTACTAGTCTACAAAAAAAAAATTGGTGACAGTGGCAACAGAGGGACAGTTTATACTCTGGGCTGATGAGGATAAGGATGAGAATGATGATGATGATGAAACCAAATATTTGGTACATCAGTTTTCGAGGTCTTAGTATCAAAGAAAAGTATTTAAATATTAAGTGATTATTTCTGTGTCATGACTGTAAAAACTGTGGCTTCAACTGATGTTTACATTATCTTTCTCAACTCATCGCTTTTTACAGTATTTATTTTAGGCTCATTGTAGGTTGCCATATCTAAAATTACAATATGTTGCGATAAAACATTGCAACATATTATTATTATACAATAACATTATCTTGTGTTTGTGGCAAAAGCTTATGTATGAAATGTTTATTGTAAGTAGTAAGTAGTATTAAATTCGTTTGCATTCTGTCAATAGTGTTCGTTTATTTTTTTACGTAGTATGAAATTACAATGCATAATTGCGCTAAAATTCCGACACGAAACATCAAAGGTACGCTTTTGATTTTACAAGCTTTTATTCATTTTTACCTGTCTCGATGACTGTGATGAAATCTTGCAAGATAAGTTTCACTTCCCGGTTTCCTATTGAGCTGATATTTTAACATGTGCCTAACAATGGAATTTTATGATGGAATTAATAAAAACTTTGTTATGTGAGACCGCTAAGTGATTTTAAGCAATAGTGAACTGATGGTAACATAAACAAAAATAGAAACTTTTAAACACTCGCGTTGCATGTTTAAGAATATATATATATATAGACGGGAATTAACGCGAACATGCAAATTGGGTATTTACATACCTTATTTTGCTTGACGTTTCGAGACGGTTGCACGTCCCGTGGTCGCAAGCTGACTGGTGTGGCGATGTCACGTCTCCGAGTGCGAGGTAGAAGATTCTATTCCTACCCCCGGGTCGTTGATATTCGAAGTACCGGCGCAAAACACACTAACCGTATCTGTATATTGAACATTCGCCGACTGCGCGTTAAAGTGGGGTGTTGTTAGCCGAATCACAGGATTCCACGCCGATGACAATTTGAAGCCCTCTTCCCGATTGAAATTTTTATGTTTTCTGATTTCAATCGCTTCACGCACAACTCTTGGGTAAAAGTGGCGTTCCGTGGAGAGGACTTGGGGACGATGAAATTCAATCCAGTGATTGGTGCCCGATTGAAGTAAATGTTCCGCAATCGCCGATTTGTTTGTTTGACGGTTCTTTACAGCTGCGATGTGCTCCTTTTACTTAGCAGCGAGCCCAAGACCATCAGGCTTTGGAAAAGATAGGTGGACGACATCTTTAGTATCGTAAAAGGAGGTAAGCAGGAAGTAGATCAATATGTGCAACACCTTAACTCCATTCATCCGAAAATGAGGTTCACCTACGAAATGGAAACTGACAGATCGTTGTCATTCTTGGATGTCAAAATGACTGTGAGACCAGATGGGTCTTTAACACACTGCGTAACCGGAAGCCTACGCACACAGATAGATACCTGCACGCCATGTCGCACCACCACCCTCGACACCTGCAATCCGTTGTGACGTCACTAAAAAACAGACCACATGACCTCTGTGACCCTGAGCATTTGAAGCTAGAGCTAGACCATGTTTAGGAGGTACTTAGGAAGAACGGATCCCAGGTACAACGACGAATGACGCGGCCTATCAAGCGCGATAAACATCCGGCGGTAAATAGACAACCGACCTACATGCCCTACATTAGAGGTGTTACGGATAAAATAGGAGACAAGTTAAAAAACTACTCCATTCCGACAGTATTTACACCAGGGGCCAAAGTATACAACATGGTGGGCACACCAAAGGATGTTCTACCGCTACAAACCCTAGGTGTCTATTCTCCACGATGATCTTGAAAGACATGACAGACTTCATCTGTCCATCCGCACTTGACCAGCGTGGTTGACTATGGCATTACCCTTCTTATCGTGAGAAGAGCCGTCCCCAGCAGTGGGACAATTTATATACAGGGCGCTAGGCAAGATCTGATGATGATGGGTTTAGCAACAGATCTATGAAGAGAAACGTTAACTCTCTTACTGGTTCGTTGGTGTAGAAATTGACTGCTAAGTCAGAGGTCGTGGGTTTGATTTCCATCTAGGACGGACCTTTGTGTGAACACGATCATTAATTGTTCCGTACTGACTGAGTCACACTCATCACAACGGACAACTGGCATGTATGATCCTTGGGGACCGTAGGAGCGCACAAAGAAGAGATTACCCAAAATGCCCAAGGGATCGGGAAGTAACGGTAAAATAAAAATAAAATATGCGGGCGTAGCTGCGGGATCCTCTGGTTTATTAACTATGTATGTATATATGTATTTAAGAATTTATAACTATATTTATCAGTTATCTGGTTACCATAGTACAAGCTTTGCTTATTTTGGGCTCTTAACCGCTCGTTTGTAACTTGTTCTAGGATATTACCATTATTTTCCTTGTCACGTGTATTTTCCAAACATATGATACCCATAAGGAAAATACACGGCCCTTTGGCAGGCGCACACGGAGACATAAGCCCAACGTGCAGAGGCCCTTTGAATATCAGTGACATCTTAAATGTGATGGGACACTTACTAACTGTGAAGCCACAATAACTGCATTATTAGGACAGTCACGGAGGTGTAGGACTATTGCTTCTTGTGTACGTTGCTAATAATGTCAGACTTTTGGGATCTTATGTCCGTCCTAATACTCTAATAGTACAAAGGAATTGGCAGACGGTGACACACCAACACTAAATAGGTTCTCTCGTAATAGCCGACAAAGCAAACAAACTCTGCAATAAAAGCAGCAAGAGGGCAAAACCAATGTTGGTGGCTAGGGGCACAGCTAGAGGTGTGGAGCGGTGCGGCACCGGTTATTGCCGTCCCGAGTCTTGTGACAATGCCGACCGGGGGCGAGTTTCCTCTTTACAATTACACTTCAATTCTCGAGCAAATAACTTTTGTGACCTTCCTGTAGTCGACGACCTAGACAAACCAAACTTAAAAGTAAAGTACTACACTAGTGCGGCCACTCTTGAAAATCCACTCCAATCAACGGTCAAAGGTAAGCCGGACACGGGGCTCTGATCGACTCTCTATAGCATTTGGGGCCGTAGTGCCGCCAAACACATTTAGCTCGATACAGATGCCTTGTGGTATGTACCCCTATTTCTTTTTCCTTTAGTAATTACATTTATACCACAGATAAGACAATACTATACTATATTAATTTGCGTTTTTTCAAACAACATTTTGACCTCCTTTTTGAGGGTCCTTTTGGTTTCTACTTTTTTTGGAGGTAAAATCTGTGCCATGTCTATCCCAGCATGGTACGTTAGTCGGAATAACATGATATATATAATTTGTATTCTTGTTATTATAATCAACCGAAAGCACATTACTTGACCCTGAAACCCAACTATTTTTCTTTAATATAACCTGAATAAAACAAAGCTTCGCCCAGCTTACGTAAAGCTCGCGATAAAGTTGCCTACACACACTGGTTAAACACTTCCCGGAACTGATAAGACCGGAGAATGTAAGTGCTATCCTCGTGTAACCAGCCTAAGTTGCGAACGTGAGTTGCTAACTAATGTTCATATTAAGTTGTTCGTGTTGAAAAGTTGTTCAGTATAAGCCGTTAATCTTCGTCATAGTGGTGGTGGAATGTCAGAAACCGCGTACGAATTAAGATGTTTACACGAATTCGGTATTGGCAGTAGTTTCACCGAACCGAGTTGAAGCGAGTAAGTTGTAACTCGATGTGACTCGGTTTGAAATTTGGACCAACTGACTCGAGTTGAAATGTCGCTGATACGAGACGTTTGGTGCACTCAGTAAGTACTTTTACTAAACAACTCTGCATGTATTAGTTTTATGACTAGCTGGCGGGGTTGTAACTCAACACTATTAAATTATAAAGAGCGGATGGAAAAAGTACTTAACTTTGTCATTTACGAAGAGAAATTAATAAAATAAAACCGTTTAAAAACCAATAGGGTTCTGTAGTGACAGCCTGGTGGAAAGACCAACGCTGCCCAGAGTTAGTATAATACGCACATGTCTTGTTATATATCTCACTAGCTGTTTAAGTTACTCCTTGGTACATCAGCTATCCGCCAGTGAACGTCCCGTCAAAATCGGTCCAGGCGTTCCAGAGATTAGCTAAAAAAAACAGACAGATAGACATACAAACTTGTAAAAAAATCATCCATATGCATTTAGTAAAAAGCGGTTATTTTAATATATTACAAACAGACACTCAAATTTTTTTTATATGTATAGATAATGTTAATTGCTATATTTCATAGTTTTATTTAGTCTGTAAGCCTTCTATGAAACTAAATAAAAGAAATAAATATCTTCGAAAAAGCTGTAGTCCGCACCGTGGGTTTGAACTCGCTACTCTCTGCGTAGCAGTTCGTTGCTCTTACCACTAGGATAACGTTCACATACGCCCTTAAAATGAGAATTTACTTGATTATGTTCTGTCAACAAGGCTGTGTAAGCTTAAAATTATTTACATCGAATCCCATCTGCACCTATACCTTAACTGAAAAGCGATGTTATATGGCTTCCAATTTGTTAAATAAGTTTATCGACCGAGTCAACTCGGTTAAGAAGAAAATCGACTTGAGCCGAGTAGAAGGTTAGCCACAGTAACTCGGGTTAGTTAACTCAATTCACCCGTCGCTTAGAGCTGTAAAGTACTGACATCGACCTTGGAGAGAGCGCTCCTTGTCGGCCCCTATAGGTGTGAAAGAGATGCAACATGAGATACGGCTGTAACACTATGATAAAAAAAAATATAGGTCTTCATAGTGTAGTATAAATGATATATTTTACGTATTTTTAGTCTATGTACAATTTAACGATTATCTAGAGAAGATCCTAATAAAATATGCACTCACAGGGTGCAATACTGACTTTTCGAAGTCTTTGGGACAAAATCTACGTATCTGAGAGTTCTCCATAATGTTCTTGAAAGACATGTGAAGTCTGCTTCCTGCACTTGGTCAGCATAGAAGACTATAGCCTAACCTTACTTATATTGAGAGCTGGAGCTTGCCCAACAGTGGGACGGTTTAATGGATAGTGCAGATGATGATTGATAATGAGCATTACTAGTGACAGCTGTCATAAAGATTAAGCTATATTTTAGGCTACGTTGATAGGACGCTTTTGATGCCTCACACAGAATTATTATAAATTATCCTGTGAATTAACACTGTATAAATCTCGCCCAATTTCTTTGGAATGTTTCATTTATTTATATTTTTCTAAGCAGCACAAAAAAAAATCAAATCTGTTTGTAGTTTGGTCTTTACGGAATAGTTTCGCAACCTCGCATGAAGAAAAACACCTGACCCGTATTATTGGGTAACAGACATAAATCACCGTCTAAGTTAACCTTAGAACTTCCCTCGTCAGCAAAAACGTTACTTTACTTACTTTGAGGCACAGATAATATAATACTGCTAGTGGGCCCGAAATTCAACCTCCTTACCTGAGCTTTTGCTTATAATGACATTTTCAAATTAAATTCAACCTTTTTCTTCAATGATCTTCAGTTTTTCTTTATACGTCTGTGAGATTTTTTCTTTAACTTCGAGAACATTATGATAATCCTTAAATTAATGCTGATAAGCCTTCTCTTCCCTCATAAGTTATATAATAAAGTGTTTAAATTTGTATAACCATACATACTTACATACTTTATTATATAACTAACCGACCTAACCAGGTTCAGAGTCTTTCAGGTAGAAATTCGAGACAAATCACCGTCAACCCAAAACCCTATATTAGATTGAAGAATATGACAATAATGAAACCAGAAAATAAATAAACACAGCCTCAATTTAATAATTTAAAGCTCCATTATATCCATATCTTATATTTCAACAAACATTATTATATAGAAACGCACAATATATCAAAGGAGAAACCCAGTTATTTAAAAGCTTTCGTAGAATTTTTAGGGTCAAAGCCCAAATAATAAATTATACTAGTGACACAATATAATGGACTAAAAGCTTAGGAGACCATTATTTAACATCTTGAAAGGATCGAAGACTCTTTTTAAAGTTACATTGTGTATTTACTGAATATAAATTGTTATGGTACTTATTTTGTGAAGGTTACGCAATCATTTTTCAAGGGTTTGAGAAGAGACGTATCATTAATGAAGATATAAATGAAGAAATATACTTTTATTGAGACAAGACAATACTTAAAAGCCACTCCTAATTTGCATCAAAGTAGCACTGTGACCCAAGGTGGCCAGTTTGGTTAGTATAATTATTGATGTATTGGACACGATAATACACTGATTTAAGTCTTAAAAAAATAAAGTTATTCAAACGATACATAACTGTACAAACAAACAGACAAAAGAAAATGAACAAGATCTGATGAAGATCAACATCCACAACTTTTGACTTAATACCGCAGCAATCAGGTGACCCAACTCAGCATATTATGCCATTGAGCATCCGCTATATGGCGCTGGTTTTCAGCTGTGCACTAGCATGAAAGCACAGATTTCAAAGAGTTCCATTCAGAAACACGTAAACCAAAGATCAAAAAAATTAAGAATCGAGTACTAAGCGATCCGAGCACCATAATCCGTTTCCACCCCATACTTCCATCTCCATAGCATAACAAGCTTACGCGTATCATCTGCTAAACAATATACGTATTTTATCCGAAACCACTCAGATTGCCGTGAAAATTTCATCGTCGGTGCGTCTACGTACCACTTAGGTTGTGTTCCCACTATGGCGTAACAACAGTTTATGCTTCATAACATAATAATGTTACATATTAAAGACCCATGTCTTTCGAGAAGTCTGCCAACCCGCAATTGGCCAGCGTGCTGGATGAACATAATTATTATCGTGTCGTTAAAGCGTAATGGCTTGTGTATTTAAATAAAGATGTACAGATATAGGGCGACTCTATTAACTACCTATCGCTCACGACTTTTTGCACTGGGCAGCCATCGTCACACTAATAAAATTAACACGATTTAATGTGCGTCGTTGTTGCGACTATCTATAGCAGTGACAATAAATATTATTTCTTCGGAAAATTAATCCACAACAACGTTAATGTGATTGCTATAATCAAACAATGTTCTCACGATCCAATAGGAATTAGATTCAATATATAGGCCGGATTGCCCGGGGAAGTACTACCATCTGTACTGTAGCAGTAGTAACAGTAGCTACACTATTTTGTTTCATTCAATAAGTTAGAGTCCCGGAGGCCCCATTCTCTTCTTTTAGCAAAATCAATGATAAATTAATCGTTACGACACAGTGTCGATAAAAAATCGCTATAACAACGAGAGTCGATAGTCGCCCAACCGTAAATGAATCGTTACGATACAGTGGAAACGCGTTCTTACTAGATATTGAACAAATTCAGCTTTTTCATCCAATATAGGCATGAAATGTGTTGTTATTTTATAAATAATCTGTTCGCAGCGATATTGTAAAATGGAATCCCTACAAATCCTAATTTGTATTATACGCAAAAACCTTGCAGAAAAATATTTATTGTCGCGACAACCGAATCCCACGTGAGCCAAGCCGCAGGCAACAGCTATTAATAGTTATTTGAAATAGCAGTAAATAAAGTATTATTCGCTGCACCACATTTATCGTCACTTGTGTTTGCGCACTCTATTCTCTAATTTTACTACGTTTTTCGAATCCAAATAACTCAACTTCACCTATTTTGAAGTAAAATATTTTCAATTTTCCTCAACGATTGCATCGACCAATTTATCAAGATTACATGATGGCTTGCTAAATGCAATTTTAGCCCAAATTGTCAGCTGTATCGGCATTACCACACAGCAGGGAATTTGGAAGGCTTTTGATAACGATTTAGATTAGATTTTCAAGGTATATTCAAAATAGCGATATTAGGTGCTCGGTGCTTTGGACAGGGACAATGCGTTTATTGTTTGAATTTCATATACACACTATTTATTTGCATCATATTCGGCCATGTATATAAACTACGCCATAGTCCACCACGCTGGCCAAGTGCGGGTTGGCAGGCTTCACATGTCTTTCGAGAACATTATGGAGAACTCTCAGACATGGAGGTTTCCTCGCGATGTTTTCCTTCACCGTTAGCAAGCGATAACAATTTAATACGCACATAGTTTCGAAAAGTCATTTATGCACGCCGTGGATTCGAACCTTTGCGTAGCAGTTCGTTGATCTCTACTAGGCTATCGCTGCTTTATTACTATTTATTTGCCTTTCACTAAACAACAATGTTGATTTTGCTTTTAAATAATATTCTGCCAGTTTCAACGACTACTGCACTGTTGGTGTAGTGGTATAAGCGGTCACCTCTTGACACTGCGCCGAGTGCCAAGAGTGTCCCGTGTGGGTTCGATTCCCACACGTTAGTTGTATGTGTGTAAAGTCCGCCGCGATTCAGCATTTAGTCCTAGTGTGGGACTAGTCTAAAAAAACCTGTTATTTTCATGGCACTGAAAGTTTTGTCAGAACTGGTAGACTACTTTATTTGCTGACCGTACACGTTTTGTTAGGCGATGGCATTGATTGGATGGTTGATGGCAGCGACAGCCTATTGAAGATTCAAACGAACTGCTACGAAGAAGGTCTCGAGTTCGAAACTCATGGTGCGCTAGGCAGTATTTAGCTTGCTAAATGGTAAGGGAAACATTGCGAGGATACCTGCATGTCTGAGAGTTCGAATGCTTTCGAAATTAATTTAGTTTTCTAATGGATTAATGTAGTTCATACGATATTAAATGGTTGCATTCGAGCTTCATACTTTCGAGCTTCTATGAACTTCTACCCAAAATAATTATATGAATATGATTTTCGAACAAGAATGTAGTAAACAGTTTGTCATATCGAATACCGTGTATTGTAAATTAACTACTTAGTATCGCCGTCATTGCTACTTCTGTATCAGTTGTGCATTCCATTAACCACAAAAAGTATCGATACGCACCTCCCATTCTATTATCAAAGACTAGTCCTATTTATTTTACTGCCCTAAGTATTCATCATCAGCGTTATAGCCTTAGAAAGTGATTGAATTTTGGTGATTATAGGATTATTCCGATTACATCCAAGACGCCTTTGAAAGCAGACTCCGCTTTGTAGTCTATTCACATTTCACAGAATACTAGCCTTTCCTATTACACTGTCGAGTCGCACATGCATGTGTGAATAATTCCTAAGCCACTGAAGCAAAACAATACCCTACAATTTATGCAACAGACACTGCACCAACTAGTAATGGTCCGAGAGCTGACATCAATTTTGGGCTGGTATTTGAGGGAATTTTTCAGCTTGCCTCAAATACCTGCCCAAAATTGATGCCACCTCTCCTATTATACCCCAACACGGAACTGCAGATCTGGCTGTCGAGTAGCGGGGCTATAGAAAATTATGTAAATATAATTTTTTTTGCAAAAAGTTATTTCAGGCAACTTTTAAAAGTGGTAGTTTAATGTGTAATGAATAAAAAATAATAATGCCAGATGATTTAGATGGGGCAGGTAAAAAAAAAATTATAGGAATAATATAAGATGTATGAGGCAAGTTTTCAGCTTTCCTCATATACCTACCCAAATCATCATAATCGATAAATGATAAAGTGAAACCTGAATTGCGATTGTAACTCACACTCCAATCATATATATATGTATCGCCATACAAGGCAGAGTATTTACTATGGTAAATTAAAACTGGTAAAAATACCTCTATTTATATATCTCTAAACGCACAAACTATAATCGAATTTACAGACTAATCATGCTTATCATATAAAAAATTGTTTTAAGTGCGAAGTTACTGACTAATTGACGGACAAAGCATATTCGAAACAACAAGGCGCATAAAGAAATTGGGATGTATGTTCCTTGGGGTGTGTAAGCACAAAGGTGCACTAAGAAGGAACCCGAAAAATTCCCACAGGATGATGAAGAAACTGATAATTAAAACACGTGTGGACGCAGCTGTGGACATCCTCTAGTTAAATATATATAAACATAACATCGCTAAGAAACTTGATGGGAGAGTATGAAGGAAGAGTGGTATCTCAGGGTGTTGCAAATGGCGTTCCGTAGTCTTTGCCTCTTGGAAACAGGCGTAAGTCTATGTATGTATGTATAACGTCGCTATTGCAAATTAAATTTAGTAGGAAACATGATATTATTACAAACACCTAGTATTCAACATACAAGTATTCATTATTTACATGTATTCCCAAAACACTAACCTTAAGCTCTCTAACAAGCTAGTACTAAGTAATAAGTAGACCTCTAGAGGCAAGGTTGTTAAAGAGTTAAGTTAGAGTTAAGCAGATTACTGCTTATGTTAAGATAGATAGAAAATAAATAAACACTGCAAGCAGAAGGAGTAGTACGGATTTTGACGAAACTACAGTAATCCAATCTAATTTAATGCTAATATATATAGCTGAAAAGTTTGTTTGTTTCTTGAACGCGCTAATCTCAGGCATTACTAGTCCGATTTAAAAAAAAAAAACATTCAGTGTTAGATAGTCCATTTATCGAGGAAGGCTATATAACATCACGCTAATAGTCACGGGAGCGGAGCAGTAGCCTTAAATGCGCGGGTGTAACCGCGGTCTCATTTACTATAGCTTATATATCGGAATAACACATAGGCTACCTTTGCACGGTGTCCAAGTGTGGGCAAAATCTCTTTTCCCATCGAGCCCTACCCTGATACCCTGGTATCATACGAGTATATTTTGATGTATTGATGTTTCAATAGGGGGAAAAAGTGCCTGGAAATTTCGATATTTTATCTCTATTGTGAATCTATTCATTTGTGGTGACACTTAGTAGTTGGTCCACCATTCGACCCTGACAAGCACAAGTTTGCGTCTTTGTGTACCATAGCTATTATACCCATCGATTTGAAACGAGCACTTTAACATTGTAAATGTATTTAAAACTATGTTAATTCTAATGCCTTTCTTTCAAGTTGAAATAGATTTTCTTTTGGTTATAAATCAAAGTTTATAATTAGATTTATTTGTATTGAGTTAAACGAGCTCAATTTAAAGGATTTATCAGATAGTTGGTTTATTCAGACTGATGTCTAAATTAAAATTTTTTGAAGATTGCCTATAGATAAATAAAGTGTGGTATCCTATTTGTAAAAGTAATAACAAATTAACAGCTATTAATTTCATCACCAGCCCTGTATAAATGAGACAGGTCATAGTCCACCATGCTGGCCAAGTGCAGCTTAGCTGACTTGACATGTCTTTCGAGAACATTAAATAGAACTCTGCACATGCTGGTTAATTCCTCCCAGTGAATTTCCTCAAGATATTTTCTCTTCATCATTATGCAAGTGATAATAACCAATTTAATAACTACTTGGCCGTGTGGTTGACGGCATAGAATACAAGTGTCACCACCCCCTATCTTCCCGTGGGTGTCGTAAGCGGCGACTAAGGGATAACACGATGCAAATACCATCTTTGCGTAGAGACGTAAAACTCGACATCAAACCCTATACGACTGCCTCGTTGGTCTCGCGGCATAAATGTGCGCGTGGGATCGGGAGGTCCCGGGTTCGATTCCTGGGTCGGGTAGTGTTATTGAGTTTTTCTGTCACGAAATTCTCAGTAGCAGCACGGAGTCTGGAAATGTGCCCGGTACGGCAATAGGCTCGCCCCTTATTACGTGGGACTAAAGTATATCTGGCGAAAAGTGGGTGTAGAAATACACCTCTGCCTACCCCTTCGGGGATAAAAGGCGTGACGTTATGTATGTATGTATGTAATAACTACTTAACTTCGACAAGTCAGTATTAGCGCCGACTGTTTCAACCCGAGACCCCCTACGTACCAGTTTATCAGTCTCTCCACTAGTATACCACTACATAACTAGTTCACAGACATGTAATAATAGAAAAAAATTAAAGGTCTATACAATAAATAAAGGTTTGAAATGAGCCGGGACTTTTCATGCCCTCTATTTTTAAATCTTCAGGACACTCCTTTCATCATAGATTTTCCCACTGTGGCAATTGAATTAAAAAAAGAAACGAATAATGGCAAGCTGTCAGAAGCTTCGCACTTTACACAAAACTCTTTAAAAACATTCACCTTTTTAATTGCCGTCTTTAGCGTCTAGTCTCGTGAATGCCTTACTTACGAATGTGCTACATTCAAAGCCTTAAGTGAAAATGGAGCATTTTTACAGATGTTTATTCATACATTCCGAATTGTAGATGTAAGTGGCGAGGTCGAGCTGGACCAAATGTTCACTAAAAGCTGCCAGAATGCTTCTAGAGATGTGGCGTTTACTGTATCGATAGAACGTTTTGTGCTGTAAATATTAAGATAGCAAATTCTACTGTATCCGTACTTCTATTACATATGAAAAAAGTGTAAACTTGCACATATATACATTCCCTCACTTTCTATGAGATTCTGTTGCAAAACCCATTTCACACTAAATATCTAATTGCTGCCTTTTAGCATGCAACTAGATTACCTCGGTGACTGGTCCTACTTGGTCGGTCAGCGAGTTCTAGCGAGCGATCCGACAGAGAACCATGGTAATCAACAAATAGCAAGCTAAGGGGGCAGTGAGCTGGTCACATTTGTCGCTGAACCTACAACCAGTGCCGTAGATGTGTTCTGAAATGGAGACCACAATTTGGTAAACGTAGCGTAGAACTCTATCTATCTAGGTAGAGTGACGATTTCCGATATTGATAAGCAGTAATTGGACACGAAGATCTGGAAACCGAGCTTAAAGGCGTTGCTGAGGCCTTTATCCAGAAACAGAGTAAATCAGGCTGATCACGATGATGATGTAATAACATCTTATTAATGTTTTTCCTGCTTCGTTTTCTCGCTGTTTTATTCTCTTTTACTCTGTGAAATGAATTTTATAGTTAAAAGTCTTCTTGTGTCAATATTACCTTCAACTGATTTGTAAATCCATGTCTGAAAAATATCATAAAATAACATATTTCCTACGAAACTCTCGTCGCTACCCTACTGTGTCTATACTGTTGTGTAAGAAAGAAATTTGTGGGTATTTTTTACTATTCAAAAATATGTATCTACGTATGTAATGTTGATTACTGAAGTTTTATTCTGGAAAACAAAAATATCTGGCTTCTTTTTTAAGACCTGTCCCAAAGCTGGGTAACAGGCCTTTTTGCGCAACCTTTGTGAAGACTGAAATTAGGCCAGAGTGCAACACACTGGTCAAGTGAGGGTCGGCAGGCTTCAAATTTTAGTTTATCTTAATATATAAAATCCTTGCTTTACTGACTGACTGACAGACACGCTACTGCCGAAACTATTGGGCACAGATAGTTGAAATTTGGCATGTATGTTCCTTGGGGACCGTAGGGGTGCTAACCGCTTGCCCTCTCAACATTTTTAAGTGCTTCTCGAAAACTCGGAGTCCTGAACAGAGTGAGGAGGTTTTTCACGCCGGAGCAGCTGTGTCTATTATACAAGGCTCAGGTTCGCTCCTGCATACTCGTAGAATACTGCTCTCATCTCTGGAACGGCTCCGCTCAGTACCTGCTAGATGCCCTTGATAGGTTGCAGCGGCGTGCTGTCCGTATCATAGGTGACCTTGAGGCTACTAAGACCCTTGAATCTCTGCAATTACGCAGGGACGTAGCCTCAATGGCTGTCTTTTACCGATTGTGTCACGGTGAGTGTTCAGAAGAACTCTTTCAATTCATCCCACCCTCTCCTTTCCTATCCCGAACAACACGTGCCTGGTTAAAGTGCCACGCTTACACAGTTGAGCAGATACCGTCACGTCCGAAAAGGTTCGGTACATCTTATCTTTGCCGTACCATAAAGATGTGGAACTTACTGCCAGCTCACGTGTTTCCTTCCTCCCTTGATCCTGGGTCCTTTAAGCGGGGCGTGAAAAAGCATCTCTCAAGGCCGTCAAAATGAGGGCCGTCATGTCACATTGCTTAACCAGCAATTGGGGATGGTGGCCTTCCCAATAGGACTTCACTGTCTGCTTACCATCAGGCAGCGTGAAGTCAATTTGATAGGTTAATTTTAATAAAAAAAACAATTACTCAGCATCGACAAATTTCAAGTGCGCGCCGCCACTTGAAGACGGGCGCGCTTAATAAATTAGTTTTTGTTCGATTGTTAATAACGTGAGAGGAGTGGTGTTTGATTTTTCTGCAACCTAATGAATGACTCATTCTATTGGTACGAAACAAATTACGTTTGAATGAAATGTTTACTTTAGGCGAGCGGTCGTAACGTAAACAATGTCGTCTTTAACGACTTACTCGACACTTTTGTTTATCATAATAAAAGTAATGGCTGAAAATTGCTTGTTTTTGTTTCTTCATATACCAGGTGATATTATCTATGTAATAAAATAAGTTATAGCAAAACTTGCTTAAAAAATATTAAAATGTAAGCATTTGAAAAAAAAAATATTTCGCTGACTTTGCATTCCGCGCGCGGGGCGTAATTATGGATTTAAAACATCATTGTAAACAAATTATGTAATTATATATAATACTTTTATATTTTAATTGTAAATTAACTGATTAATTATGAAGTTACATCAAAAAAATAAATAAATATTGTGTATTACTTTAATTCTAGACATTTTTTTTTCGTAAAAACGGCATTTTTTGTTATTTTATGTAAAAAAGTTTAAATACATATGTATGTATATAAGGTTACATTTATGCGTTGTATTATTTTTATTATGAGTATATGAATAAACCTTTGATAAAATATATAATACTCATATTATTTATGAGATATTAGTTATCGCAGATTTTGGCGGGGACTTCAGTTTTTTTTGGCGGGAAAAAGTAAACACCTGTGCAGATGCCAATAAAAATAATTCTTATCAGATTCTTATCAGAATTGGTTTTTATACTTGGAAATCTAGTTGGCAAGAAAGTTATCTAGGTTTGAATCTGATATATAACATAAAACGGTATTTTAAAAAATAAAATATGAAAATTGGCGCCAATTAAAAAAAAAATTGTTTTACTTGTTTATATTTAGTATTAAAATGTTTCTTTTCATTATGTTTATTTCTTCTAAAAGGAAATTAAATAACCTTTCTAACCGTGTATAATACTGTAGTATAATACTCTATAATAAAAAACGATGAGAAAAAGGAAAATGTCAGAAATATAAAATCGCCCTCAAAAATGGCGAGAAAATATTTCTAATTGTCACTTTATACTGCCCT
This sequence comes from Euclidia mi, assembly GCA_944739405.2. Taxonomy (NCBI): domain Eukaryota; kingdom Metazoa; phylum Arthropoda; class Insecta; order Lepidoptera; family Erebidae; genus Euclidia; species Euclidia mi. Next base: position 75,155,852 of record OX123192.2, read on the forward strand.
TGCGTGGGCTTTAACCGTATTATATGGTTTTATTTATATCATTGGAAAGCTCATTTAATTACGCGTCTATTGATATGCAACATACCGCAATCGGTTAAGTTATCCGAGTTCCACAAACAGATAAGTGCGCAGCGGAATAGCGTGGGAAAAATTACAGTTTACGCGCTCATCTGTTTGTCCAAAAAAGACACATTCATTAGTCACTTTGTGCGGTCAAGCAGCTAGGAAGGGATTTCCCGAAATGCCCACGGGATCGGCCAAAACGGGTAAACTTAACAAATTTGCAGGCGTAGCTGCTGGCGGCCTCTAGTGTAAATATAATTATAAATTTGTATTTAAATTTATTTTTCGTTAATAAATATAGCGATAATCTACGGCTTGGCAATAAATGCTATTATTCATACAAATCTATCAACAGTTTCCCATCCCTAGTTCTCACCGGAGCACGTAATCAGGTGACTGCGCGCCCGAATAACGAACGCAGCTGAATTGTTCCTCTTTGCGCACTTGTGGGGTCCCACTCGAAGAGGGGGCCCTTATACCATTAGTTGCGGCTAACGGACCTCTCAGCTATTGTAGATTTAGATTCAAAGTCAAATCATTTATTTGTTCATAGGTTCATTCATTTCAGCCTTTTTGTTTTTGGTGTCGGGTTGAAAAATCCTCATGGATGTTTGTCTTGGTGTTTCTATATATATTATGCATTTACAAAAAGAAAGTGTAGGAATATATATGCGCGTAGCTTACCTTTTTACACGATTTTAAAAGCAATTCTTTAATAGAAAAACGACAGATGGAAACTTTCGATTCTTAGTTTAAAGATTGCTCGCTGTAAATGTAACCACACCCAATAATCCCATTTTTCTGTCCCCTTTGTCGGTCTCGCTCGGGCGCTCGCGGCACAGATGGGGTGCCCTTACCAGTCAAACGTCCTGGCTTTTTAAATCTTTTGGGGAATTGCACCACTTTTAAAGGGTACTGCTGATTTTATTGGAGATGAAAGATTATATTATTACTGGCTATACACTGTAAGACTTTTGTTTTGAGACGCTGCGGGATATCCAAACTATAGATAGCGTAATGAATAGTTGAACTGAAGTGGCAGTGCCGAGGCACATAGCTCGAAGAACCGATGGCCGCTGGGGCAGGATGGTTCTGACCTAGCAGGAATAGGCCCCCTGTAAAGTTCACCCAAGATCTTGCTGGGATTGCGAGAAGCTGTATGACGTGGGCGACTTAAGATCAGTCTATGTGAAAGACCTTTAGGGAGGCCTATGTTCAGCAGTCGATATCCATCGGCTGAGGTGATGAATGAGTATGTTAGGAGATTGAGATGAAGATGTGATGAACTGGGTAGAAAATTTCTATGGGTTATAATCAGTGTTTTTTGTACAACGCTCATGTTAAAGTATAATGCAAAACAACATAAAGTATGGGGTGATTGTAATCGTTATTATGAACAACATTTATGTCAGTTAAGGCAGGTAACATGGGCTACCATTATAACTGACCTAAAAGTCTAATGTGCTAATCTAGTTTATATATTATAAGCTAGGCTAATCTAGTTTATATATTTTAAGCTATATTATTGCAAAGTTTATAAAAAACCCTTTAGTATTTCTGCGTAAAAGTGTAACCATTCTTCCGTCCATCTCTATAAACTTTCACATTTAGAAAGTAGTAAGCAGTACAAATTAGCTTCATAACTAAAACATGATCACGTCAAGTTATCAAAGGCATATTGACCAAAATTAACATACTTGTGACATTCTGACAAGCCTATTTACTACATAAACTGTAATACATCAAACTGCGTCAAACAGTTCCGACGAAACCTTTTATTAAGTGACCCGGATACCAACAACAATGCTCATTACAACGCTGACGAACATTCTAAACTATGTCAACTAATTTCAATGTTGGGTTTTGATGATAAAGGTATGCATAGTACCTGCTATTTTAGATGGGACAGGACGAAGGGGAAGACCTAGGCGAACTTTTTCTGAGCAGATTGAAGACATCCTTAAAAAAGTACAGGTTAGAAGTACCCTAAACAGAAGAGCATGCATGAGAAATTTAATGGGTGAATGAAGCAAGGGAGATATGTCAGGATCGATGCAAATGACGTTCCGTAGTCTCTGCCTACCCCTTCGGGAAACAGGCATAAGTCTATTTATGTTTGTATTTTAGATATTTTTGATGTCTTATATTACACCAGACTTCGCCCTTGGCGACTATTTGACCCCCGTATTAGAGTGGGAATTTAGAAAAATATTTCCTAGTACTCCCCTATACTCCCTACCCAAGTGCCAAGTTTCAGCTGCTTGTGTCCGGTAGTTTCGGCAATCAGTACAGTACATACAGATTAGAAGATGCTTAGAAGCAATCTCTGGAAAAAAGCTCAATAGAAAATCATATGTGATTCATGGGATAGGGGATGGGTTAATTAAATAGATGGGCTGTTTAATGGAAATATTTTACGTGAAAAGCATGTTAAAAGTACATATATAGCAAATGGGTTGGTTAAAAATATCTAGCAGGACTAAAAAAGTTCTCCAATTCATGTTAGACATAACATAACATAACATATCTTCACGCCTTTTATCCCCGAAGGGGTAGGCAGAGGTGCATTACACACCCACACTTCGCCAGATATGTTTCGGTCCCAATGTAATAGGGGGCGAGCCTATTGCCATCTACCGGGCACATTTTTAAGCGAGCGATAATTAATATTTTTATTTTAATACACACATAACTTCGAAAAGTCATAGGTGTGTGCCCGGGGTAACTGGGGATCGAACCCGAGACCATCGTCTCGGCAGTCCGTTACGTACACCACTGGGCTATCGCCGCCTTTACGTACACCACTGGGCTATGTTAGACTTTTTCAACAACCCAATATTATCGTGTTTGAGATGAAATAGCAGTAATTTTGATATAAAATTTGTCAAATAATTGAAAATAATTACTTAGTATCTACATACCTATTAAGTGTTTATACTTGCCAACTCAGTAGATGCGCCTCATTTTAATATGTGAAACACGAAGGCTTTAATATATCAAATTTTACAGATCTTAGACTGTATAATTGCCAGCAAATTAAAATTATTCTAAGCATTTCAGATATTACCTCGAAACAAGACTGAATACCATACACATATACATATAAGACATAAACCCAAACAAAAATAATTTTTAAAATAGTTTCTAAATAATTAATCGTTTATATCTTAATATATATATTTCTTGTGTGCATGTGTATGTCACTGAACTCCTCCTAAACGACTGGGCAGATCTTGATGAAATTTTTTGTGTGTGTTCAAGGGGACTTAAGAATGGTTTAGATTCACAATTTAGTCCACTGGAAAATGTTCTTTTACTTAATTTTAATTTGTAAGTAGTTGTAGATTTTGGCATGTTTCACATTGGAACCGATGAACTGCGCTGCTATCGCAGTGTCAAATCTTATATTAATAATTTCGTCAAGGAGTACATCAAAACCTTACCTGAATAATAAAGCATTAAAAAATAAAGATTTCGAGTCGACAACATATATCCGCAAAATTCGGATTGTTGAGTATTTTGTTAAATTCTAATGGTTCTGACAGACAAATCAGAGTCGCCATATTGGCCACTCTGGTGAAACTTGACAGATACTGGATAACAATTTGAGTACTACTTAGTACTAAGTAGTTTGTATGTGTAAATACTTTTTGCAGTTATATTTCAAAAACAGTTAAAACGACAATTATAGAAGTATCCGCCCAATAAAAAAGATTTGTGTTATCCCGAACATCCCTACTAATACTATAAATTCCAAAGTGTGTATGTATGTATGTATATATGTTTGTTCCGTTTTCACGCTAAAACGCCAGAACCAATTTCGTTGAAATTTACTATAGAGATATATTGAACCATGGAGACGGACATAGGCTACCATAAGTTGCAAAAATTAAACTGGGAGGGATTTTAGGGAGGGTAGAAGTTTATATGGCACAAATTTACCTCTTGGAAGTAAGAACGCACGAACTAATAATTGAGTGCGGCGCATGTGCTATCGCATATCTGTCAGTACTGTCACATCATACATAAAGTCATATTGTGCACGGTGATTAAATTGTTCGCATAATATAAACTAATAAATTATATACTACGCTTTAACGGCTGAAACGATTTTCCCTACTAATATTATAAATGCGATTTTTTTTATAGATATATACTTACTGGACATGTATTAGAACATGGCTTTGACATTTGATTGTATGCAAGGTGATGTTATTATGTACCTTTCGGTAGATAATGTAATGGATACTGACCGAGTTACTTTGTACCCTATAGAGTTTCTGAAGTCTTTAGAATTATCAGGAGTGCCTTCACACAACTTGAGACTGAAAGTAGATTTGTGTTACCCCAAATTTAACGCGCGCGAAGCGGCGGGCAAAAGCTAGTACTCAAATAAAACTGTTATTGACTGCACGGTTGGCGTAGTGGTTTAAGCGGCCGCCTCGCCGCTTGACACTGCGCCGTGTGTTGTGGGTTCGATTCCCACACGAGACAACACTTTGTGTGATCCATAAATTGTTGTTTCGAGTCTGGGTGTTCATTGTCCTCGTCAGTTGTATGTTTGTAAAGTCGCCCGCGCCACAGGATTTAGTCCTAATGCGTGAGTTGTCTTTTTAAAAAATAAGAAAAATAAGAAGAATTTATAATTTTATACGCTTGCATGGCTTCACTAATAACTTTGATAGTGCTACCAACTTACTCAAAATTCGCAAGAGTTTGTATGTCATAAACTTAACAGGCTGAATTATTTTGGGCTAGAATAATTTAGATTAAACTGACGCGGTCATAGATTTCAGACTTTGGCAAGATTCCAAAACTACCTCCATTCCGAAAAGGCATAACTTGCAATCACAAATTTCAAAAATCAACTTTATTATGCACTGTTATTGTCTCTTTTTCAGTGGTGATATTACTTCGTTAGCGGCAGTTACCTTAAATGAAAAGTCCGCACTTTCAACTCATTCATATTTCAAAGTGCGTACGTATATTATGAATGTAGGAATTTGAAGTGTTCTAGCGAAATGACTGGTTGAGGCCTCTCGGAATGATTTTCATGTGTTACCTGATGTTTTGATATGCTTTCGACGTTTAAATATTAAAAACTACGTAAACGGTTTGTGGGTTTGTTAAAGCGAGGAGTTATTTTTCATAAGGTGTTTTTAAGCGTCATTTTATTTCGAATAAGCGCTGTAAGCGGCAATAGGCTCGCCACCTATTACGTGGGATCAAAACACTGGCGAAAAGTGGGCGTTTAATATGCCTCTGCCTACCCCTTCCGGGAAACAGGCGTGAGTCTATGTATGTATGTATGTTTATTTCAAAAGCGTAGGGCAGGTACTTCTGTTAAAAACGCGAAAGTTTTTGAATATGTTGTCAATTGATGTCGTGATTCTGTTTGTCCGGGTTAATCTCTGGAATGGCTGAACCGATTCAAACGAGACTTAAACTGGAAGGTTATAGCGCTACATATAGACTACAATTTGACCCGGTAGGTAGCACTTTTGTTGCCATACCGAGTCTTTACTTTTTCTACTCATCTATACATAGAAATAAAATTGAAGTGTCTGTCTGTGATTTCAAAATAACTGTTTTCAAGTGCATATAGTTAGTTACACGATTTTTAGTCTTAAACACACTTTTACATTTTTGTTTGTCTGTCTTTCTATTTGTCCGGGGTAAGCTCTGGAATGGCTGAACCGATTCAAATGAGACTTTAACTGAAAGGTAGGACTTTATAGCGCTACATATAGGCTACAATTTGACGCAGTAGGTAGCACTGTTGTCGCGATACCGAGTCTTTACTTTTTCTACTTATCTATACATAGAAATAAAATTGAAGGGCCTGTGTTCAAAAAAGACGAACGAACTGAATAAAAAATTATAGGCCAGTTGCAAAAATTTCTATATTTTCAAAAATCATCGAGAAAGTAATCTATAACAGTATATATGCCTATTTTGAAAAATTTAATCTATTTTGCAGTAAACAAAAAGGATTTAGGAAAAATATTAATTTAAACATGGCGCTTTTTTACCTACTATCAATTGTTCTAACATCTGTCGATAAGAAAATAGGGTTTGCGCAATTTATACAGACATGACAAAGGGATTTCGTTGATCATAAAATTTTACTACAAAAGCTCCATAGCTTTTTGGATTAGGATTGTATAAGTTTAAAAATATAGGGAATATCTAATGCCATCATTAGAGGGAATTGACTGCACGGTTGGCGTAGTGGTTTAAGCGGCCGCCTCACCGCTTGACACTGCGCCGAGTGTTGTGGGTTCGATCCCCACACGAGGCAACACTTTGTGTAATTCATAAATTGTTGTTTCGAGTCTGGGTGTTCATTGTGTCCGTTAGTTGTATGTTTGTAAAGTCCCCCGCGATACAGGATTTAGTCCTAATGCGGGAGTTGTCTTTTAAAAAAGAAAGAATATTCTTAAACTTATACAATCCTACCTAAGTGATAGATTGCAATGCACAGAAATCACAAGAATTTGTCCAGTAACTAAGTTGCAAAAAATATATACCGCGTAAGCTAGGTTGATCAAATATGTTGTATATGTATGTTGGTCGGGGTAAGGCCTACGAGTCAGAGCATCTGCGCTACGTGGCTCTTGCCGCCAGACAGGTATGTCAGGTGACCCTTTTGGTGGAGACAGGGTACCAACGTGCCGCTTACGCTTTGGGCAGCTCAAGCGGATATGGCCTCTTTCCCCGCAGTTGTAGCACCGTGGTGAAGAAACAACTTCCCTGATACGGTAAGTTCGATCCTCGTGACGCGCTGCTTCCACCTCCAGAGCGTAGGCTAAGGCTTCCTTCAGGGACTTGAAGTGCCCAAGTCTTACCGCTGCTCTAACTTCCAGGTCCCGGACCCCATCCGTAAACTCTTGTGCGAGGTTCCCGTCAATAAGCGCAGGCGACGACTGGTATGCCTTCCTGACCAGCCTTTCCACCTCTAGAGCCCACTGCTGCAGAGTTTCTCCGGTGCGTTGTATCCTGTCCTTCAGCTGAACACGATACACATGTTCTAGGTGTGCGTCACCGTATCTCGCCTCCAGCGCCTCCATCAGCTTTTCATAGGAGACGTCTTGGCCAAGCACCTCCAACACCGTCAAGGCCTGATCACGAAGGCCCAAGGTTAGCGCAGTGAAGGCCTGTTCTTTGTTCCACCCATTCGTTCGCATAACGGCCTCAAACTGGACCTTGTATGCAGACCACGATGACGAGCCATCAAAGGGTGGAACCTTAAACCAACGAGGCGAGGGCGCCACAGCTGCAGGTGTAACGTCGTTGGTCTCAAGCCCACGCAATTTCTTCTCCAATCTGGCAATACGGGTCTCGAGCTGGTCGTGTACACGCTTCTCAATGTCGCTGATACGGGCCTCGTGCTGCTGGAGTTCCTCCTTGACCGCCTTCAAGTCCTTCCTCACTGCGACGCTGAGGTCCTTCATGAGCACCAGCTGTTCCTCCAGACGGCGGGCGTGCTCCTCCTTGTCGCGCGGCAGCTGCTCCTCTAGGCGGCGCGCGTGCTCCTCTTGACGGCGAGCCTGCTCCTGTTGACGGCGGTCCTGCTCCTCCTTGTCGCGCTGTAGCTGTTCCTCCAGGCGTCGAGCCTGCTCCTTCTGACGGCGGGCCTGCTCCTCTTGACGGCGAGCCCGCTCCCCCTTGTTGCGCTGTAGCTGTTCCTCCAGGCGGCGCGCGTGCTCCTCTTGACGGCGAGCCCGCTGTTCCTTGTTGCGCTGTAGCTGTTCCTCCAGGCGGCGCGCGTGCTCCTCTTGACGGCAGGCCTGCTCCTCTTGACGGCGAGCCTGCTCCTCCTTGTCGCGCTGTCGCTGTTCTTCCATGCGGCGCGCGTGCTCCTGCATGAACGCCATCAGAGCCGCGATGTCGGGCACTGCCATGGAGTGTGCGCTTGCAGGCTCCACTGCAGCCGCGGAGTCGCCTGATCCACCAGACGATGGAGAAGGAACGTCTCCGAAGCGTCTGTGGTCCAGGTCTTGCTGGCGCTGGTTCCTGGTACGCACTCCGTCAGTTTCTTCCTTCGGCATAACCGGCATAATTTATCCCTTACTTCTGACACCAATTTGTTACGAGCTGGGGTTCGACGATAAATTATAACTCACTATGCCACCTAAACTGAACTTTATTTATACACAAACACTATACACACTTATTTACACAACTAGTAAAAAACACACTTATTTCACACTTAATTCTCAACACTAATAAGAACAACACTAAACACTTCCGAATTACTTCCTTCGCTTCTTGTATTTCGCTCCGGTATTCAATTGTTACTGTGTGAACTCGCTCGCCCGCCGTATATTTATACCGGCTGGACAGGCAACGAGATCTTTCTAGCATATTCCCGAACATTCCCGCTAGGCCGCTACAGACGAAACATTCTATCTAACATTCTAACGCCATCTAGTACAGAATAGCTGAATTACCTTTAAACCACCGATACATTCAATCTCTTCTAGTACCCCCATTCACCGATAGATGGCGTAACAATATCAATATTTGCAATTAACTAAATCAATTGATACATATAACTGATATGTATCCAATCAAAGCTGACTTATTAATACTAACAACAAATTATTGCTAGATTTCAACAATACAAGTCAAACAATTACTGATTGAGGTTATGTATGACAATGTGTTTCAAATTATCTAGGTCAACTTATACAATTAAATATTATGTATTTTAGACAATAACTGACCTGACAAACAATACAATACTGTCTACAAGGTAATAAGATACAAGCTTATACCAATCTGAGTTTAGATACAATCAACGGCTAAGTTTCAACTACAGCTCTGCACCAAAATTTTTGTCTAGAGTTACCGTAGGCAGGCAGAAATGTTCAGAAGTGCGCAGTGGAAGCTGTAATACATCTACCTGACCACGATAGACAATATATCCAGACACAATGCACTGCGTTGCACAGTGAATATAAGTATTAAGTAGGTACATGAAAATTTTACCTTATATCTCCTGGTGTCAGGCTTGAGCTAAATTAGACACATTCATACAAATATATTGGCCAAAATAAGTGAATGAAGTATCTTATAGTAAGCTACTGCAAACGCGACGTTTTCAAGACACGTTGGCACGTGGACGTTGATACCGGATTCACACTTTTCATAAATGTCAATCAATAGTTCACAAGATACTATTTTTATTACAATTAAACCGGTGCCAGTTATTGAGCAAGGAAGCGGCAATCAAAACGGGCTCCAAAAACAATTATACAAGATCAAACGCGCTCATCAAAACAAATCTTCCAGCGCTTTTTTTCACTGACCGCGGGAAACGACGATGAACCAAAGTGAGTGAATGACAGTTCAGTGTGACCATAGTCAGAAATTTTCAATAGACTATACTAAACGTTACTAAATCGATATAATCGACTTGACCTATCATAAAATTATTTATATTTCAAACACGCTGCTTGCAATAGGGTATTAGTATAACATTGATAATAATTAAATATACAAATGAGATTGCCAAGTCTCTATGGTCAATTCGCGTAAAGTGGGCAGCGATCACCGATTGGTTGGATACACATTGAATACAAGTACAAAAACACTTTTAGAACAAGCCAATGGCGTAACGGGAGTGTAAACGACTACCACGCCGAAGGTCGCGGCTTGTGTATGACTTCCTCTAGTATGTTATAACAATGACGGAGTATCTTCACACATAAATCCCAGAGCAAATATTTCGATAAAAACCAGGGCTGTATTTGGAAGAGCGATTTTATAAATGGATTTAGGACTCGAAGTGAGCTAATCAGTGCTCATAACTCCAAGCTAATCGAGGTATTACTATGTGTAACGTGTTAAAGTTGTACTGAAACTCCAGAGATCTCAAGGATTCTGACGCCCCAATTTTGACGGATTGACGTAAACAAACATAAATTTCCTGAAATTTTGACATCTTCTATCTTTATTGTTGGAGCCCCTGGGCTCCTGACAAGCACAAGTCCCCTATATTGTATACCAAAGTTACTAGAGCCATCGATTTGAAACGAACACTTTAAACATCGCAAATGTATTTAAAACTATGTAAATTCTGATGCCTTTCTTTCAAGTAGAAATAGATTTTCTTTTGGTTATAGACCAAAGTTTATAATTAGTTTTATTAATATTGAGTTCAACGAGCTCAGTTTTAAGGCTTTATCAGATAGTTTGTTTATTCAGAGTGATGTCTAAATTGAAAATATTTTACGTTTGCCTGTAGATAAATAATACTGTGGACATTGTGGAATCTATTTGTAAGAAGAATATCAAATGAATAGCGATTTATTTCATCATCAGCCCTGTAAATAATTGTCCCACTGCTGAGCAAGGGCATCTAGTCATTATGTGAAGGGTTAGGCCATAGTTCAATATCCTGATACACGCTGATCAAGTGCGGGGGTAAGACTAAACATGTCTTTAGAGAACATTATGCAGAACTCTCAAACATGCAGGCGTTCTGCGGGAGTGGAATTTAAAAATAAACGAAAGTTGGCAAGCTGTTAGAAGCTTCACACTTTACACAAAAGTGTTTAAAAAAACATTAACCTTTTTAATTTTCGTCTTTAGCGTCTAGTCTCTCTTGAATGCCTTACTTACGAATGTGCTACATTCAAAGCCTGAAGCGAAAATGGAGCATTTTCAAAGATGTTTATACATAAATTCGGTAAACGCAAGTGGAGGGGTCGAGCTTGACCAAATGTTCACTTAAAGCTGCCGGAATTCTTCTAGTGATGTAGTGTGTGATGTATCGATGGAATATTTGATGCTTTAAATAAGAACACAGAAAATTATACTGTATTCCCAATAATATTCAATAAAAAAATAACAGAAAAAATAACAAGAAACTAATAATATTATAAATGGAAAATTGTGTATAGGTACCTACTGTGTTTTCACGCTAAAACTCAAATCCATGAATTTTGCCATGCACCTAGATTAACTTGCTATGCAAATAAGGTACTCGGTACTTATTTGAAGCATCACATCCGAAATCAAAGTGATTGACATAGCTCAGAAATCTGTAAGCTGAAGTATCAAAGGACTAGTTACATTAAGCGCGTACCAAGAAGATGTGCTCTGGAATGGAGACTGGGTTTTGGTAAATGTAACTTAGAACGCTTTCTGTCTAAGTGGAGTGACGTGTGTGAACGCAAACTGACAGCCAGTCATTGGACACAAAGAACTGGAAACTGCTCAGAGACTACATCAGGCTGATGAGGATGAAATAACATTGTATTAATCTTTTTCCTGCTTTGTATTCTCGCATTTTTATTCTCACTATTCTGAGATTAAAGAGGGAGAGAAATTTCTTTGTTAAAAGTCGCAATTATATGACCTTGCGTTGATTAACAAATTATTGTCCAAAAAATACTCAAAATGTTTCATACGGAACTATCAATATATAAAATCGTACATTACCTTGACCACTGAAGTTTGATTCTGGAAAACAATAACATAGGGCTCTTATTCATCCGCATTACGTGAAGGCTTATCTTTGGCTAGAGTTCATCCTTCACTGGTCATGTACTGGTTGGCAGACTTCATACATTCATAGAACATAATACAGAACTTTCAGACCTCTAATATGCAGGTTACCTGACGATGTCGTGATGGTATGATGTCGTGCTTTTCGTCGTGGCTTAATGAGTCATATTATTAACATAATACGCGTATAACTTTAGAAAGCCAGTAATGATTACACAGAATAGGTGATAGCTTTCAACTATCACAGAGCAATTGCCTTCTGACATCACAACTCAAAACCATAGCGATATTCTATAGTATAGGAATAATTTTCCTTATACATTTGAATCTAACGACTGTGTCCCGTCCCTAGTACTCACCGGAGCGCGTAATCAGGTGACTGCGCTCCCGAATAACGAACGCAGCGGAATTGTTCCTCTTTGCCCACTTCTGGGGTCCCACTCGGCGCGGGAGCACTTGTAGCATTATTTGCGGCTAACGGACCTCTAAGCTATTGTAGATTGAAATTAGGCACACAGAGCCCGCTTTTCGGTAACCGATCGAATATTCAATTTCTGCACACTTACTGTCCACACACAACTTATGCTGAGGTATGAAGTATATTTTGATGATAAAGATGTATATATGGTTCCTAATTATTCGTTTATTTATATCACTTCTAACTTAATGTGTGTTCTCCCACATTCCAGCTGTATTCTTCCTTCGTCCACTGCTAGGAAGCTATATGACGCGGATGCCTCTGTAGCGTTTATTTTGTAAAAGGAATTTATTTCTAGGGTGAATCCTGTTTTTATAAGGATATACTAAAAGCAGAAACAGTAAGATATTTTGCTAGATTCTGCAAAGACTTTGCTTTCCATAAAAGTTGCCATTTGGCTTTTGCCCGCTGGCAACGTAGCCATACCCTATAATCCCTTTTTTCTGTCCCCTTTGTCGGTCTCACTCGGGCGCTCGCGGCACAGATGGGGTGCCCTTACCAGTCAAACGTCCTGGCTTTTTAAATCTTTTGAAGAATTGCACCACTTTATGATACTTCACGTTTTTACTGTTACGAGGGGTTTGGTGATAAATTATATACACTATGCAAGAAAAACTGCACTTTATTTACTAACACAAACACTATACACACTTATTTACACAACTAGTAAAAACACACTTATTTCACACTTAATTTCTACACTTATAAAAACACCACTAAACACTTCCGAATTACTTCCCTTCGCTTCTTGTTTATCGCTTCGATATTCAATTGTTACTGTCCTGACTCGCGCGTCTGCTTGGTATTTATACCGGCCGGAACACATAACTAGACTTTTCGAGACGACTCACGAAATTTCTGGAAACGTGTATAGTGTTTCTAGACTTGCGTAATTGTTCTATTTACACCAACGCCATCTATTAGAGGATAGATAAAACAGCCTTAAACAACCGATACATCTAATCTCATGTAGTTCTCCCATTCACTGATAGATGGCGTTATTTTCAATTCGTAACACGGCCTCTGGTTCGGCTTTACACCGAAACCGTAGGGTTCTAGGCGACTTGGAGAAGGAAATGGACTGTATGGAGAGGATAGCGGTTCTTCGCCGCCTAGGAGATGGATACGCTAAGGGGTGATTGAGTGGGTACGTATAGGATATTTCAAGGATGGAGGGCACCTACCTTATACAACCTTCTTCGTTTCCGTAGGGCAGTCTCCTGGTGGTTTCGTGATGCAGCTGCTTGTTTTCACTTAAATTCACCATTCGCGAGCGGGTTTTCCTTGGTGGAAGCGGTAATAAATCACATACAACGGTGCGGCGCGGTACGGTATCGCGGACACGTTCTCAGCGAGCGGAATGTACTCGACTGTCACTCGCGTCGACGAATCAGGCGAAAGGCAGTGCCTCTTCCAGGGAGAGGGAAAGAGAGGGACGGAAATATGGTATCGCTCGCACTAGACAAGCGTGGAACGATTAACGTTGATGCGATTAATTATAGATAGGAAGGTAGATGGCGCTACCATATCCCCCCGGCCCTAAAGGGTTGCCTTTAAGAAAAATAGAATTGAACTTACCTATGTTGGGTGTACTACCGCATAACCCATCAATAGGCTAAGACAGCGATATGACAATAAAATTAATCTAAATTAACTTTAGCGAAAACTACAAACGCAATAATATCGAAAACTACTAACTAAATACTTAAACGAAGAGGTAAGTCCAACTTCAGGCTAGATCTCACTGAGTTGGAAGCGGACGCGAGTTGATCAGTGCCTCGACTTGTGCAAGGACAGTTAAAGGCTCTTCGTAAGAGAGGATCTGTTGACCTATAACTTTGAAGAGATGCGTTTTAATTACTTTGACCATGCTTGCCCAACATCCACCGAAATGTGGTGATGCTGGTGGAATAAACTTCCAGTCAATATGATCTATGGAGAGTTCTTCCTGAAGACGAGTACGATAACTCGCGACGTGATTGAAACAAGAAGCGGGAACAAGTTCAATCAATTTACTAACGCGGTTGGCGACAAAAGTCTGCCAGCGGTGAGGAGAAGAATAAATCCAAGCGAGCACTACCTTTGAGTCGGAAAATGCGTATATTTATTAATAGAGTAGTGGGGCAAAACTGTGTCCTGAACCTTGCAGAGCAACTGAGACAGCAGAAGGGCCGCGCACAACTCCAGTCTCGCAACCGAAATGGTTTTAACAGGCGAGACCTTAGACTTGGCACAAACTAACTGCAACGAGCAGTTAGAACCAATGCGGACTTGCAGATATACGACTCCGCCGTAAGCACGCTCGCTGGCGTCAGCGAAACCTGTTAAGTTGATGGTACATCCATCTACCAACACAAGATGACGCGGAATAGTAATTTGATTGAGCGCGGTAAGCTCAATACAAAACTGGCCCCAAGCGGCGACAATATGGTCAGGGGGTGTTTCATCCCACTCACACTTTGATAGCCAAAGCTCTTTGATCAAGAGCTTGGCGTACAAAATTGTGGGAGCCACAAAACCCATTATGTCCCATAGTCGAGCCACTGTGGACAGCATAGTGCGTTTGGTGCACTTATCATCTGGTAGTGAGACGTCAAACCGAAAACTATCACAGGATTTGTCCCAGCGTAAACCGAGAACCTTATGCGGTACAGACTTCTCAAACTCAATGTCTGGAGAAGCTTTATGAGAATCTGGTATGCGTGCGAGAACCTCCTTAGAGTTGCTTGTCCATTTGACAAGATCAAACTGGCCTCGCTTGAAAAGCTGAATAAGCTCTTCACAAAGCGAAATTGCTAGCGGAGCGGGTATGACATTACAGACAATGTCATCTATATACAAAGCGGATGTGTAGTATAGTATAGTGTAGCGTAGCGTAGCTTAGCATAGAATAGCGAAGCATAGCATAGCGTAGCATAGCATAGCATAGCATAGCATAGCATAGCATAGCTAATTAGTGCTTTATCTTACACACAGTTTTAGCACCCACCTTGATCTCTTGAAGAGCAGAACAACAACAAGACGTAATACAACGAGAAGTATGTAACGTAGGTACGGTACCCATAATCACATACCCAAGTACCGTCTCAATAGCGGGCGGTAAATTATTTTGCTCACTACGTACCACTTTAGTAAGTAGCAAGTGCGGGAATATTGCGGCTCCGATCAAAACATCAATGTCTGCCGGATTCGCAAACTCCGAATCCGCTAGTGGTAATGACTCGAGATGTGTGAGGAGCGACACGTCCACATTAGCGTTTGGCAATGTGTCCGTAATACGTTCCACGATAAGCGAAGAAATGTTAAAATTAATGTCCCTATTAAAACACGAATGTATTTTAATATCTACGGAACCTTTGCAATGTTTTTCTGATCCGCCTATCCCTCGGATTATTGAGTTCGTATTTTTAAAGTTATTCCATAATCCGAGGCGTTTGAACAATTCTAACGTTATTAAATTGGTCTGAGATGCGCTATCTAGCAGACAACGTACCATGTGCGGCGACCCATTGACATCATATATGATAACTTGCGCTGTCGCTAACAGAACAGTCTTAGACGCCATACATGGTGGCCTAGCACTGCTTTGATCACTACAAGCGCGCGAAGGCCGTCCGCGCGTGCGTGCCGCCCGCGCAATGGATGTCGTACACAACGATATCTCATTATTTCGAGGCGTGGAAGGCGCAGCTACCGTGTTCTGCTTTTGCGGCGTGAGTGTGTCAAGGTTAGCGGCTTGACTTGACAACCGGTTATTTTTATCGAAATGTAACAGTGTATGATGTTTTTGTTTACACGAGCGACATCTCGTTCTACTGGAACAATTACTCGTTTTATGTTTTATGCTTAAGCAATTAATGCAAGCTTTGTTATCTTTTACGCATTTAAAACGAGCAATTGGATTTAAATCATTAAAGGTAGGACACTTATAGTAATGGTCGTGCACTATATTACTGCACAGACACTTCTGTGAATTATTACTATTAGATTCCGAACATGTTACGTAAGATTGTGGATTAGGGACCGAGTTATTATTACTATTTCGCGATTTATTCAACCTTTGTTTGTTGTTGTTAGTGTTAGACGGGCCAGGTGAACCAGACTGCGTATTATGAAATATTCGACACTGATCTTTTATGAACGAAATAAAACTATCTAGTGTAGGTATTTTATTATTGCGTTCCGTCATCTCGAATGCGCGAATTCTCACTCCGGTAGAACCAACTGAAGTTTGGAATATAATAAAAAAATTAAAAAATACTAATTCAACTGGATATGATGAAATTAATACAAAAATACTAAAAACATGCGCGTTAAGTTTAACAAAGCCACTCACCCATGTCATAAATCTATCACTATCCGAAGGGATCTTCCCAGAACGCCTTAAAATTTCCATTATTAAACCATTGTTTAAAAAAGGTACCAAAAACGATATGAATAATTACCGTCCAATAACTTTAATCCCAGTGCTATCAAAGATACTCGAGAAAGTGATGTACACAAAAATTGATAATTTTCTGACTTCTTGTGACATATTTAAGAAAGAACAATTTGGATTTCGGAAAAACAGTTCCACCACATTGGCTTGTTTTTCACTGATTAAACAGATAACAGAAAGTTTAAATAATAGATCCCTTATCGCATGTGCCTTTCTTGATATGACAAAGGCGTTTTATTTTGTTTGTCACGAAACTCTATTGTCCAAACTGTCCTGTTATGGAATACGTGGCAATGCAAATGACTGGATAAAGAGCTATCTCACAAATCGACGTCAAAGGGTTGAGCTAACAAAGCTATGCAAAAGTCAACTAATGTCATTTACTTCAAATTATAAAATAAACAATCACGGTACCCCTCAGGGGAGCATTCTAGCTCCTTTATTATTTTTAATATACATAAATGATGTGCCAGACGCTATTGGAACCGAATGTATATTATTTGCCGATGATACAACACTTATTATAAAAAGTGACAATGCGAACAACTTAGAAAATGCAATAAATTTGACTCTTGACAACACAAATAAGTGGCTAGACCATAATAATTTAAAATTAAATATAGCGAAAACGAACATTGTGCAATTTCAGACATATAATTCTAACCACAACAACATTAACGTAAGATTTCAGGAATCTCAGATAACAGGTGTAAACGAGTGTGTATTTTTAGGTATAACTGTTGACAGATTCTGTAACTGGAAATCACAAATTGACAAGGTAATAAAAAAACTTGACCGTTTTGTATTCGTGTTAAGGAAAATAAAACTAACAGTAAATCTTAAAGCAGCAATGATATATATCATCGTATCATCAATTCTTAGGTACGGTCTTATAATCTGGGGAAATTCCGCAGAATTTGACAGAGTATTTAAAACTCAAAAAAGGTGTGTGCGTGCGATATGTGGGGCGGAGCCCTTTGACAGTTGTAAACCACTTTTTAAAAGGCAAAAAATTTTACCACTGCCATGCTTATATATCTTAGACATATGTACATTTGTTAAGAAACATCCAGAATTGTTTCAAAGGTTTGGCGACTATCCAAATAGTAGAACCCGACGCAAGGACAAGTTATGTCTGCCCAAAATCAGATTAGAACTATTAAAGAAAAATGTGTACTATATGTGTATAAAACTATATAATAAATTGCCTGACAATATTATAAATTTACCTTTGTGTTCATTTAAGAGATCACTAATTGACATGTTAGATGATAAATTGTATTATAATATTAATGATTTCTTAAACGATAAAGACATAAAATATAATGTGAAATGCAACCAATTAATGTAATTAAATGTAATGAAGTTGTATTCAAATTAAATAAAATGTAATGAAATTAAATATAAATAAAATGAAATGTAATTAAATGGAATACAAATGAAAATAACTGTTATCAGTTATTCAATGGAAGTCTCCTTGATTATAATATGAACTTACATAATCTAAATAATATATTAATTAAATGTCACTACACAATAATTATAATAACAAGAATAAAATTGTATAATTAATAGAAATATTGACTTCAATGTATTTGCACGCCACTATGTGTATGCATGAACATTTTATCTATGCTTTATAAAAACTATTGTCACCATATTCGAGCAAATAAAGATTTATTATTATTATTATTATCATTATCAGTGTCAAACTTTTTTAAAGCGAGTTGAAGCAACATAAAGTCGGAAAGATCTTCTAATTTTAAATTCCTAAGAGAATTAACCGCGGTTACGAAGTTATCAATAAACAGCTGGAAATTCGAGACAGACGCGTTGCCGGACAGTGTGAGATTTAAAGCTTGGTCAAAGTACGTAGACGCTAGGACGCGCGTGTCCTGATATCTGTCAAGTAGTGACTGAAATATGACCTGATAATTCTCAGCACTGAGTGTGACACCTGCAAATACGGACTGGGCCTTCGGTGACAATTTACCTATTAAATAGTACAACCTGTCAGCATCTGTCAGAGAACCATTATCGCGCACTGTAGACTTAAAACTCGCATAGAATAACGGCCAATTTCGTATATCTCCGTCAAACGACATAATCACGATTGGCGGTAATCTCGGTTTGCGGGCAACGGGCTCTGCCGAACATTTACCCTCCAATTGCGATTGTATACGCTTAATAATACAATAAAGATCTTCGAATGCGGTATACGCCTGATAGTTCGGTTTTTCACCAGGATTGATAGAAAGTAATCTTGCGTTATAATCGTCTAACAACTTATGAAAATCTGTTCGAATACTATCTACTGTTATACAATAACTGAGAAATGCTTCGCTATTACTGTCAGACATAGATGCGGTTTTTGAGCATTCATAGATATTTTGAATGCGCTCAAATAAAATATTGCGTTTTGCTTCTAAGATTCTCATCTCTTTGTCTTCCGACACGCGTGACTTCTTTTGTTGTGACATGCTTACCTAAGTATAAGCTAATGAGACCGAAACGAAATAAGAATATCTAATGTATCTATTATTTTACCTAAGTAGGCTAAGTAGGCAACACCTTAGAGCCGAGGAATTAAAGTTGATTGAAATATGAGATTTACAAGACAACTATGATAGTTCCAGAATTAATAATTTAATAAGTAGGTAGCTACATAAAAGTTTACCTACTGATGCGGGCGGAAATAACCATGTGACGGTTATGTGAATATATTAGGAGTATAGCTAGGTGCTATAACTGCCTAGGTATAGCGGTATAACGTATAAAACGTAAATGAATCCGACTCGTATGGATCAAAAAAATGGTTCAGCTTTACACCGAAACCGTAGGGTTCTAGGCGACTTGGAGAAGGAAATGGACTGTATGGAGAGGATAGCGGTTCTTCGCCGCCTAGGAGATGGATACGCTAAGGGGTGATTGAGTGGGTACCTATAGGATATTTCAAGGATGGAGGGCACCTACCTTATACAACCTTCTTCGTTTCCGTAGGGCAGTCTCCTGGTGGTTTCGTGATGCAGCTGCTTGTTTTCACTTCAATTCACCATTCGTGAGCGGGTTTTCCTTGGTGGAAGCGGTAATAAATCACATACAACGGTGCGGCGCGGTACGGTATCGCGGACACGTTCTCAGCGAGCGGAATGTACTCGACTGTCACTCGCGTCGACGAATCAGGCGAAAGGCAGTGCCTCTTCCAGGGAGAGGGAAAGAGAGGGACGGAAATATGGTATCGCTCGCACTAGACAAGCGTGGAACGATTAACGTTGATGCGATTAATTATAGATAGGAAGGTAGATGGCGCTACCAGCCTCCCTCTTAAACGTGTTCGTCTCGAACATCGTTGGACCCATAGTAACGAGCCAACCGGTCCACATGAACTATCTTCGGTGCACCTCGCGACCCCTTCTGGATTCGATAGGTGACGTCGTTTATCCTGGTAACTATGCGATATGGCCCGTCCCATCTGGCTTGTAACTTAGGCGATTTACTGTTGCTTCGTACTGGGTTATGAAGCCACACCAATGATCCCTCATCGAAGCCTTTGTTGTTCGCCTTCCGGTCGTAGCGAGTCTTCATCTTCTCAGACATCTGTTGTCCTGACTCCCCTGGAGCTCCTACATTGTACACCTTCAATGCACCTCTGCTACGAGTGTGTGGCCTCTTGACAGCCGCACAACTTGTGCATTTGCGGCACCAATTCTCGACGTCATCTCGACAGTGGAGCCAATAAAACCGTTCCCGGATCTTAGTAAGCGTCTTCTAAACTCCCATGTCACCTCCCGAAGCACCATTGTGATAGAGCTGCAAGACTTCCGGCATCTTAGTTTTAGGCACTACCATTTGCAAATGGCACTGGTTACCGCGAGCGTTTTCCCATTTGCGGCACAGAACTCCATCCTGGGCAACCAAGCTTTCCCACTGTGCCCAATAACTCTTGGTGATGGGGCTCATTGCTGCGATATCACTCCATTTGGGCCTAGGAGCGTCTGATTTTTTCCATTCCAGAATCGGCTGTACGTCCTTGTCTTCTTGCTGAGCACTCTGCAAAGCTTCTTTCCATCCGTCGCTCAGATCCGTCTTCAACATTCTCACTAGCGCTGCCGGCTTCGCTTCCTGTCTTGCACAGTGTTTGCGTTGGTCGGGGTAAGGTCTACAAGTCAGAGCATCTGCGCTACGTTGCTCTTGCCGCCAGACAGGTACGTCGGGTGAACCCGTCGGTGGAGAGAGGGTACCAACGTGCCGCTTACGCTTTGGGCAGCTTAAGCGGATATGGCCTCTTTCCCCGCAGTTGTAGCACCGTGGTGAAGAAACAACTTCCCTGATACGGTAAGTTCAATCCTCGTGACGCGCTGCTTCCACCTCCAGAGCGTAGGCTAAGGCTTCTTTCAGGGACTTGAAGTGCCCAAGTCTTACCGCTGCTCTAACTTCCAGGTCCCGGATCCCATCCGTAAACGCTTGTACGAGGTACCCGTCAATGAGCGCAGGCGACGACTGGTATGCCTTCCTGACCAGCCTTTCCACCTCTAGAGCCCACTGCTGCAGAGTTTCTCCGGTGCGTTGTATCCTGTCTTTCAGCTGAGCACGATACACATGTTCGAGGTGCGCGTCTCCGTACCTCACCTCCAACGCCTCCAGAAGCTTCTCGTAGGTGACGTCTTGCCCGAGTGCCTCCAACACCGTCAAGGCCTGATCACGAAGGCCCAAGGTTAGGGCGGTGAAGGCCTGTTCTTTGTCCCACCCATTCGCTCGCATAACGGCCTCAAACTGAACCTTGTATGCAAACCACGATGACGAGCCATCAAATGGTGGAACCTTAAACCAACGAGGCGAGGGCGCCACAGCTGCAGGTGTAACGTAGTAGGACCCGAGCCTACACAATTTCTTCTCCAATTCGACAATACGGGCCTCGAGTTGATCATGTACACGCTTCTCCATGTCGCTGATACGGGCCTCGTGCTGCTGGAGTTCCTCCTTGACCGCCTTCAAGTCCTTCCCCACTGCAGCGCTGAGGTCTTTCATGAGCACCAGCTGTTCCTCTTGACGGCGGTCCTGCTCCTCTTGACGGCGGGCCTGCTCCTCCTTGTCGCGCTGTCGCTGTTCTTCAATGCGGCGCGCTTGCTCCTGCATGAACGCCATCAGAGCCGCGATGTCGGGCACCGCCATGGAGTGTGCGCTTGCAGGCTCCACTACAGCCGCGGAGTCGCCTGATCCACCACACGATGGAGAAGGAACGTCTCCGAAGCGTCTCTGGTCTAGTTCTTGCTGGCGCTGGTTCCTGGTACGCACTCCGTCAGTTTCTTCCTTCGGCATAACCGGCATAATTTATCCCTTTCTTCTGACACCAATTTGTTACGAGCTGGGGTTCGGTGATATATTATATACACTATGCCAGAAAAACTGCACTTTATTTACTAACACAAACACTATACACACTTATTTACACAACTAGTAAAAACACACTAATTTCACACTTAATTCTCAACACTTATAAAAACACCACTAAACACTTCCGAATTACTTCCCTTCGCTTCTTGTTTATCGCTTCGATATTCAATTGTTACTGTCCTGACTCGCGCGTCTGCCTGGTATTTATACCGGCCGGAACACATAACTAGACTTTTCGAGACGACTCATAAAATTTCTGGAAACGTGTATCGTGTTTCTAGACTTGCGTAATTGTTCTATTTACACCAACGCCATCTATTATAGGATAGATGAATTAGCCTTAAACAACCGATACATCTAATCTCATGTAGTTCTCCCATTCACTGATAGATGGCGTTATTTTCAATTCGTAACATTACTTTTGATTTAGCTTTTGAAGAGCACTGCTTATTTTTTTGGCGATGTAAGATTATAATTATTATTACTGGCGATACACTTTAAGACTTTTGTTTTCGCACACTGCGGGATATCCAAACTATAGATAGCGTAACGAATAGTCGAACTGAAGTGGCAGAGGCAAGGCACATAGCTCGAAGAACCGATTGCCATTGGGGCAGGATGCTTGTGATGAACTGGGTAGAAAATAACTATGAAGTATAATCAGTGTTCTATGTATAAGGCTCGTGTTAAAGTACCTATAGTGCAAAACAAATTAAAGTACGGGGTGATTGTAATCGTTATTATGAACAACATTTAAGTCAGTTAGGGTAGGTAACATAGGCTACTTTTTGTCATTATTACTGACATAGTCATGACAAAGTCTAATGGGCTAATCTAGTTTATATACGAGGGTCAAACTGAAAGTTCTTAGAACTGGCCACTTATAAACAATATAATAAAAAAAATATTCTAAAATTTGAAAATAGAACTCTTTGCCAATATTACTGAGTATATATTTCATTCATTTGTCATTTGTTTTACGATTTGGCGGCAAATTGAAAATTGTCTGTGTCACGTCAACATGAATTTAACACGAGAAAATTTTCGTGCAGTGATTTTTTATGACTTTCGATGTCATTTAAGTCAACAAGAAAGTTATGATAGACTACGATTGGCCTTTCACGATGAAGCCCCATCTCGTGCGACTGTTTACAACTGGTTTAATGAGTTTAAACGTGGTCGCACTAATCTCACTGATGATGTACGTGAGGGACGGCCTTCTACGGCGACGACTGAAAATAACATCTGTGTTGTGCGGCGTATGATAGAGACTGACAAAAGAGTGACCTATCAGCAGATTCGAACAAGCTTAGGCATCGGTATGAGTCAAGTGCACAAAATCCTCCACGAACATTTAGCGGTCAGGAAGCTTTGCGCCCGGTGGATACCTCATAATTTGACTAAGGCTCAAAAACTCCATCGTGTGGATTGGTGCCGTAAAATGATTGAATGATTTAACGGAGGTGACCCAAATGCTGTGTTCGACATACTAACAGGTGACGAAAGCTGGATTTACTGTTATGATCCTGAAACCAAAAGACAATCTGCTCAGTGGGTGTTTCCTTTCGAGGAGTTGCCAACTAAAGTGAAGAGAGATCGAAGTGCGGGAAAAAAAATGGTGGCCTCGTTCTTTGGAAGGATAGGTCATTTCGCAACAATTGTGTTAGAGGATCAAAAAACAGTTTCTGCAGAATGGTACACTACCAATTGTTTGCCACTTGTCTTGGAAAAAGTTCGAGAGAAACGACCTCGCAGTAGGATCCTCCTTCACCACGACAACGCCTCGTCGCACACCGCCAAGCGAACGATCGACTATTTGGCGACATCAAACGTTGAATTACTGGGTCACCCGCCGTATAGCCCCGACCTCGCGCCTTGTGATTTTTATTTATTTCCAAAAATTAAAGAAAAACTTAAAGGAAAGCGGTTTATGAATGCTGAAGAAGCGTTGGCTGCGTATCGCGATGCCATTGAAGAGACCCCTAAGGACGAGTGGGCAAAGTGCTTTTCCCAGTGGTTCCATCGCATGCAGCGGTGTATTGACGTCAATGGACAATATTTTGAAAAGATATAATAAAACTAATAACTGGCTAATGTAATCAGTTTTTGATTTTCTAAGAACTTTCAGTTTGACCCTCGTATTATAAGTTAGGCTAATCTAGTTTAAATACCATAACGTGTTCCAAAATTAATGAAAATCTGTTTAGTATTTCTGAGTAAAAGTGTAACTATTCTTCCGTCCATCTCTGTAACCTTTCACATTAATAAAGTAGTAAGCAGTACGAATTAGCTTCATAACTAAAACATGATCACGTCAAGCTATCAAAGGCATATTGACCAAAATTAACATACTTGTGCCATTCTGACAAGCCTATTTACGACTGTAACGTTATCCCTACTTAGGTGTGGTTACATGAAAATCGTAATGGCTGTTACAATGAAAAATTAATTTAATTCATTAAAGGATTTAATACATCCTTTAGTAAAACACTAATTAAAACGTTATTAAGAAATTCTATAGAACCAGGGTTGCGTAATTCGGCGATAGTAAGGGGTCTTGTTGGAGATACGATTCCGGTGGTCGTTCAGAGTAGCTGGTGCACTTAGCTCGTGTGATGAGGCGGCCAGAAAGGGGCTCCTCATCGCCGCGCGACCGTATTTATTGTATGCTGCAGGGCGCAGGCGGTGGGGTCAACCGGCCGAGTGATGCGTCAAGGATTGACGTCACTCACTCCCCCCTTTAGGCCAGAATTTTCCCGGAGGGAAAATTCTGTGGCTGGCAGGCGGCAACTGCATACCGGAACCCTGAAACAGATGAGTGGTGGTGGTGTCAGTAGGTTAAATACAAAGCAAGTACTAACCCTGAAAGAAAAAAACCAAGTATAACCCTCGACCATTCATACGTCACCAAGCATTGAATGTTCCTATTACCTGACATTCATCACATTCAAAAGGCCTACACACAGTCATATGTATGAACAAGCCAGCATTCATTCCCGATGCGAGTCGTATTCATTATAATACAAGACGCGCGAAGAGGTATTATACGTAAGGTTTAGAGTAAATAGCCACCCAGCCTAGGTTGCTAGGCACCACCTGACAACCCCGGTTTGATAAGTAAAATTAAATTGAAAATGTATAAGTCGTAAACTAATATTACGATCTTACGATAATTTATTTATCAGAAAACATATTTATCAGAAAACATAAAGGTACAAAATATACTCATACATTAATAAACTTAAGGCTACAGTTTTCTTATTGATTGGGAAGAACACCAGTCTCCTGTACTAGTTAGAAAACTGTATCACAGGAGATTGGGTCTCTCTTTCAAAATTACTTGTAGGTAGGTATATTAAAGAGATACAATATTAGTACAGTATTCAAAAGTAAACAATATCATTAAATTAAGGTAAGATATTAAGCTTAGTTTCTAATTTATAAATAAACAATAAAAATTTATCATTATTTTCGCTTGCTAATCATCTAATGAAAGAAGCAAGAGCATCACAATTATGTATAAAACAGTGGGTCAGCGAAATTGTTAATAGTGTCAATGTAACTGCATTAAGCAATATCATTATTAACGATATTACGATACTAACAATATTACGATCAGTTGGCAATATCACAAGCAAATTGCTCATTAACACGCTCGATGCAAATTGCAAGGGCAAATTGTATTCATTTAAAATAAAATAAACAATAATTACGGCGATGGAAAGTTTTGTGCCGGCGAGTGGCTCGGGTAAACACGTGAGTCATCACTGCGCGCGAGGCGCCGCACCGCATTCCATTGTCGTGAATCATTATTTAGTTTCTGAACATGATCAAAAATCATTAACGGCAAATACACAATTCGGAGTAAGTTGTAATGAATAATATATCACCGCAGGAGACGATCGATGATATACTATACACTACCATAGCTAAAAAAAAACACAAGCGAGAATCGAACCACAGACCGATCCAACAACAACCTTTTAACCACTGAGCCGTAAGTGAAAAAAAAATATTTCTTACATTACGATCAGTCATTACTAAAGCTATATGTAACAAGATATTTGGGTACATAATTTAGCTGTAATTGAGAGTTAAAGATTTTTATACTATTTGTAACAAAATATTAAGTTATTTTTGTGATTAGATCATTAGTCATGAGCATTAATCATTTCATTTTTAAACTTTGTAGTGAGTTAATTAAAGATCTTTTATATGGAAATCACCAAGGGGTTTGCGAAACATATCTGATATTTAGATATTTGTTTGATATTTAGATAGTTATCTCATATTTAGATATTTGTTTGATATTTAGATAGTAGTTAGATAAATAACAGATTTTGCAACAATATTACATTAGTAATCTTCTGCGATAATTTATAATAGTAATATTTATTCATGTTTCATGTAAGCATGTTTATATAAATCGTTAACACAACACAATGCGTTATCTTGTGAGCTCCAACTCAGAACAATATCACTATTGTTGGCTTTTACAAATACGTAGGTAATTATAACTTAGTATACAAACGCGTCTTACATTGTTGTTAATGACACTGTACCCAATCGTTTATAAACATGTTTTTTGCTGCAATAGAATAAGATTTAATTATTTTATTCAGCTTTTAGATTTAAAATAGACGATGGTGAAATACGAAAGGGGATTTACTTAAGCTTGTACATCAATTAATTTGCTTTAGTTATTAAAGTATATAAATTATTGATTTATATATAAATACCCATATTTAAGTAATGAAATTATTGATTTAATTTGTGTGTAAACAGCCACTAGTTATAATCAGTTTCAATTCAACTGTAAATAAATGTTTCCAATAATTGAGTTTGAAACAATATTTGCGTAAATACAAGAATTTATAATAGGCCAGCACTATTTAAAACGGTTATGTATAACCTGATTTAAAGCATTTTGAGAAAAAGTAAATATTACATATTGATAATTAAGTATTTTTACGGCTGTCAACGGTTTAATTTTATCATTAATTTATCTGTATATGTTTTGTATACTTGAATAGGAACTAGACATTGAAAAAACAATCACCAGCTAAGCAAAAAGTTACAAAAAAAAATACAACAACAGCGACGCAGGAATTTTAAACGATTGAGTTCGAAAGGAACAGTAAATGCATAAATGGATTCATTTGCAAGTAACATACCGATAGGCAGTAACAAGAAGATAAGATCGAAGACCATTAACAACGATTGTAGAAAAATAAACATTTAACAAAACGAATAACCAATAATTCTACGATAATATTCGTACTTTTATACAAAATAGACAAAGATTAAATTTGTTCATTATTTTCAGTGAGCAACTTGCATGTGACACGTATGATTAACAAACGACCGCGGGATTCTAGCTAAATACCTAGTATATAATACGCTAGCATCTTTAGGTACGTTAATTTTCAATCAGTCCAACTATGGTAGGTACACGTGGTATAATAAAGACGCAACTTTCTTATTAAGAAAGAAAATAATATTTAATTTTAAAATATAATCTCCGTAGTAGGCGGTAAAAGCATTTAATAATACCGACTATATAGGAATATAATTATATCACCGTATAAAACCACAAGCAGAAGGTTATAGTAGTAACATAAAAAGAAATGGAAAAGAGAAGGGTGTGAATTCGTTCCTTAAGTCAGCCTAAGCAGTAATTATCAGCAATAATTACCAGTAGCAATTAATTAATAAAAAAAAAGCTAATCGCGAAGCATACGATAAACGAAAGTGACCTTAGCACGTCTTTAAAGGACGCGAAGCCTTAAATCGCAATACAAAGAATGCGATCGACGAATGTGACCAAAGCGCGTCTTTAGAGGACACGTGGCCGCAGTCGAACGATTATAACTTGTTACTTATGCGGTTGATACACAATCAATTATCACACGCGGCAACAGAAATAGTTATAATATAAAAAGAACACTTACCAAGCGCGGTAAGAAAAATTAAACACAATTATAACGATACAATACTGCTTTGGAACGATTTCACACAAACACGGTTAAAAAAATAAAATAAAAAGGACTTACCGGAAACGGATTCCCAACAAAACCCTACTTATATATTCCCGTGGGCGCCACTGTAACGTTGGGTCGCCCTGGGTGTGGTTAAATGTAAATTGTAATTGCTGTTACAATGAAAAATTCACTTAATTCATTAAAGAATTTAATAGATCCTTTAGCAAAACACTAATTAAAACGTTATTAAGAAATTCTACAGAACCAGGGTCACGTGATTCAGCGATAGTAAGGGGTCTTGTTGGAGATACGCTTCCGGTGGTCGTTTAGAGTAGCTGGTGCACTTAACTCGTGTGATGAGGCGGCCAGAAAGGGGCTCCTCATCGCCGCCCGACCGTATTTATTGTATGCTGGGTTACTGTTTACAGGGCGCGGGCGGCGGGGTCAACCGGCCGAGTGATGCGTCAAGGATTGACGCCACACGACATAAAGCGTAATACATCAAACTATGTTGAACAGTTCCGACGTAACCTTTCATCAAGTGAACCAGATACCGACATTAATGCTCATTACATCGCTGACGAATTCTCTAAACTATGTCAACTAATTTCAATGTTGCTTTTGATGATAAAGGTATACATAGTAACAAGTATTTTTAGATATTTTAGATAGGATTAGACTTGGACTCAGATTTTTGTCGGAGGGTAAATTCCTTTTCTTTTTTAGTTTCACATACCTGTTAAGTGTTTAAACCGGGTTTACCTTTTGAAGCAGAACTTTTTTCATCAGAATATTATTTCGCATAACAACGCATAGCATAATCTTCATTTCGCAGAAAGTTGCTTGGCATACACTCACTTATCATAAATTCGAAACTCATAATTTTGTTAGTCCGAATCATCTTTAGGCATAAATTTCATGTCCAGAATAATTGAAAAGCAGGCGTTTAACATGCAGCAAGCATCGTTCAGTCATGGCTCCGGCGCTGCGGGGTTTGGGCAGGTTTTAGCTTATCCTCGCAGATGGTTTCAACGCTCACCGCCGCAGCTTCGGCTTGCTGGCCGGCTACGCCAGCCAGCCTCTGCCGCGGTGGCGGGCCTACAAAGCATCTGCACCTCAGCTCGCGAGCCTACAAACCATCTGCTCCTCAGCTCGCGGGCCACCCTACCCCTCCGCGCCTACGCGATTTTAAATTGCACTCTAGGGGTACGGCAGACAAGACCACGTAAAGTCGGTTTTGCGGCGATACGTTTCTGTCAAAAGTTCTGCCATGTTAAAAGTAGGTATGCCGTAACCAATTCAGACATGTAAACGTTCTGCCAATCAATAGCCATGCTGTATAAATATTATGCCTTAAAAATATTCGATTAAAGAAGATTATGCAAAGTGTGTTATACTAAATAAAATTAGGAATATCAAGATTCTGCCAAGAAGGAACCCGTGTATGCCTGCTCAGTAAAGGTCTTTTCCATTTAACATACGAAGATGTATGAAGGTCCTTCTCCCACGGATCTTATACTATTACAAGCCAGCAAATTAAAATCGCTGTAAACGTTTCAGATAGTAGAGTACTTATAAATAATCGTAGGTATAGATATGCGTATAATGAAAAGCCGTTATTTTTAATTATATATGCTTGCATGGCTTTCATACATAACTACTACTGCCAACGTACTCAAAACTCGCAAGAGTTTGTATTTCATAAACTTAACAGCCTGAATTATTTTGGGCTAGAATAATTTAGATTAAACTGACGCGGTCACAGATTTCAGACTTTGGCAAGGTTCCAAAACTACCTCCATTCCGAAAAGGCATAACTTGCAATCAAAAATTTCAAAAATCAACTTTATTTCGCACTTTTATAGTCTCTTTTTCAGTGGTGATATTACTTCGTTAGCGGCAGTTACCTTAAATGAAAAGCCCGCACTCTCAACTTCATATTCCAAAGTGCGTATATTATGAATGTAGGAATTTGAAGTGTTCTAGCGAAATGACTGGTTGAGGCCTCTCGGAAAGATTTTCATGTGTTTTGATATGCTTCCGACGTTTAAATAATTAAAACTACGTAAACGGTTTGTGAGTTTGTTAAAACGAGGAGTTATTTATCATGATTGAGGTGTTTTTAAACGGCATTTTATTTCGAAAGCGCAGGGAAGCTACTTCTGTTTAAATACAAAAGTTTTTGAGGATGGATATTTTGGGATATTTTACGTAAAAACTACTGAACGGATTTTAATGAAACTTTGCAGTTATGTTGCTTATATGACATAATAGTACATAGAATACCTTTTGTCGTGATAACCAACGTCTATGCGGGCTACGCCACGGGCAAAATCTTCCTACATAAACATGGAATATTTTGATGATTGATACATGTTTGTTCACGTAAGAACTACTGAATGGTTCTTGATGAAACTTTGCACAGATATTGCTTTTACATCAGAAAAATATATAGCAATAAATAACATGCAGGCGGCCGTGGGCAGAATCTAGTTAGCGATATGTTTTGTTAACAGGTTTTGACATTAGTTTTTTTTGAAGATTTCATTTATTAGTCGTTTCGATCTAATGTCAGTGTCATACTCATGTCACAAATGGTTTTCTTCTAAATTAGCTGAATGTTATTGGCATGTTATCGCGACTAGATCGTAAATTGAAAATGTGTCAACATTGAACTATGGAAGTGGAATTAGACGATAATGACATTAAATTAGCAGAATACCGATTCTTATAGACTCTCGCCTGTATCCCCGAAGGGGTAGGCAGAGGTGTTATATTACACCCACATTTCGCCATGAATTTTTAGGTCCCACGTAATAGGGGGCGAGCCTATTGCCGTTACCGGGCACATCACCAGACTCTGTGCTGCAACTGAGAATTTGGAAAAACTCAGTAACATTTTTGCCCGACCCGGGAATCGAACCCGGGAACTCAGATCAGCAGTCGCATACGCTATCCACTGGACCACGGAGGCAGTACTAATGATGAAATTGTGAATCATGAGTGAGACCGAGACCTTTTTTATATATAAAAAAATAATACCGATTCTTAGTCAATACAAAAACCTAATCTCATTTCGTTCGAACTATAGTTTCAATGTCATATAAAATACGAGAGTTGGATAGCCGATACGCATGCGGTTGATACCGTGGGCCAAAGCTCTTTGCTATTATAAATACAATACTTAAAGTTTGTAATGATAGTTTACGGAAAAATCTGATGAATTTGATCTCCACGGATGCTATCAATATCTGACGAGTAAATCCCGAAATCCCTTCATGGGCTGTTTCCTTGCACGAATTTCAGTTCTTTTATCATTACTATCTCATAATAATTTACACTCAAATGGTTACTCCCAGTTACTTCCAGTTGCAAATTTGACTAGGTCTCTAGTTATAGCCGGTAAGTTTTGAGATCTTATCGTAAAGAACTATGGGAATTTACAACATATATTATTTCTGATTCCGGTGGGTATAATTTTGGTTGTACAAAGGAGTTAGGAGGAATTGGCAAGTAGTTTACTGGTTGGAATTACATTTGAAAGGTTAGTAAGTTGGAAATAAAGGTACATTGTAGACAAAAAACGACGTCGTGGCGATCTAAATGACCTCGATAGGAACTGGCCTAAGTTGGCACTATATCATTTTATATATAGACTCACGCTACCCGGAAGGGGTATGCAGAGGTATAATATTCACTCATATTATGCCATGGTATTAATTTTAGATCTCACGTAATTGCCAGACTTCGTGCTGTTACTGACAATTCGGTAAAATATAGTAGGTAACACTTATGACTAACTCGGAAATCGAACCCGGGAACTCCTGATCATCAGACGCATACGCTACCCACTGGACCACGTAAGCAGTATTTTTTTATTGAAAATAGTATATTTATCGTGTTAATACGCGTGAGCGATCTGCCGAAAACGTGGCGCTCTCATTGATTAGAAATTGAATGACGTCAACATGGCCGCCGTTCCGCTAGAAATGACAACTATCCATTCTAGCGCCGACGTATTCAGATAGATGACATTTTGACTGCGTCGTACAGCTTGCTTTTGAATGTTTGTGCTGTTAATTTACAATGAGAGATTTGTGCTGTCTCTTTATTTCAAATTGTACATTACAAATTGTATCCATTAAATGTGGATAAGGTTCCGATAAAAAGTGACAAAAAAAAGCAATGACTCTGAGTTTGTTTCAGCCTTTCTTCTCAAGAAGTCATTTAGCTAGGAAAAGCCGGCATAAAACAACCAAAATGCAGAAATAAATATGTCTTTATGTCTAAACTTTATCAACATAATGTAAGTCATCATTCTACTTGCGTTATACCAGTTCTGTTATAAACTAGTCTAACTGGATTTGACTAAATATTAGCTTTTCCAGAGAGTGGCTGCCTGTCTGACCTACGCTGCCCGAAGGGATAGCGATAGTCTATTTCATCATCAACATGATGTACGTATTCACAGAAATAAAATAGTGGCATGTGACGTCAACACGCACCTGTTTGTTCTACGTTATTACGTAAAATGGATGTAAACGGACAGTGAGGGGGTATTATGAGATACGAATCTATGTCGATGGAAACTTGATCGAATTTCGTCAACAAGTGTCCATTCGGTATGTATAAAGACTCACGCCTGTTTCCCGAAGGGGTAGGTAAAGACTATGGATCGTCAATTGCAACGACCCTGACATATCTCTTTGGTTCATTCATTCTCATAAAATTTCCCATGCATGATCTTCGGTTTAGGTTACTTCTGACCTAAAAACAAACAAACTTCTGACCTGGCCTTTTTATGTCCATATGTTTTATTGTATTTCTTTCGTATTTATGAAGCTGAGCTGAGTGTGAGATCTTCAGAAGCCCCAAAGTAAAATTAATCTAGGTAGCTTAGTAGCAGTGTCATCATCATCATTGACATAGCATTTTCCTGGCTCCAAGACGTTTCGTCTTGGAGCCGGAGATCCGCTTACCTACGAGACCAAGATTTAGCAGAATATTAGCTTATCCAAAGCAACTCTTGTCTGGTCTCGTCTACTAATTTCAGTAAATTCAAGGGTACTGACACTCGATAGCTACTGTTAAAAATCATCACGACAGCTGAGACAAAACTGAAGATGCTTAAAGTGCTCTCTGAGGCACGGGGCAAGCGATAGTGAACTATGTTTATATGTAGAGACGCTTTTGCGACAAAACTAAGTATACTCTAAGTGGCAGTATATTACTAAGATACTTATCAAACAATAAACACCGCATATAAACTTTATTCAAATAATAAGTTGAAAAGCGAATCCAAACTCTTAACATGTAATACGTCATGGCTCAAATCCAGTATCACACACTGCATTCCAAATCCGCCCCAATAAACAGTAACATACGTAAATCTCTTGACGTTATTTCTTTGAATGTGTACATCATGGCTTTGTCCTTGACGAGCCTCAACAGCTTAATGGATCTTAATGTTTGTAAACTCAGTGCATTTGTCTTGATTCTGAAACTGACACGGAGTGTATTAAGAAGAGAGAAATATAACGCTGCAATTTTGATACTGTGTTTTAACACGCAATAAGATTAAGCCTTTTACATTTGTGTTGAATGTTTGGCCTACTTTTTGGGAGTGTATGTGACAGAATATATTATACACGCATGTGGTATTGTATGATTTAATCGCATATGGTAAAAATAAAAGGAGTTGCCATTGCCTTTGTAAGTATTTATAATTTAATACGCGTAACTGCAAGCTGTCTGAGAGTCCTGATATTTTCTCCTATGTTTGCTTCAGACCAAATATACATGAATTTAATTATTTTGTATCTCAGTACCATGACAATTTGTACAATTATTGCGTTACTGATTGACTGAAAGACAACAGCCAAAACAATCGCGGACTAAACTTCCTCGGGGACTGTAGGAGTGCACTAAGAAGGGAACTCCCGGAATTCCCAAGGGGTTGGGCAGAAAAGGCTGAACGAAAATTAAATGAGCGGGTATAGCTGCGGGTGTTTTCTATAGCGCATAGCCATATTTATTATGAAGAATGTCTTAAACAACAAGCAAGTGCAAGAAAATATACGCAGCACAAGAATCCAGCTGAATTCATAAAATATTTCCTTCATAATTATTCGTTATGCAAAACATACAAAATAGCTACACTTATATACACGAATACTAATAAAATCTACATATCCTAGCGAAAGATTCACTATACACAACTACGTCGAAAATGTCATAACGTTTACATATCGTTATGATATCGTCTCGAACTCACTCGCACAATGTTTTCTCCTTTTTACTGCCTACAACGGGGAATGATTTTTTACGATATCTGACAGAGTCCCGTAAAATACGACAGGATTGTACATCGACACGATACAGATGGCGTGACAAGCAAATGTTGTGGTTATTTTTAAATTTATGTATCGGAAATTTGGATAGGGTCTTAGAAAGGGAATGGTTGCTTAGCGAAAAGGTAAGGCTTATATTATTTTATTTCCGTCGAATATTTTGAGATTGTAACATTATTATTAGAAGAGAAAATTGATATTTTAATTTGAATATATCTTATCTTTTCCGTAATTGTTGTGCGTGTTATTAAGACAACATTATATTGCTTTACTTAGGTAATTGAAAACGTCTTTGAACTCGACGATAGATATAAAAAAACATGAGGCGCGTGTTTTTACGCATGCTGAGTAATATTTATTTAATTGCCAACCCCTCTTTTATGTTCTTGTTTGTTTTTGTTCGTAAATGAGACTCTGCCATTAGGCTTACTTTCTGATGGTTTTTATTTTATTTTACCCTTACTAGTGTGCCTAATACTCATCATAAGGAGTTGTTCTGGGCACCGAATCCACGACCTTCGGCTTAGTAGTTCAAGGTTTAGAGATAACAAAGTTGAATCGATCAATCTAATACTATTATATAAAGCTGAAGAGTTCGTTTGTTTGCTTGAACGCGCTAATCTCAGGAACTAGTGGACCGATTTGAAAATTTGTTAGATAACCCATTTATCGAGGAAGGCTATAGACTATATCTAACATCATATTATATGAGCCACTGGAGCGTAGCAGTAGCCCTAAATAACGCGGGTGTAACCGCGGGCTCATCTAGTCATTAATATATGTATTAAAATTTCTTGCGTTACTAACTAGCTGACAGACAACGCACAGCCAAAAGTAATCGGCGTGAGAAGCTGTTTTAGTAGGAGAGCTGAAAACTTGTCTCATTCCTCTCCTATTATACCACAACTTCAGACCTGGCTGGCAAGTAGCGGGGCTAAATCAAACCCGTTTTTTTTTTCAAAATTGCCTCACTGCAGTTCCGTGTTGGATATAATAGGAGAGGTATGAGACTAGTTTTCAGCTTGCCTCAACTACCTACTTAAAATTGATGCCAGCTCTCGGACCATTTGGTATGAATGTGGGGAGAGTAAAAGAGCACTAAGAGAGATTTTTTTAATTCTTCTCTCTAAGGGGGTAAAAGGTGATAATCAGAGTTTGTTTTGTTCGCGGTAGCGGGTGGACACGACTGAAAATCTTGCTTAGTGGCGTGCCATTGGAGAGGCCTATATCCAACAGTGGACTACGGCGGACTGATGATGATGATAAGGATGATGATGATGATGACGAGTGTTTGTTTGTTGTCCAAAGACTGATTTGGGTGCAGTAATGCGAGAAAGCTAGTGTAATAAACAATTCTACAGATAATAAGACGCACTGCCTTTTATTGTCATTTGACATAGCGGTAAAAAAGGACAGGTTAGAAGTACCCTTAACCTAAAAGCATGCAGGAGAAATTTGATGAGAGTGAATGAAGCAAGAGAGATGTATGTATGCCAGGATAGTTGCAAATGGCGTTCCGTAGTATCTACTTACTCCTGCGGGAAACAGGCATGAATCTATGTATGTATGTATTGCTTGTTAAATTTTTCGTGGTTCTATGAAGCTCTTATTTGTGGCGAAAGCATATTTTATTTTTGGTCTATTAGCGATTTTATTATTCTGGAAATTACCTAAAAGAAGTTACTTTCAGTAATGAGACCGCCCTATGTACATACTTATGCTTGTATCGGATCCTAAGTAAGCAACTCTAATTGGTGGGCAATCAGAGTATTTCGTGAAAGGTAACAAGGTCAACCATATGAGTAGTATTGGATAGGTACATAACGAGAAAATGTAATAGTTTTATGAATAACTGGGCTTTGATCGTAAATCTGCTCGTGTGGATCGCCACGATAGACAGCCCATGCGTTGTCCAAAAACAAAAATAAAACTGACTTTGACTTGATTGTTGATTTTTTTGATTTTAGATTTAGATTGATTGACTTTATTATTAAGTATAAGTTATTATACATATTAGTAAAAAGTTTCATCAACAAAGTTTAGTAGTTTTGTGCGTAAAAGAGTAAGAAGCCTATAATTTTAGGTATTAAGTAACTGACTTTCACTGCTAAATCCCGTTCATAAAGTTTATGATATTATATAATTACATTCAACATATATTGGCCCAAAAAAAACAAATGATTAAAAATAAGTATCCAATTATGACCCATCGTTTTTCTTAAGATAAAACGCAAACACACTTGAAACAATTTTCCAGAAATAATTACGTAGATTTACACGATAAATCTTTTCTGTACACTGTCTTTCTCGTCGTTACAAATCCTACCATTTTTCGGGATTTCTAGGGATTAATTGTGACTTTCATCTGAGAGCCTTCAATGAATCCTGTTTGGTACAAATTTATTCAGATTTTTATACGTTATAATGGTTTAGGTCAAAGAGGGTATCATTTTCATGTTAAGATGTTGTATGGCTTTAGAGTAAAAAAAGATGTGGTCCTAAGTAGAAAAAAGGCGTTTAATGTTGATTGCACAATGGTTTCTCTGCAACGTATAGAATTTTGAGCCTACATGCAAGCTTCTTTTTGTCCTAGAAACATTTAGGATTTCAAAGAAAAAATTAAAATTAGAAATCATACAAAATAAATTAGCGGGTCTTAATCGCGTACAATCAACTTATTTACCCTATGCAACTTATTTAAGGTGCATAGGGTAAATATAGTCGAGAGAGTGACAGACTGCTATGCAGAGGGAAGTTTTTGAAATTAAGTGTGTATTTCATTAATTGTTAAGTATCGTTTGCTTAACAGTGAAGGAAAACATCGTGAGGAAACCTGCATGTCTGAGAATTCTCCATAATATTCTCGAAAAACATGTGAAGTCTGCCAACCCGCACTTGGCCAGCGTGGTGGACTACGTTGGACTATGGAAGAGGTTCGTGCCCAGCAGTGGGACAGTATATACACAGGGCTGATGATTATTTATTGTGTGAGTGTGTGGCCAACTCTGTTGTCGGTATTTATAGACTGCTCAAATCGGGTATCGGAGCTGAAGGCTTACGTGCTCTACAAAGCATGGTAGTGTTCTGATTCTAATGCCACAACAAGTGGATACCTATTGGAATCACCCCTTGGGAGAGCTTCATATATTTCCCTTCGTTTTGCATTTTCAAATGTAGAATAAGTATGGTTTATAAATTTTCGTCCAAAATGTTAACCAGTGAAGCAGGCACAGATAATAAAGATTGCGGGAAGTGCAATCGTAGCTAAGTACTTGTAAATTCGATATAAATGCGACAAATGTTCTTATATTGCTAGTCTAAAAATCGTGTGCGATAGCTGATAACAACGCGGGCTATGAAATAAGTCTAGTCAAAAATAATAAAACATCGCAATTTTTCATTTCCCCGTCACTTGCAACACTTCGCTCGAACGCCCAGCACCCGGATAAACCCGGTTATCGTAACCAGAAACGCCATTACCGACCACACCGCTAGAATATTGAGTGAATGTGTCCAATTAGTCCCGGTCCAACCTCTCGTACAAAATCTAACCCTTGTTAGTGTCAGCCCTTAAATTCCGGATAATCTGGGTATCGACAACAGTTGAACCGGTTAAGATACCTTTTGCCCGGGTGTGTATTGGAACGTCGTGTTTTTATTTGGGAGGCCCTTTTCCTTCGTTTTTTTGATGGCGCTTTTTATTTGTGATATATGCGATCTTATTGGTGATAAGGCTTTTGTAGGCATACCGGCTTGTAGAATTCGTTGCACACTATATAAAGTATACATATAACCTAAGAAGTATGTAGGAATGTTACGGACCATTTTATAGGTATGTAGTCGGACAGACGTGCCTATATTTTGATCTTTGACTATAGGTTGTAGCTGCGTTTGGAACAAAACAATATAATGAGTAAATATATCTATTTATATTTAAGTGTAGTGCTCATTTGCCTTCAGTAAAATAAAAATAAAGAACATTTATAAACTGAACATGAAAGAATTAAAGTCTGGGTAATCGCAAAAAAATCGCTAAGCTTCTTTTAAATCTGGTTAAAATAAAAACGATTCCCGGGCATTCAAGCGAAAGTCTTGGACACAACTGAGATTAAGGTTGAATGATGTATAATGTCAATTGTATAACTATTCCTACACTCCATAGTAATTGCAAACATCTTCCCTGCCGTAAGACATGTGCCGCTAGTCGCTGCAAATACATCTGTGGAAGTTTGAAGTTTCTGTGCTTTAACGACTGGCTAGTCGCGTTGAAAAACATTTTACATGAAGGCTGCACAATTTTACCAGAAAGCTATTAAAAATTATGCAACATTAAACAATAATGCATAATTAAATTCCAATGACCGGTTGCTGCAGGTGAACGACTGCTACGAAGGTCGTGAGTTCAATTCGCGCTCAAGTCAAACATTTGTGTGCATGAACATGGATGTTTGTTTTGGTCTGGATGTTTCAATGTATATTATTATGTATGTATTTACAAAAAGTATTACACATGTATGTATGTATATCCATTCTATAGTACCAACAGTACAAACTCTGCTTAGTTTGGGACTAGTGTGATGTGCGTAACTGGTAGAATATTATACAAATGGAAGCGACTGTTTGAATTCGCTATGTGCGAAGTACATGGTGGGGGTATAGTAAAGCGATCGCAGCGCTTGCCGTGGCAGAAATACGCAAAAAGTAGGGAAAGTAAAGTCAGTTTGGACGAAGTTCGTAAAAAAAACCTGCTTAATAATAGATGTTGTTGTGTTGTGAACTGCAAAAATAACGACAAAAGTAGTAATAAGTTCTATATATTATGTATTTCATACATCGGCCTGGAAATTAAATCAAAGTAGTAAATGGATAGATACCATCAAAAGGAATAAGTAAGCGAAATAACCTTTCATTATGATCAATTTTATTTGCGCTATATTTTATGTCATATTTATTATTGTCTTTATTATTTTAGTGTTGATGGTATCGCCTTGGTATTCCAAACCTGACGACATAATTTGTAGTGAACATTTTATGGGAAACAAAAAATCTGACGAGGAAGAAAGTCCGAAGTTATGCTCCCACGCAGAGATATAGTATGTCTATGCTCCCACGATATTCCCTGAAATATATCGAAAGAAGAAGGTTAATGATTCATAGATCCTAGCTAGATATACACGCTTGACAAAACGAAGAACCACAACAGTCTCTGATACCACATCAAGTCAAATAATAATTGAAGAAGGAAGTGAATTCAATCAAACCCAACTTCTTGTGGTCGATCAAGGATGGCAGTTCAATATGTTTTCGGAATCGAAATTAAGAGATACAACCTTTATTTGTCATACAAAATACTTGAGCGGGTCTTAATCGCGTAAACTTAACTTATTTAGTAAGGTATAAATACCTATTTGTATAATAATAACCGCTAATATACCGCTAAGTTATTTTGTATGATGTATACAAATCGCGAAAAAGTTTAAAACCTTTATTTGTCTTAGATTCATTTACAGTGATCACTGTGATGCTGAAATCCAAGTGGATATAGCAAAAACATCAAGAATTGTAATGAAAAATAATTCAAGAAAGAAAGATAGAAGCTGTTGCAAAAAATCGTATGAGGATCAATCTACCGAAACAAACAGCCAATAATTTGTTGGTATTTCATAAATAAAAAATTATCAAGAACTCCTAGATCTTGCTGGTGTGTCATTTAGCAATTTTAAGTTTTAATTAACAAGATGAACTATGTAAAAATGTACAGTTTTCATTAAATACTGACTTTTTATTATTTTGATAAAAGTGAAAACTGGCTTGATATTTTCAGCATTGAGTGTATTATTTGATGTACACAGAACCACAATCTCACGAATATTTCATTTGATCTAACAAAATCTAGCTTGTGCAACTACTAATTTAATCTTTTGGCCGAATAGAGCCACCGTAGCAGCACAGTCAAGTAAGTAGAAGCAACAATGACCAAGTGTTTCAGTACAGATTACATCAATACAAGAGTTATAATTGACTGCAGGTACTGAATTCCGAATTGAAATACCGACAGCAGTGGATGACCGTTGATAGTAAAAATACCTCTTCGTCTTTTTATTTATCTTTAATTTACTAGAAAGCAATAAAATGGTATGTCATTATTTGGCATAATCCCGGAGAGCTGCGCATGCTAGGTGGCGCTACTGTCGTGCACATAGCTAATATACAACGCGAATTAATAATATTAAGACTTGGACAGTAATCCTGAATGCAGTTTAAAACTATGATTGTCACGAAATTTTACTCGTTCGAACGATAGCATGATGATGCCCAATGCAAAAAAATTATATTAATAAATGTGAATTACCGAAATATTTGTACGTGCATTGGATACATCTTTCTTTTATGTGCACATTATCATAGGTCATCAGTCAAACTATCTCCAATGAAATAGTCTAATGAAAAAAACAATACATTAACAATTAATCTGAACAATCCCTTCATTACAAGGTCCAATATCTTCGTTAAATGTAATGATACTAGTTAACGCCGGTTTGTGGCTGCGTACCAATTAATCTGTGATAATCAATAGTTCACGGTACATTAGCGAATGTCGGAATATCGACAATTATGGTTTTGTCACATTATT
Organism: Euclidia mi; assembly: GCA_944739405.2. Classification (NCBI taxonomy): domain Eukaryota; kingdom Metazoa; phylum Arthropoda; class Insecta; order Lepidoptera; family Erebidae; genus Euclidia; species Euclidia mi. The sequence goes on from OX123192.2 coordinate 75,196,707, forward strand.
ATTAGGTCACGCTGGACCCATGCAAAGGTTTTCTGAAATGCAGAAAAAATAATTTAAATGTTTTATGAGCAATACATAGGCTGCACTAAAAGTATCGGGAATGGAATATTTCCACTGTTCCTGTCATATTAAAATCTTTTTAATTGAAAACTCCTTGGTTTTAAAAATCGAATACCATTTATTTATTTTAAAACAAATCTCGGTCTTGTCACAAGGTTTTGTCAAACTTGTTTAGTCGTTGAGACAAGCACGTTGAGAAAATGGAATTGACTCGAGAAAATTCAAGAGCGATGATTTATTATGACTTTTGAAGTGGTTTAACACAAAAACAGTGTGTTGATCGGATGATTTCAGCATTTGGTGATGAAGCCCCATCCAAAACCACAATTTATCGCTAGTTTGCTGAATTTCAACGTGGACGTGTCAAGCTCAGTGATGATCCCCGTCAAGGTCGTCCAAAACCTGCAGTCACCCAAGAAAACATTGATGCTGTGCGTAAGCTGATTGAGGAAGATCGACATGTGATATACCGCGAAATTCAGGCAACTTTAGACATTAGCATGAGTCAAATACAAATAATCTTGCATGAACAATTAGGTGTAAAAAAGCTGTTTTCCCGATGGATACCGCATTCGCTCTGTGAAGAGCAAAAAGCGGCTCACGTTACTTGGTGCGTCAGAACTCTCGAAAGATTCCACGCAGGATCTTCAAATGTTGTACACAACATCGTTTTAGGTGACGAAACCTGAATATACGCGTACGAACCCAAAACAAAAAACCAGTCACGAGTTTGGGTATTTGAAAATGAGTTAAAGCCAACAAAAAATTTTCGTCGCACGGAGTGTTGCAAAAAAAATGGTGACCACGTTTGTCTCCAAAACCGGCCATGTTACGACTATTCCTCTTGAGGGACAAAGAATGGTTAATGCAGAATGGTATAATGGTATGCTAGCATTTGTTTGCCACAGGTCGTTTCTGAACTCCGTAAAGAGAACTGCAACCGACGCATCATCCTCCATTACGACAATGCGAGTTCTCACACCGCGCACAGAACAAAACAGTTTTTAGAGCAAGAAAACAGAATTATTAGACGATCCGCCGTACAGCCCCGACATAAGCCCTAATGATTCTATACTTTCCCTAAAATAAAGAATAAATTGCGTGGACAGAGATTTTCATCACCTGAAGAAGCTGTGGACGCCTACAAAACGGCCATTTTGGAGACTCCAACTTCCGAATGGAATGGTTGCTTCAATGATTGGTTCCATCGTATGGAAAAATGTGTCAAAATTCGCGGAGAATAATTCGAAAAGCAATAAATACATTTTTAAATAGTCCCTCGTAGATAAGACCGCGGTTACAACCGAGTTTTTTAGGGCTTTCCGCTCTTTTATATAACCTACAGCCTTTCTCGATAAATGGGCTATCCGAGAGAAACATAATTATTCATATCGGACCAGTAGTTTCTGAGTCTAGCGCATTCAACCAAACGAACAAACAACTTTTCAGCTTTGATTGTGAAGATGATGATGACAATATGTTGAGAGCCTTGGAGGAGGCATAATATGTTCAACAGTGGACGTCTTTCGGCTATTATGGTGAGATATTAATTACGATCTTAGTCGCGAATGCAAAAAATATGATAACAAAATCTATTGTGTGCAAGCTTGCTTATATTACCTATAACAACGCTGGGAGAATCCTATTCTAAGGAAATAAATGTATAGCCCTCTTAGGTTTAATACTAATGAATTTAACTATTTCGAAATCTATTTAAAGTTACCTTTCAATTAGTTTTCAGGCTTTTTTAAATGTTGCAGCTTTATAATTTGTTTTTAAACTTTCTAGATTAAATATAAAAATAAACACACATGCCGTATCGTATAATTTATCCGCTCTCCACATAAGCAAAATAAACCAACAAAAAATATTCAAAACAAATAAAAGTTACCGAAAAGTTAATATTTACCGGTTATAACCGCGTTTATCCGCCTGAAAGTAGTTTACATTGGACCCACCTAGTCCCACGTAATCGGGTTACTCAAAAGTTGTCCGGTTATAACTGTAACCGGTTATACGTTTTGCATAAAGGTTTTATATACAGGTTTAGGGTTAAGAAATACATTGGCATTGTTTTTAAGGAAATGTCTTGTTCACTTTATTCATACTCGTACTATGTAGTATGTACCTTAATATGCGTGGTGACAAAAGATATAATCCATAGCACGAAGGGTAATATATCTATCGGAATTTAAACTTTCGTGGTCATCAATATTAGTTCCAAATTGTCTTTAGGGATATATACCACGTACCTTGGTTTCGAGTCTGCGATATTTGGACACTGTTGCAAGCGTCATAATCGCGGATGAAACTGAAATGGTTATATATATTTTACTGGTACCAGTTGACAATTTAAATAAACTACATTATTACGACCTAACTGTAAGGGTACGAGGAGACGACTGCTGCGCTGCGCTTGCTTAATATTGCGCCTTGCATATAATTTGCAGCGTCAGCAGCCACTTCAAGTACTTAGGGATTTGGCATTTGTACACACCAATACTTATGTAAATTGCTAGTGATTTTAAGCAGCGATAGAGAAGTGAAAAGTTCAATCAACTGCTACACAGAGACAGACAGTCTCGGGTTCACACCCTCGGCTAGCAAAAGCTAGGGAGCCGAGCCTAAGTAGTATAATAATAATAATGAGTAGTAGATACATATATATTAAATGTTTATTACCGCTTGCCAAGCGGTGAAGAATACATCTGAGGATAGAGTTCTCCATAATATTTCCGAAAGACAAGTGAATTCTGATGATTTGCTCTTGGCAAGCATGGTGGGCTGATCCTTTCCTAATTTTCTTCACAGTGTAGCACAGTAAGCCAATAGAAGGGTTGGTCTACTATACCACGCTAGCCAGACGCGTACAGGGTATAATATCGAGATTTCCGGCTCTTCGCAAATATACTATTTGTTTCGCGTATTTTCTTTAGACACGTCTTACGACACTCACAAAATGAAATAGGTTACTGACATTTTGTATTCTTAATCCATCACCACACGCCATATTTATGACACCAAAATATATGAGCCAAATACTCTACTCTACTCTCATCTACCAGATGCCACTAGTGTGTCATTAAGCATATATTAATTATTGCTACGGCATAGAGCGGCGTCCATGTATTTTAAACACTTTCCTAAACAGCCTTGATAAAGAGTTTAGCGGTTGTCGTTTTGGTACAAATTATAAGGAAAAGCGATTTTTAATAATAACATAGTCATCATAGATTTCACGCCATTCGAGTGGTCGAGTACTGGACCAAAACCAGTTAAAGTGTTGCCAGCACGATAAGTAAGTATGTACTTATAGTTATCAATGATTTGTGGTCTGTGGATATTTTTCCAATATTGAAACAACAATATAACAAATATATGAAGCAAGCAAGCCATTGCAGTAGCTTTTACTTTAACTCTTTATTTATTGCTCTCCTCCCTCATCAAAAAGGGTACAAAGTGCGGTATTTATTGGCACCATACTTCCATTTTTGATCCAAAAAAAAACTTTTTTGACACAGTTAATTATCGCTTGTCACGTGTCTCGGAGAGCACGTTAAGCCGTCGATCCCGGTTGTCATAAAGATCTTTGACAGTCGTTACAGCGCATCAGTACCTTCTAAATAAGCTGACACTAGTCTAAACCACGGCATATCGCTATCCCTTCGGGTTGTGGACGTCAGACAGGCAGTCGCTCTGTGGAAAAGCTAATATTCAGCCAATTCCAGTGAGACTAGTAAGCAGACCACTGATTGAAACTGGTATAACGCTAAGAGGATAGTGATGACTTCCACACATCCGCGACACGACGCGATGGTCCCTCCGCGACCACAACCGTTGCAAGCCGGTAGAAACGTAGGAGAATAACAGAGGTATTTATACCTTTAAATAAGTAAATTATCGCGACTAAGATCCGCTGAATAATATTGTATGATGACTTCCATTTTTAACACAAATCTTTTAATATAATCCGACCAAGTACATAGTTCTAAGTCCTTGAAAACTATTTTCGTGCCTTTATGATAGCCACATTAAGGCTTTATAATATCACGCCACGACCATTAAAAGCTAAGGAAGAAGAACTCGAAACAGTATTATCACAGACAAGCGATATGTCACAGATGACCTAACCCTTCTTATAGTGAGAAAATAGCCCATGCCCATCCGACAATTTAAACAGGGCTGGACGTATGTCCTAAAAGCAGCCTGATTAGCAGGTACTTCTACACTTAAAACATTCCAGCAACACCATATTTTTTTATTTACTTAGTCTTTTATTCGCCAAAGCGTTTCCCTTCAGAAACACCGCTCAAACTTTTAATTGCGTTTGCGGAATCAGTGTTGACAATACAGATTACAACAGTTGTGTACCATCCTTCACTAATTATGAATTTTCGCTCAACATTAAACTCTGAATTTTAAAGGGTGAATTTACTAGTAGTTCGCGGCAATTCGGGTTTGCAACAACGTTTATGAGTTGTGTGGATGTAGTTATGATTGTATATTTACATTGTATTTGCTGCTAGACTTTTTAGTGGCTCCATTTGCGTGAATTGTGTACCGAAATCTTCCTGACGTATCACATTTCTTATAATAATACTAGAGGACGCCAGCAGCTACGCCTGCATTTTTTTTAATTTACACGTTTTGGCCGATCCTGTGGGAATTTCGGGAAATCCCTTCTTAGTGCACCCTACGGTCTCCAAGGAATATACCTATATGCCAAATTTTAGCTTCCTGCGCCCAATAGTTTCGAATGTAGCGTGTCTGTCAGTCAGTAAGTAACGCAAGGATTTTATATATTAAGATAATCACCCGTTCGGTAGATTTGAGTTTATCGTTTTCCTACAGACAGACTGGAAACATAGGAGATTTATTTCTATTGAATAGATAGATTACCAGTTTTTGAGCTGCTAAATGTGATTTATGGCATTGGTTAATAGATTAATGATGCTTATATTTATCTAACAGCTCAGGCAACGATAGCTTAGTGGAGATACCAACAGTCTGCCATGCAGAGGATCTGCCGTCTAACCTTTGCTTCCAAGAGAGATAACGGATATTTCACGGCTTAGATCTGCGTAAGTATATTGCAGCTGTTCTCTAAGACAGCAACATTAAGACTTGTATCTTGCAAGAAAAACTAATAATTCGGAACTAACATTTCGAAAAGTCTGTGGTGCGCGAAGTGTGCTTGCACACGCTAGGTTCCTGTTGGTATTACTCCTAGGCTATTGCTACCTCTTTTCTAGAACAGTCTATATAGTAGAAAGCAAACCATAAAATAAACATAATCTGTAACCACGACATCACAAAATTCAAAATGGCGTTACTCAGACGTCGATCGATACATAATTTAAGCTGCAATTATGTGAATCGTTTAAGTTTAATAATTTCTTATCAGGAGAACAATTTAAAGTTTGCTTAATTTTGAAGCGTCGGGAGTTGAGATGTGTGTGGGTTCTGTAAATTTAATTGTGTGGGCAGTTTATGCAGGGTAATGTATTCAGTTTTTTAAAGAATAAATATAAGTAAAATAAGAGCGAGTCGGAATCGCCCATGAACGTTTTCATAGTAGTAGTATCCACTAAGAATACCCATTATTTTCACCTAACCACTATCACTTTGTCGCCAGCACAAATAACTTTTGTTTTCCATAGTGTTTGTATCAAAGAAATATAACCTTATTAAGTCATAGAAGTAACGCTAAAATAACAACAGCGGTTGCTATGATTGATATCTTCTTTCTAATGGCACATGCAGTATGATAGAAAGAGCTATCAATAGGTATCGCAGCACGCTCTTATAGCAGCATTGTGGTAGCCAGACAGTAGACAAAACATAGAGTTAGGAAACCGAGTGTTGTTCGTAACAGTGATGATTTATCGATAAATATTTTTGGTCAAATGTCTAACTTTAGTATGTGTCGATATATATATTTAAGCCGTAGAAGTAAACAACTAAAATATTGAAATTGTAGTTTTTGCTGTCGACGCCTGACAGTGCTTTGCAAAGACTTGCCAGACAGACAGTACTAAAAAAAAATCACGTGTTTCATTATTCGTTTTAGCTATAAAATCTATTGACAAAAAGTATTCGTAAACTAACACAGTGCTCGAATTTTTTAGAGTTGTAGGTAATCCGATTTGTGATCCACCAGCACAAATGATTCGCCTTTATGTACCTACTAGAGGAAGCCAGCAGCTACGCCTGCATTTTTTTAAATTTACCCGTTTTGGCTGATCCCGTGGGAATTTCGGGAAATCCCTTCTTAGTGCACCCCTACGGCCCCCAAGGAACACATATGCCAAATTTCAGCTTCCTGCGCCCAATTGTTTCGGCTGTAGTGTGTCTGTCAGTCAGTCAGTAACGCAAGGATTTTATATATTAAGATTAGTACAGCGGTGTACTGCTGAAGTGTTATACTTTGACGACCCAGTTTGCGTGAGTGTAATCGACTGCCACGCCGAAGCTTGCGGGTTTGATTCCCGCTCAAGTCAAACATTTGTGTGCATGAATAGGGATGTTTGTCTTGGTCTTGGTGATACTATGTATAATATGTAATATATTTACAAAACAGTATATATGTATGTTTGTCGATTGTCTAGTACCCGTAGTACAAGATATGCTTAGTTTGGGACCAGATAGTGTTGTGTGAATGTGGAAGAATATTATATTATATGGTAGAATATTATATAGGGGACTACAAGGCAAGACGTCTTTGATCAGTCAGGATAGCATTAATCATATTAATGCTATCCTGACTAAATAATATAGAAGTAGGTAGATTATTGAAATCGTTGTAATTATTATATTTTATTTATATCTTCAAACTAAAATTACACTCTTTTTGTTTAGCTTTAGATAAATAATTCTACCGGGTGTGCAATGTCCGGGCATAAATGTAATGTAGGCACAGCATTCGGTTTTAAACAACGCCAGGTGCTTTCTGTCTTTAAAAAGCAGTCTTTCTCAAAATGACGTGAACAAATACGATGGTACTTCTGCCAAATCAAACTAAGGCTACCAAACTAACTAAAGCTTTCTTGTGAGGTCATTAATAGGCAACCTGTAATAAAAAAAACACCTTCTTAATAATAAAAAATGCGACTCACATCTCTAATCCATCTACTATTATAAAGATGCAAAAATGTAAGCCTACACACACGCGCGTACACTGGAACGCTTGGTCCATACAAGGCTTTAGGTTCATAGACGCTACTTTTAAGGTAGGTATCTAAGTAAATAATGTACATTGTATATTAAACTGCGCTTACTATCAAACGCGCGATAGAAAATTAGACCGCTCACTGGACGTCTTTGTTTATTGCCAACTTAGCAACCGCGGCTACCCGCTGCCGCTTCCAGCTACAGTTTTACATTCATGTCCGATAGTTAGTTTCCGTATTTATCCCTTATTCAAAAAACATCGATATCTCCTTTCACTATCAAATCCCATCACTAAGACCATTAAATCAATAAATGTACAAAATTTCAATTTGTGAGTTAAATTCATATCACATACGCATGCAAGCTATTCCTTTGATTTTCAATACAATGATATTGTGTAAACTTAACACTCATTATAGCATTAATTTGAGAAAACTAAGAAATTTGTTGGAAAATACCGACTCACTGCTAAAAGATAAAGTTTCTCCTGTTATTTCCGTTCCGAGAATAGTGGAATCCACATCCCGATACCACATACACAATGTGTAAATAATGAGTATACTATTTAATTATTTTAAGCTTACTTACTATTTAAAAAAGTTATGAAAAATGTAAACGCAACCGTCCAACAAATTTTACACTGATGACAGATGACAGCACGGCTATTTAGAGAATGCAGTCAAAGATATGAGTCTGTAAGGAGTCTATGCCTCTTTAAATGAGACGCGTAATTAACTAAGACCAACTGACATTACATGTTGCACGTTCGGTATAAGGAAATATAGCGAGCATGTTCTCTCTATTCTAAACCTAGTCCAACCTCTCTGGTTTGTATAAACGACAAAGTTATATGAAAAAAAAACGCCAATTTCATGTATGGAGAGCACTCCTTAATTTTCATTCATTTTTATATTTTGTTGTACTTATATTTGTTTTATACATTATCAAAGTTTATTAAGTGGGTTTTACTCGCGATAGGTAAAATATTTAAGGCATATATACCTCAGTATTTTTCGAAGTTTTGTACGACTTGCACCGGTCGTGGTCCCGCTAAATAAACTTGTATAATTTATTTTTTACAGCCTACATAATTATTATATTATGAAGTGTTTTAAACGGATTTAAGGACTTACCATCAATATATACTACCAAGGTAAAATACGGGGTATTTTTCCTGTATATTTTCGAGCACAAACCAATACATTTTCCATTCTAGAACAAATCTTTTGTATTAAAAAGCTTCTATCCAGAGCTTACCTGCCGTTCAATACAGAATCAAGAATTCCAATAGCGACGGATAATCTCAGATTAACTAAGTTCAGTATACGAAATCACCGAGCTTAAAGTATCTTAAGGTAAGTTCACATTAGAGCGGTTTCAGACTAGCGTTTTATACGCGCGTATAAGCTAGTTTTTGGAAGCGCATTTAGGCGCGCCTTTTGGCACACTTGCAACTCGTTCGAGCGTTGCGGCGCTTCTAAGCGCGTATAAGCGCTATACTGACACGATATCACTACAGTTTCGAGCGAATAGGTACACCTAAATATGTCCGTTTATGCGAGTCCGGTTTTTTGTAGCGCCTAATGTAGTGCGCATGTAAGCACTATGATGCAACGGCTGTATACGCACAGAAAAATATGCAAATCAGGAACCGCCCTTACTTGAGCAGTGTGTCGAGCAAGTCAACTTGATGTGTTATTTTTTTACTAGAATTTGGACGACAATGACTTTTCACAAAGCCCCCCCCCCCGCTAGGCCATCGGCATCGCCCCTGGGCCTTACCCTTCTCGTAGAGAGAACCAGCTCTTGCCCCACAGTAGGACAGTTTAAATACAGGGCTGATGATGATGGTGATGATTGCACTGTGGATGCTCTCTGCTATCTATCTATCTAAGTAATTATGAACACGCAGCCTATTTCAACGTCTAATAGTTTTGGACACAATATAAGGCATTTGACTTCACCCGTGGCTCCGAACGTGTGAATTCTACAATTTAACCTTCCTCAGGAATCACCCTATCTACTGGTGAAAACCTTACAAAGCTCCGTCCGCTACTTTTTGAGTTTATGGCGTTCATACAGATAGACGGTTTGAGGTTGCGAAAGAAGGACATTTAATAATGTATGGATGCATTGATAAATTAATGAAATGGTTACAATTTTATATTGAATTGGATATAATTAAGGATTCAAATGAAGTTTAATTAAACGGCTACAACATATTTTAACACAAATTTGATTGATGTCGATAAATTTAAAATTAAAATGTTACATCCACTTATGACTGAAATATTTTGTTCTTTACTAGTCTCAGACTAGTTTAGATGACATTACAGGAGCTGCCGTGATCACGGAAGACTAGGGTGATCTTTGTCTTGAATGTGGAAGTTATCTCAAAGTACCCGAACATTGTTCAACTTTTGGTGTTACTATTTACGCAGAATGAGATCACAGAGTCCAGATGCCTTCTGGTGTCTTTATCCTTCTCAGATTTCATTAGACTGATTCTGTAATCAGTCACAAGCTCAGTAAAACCTATAAACCTATTGCGATAAAATCCGTAAACAGTGTGTTTAGTTTCAATATGTAAGGCATTTGCGTAAACCCATGAAAATATTAAATAATAGGCGTGGATTCGAACCCAACACCCTCTGCATGTCAGTCCGTTGGTACTTCCACTAGGTTATCGCTACCTGAGCTATGGATACCCCTTATCTTCCAGATAAATTTAAACATGTGAAGGTGAAAGTGGCCCTTAGTCTCCCTATCCGCTTAAATTCAATCATTCCAAAACCTTTGTTCAACGTTAAATATTCAGCATTGTGGCGAGATCCTAATGTAGCTTTTACAGGATATTTATTTAGGACTAGAGGACGCCAGCAGCTACGCCTGCATATTTTTTTAAAATTTTGTCTGTTTTGACCGATCCCATGGGTATTTCGGGAAATCCCTTCTTAGAGCACCCATACGGTCCCCAAGGAATATACATGCCGTATTTCAGCTTCCTGCCCCCATTAATTTTGGCTGTAGCATGTCTGTCGGTCAGTCAGTAACGCAAGGATTTTATATATTACGATATTTTAAGTACTTTAGTGTCGTAATGAGATGCCTTGCATAAGACTATTGTGTTTAAGATGTTTTGTAGGTACATTTAGGACAAATATTATACATATAAATGTTTGTGTTTGGTAGCTTTTAATAGCCATCTTTGGGCTTGATTACTCACTTTATCTTATTTTTTATCAAGATGTTATTTTGTTTTGAAGTATGAATAGACTGTTAAACTAAAGACGGTCCTGCTACTGGGCACGGCCTTTTCTCAATTTAAGGAGAGTAAGGCCATAGTCTACTACGCTGGCCTTGTGCGGGTTGGCAGACTTCATATGTCTTCTGTCAACATTATGAAGAACTCTCAGACATGCAGGTGTTCTCATAATGTTTTCCTTCACCGCTTAGCAAGCGATAATTTAATAAAACTAAAATAATCTCGAAATGTCAGTGGAGTGTGCCGTAGATTCGAATCCAATTCCTTTGCTTAGCAATCTATTAGTTAGCATATTTTTACTGCTTTTTATGTCGCTACTACTACTACGCCCAAATGCAATAAAGTAAATTAAAAGAACCAATCCATATTTTTTGGAAGTCTGCAACAAATACAAAGATACAATCACAAAGTCAGATTCTTTGAATCTACACTAGAAGATAGAGCAAGTTCTTCATCGACCGTCATATGTACGAACTGGAATTTCAATAATAGAGCTGGCGAGACCGCAAGCTTTAACTAATCCGCACTAAGTCTTATAAATTCTAATGAGTTTGTAATGTATTTACTAAATGTTGTATTGTTTCCAGTATAATTTGACTGAGACATAGTTTTGCTTTTGCTTGTCTTTTTGTCGCTTTTAAGTCCCTCGCGAAGAAAGATTCATAAATAGTGCAGAAGATGTCTAAAAATACGTTTTGATTTAAATGTGACAGCTTTAGCTTAAGTCACTAATGGAAACTTAATGGAAACATCAGGAAAGTGGTTTATCAATGCTGATTTGATGTACACTTTTTTTTTTAAAGTTTCTGAGTCGCCGTAATGGCAAAAACGAACTGTTGGATTAAAAAAATATATGTAATATTTTAGCTTCATTCATGAGGCAGACATAGGCGATGACCCTTGAGATCTGAGAAAAAGAAAGCAAGAAGGATTTAAAAGTCTAGACTAACGATGCGACAAGTGTTCAATAAATGATTAATTGCGGTGAAACCCTGACGGACGATGAGTATTTTTATAAAATTTAGGTAAATTATAAATGATTTACAATGAAGTATTTAAATTGTTCGTAATGTCGTGGTTTTCCCGCCGGTCTGACCTTTGTAAAGCATAATGATGTCAACCATATTTCGTGGCTTAGCTACGCCACAACATGTGTTTATAGGGCGTGGCGTGACGTGTTGACAACTAATGTTCAATCATGGTGAAGCCGTTGACAAGAGACCTCACAAAAGCTATAGATAATTTCATACACAATTATATATATCAAAGTTGCTGTTATGGACTTAATGGCAAGGCCGTAACGCCTAAAATTGACTAGATAGAAATTAGTGAGTTTTTTGCCTTTTGTAGAAAGTGTCAAATAAAGTCCACTATAAATAATAACGTATTCATAGTGTTTTTTTGCAGTTAATGAGTTCTTGCGATAAGCCGACGATTTTCTCTGCATATATATGACTGTTCAGTGTCTCTATTAATATAATAAAGCTGAAGTTTGTTTTTTTGGTTGAATGCCCTATTCTCAGGGACTACCGGTCCGTTTAGATACCTCATCATCATTGTCTTGCCCTGGTCCCAATTTATTTGGGGTAGGCGCAGTATGTCCTTCGCTTCCATACTTCTCTGTCACCAGTCATCCGATCGCTTACCCCTTTCTCTTTCATATCCATCCTCACACAGTCCATCCATCTCTTCCTTGGCCGTCCTCTCCCTTTTCGTCCTTCTACATGCATATCCATCACTTTTTTACCTACATACATCTCATCTCTCCGCATAACATGTCCATACCAGGCCGATCGACTCCCTTTCACCTTTTCAGCTATGGGCGCCACTTTCATACTACCTCTAACGTAATCATTCCTAATTCTGTCCATTCTTGTCACTCCACACATCCATCGTAACATTCTCATCTCTGCCACATGCAATCGTTTCTCATCCATCTTCTTTGTAGCCCAACACTCAGCTCCATACAGTACGACAGGCCTTATAACCGATTTATACATACGGCCCTTTAATTTCACAGGCATTTTGTGGTCGCATATTGTGCCTGAGACCTGTCGCCATTTCATCCATCCTGCGTTGATTCATTGCCTAACATCCCGATCAATTTCGCCGTCATCTTGCAGGAGTGAACCTAGGTAGCGGAAATCGGAGCATACTGGTAGAGGTGTACCGCCGAGTGTAACCGGTATAGGACTGGAGAGACCGCCAAAGTCACAGAACATATACTCCGTTTTGGTTCTGCTTATTCTCAAGCCTACTTTCTCCAGTCTCTGCCGCCACTCCTCCAGCTTGCTCTGCACCTTCTGTCCACTCTCTGCTAAAAGAACGATGTCGTCGGCAAACAACATGCACCAGGGTGCCTCTTCCTGTATGTCCGATGATATAGCATCCATAATTAACAGGAAGAGGTAGGGGCTAAGGGCCGACCCTTGGTGCAAGCCTACGGCCACATCGAATCTGGCTGTGATACCAGCTGCGGATCGGACCTGCGTTCGGCATTCAGTGTACATGGCTTGAATCAACGTCAGGTATTTCCCAGGCAATCCTTTCTTCTTCAGGGCCCACCACAAGACTTCACGGGGCACTCGATCATATGCCTTTTCAAGGTCGACGAACACCATGTGCAAGTTTTTATGTGCCTCCCTCTATTTTTCGCATATTTGGCGAAGAGCGAAAATGGCATCCACCGTACCTCGACCAGGCATAAAACCGAATTGGTTTCGTGAAATCTCACTCTCGTCACGCAGGCGTCGCTCAATTACTCTCTCCCATACTTTCATAGTATGTGGCATTAACTTTATTCCCCGATAATTGTTGCACTCTTGGATATCACCCTTATTTTTAAAAATGGGCACCAGGTAACTGTTGCACCATTCCTCGGGTATGGTCTCCTCGTGCAACAGCTTATTGAAGAATAAAGTCAGCCACGCCCATCCATCATCTCCTAATGCTTTCCATGCTTCTACTGGTATTCCATCTGGTCCTAACGATTTTCCATTCTTCATTCCACTAACAGCCTTTTTTACGTCGTCCTTATTTATTTCCTTCACTAACCCAATATTCATCACCTCATTCTCAAGATTCCGCTCCAATCGTTCTCCTCATTCATTAACTTTTTAAAGTATGTCCTCCATCGTTCTTTTATTCTATCTTCGTTCATAAGAATCGCTCCTGTTTCGTCTTTCATGCACTTAATATGGGATACATCCTTCGCCTTTCTCTCTCTAGCTTTAGCCATGCTGTATAAGTATTTATGACCCTCGGGTTTTTCAAGTAACCCGTACAACTTGTCTAAGGCATTGGATCTAGCAATGGCTATGGCCTTTTTGGCTCTCTTTTTACATTCGTCATATTCCTTCTTCTTACTTTCTTCTAAAGATTAATTTCCTCCTTTCGACAGCTGCCATTCTTTAAACCTTGCTTTCTTTTCCTTAAGTGCATTCTGTACCTCTTTTGTCCACCACCACGTGTCCTTATCTTTCATACGCTTCCCTTTCGACTCTCCTAAAACATCCTTTGCTACACCCTTAATACATTCACTCATCTCTTCCCAACACTCATTGACACCAATATCATTCATATCGCCCATTCCTAACATTTTACCTACCACTCTATCTCTGAATTTTTCTACACATTCATTCTTCTCTAACATATGCCATCTTATTTTTGGAGTCAGTTGCTGCTTGGTTCTTTTAAAGCTTATTTGAATCTTAAGTTCGACCATCAGGAGCCTGTGCTGCGAGACTAAATCTTCTCCTGGTACTACTTTACAGTTTTTGACCCAGTTGAGTCGATTACGTCTTATTAAGAAATAATCGATCTGGGTCATATGGTGGCCGCTGTTATACGTGATCAGATGTTGCTTTTATTTTTTCGAACCAAGTATTTGCAACTGCTAAGTCAAAAGCGGCAGCAGCTTGAAGAATTGCTTCTCCCTCACAATTTCGGCTGCCGAGTCCCCAACCTCCATGTACTCTTTCATACTCTTCATTTGTTCGTCCCACATGTCCATTAAAATCACCTCCCACAATAATCTCTTCATTCTCCGGTATATTCGTCATCATGCTATCGAAATCCATCCAAAACTTCTCTTTCTCACAACCATCACAGCCTATCTGAGGGGCATACACACTTATCACATTCAGAATAATACCTTGCCACATCACTTTCACAGCAATCAATCTGTCATTAACTCTATTTACACTTGTCACGCTATCTTTCAGATTTTCGTCTAACACAATCCCCACACCATTTCTTTTGCCATCACTTCCACAATAATAAAACTTGTATCCTTCACCGATCTCCCTAGCTTTCGTACCTTTCCATCTTGTTTCCTGCAAACATGCCACATTTATTCGTCTTCTCTTCAAAACACTAGCTAACTCTCTAGCTCTTCCAGTCATCGTACCTACGTTCCAACTTAGATACCTCCTTTAGATACCTAATCTATACATATAAATAAAATTGAACTGTCTGTCTTTGATTTCAAAATAACTTTGTTTTTCAAGTGCATTAATTACTTACACGATTCTAAGTCCTAAACAACCCTTTTTAACATTTTCGTCTGTCTGTCTTTCTGTTTGTCCGGGGTGATCTTTGGAATAGCTGAACCGATTCAAATGAGACTTTATCTGGAAGGTAGAGGTCTCTATAGCGCTACATATAGGCTACAATTTGACCCGGTAGGTAGAGCTGTTGGCACGCTATCTATCTATATATTAATAATATATATAAAATAAAAGGCTAATAAAAGGCTTATTTCACAGTGGCAATGTAAGGCAATAGAAGGATTTAGCCTGCTATACTAAGCTGGCCAGACTGGTTCTGGTTGGTACAGAGCTTGCTGTCAAGTTTTTCATCTTTTCGCAAATATACAATTTGCTTTGCGTATTTTTACGAAATACTTACCAGTACAAAAATTACCATTTTTATCTTTCAAAATGATGGACAGAAAAATACATATTTCAAAGTTGTAAATTATTGCCAGCTGAGAAGAAATCGTAAAATGTTACTTAAAAGCAGTTTCTTTTGTTCAGCGTTTGTCTGTTTCCATGCAGATGCAAAGTACTGCGACACTTCTTTCTTGGAATTTCTTTGTTTGTGAAAAATTTTAAGCCTTAAAAGTTCTGCTGTTTGAACAATAAGTAATGTTGTCAGTTTTCTAGCACTGTAAATAATTCAAATGCAGTGGTTTTTTCAAATGTCTATTATTGTCTATATAATATTCTCGAATATTATTGGAAATATGAGCTAAAACTTAAAATTTATAATATCAGAAAAAAGTGTTTGTCGTGCAAGTTTTACACTGTATTCAAAGAAGAAAAAACATATAAAAGGATCAGGCCAGATTGAGATCAAAAGATTAAGAAAATCATAACTCTATGAGTCCATCTCACAGCATTATAAATTGCACCTCGCAACTACGCATCTAAACTGCCAGGACAACCTAAAATTGGCAACGCACCCACGTCATACAAATTTTAAAAGCCATCGAAATCTAAGCCACGGAAATACTTTACAAGAGAGCATTAAAATCTATGAAGGAATATTCATAGATTTTTTTTTGATTCATTATCAATAAAGCAAACCCACATTTATTTTTATACAAGACATATTTCTAACTTGACTGCAGTCAAGGAAATGTTCATATGAACTGAAGCGTCTGTATAAAATGCTCTCCAAGGCATTTAAAGATCAGATATGTGAGTAGTCATACAGAAACGGTTTTATTGCGATGCAAGCCTTTCATATGGATTTTATGCATTCTTGAGTATGTACACAGGCATCAATGGCCTGTATATTTCCATGAAACATAGTTTTGTTTACTATTATTTTTTACTAAATGAGACTGCGGTTACACCCGCGTTATTTAGGACTACTGCTCCGCATTGGTGGCTCATAGCGTGATAATATATAGGTCAAAATTCAGTGTAAACCGTATTCTCGATTACAGTTTATGCAAGCTAAAACTAACAATATTGTTTTATTCCGAAGCGCTTATAGGATAACTTGCCGTTTGCTAATCGGCAAAGTAAAGCAAAGATTGCATAGGTTATGCGTTGGATGGGTCACCGCTTATTAGTATATCATCTGATTGCTATTGTGTGTCTAAGGGTATGCAAAGCTGTCAGTCCCGATCGAGTCACTGGACAGTAATCTTTGCGGAGACGATTTTTGGTGGTCTATACTTCGATTCCAAAGATTATACACTCATCTATTCTTACTACTTACTGTTATAAGTGTGAAAGTGAGACACCAAGTCTATTGAGATATTTGTATTTTTGTAACTCTTTCACGCAAAGACTACTAAACGGATCTTGCTGAAACTAAGAAGTTATATAGCTTATACATTAGAATAGCAAATGGGCCATCCCGCAGATCATTTTAAGGGCTATCCTTTGTACTGATAATCGACTCCAATACGGGCGAAGCCGCGGCGAATCTAGTACGAAAATACAAGAATGCAAAGTTAGTTTACTAGTAAATTCCATAGCCAATAAATTTGCTTTATTCAGAACACAACCGTACCAAACCCACAACTCTTAAAGAAATAGTTCTATCTATCTATGCGCTAACTAGATAAGGTTAGATGACAGTGACTATTACTACAGAGTTTTGCCTGGCGTCTCGCCAGATTCGATGCCAAGGAAGGGTCGTATTTCTTCCCATATGACTTTACGCGTCATTGATTTTAGTCAAGGCACGTGAAGAACACTCGTTTTGTCTTGGAGAAAATGTTGCATCAGATTTTTAAGGCCAATCTGTATATAAAATTCTCGCGCTTTTGTCTAACTGACTGACAGATAGCGTATAGCCGAAACTACTGAAGAGTGTTGAGCAACAAGGCAGAATTTTTGGAAATTTCCATCCCAAAGGGGTAAAACTGCACTATGTGAACAGAACTGTGGGAAAAGTCTAGTATATTATATAAGAGCAAATTTGGCAGATAATCATTATCATTTTCGTCTATGTATTGCAGTATACACAAGAACAAGGAACGTGCCACTGACACTCGGGCAACTTGACTTCGAATATACTTTTCTTTTTGTGACGTTCTTTGCCAGTGGAAATGAAATATCACCCAAAGCTAAGATTAGAATGTCGGAAACAATACTTTTTAAACAACAAAAATTTAGCTTATATCATTTTCAGCTACGTTTTTTAAATATCATCACACAACAACCACACCATACCATCACCAAAAAATTATACCATAACATCGCTCCGTTGCAAAGAAAAAGAAGGACAACAAATACACTAGGCACTTAAAATATTTGTATGGCTATGGTTGTGATTTTCAAGCAAGACGCAGCAGTTGCGGCCCACATTTTAGAGATACGGTATATTGACGACCTAGTGACGTAGCGACAGTGTAACGACTGCCACGTGGAAGGTTGCAGGTTCGATACCTACTCAAGTCAAGCAATTGTGTGCCGGAACATAGACGTCTTGGTCTAGGTATTTCTATGTATAATATGTAAATGTTTACAAAAAAAATAGTATAAATGTATGTTAATCCATTGTCTAGTACCCATAGTATAAGCTCTGCTTGGTTTGAGATGGTGATGTGTGGATGTGGTAGAGTATTATATTATTTTAAATATTCAACCACACACGGCTACCACACATGTCTGTGTTCTTAAAGTTCGTTACCACATATCAGAACTTTAAAAGCACTGGAGAACGTCATACACTATCAGTTAAGTTCATACGAAAATTTACTGCACTGCAGTTCAGAAATATGTCCAATATAAAACTTAATATACCTTGCGTTTATTGAGATATTGCTCAATAAAATTTTACTACTACCATATAATGTGAGTTTTGCTTTGGAAAGACGTGGGTAACCTGACAATGAGTTGTGCATTTTGTACAGTATATTTTAGAGTTCCGGCATGATCTAGGCAGCTGTGATCTCTAAAAGTGCTGTATGCTATTCTTCTACGCTCTTACACTACATAGGCCCATCGCAGGCGTAGAACTCTGTAACTCAGTGTATTGAGGTTATGCGGTTTTCATTACGAAATCTACCGGCCGCTATTGCGATGTACCGTTGTCGATGATAGCTTAAATTTACTGACTGTTACGTACTAATAAAGAAAGTTATTGATTTTAACAAAGGAGGATACCATGATTACTCACGAGACAATTATCCAATCCGACCAAGTAATAAGTTCCTAATAGAAAACATAACACGTAAAGTATACCCAAAACTTCAAAGCCGGCTGCAAACTTACATATATCCACAGACCAACAAAGTACATAATATAGCAAAAACAAGAGATGCTAATTATCACAAATGAGCTACGAAACATCATCAAGACCTTTGATACGGACGTTAAACAAATTTAATAAACTTTTCACCTGAAATAACTTTTTCCTTTCAACGAAAAGTGCTTGGAAATCTTAAGACGTTTTTGAATAATTGTGCCAATTAGACAGCTAAAAAATAGATGTTTCTTAAATAAAACTCAGTTGCCTTCATAACTTAAAAAGTCAGGGCTCTAATAACATAAATAAAATGTCACGACTTAGCTATAAATGTAGTGATCTGTATCTCCGGACCAATCACAATGTAAAGATGGAATCAGAAGTTTAGTTTACCTGTAGCATTCTTTGTGGCGGCAAAGTATTTTTAAACCATTATTTGTGCCCTTTGTCCTTAAGGCGAGGTTGCAGTACAGTACGTAGCTCGACCTCACCCCCCGCAAAAACAAAAACACGGCGGTGGCGTCAGCGAGTGAGCGGGGGGAGGGGAGGGGGGTTTCGTGTGTGCGTGTGCCACAGCGCAGCGTAAAAAAACCGTAGATGAGTTATGCGAACTTCAAAACTGGCACATTAAAAACAGGCTAAATGTCTCATTTGGGTTTAGTCGCGTACGCGCTGCGGTCGGAAGCGCTCGCTCTTTTACTCGCGTGTGTGTACGTTACATTTGAAAATGCCGTCGTGTGTAGTGAGATTTTGCACAAACTATAGTAGGAAAATGACACTTCTCATTCATGAGTATTACAATATTACAACGTTTTATTTACAATTTATAATAAATTCAGTATCACAAATAATAGAGTGAATAAAAAAAATGGCATTTAGCGAGTGTAAAAGAGAAGCAGTATTGTGCGTGTACAAAGACTAAAAAACAAAGTATCCGGATGGGACATTCGTAATAATAAAATACTGATGTGTGTTTTTGTCAAGTAATAAAAGTGATTTGAGGCTGAATCAACACAATATATTATTATTATAGAAATTCAAAATCATACGTAAGTTACAAAAATTGACGGAAGATCAAAGTCCATTCACTTGTTCTTGTTTTTCTCCTTTTAGTATTAAACAACTAAGTAGATTGTACTGCACAGTTTTCGCTGCCCTGGCAGTACCCCTAGGGGTATGGTGGGTCTTTCAAAGCTTAACCGTACTCCCAGATAATATTGTTGTGTAATTAGTTTATTAATTTCAGTTCGTTAATTTCAAGTTCTACTATTTTGTGGGATCATTTCCAGTATAGTAGTAGTATTGAACAATTCTATGATAGAACTGTCCTAATTCTATTAGCACAACTTGATGAGGAGAACAGAACTAATGGGATAAGTAAAAGGAAATGTCCCAGTCTAGTTCTATGTATGTTTTTACAAGGGTATTCAATAGAACTACTGGGAATGATCCGTAGTGTCACGACATCGCGCTCATATATCCGAATGAATATGTTTTGTAGACGTTCATTTGTTTAATGTGTAAAACAAATGAACGTCTACAAAACCAATGAACGCCTACAAAACAAATGAACGTCTACAAAACAAATGACTTACAGAAATTGATCAGTTATTGATAGTGATTGCAAAATTGATGTATGGAGATCTGCCATTGTCCTTTACTTTGAGGCGAATTGAATTACTCAAGACAGACAAAGTGATCATGTCGCATCTGAGTCAAATTATTGTTTGTGAAACGGTCAGCATGATGTCACAATGCGCGTCGGTCCAGAGAGTATATGTTTATCTCTATTTCGCGCTTGCGATTAGATGTGCTATCTCACTTACACTTCTTATCTAATTCTTAGTGTGTCGTTTTGACATATTTATATTAGTGTGCGTACGCTTTTGGCGATGCGTGCCACTCGTAAGCTCCGTCATGTTACCTTGTCAGTAACCTGTCTACGGTTTCTTACTAGTATGTCTATGGTTTGAACGATTGAGTTTGGAATACGAATTACTTTGTACTTTTGCGAAAACGTACATGCGGGGGTGGAGGGGGATTTTGCGGAGCAACGACGTACGTCCGCCCTCAATCACGCCTAGACAGGCACTGATGAACGGCCGGCGAGCGATATAATGCCAACATTTTGACTATTTTTTTTCTTGGAGAAAAATGATAACGAAATTACGAAATCTGTTTTTACCATTTATTTTAAAATAAAGAGCTGTTTCTATTGATAATACTTTCATATAAATTCATTATGGAATCTCTAAGCAGTACACGTTTAAAATTGTGATTTAGTGCCATGTTTGACTTTTTTTTTTATCGAGCCAATCATTCCAAATCGTGTTTCTATCTTTACGAATTACTAGAAGATATGTTCAACTTTTATACTTTAATTTTTATTCATTAAAAATATCATAGTTCATGGGACTTTCAGACGTTCAAAAATCTTAAAAAGTACTGCAACCTCGCCTTAAAACCGACGTCTGTCTTACGCTTTCTTACTTCTTTTATTCTTCTTTTAAAAATTACAGGTACTAAGACTAAATCTTAAGCGGCGATAGCCCAGTGGTGTAAGTAGGGAACTGCCAAGACGATTATCCCGGATTCGATCCCTAGGTACCCCGGGCACACACGTCTGACTTTTAGAAGTTATGTGTATTAAAAATGGTAATTATGTTATTAATGTAGCCGTTAGATGGCAATAGGCTCGCCCCCTATTACATTGGGACTGAAACATAACTGGCGAAGTGTAGGTGTGTAATACGCCTTTGCCTACCCCTTCGGGAATAAAGGCGTGAAATTATACTAAGACTAGAACCTGTGTCAAAGCTACTTTACAGACATTAAATCAGCGGACACAAAATCCCCTGGGCTCGAAGAAACAGTTTCTGAATCACACGAAGTGTCGTGTCGGTGAGGAGAGCGCGAAAGCCACTACGCCAATAGGGCACCCATTTACGTGTCAGCGATGATTCACGTGCAGCAGCTAATTTGACCGCGAAGGACATCGCAGTGGTTTTGTGGGTAGCCCCGAACGCATGTAGGGGCAAGTCAAACGTAGCCACTCTTCTTGCTTTAAGTCTGTCTTTATCTATGTAAAAGT
Organism: Euclidia mi; assembly: GCA_944739405.2. Classification (NCBI taxonomy): domain Eukaryota; kingdom Metazoa; phylum Arthropoda; class Insecta; order Lepidoptera; family Erebidae; genus Euclidia; species Euclidia mi. Next base: position 75,218,504 of record OX123192.2, read on the forward strand.
TAACACGTCGAAAGCCTCGAAGCAAATATAGAGGATTATATAGTCTATAGAGGAATATATTTCAACTTTATTTTCTCATAATTATGTGATATAGACCTGCAACATAAATATGAGTATGAGCAATCGTTATTTTTTTTGACAAATGTATATTTTTTGTAAAGTTTTAAACGCCAAAATAAAATTCAATGTAACTACGGGCGATTGAAATAAATAAGGCAGAGGGCAGAACCTTATATTTACACAAAATAATGTCACGAAACTTTTGCTTTTTGAATATACCTAATTATAGCACATTTAATTTTCGTGTTTCAATGTACGTGAAACAGCTGTCAAATATTGAGAAGAAGGTCTGCCATTTTGGGCCTAAGTGGTTCGACGTCGATATAACGTTGGCCTTCGTAAGCCCTTTGTCACTTTGTATGCATAATGTAGATTTATTGGATTTTTCTAGCACCTACTTGGTTTATGTTTTATATAGATTTTTGTAGATGTTATAGAGATAAAGGTTTATGAAAGTGACGTCGCAGATATTATTTTTATCGTCTATTGCTGTTACATAGGGCAGCTGACAGAATGGAGTAGAAGAAGGTGAGCCTTCAAAATCGAAGAGGTACCTTAAGAAGACTCTTTTTTTCTTCTTGTTTCTTCTTATTTAAAAAAATAACTACGTAGCTTTAGCTTCCACCAGCCTGAGGACAAGCAGCTATCTGTAGTCTTTATATTAAATAAAAATAGTTTAACCTTTTTCAAAGATTGGCATCACTGAGTATTACAAATTTTTGGAAAAAATGAAATCAGTTTCTGCCTTCTCCTTTTTTTTAGCTTTCTCGTTTATTCCCTACATCCTTGCAGTGAAGGAGAGGATGGGAAAGAAAGCCCAATCTTCTGACTGTCGCACTTCACCAGACGAAAACGCAATAGCGGAGTAACGCTACTTTATGACAAACTTTTATGGGGTACGGGGTACTTCTTTTTCAACGCTTTGTAGTAATTTAGTGGTTTACCCCACAAAATCCAGCGTGTCTCCCGTCTTAAATATAACATTACCTAGTAATATTGTGATTATTAAGTCTATTTATCTATGAATACTTATTATTCTACTTGTACTTTTAAATCTTTGCATATTTTTGAAGCAGTCTTGATTCCGATTTCTGTATTAAACAAAGGCTTAGTAAATAAAGCATTGCCGAACTTCATGTAGTTTCTGAGAATATACTATATTGACAAACGACATGAAGTTCGGCAATGTGTTCTTTGATTCCAAATGTTATTCTAAAATTTCAGTTTACCTTCGTCTTAGTTATAGCTACAGATAATTTCCTTAGTGGACTTTTGTGCTTTTAGATATTGATGGATCCAATTAAGTGCTAAAACTTTTTTGATTGAATTATGGTACTCGTATGTGTCGTAGAGCTCATAGCGAGACTTGGCTTGCCGATCGTAATAGGTCGTCAAAAGTTAAGCAACGCTAGCACTTGTCACCACTTGGATGGGTGACCGTGTGTGGCATTTAAATCAGAGCGCTACTGAGCTTCAGAGGGCACGTAAAGCTGTCGAATCCGGTTCTTTTTTCAAAACGAGAATCGTTAGGCCATGTCGGAGGCCTTAGGGCGGTTTAAATACTCCGACACCAGAGTTGGCCACACACTTACACGAGAAAGAAGGTCTGAGAGTAGTAGGTACCTATCACCTATTCTCGGACCTACCTAGCTTGCTATGACAAACACGATTATTTGCTATTATTTGTTAAGCCTGGGTGTATCTGATTGCCACTAGCCTGTGCTTAATTTGCGATCAGTTGGTATTGTAGTGTCCCACGATATTATCAGTATAATTTACAAAATTATTGGGTTACTGTCTGACTGACCGACAAATCACAGCCAAAACTATTAGGCGCAAGAAGTTGAAATTGAGCAGGTATGTTCTTGTGGACCGTAGGGATGCACTTACAAGGGATTTCCTAAAATTCTCATTGGATCGGGCAAAAAATGTTAAATAAAAAACCAGGTTACTCAGAAAGTATCGCGAGATTTTTTTTATGTATGTGAGACTGGCCAGTTATAATTTATTTTAAAATATGATTACTTATAAGTAAGAATAGGTACGTTCTTAATTCAAAACTTATCAATACGATCCAGAAACATAGCGCCAATCGACTGTTTGGGTGTTTCAAAATGAATCAACGCCTACCAAAGTAAAGCGACCAAGAAGCGGGAGGAAGATATTGATTGACTGGCTACTTGGTGTCAATTGCTTTACGAAACCAAAGAAGCATTAACGTCGAATGGTAAACTACCAAATGCTTGACCGAAAATTTCTCTGTTGTGAGCAACAAGCGACCAAACACAGGGCTCCGCAGGCTACTGCTCCACCACGATAATGCGCCCGCCCACACCGCAATCAAAATGAGGGACTTCTTAGACAGCACACCGGTCAAACTCCTGGGTCACTCTACCTACAACCCCGACCTAGCACCGTGTAACTTCTTCTTATTCCCAAAAAGAAAAATCAGCTCAAAGCGATACAATTTTCGTCGCCGGATGATGCTCTCTCAGCGTTCGAGCAGGCTGTAAATGAGGTGTCTGCGGCGGACTGGAAAATGTGTTTCGAAAACTGGTTCAGACGCATGGAACTTTGCATAGAGGCTGGTGGAGAGTACTTTGAAAAGATGTAATAAAAATATTCGTATATATATATCGTTGGGTTTTATGGTCGCGTCTAAATCAACATAGTTAATATAATGTCATATGAGATTTTTGGCCCAATTCGTGTACGCGTCTTAAGAATTTTGTTTTTGTCGCCTTTTAGTTGATAAATATAAATATTTACGGTGCGTGGTGGTTTCCTTTACTGTTACTGTACCGTTTTTCCAATTCGCATATCAACCAAATCGCTATTGGTTTATAAAAGTAAAATCTCGTTTTGTACCAAAAGGAGTTTTAACAATGAACGGAAGACAATTTATTCTTTTGTTGTAGTCTAAGCACTTATCAATTTAAAAGGGTGGCGATTAAATAAAGAACTGCATCGTTATGTAGATTTTTACTGTCCCCAGTTGGACCTAAACTTCTCCTTATTTGTTCAACAGTAGCACTTTGAGTCAATAGAAAGGCTTAGCCTACTATGCCACGCTAGACAGACGGGTTGGTACAGGGTTTAATGTCGAGTTTTTCGGCTCTGCCGCAATATAAGCTTCGTGTATTTTCATTAGACTCCCTGTATTTCACATTCGTACCGTACCGGCAGCCGCATCACACTGCATATAGAAACTACTTTCCCATAAAAAAATTTGCTTGCGGTTAGCCACACGGCTGGCCGCATTCCGGCTAATCGCTTAGTGCGTAGGAGCCCTTATTCCGACATATACGATCAAAGTACAAAGCTTCCTTTTACAAAACATGTTTTCTTCTTTTAATTTATTTCACATCCGTGTTATGTGAGTAAATATGCACACATCTATATGAAAACTTTGTGTGAAATAAATTAGTTCCCTCTCAAGAGAGTAGTCACTTTGTTTGCTTTCCTTCTCTGTTTAAAACTTGTGCTTAACTTGCACAAACTTTCAGCGCAAAGTTAACAACGCCAGTGTGCTGTCACTTCATTAGAATATAAATTTTAGTTGATATTGCGTCGTTCGTAATTTTAGTGTGAGGCGTAGAGGCGATCTAGTTTTGTGAGGAATAAGAGAGGATATTTGCTGAGTAGTTTAATTGAAAACGGCTGTAGTATTTGTATCTATGCAATAGATACAATACATTTTCTCATGTACACCAGTAGAGGAAGTAGCGTTACTTGACACCTGTCACTAGTAGTATTTCTATATAGTCTGTGGCTGTCACTGTCACTACGGACAGTCAGTCGGTTGATAGACGCGGTGCGCGCTGGACGTGCTTCCTCGGTACTGTGTGTAGTGGTGAGCCAGTGTTACATCGATTCGTGTTGTGGTTATATTTGCTGTGATAGCAAATACTACAAATGGCGACGAGGATAAATACAGGTCAGTGAAACAAATATAATATTTAAAAAAAGAAGGAAAGTGCGATTATTTTTCAGTTTTATGCACAAGGTATACGCTGCTTAGATGTCGGTGTAGCATATTATGTTACGTTTAATTAAAATTTATAATAGCTTTATAGTGAAATTGACCTGTGTTACGATAAAGGGCGTTGTTAACGCCAAATAATTCCTATGAGTTATTCAATTCAGTACAGCCAAATCGTCAAGGGTAGTATGAATTGACAAAGAACTATATAAACAAAGCCATTGTATATTCAAATAATTTACTTGACTTTTACAAAATTAATATAGTGAAATAATGCATGTAATTATTAGTGTAGGTACTTGTTGGGCCTACTTGTTTACTATTGTGGTTGGAACAGGCGTTTACTGTGAATGGTTTGACGTCTACGGTGCCAGTGTCACATTTTCCATGACAAAATATCACGAATAAGCTTCTTTTCAATAGCTAAAGGACACAATAAATAAAAGGAAACAAAAAATGGCGGGTAGGACTGAACGATTTAATTACAACTTTTGCATCTTATGTTAGCATATGGTTGTCTGAATACAACTGTGATCTAGCTATAGTGTAAATACCGAACGGAGGTTCCGGGTTCGATACTCGGGTTAAAAAGAAAGCGATGTTTTTATTTCTTGTTTAGTAATGTGCGGGTGACTTGCGATCACGAACATTGTAAACATATGCTTGGCTACCTAGGAGGACAAAAATATCATCTGGTCTCACATACAGCCGTTTATGCACATAGTATGTAATATAAACAAAACTGAGCGTACAGTCCGACTTGCATTATTCTAATAAAAGCAAGCGCGTTTGAGTGAAACGTACTAGTCATTCTTCTAGTATAGTTGTTATATTGGTTTTAGAACCAACACCAGCTTGGATTAGTTTTCTGCTAAGAACAATAAACCCGGTCTAGACTGTCCTTCGCAGGGCAGCGGCGCTAAAGTTGTTTGACTAATCGAATCGTACGTACTGTGTTCATAGAGTGTAAGCTTGTACTAAATAGCTACGATTGACCTTTTATTTCTTAAATAGGCTTGTGTGACTTTGCCTTTTAGACATATAACCAGAGGGACAATTCTTGTATTTTATATGACATTGAAACTATGTTTTGAACGAAATGAGATAACATATTTTGAATTGACTCAGAATCAGTTTTCTGCTAATTTAATGTCATTATCTTAGAGTAAGAAAAGTACATGGAAACTGAATTACAATAGCAGCCTTACAGAACATAATTATTTACTTCACTTTGACTTTGGAAGTCTTTCTAGACGAATGGCGTTTCGAATTTTCGTGGGTTGTTACTAATTTTAATTTGACTAATGATGGGCTTACTCGTGGTGAATATCAAAGGAATTTATTTATTTATTTAATCACACATGACAGAATCTTGTACATTTGTGGCAAACATGTAAGCAATAGAATTATAAACTGAACTAGATTCCTAGATATGCGTATACATCATCTAATATATAAAATTCTCGTGTCACAGTTTTCGTTCCCACACTCCTCCGAAACGGTTTGACCGATTTTGATGAAATTTTTTGTGCTTATCCGGTATCTATGAGAATAGGCCAACATCTATTTAAAAAAAAAAATTTGCAAAACAACGTTTGCCGGGTCAGCTAGTAATCTGTAAAAATAGGAGAGTGAAAAATTAAAATAATAAAAAGAAAGAAATAAACTTATTGTGTAAAATACGTTACGGTTATGTAACTACAAGTGTTGGTAGTCATTACTCATGAGACATAATATGTTGAACATCGTTCTTAAAAGTTAATTTATTGTTGAATATATCCAATTTGGAACTGTCTTTAGGTAGTAAGTTATTATATAGTCGACACATCCTTATCATGGGGTTGTAAAATGACGTATATGGAATTGTTTTGAATTATCACTCAAGATCTGGTTTGCCAGAATTAATTTCAATAGGATGTTGATAAATCCTCAGATTGAGTTAAAAATAAATGTGTAGATCAAACATGAATATCGATAAGTAGATTTGAACGTAGATACAGACACGTTTGATTTTTTAAACTTGTTCAAATTGGGATCTGCATATTGTTGTTTTATGTATCCGAGTCAGGAACACTTGTTACGCTTTCATAAAAGGAGGTATTATGATAAGATATTGCAGCGGTGTAGTAGTGGCTTGTGCAGCACAGTGGCCCATGGGCTACCTTCTTAAGCGATGGGTAGCGAGGCCGTGGGTAGAGGCTGATCTGTTTAGTGAAGGTATCGATGGAATTATAACGTCACTACGAGTGTCAATACAATCCTTATACCAATGAAGGAATCGAGGTGTCTAAGTCTCGAGGATTGCGAATTCCACTCGACGATTATGAAATTGGAATTGGTGATTCTAATTATCTTAATATGTATTTAAATTGACATTTTATATTGATTATATTCTTGTTTAATTAAATTGGTAAGTATTTGCCTAGTATTTTTATGTCTAAGTGACAAAACATAGCGTACTATTATATTTGTCTATAACCTATTGTAAACCTATGTAAAACAAATAAAATATGATTTGATTTTGAAGCGGCAATAGGCTCGCCACCTATTACGTGGGATCAAAACACTGGCGAAAAGTGGGCGTTTAATATGCCTCTGCCTACCCCTTCGGGGAAACAGGCGTGAGTCTATGTATGTATGTATGTATTTCTTTGATTTGACAATTTCCATTAACTTGGAAGTGGTCTTTCATTCAATTGGAAGTGGTCTTCCATTCAATTGAAAGTGGTCTCCCATTCAATTGTAAGTGGTCTTTCATTCAATTGGATGTGGTCTTCCATTCAATTGGAAGTGGTCTTCCATTCAATTGGAAGTGGTCTTCCATTCAATTGGAAGTGGTCTTCTATTCAATTGGAAGTGGTCTTCCATTCAATTGGATGTGGTCTTCCATTCAGTCGGATGTGGTCTTCCATTCAATTGGAAGTGGTCTTCCATTCAATTGAAGGTGGTCTTCTATTCAATTAGAGGTGGTCTTCCATTCAATTGGAGGTGGTCTTCCATTCCAGTGGAGGTGGTCTTACATTGAATTGTAGGTGGTCTTCCATTGAATTGGAAGTGGTTTTCCATTGAATTGGAAGTGGTCTTCCATTCAATTGGAAGTGGTCTTCCATTCAATTGGACGTGGTCTTCCATTCGATTGGACGTAATCTTCCATTCGATTGGACGTGACCTTCCATTCGATTGGACGTGGTCTTCCATTCGATTGGACGTAGTCATCTATCAAATTGGAAACGGACTACGGAATTTCAATAAATTGGAATTGTGAATCCCTTTAAATTGGAGCCGGTAAATCCGTCGGCTTGCAGTGGAAAAATGAAAGTGGCCCCTTCGAATTTATCTAGAGGCCGCTGGCATTGTCACCCCAGCTAATATGAGAGCTGTGCTGATAGTCCTAAGAAGAGGCGGACTGCAAGAAATATTTTACCGTTGCCAGGAGCTAGCGAAAAGCTGTAGTGGATGTGAGTATTTCTGAAGTAGCTATTAAGAAACTTTATGGTACCTCTCACCTAAACAAAACACGACTTTTGAACGGCGTGGTTTCCGGCTTATTCGGCAAGATGAAGGGGAACGTTTCGAGAAGTTTCTTGTTGAGCTGAGGAATCGGGCTCGGAAGTGTATGTTCGAAGAACCTGATGACCACATAATGGACCAAATACTGGATAAATCCATACCATCGGACATAAGAAAAGTGTTGACAATGGGTGATGAGATGGCAAGGTTATCACTATGGCCAACACCTTGGAGGTTGTGGATTGCCAACGGAACTGATACGAACAAAAAGACAAAGTAAGACAAATGAAGTTAATGCAATGAGAAACCAAAGCAGGAATGGTGCTAGGTGGGCGAAACAAGAGAGCAAGGTGAGTGAAAGGAAAAGGACACCGAGGTGTGCAGGATGTGGCATATCAGCGCATGTGTCCCGGGGCCTTCCTTGCCCAATAAAGTTCAAGGGAGTGTAACGGCTACGGGGAGTGCGGCTGCTACCAAAGATTTTGCAAACCTAAAGAATTCCAACAAAAACGGAAGCTCGCCCGAAGTCCGGAAGGATAGGGTGACTGTGGCAGGAGACAATGGAGGCGTTCGCTGGGAAATGGGAAGTGCAGTATATATTTGACATGAACGACGACGTAGCTATAAAAGGTGAGATAGATATCTTTTGATACATCGGTCAAACCAGCTTTGCCACTCGCTGTAGGAGTAAATGCAACAGTGCAACGCGGGGGAGCACGATGTGCGGCTTTTTGGAGTAATGTAGGTGCTTAAATAAAACAATGTTTTATTAAATAAAAAGAAATGTATTCATAAAGCGCAGACAACGCACTTTGGGTAACCAAAGACTGGAGAGGAATCACAGAGCTTTTTAAGAAATTGGGCAATAGGGCAAATATAGAAGAATACTGAAAAGAAGATCGGAATGAATGAGAATGAATGAAAAAATAATGCTGTCGGAAATAGACACATTGGGATATTGCGACATTAAAGACAAGACGGGGGTAAAAGCAGACGCAAGTCCTATAGAACTGGGAGCGGTATTAGCGCAAGTTGATAGTAAAGGACCAAGAACCGTTGATTTCCATATTCTGCTTGGCATACTACGCTCTATTAACATATCTCCACAAGTGATTGATTGGTTTCACAGTTACCTATTTGGCCGCTGACAACGTATACGGATCGAAGACTCTTTCTTTTCGTGATGCAATACTACAGTCGGCGTCCCACAGGGTGGCGTTCTATCTCCCTTACTATTCTCATTTTTTATAAATTCTATCTCTTATCAGCTTCAGTCATCCTACCACCTTTATTCAGATGATCTTTAAATTTACACTCAAGCTCCTGTACACGAGTTGTTTAAAGCATTCCGCATCATTAATACAGATTTAAACCGGATAGCTGCATGGAGTCTCAGATTTGGTCTACAAATCAACCCTGCAAAAACGCAGGTTATTATTGTTGGCAGTCCCAAGATGATCTCACGTGTGGACTGGACTCGTCTACCTCAAATTAACTTTAGTGGTATCCCCATACCCATTAGTGACTGCGTAAAGAACCTGGGTGTTTATTTAGATACAACACTATCCTGGGGCCCACAAATTGGTCAAGTCAGTCGCAAATTATTCGCTGCGTCTGGGACGTTGCGAAGATTGCGGAACTTTCTGCCGACTGCCACGAAGATTGCGCTCGCAAATTCTCTTCTGTTGCCTATCCTTGACTATGCTGATGTCAGCTATCTAGATCTCACTGAGGAGCAACTTGATAAGCTTGAGCGCCTTCAAAACTTTTGTATTAGATTTATATTTGGATTACGCAAATACGATTACGTTTCTGATTTCCGCAAATTGCTCAAGTGGCTCCCAATTCGCCTTCGACGGAATACTCACATTCTTTCTTTACTTTATAACATTCTTTTTAATCCTTCATCGCCGCCTTATTTAAAGGAACGGTTCAATTTTCTATGTGACACACATTCAAGATCGCTGAGGTCATCGGTGAATTTAATATTGGCAAGTCCAATGCATTCGACGTCTTTTTATGACAAGTCATTCACGGTACAAGCCGTTCGCTTGTGGAATGCTTTGCCTATATCCATAAAGCAGGCTCAAACGTTAAATACCTTTAAAAAGTTATTAAAAGACTACTATTTATCTATTTAATCTTTTCTATCTATTGTCAAACTCATACCTTGTTGTTCTATCTTCCATTTGCTACACCTTTATGTATGTATTATATATTTTATAATAATTATTTATGTATGTTTATGTAGTATATTTTTTAGTATTTTATGTGTGTATTTTTAACACTATGTATGTAAATATTAGTTTTTTTTTAGTTTTTTTATTGTGTTTACTGTAAATAAAATTGTATAAATCATTAGTATCGCCAAACTGCCCTTATTCCAGGCTCTTTGCTTTTCTAGTCCATCCAAAGGTTGCTTGGAAGATATTGCTTATAAGTAATAAGGCCGCCATTTGTACCTTAACTTTTATTTTACAAATGTATAGTAAATTGTATTACTTTGGTGTACAATAAAGATGATTTGTAATATGAAATATAGCAAACGGAAATTGGACACTCAATGTGAAAGAAAATATAGCCAGACAGAAAAAGAGGCTTTTGCTGTGCCCAGATCAAACCCGTGTACTCGTGTGGAAAGACGATTTTTGCGAAGAAAAAAGAAAAGAAACGCGGACCAGTATCGAGATTATGTAAAGATTAGATCGCTAAATCCAGTCCATCATCAGAAGAGACTTACGTTCACCAGATAGTTGAGCTGGCGAAACCCTCTGCAACCTCAATGCAACAAATAATAAAGGAATCAGGAAGCGATCGGGAGATCACTCATGCTAAGAAAGAAATTTATGGTGACTAGAGGGATGAGTCCAGAAAATCATGCAGAATATTAACGGATGAATTGTATTTATGTGAGAACATTTTACTGATAGGAAAAGGAATAGTCATTCAAAGGAGCCTCAGGAGAAAGCTTCTGCTGGCGGCGCATCAGAGGCATCCAAGTGTGGTCGCCTTCGTGTGTGGGATCCCGTGGGATCTGCTGGCCTAGGATCGATGGGGACGTTGAATGGGCGATGAAGAATTGCAAAGGATGCACTCTAGTTAGCTTACCAAGTTCTCTAGCACCTATAAATGGATGAGAATTTTGATATTGCGATCGATCTATTGGACCCATTGCCAAATAACGATTATATTCTTGTTGTGTGTATAGTGAAGTTAAAATCGCTGTAAAGAAATCAAGATTACGAGAACCATAACGAGTTCGCAAATTATAAAAAATCTGAGAGAAGTCTTCGGTCGGCTGAGCTGACCACTATCGGTCACTACTGATGGCTGTTCGTCTGATTCGCGGCGGTTCGTTGGCGAGGAGTTGAAAATTTTGTCATGATGGTGATATTAAAATTTTAACACAGTGTGATATTAGCCACAAATGAAGAGAGCATCTAACCAAAGACAGTAAAAGGACTCAAGAGAAAAGCAGGGTATGAAAGAAACACTAAAATTTTTAATACTGAATGAAGTACAACGCCACCTCCCATACGGTAACTGGAAAAACGTCAGAAGTATTTTTCAAGAGAATGAACATAGATAAAAACCCAATGTTGAAATATATAAGTAAGACGGATAAAAAGACTATTAAATCTATTTTAAGAGACAAGACGGCTAATGAGACCGAAGTTGCAAAAGGAAAAAGGAAAAGAATACGGAGACCGCAAGAGAAGAGCGGTAAGGCCAAAACAAACAGAAGGGGACAGCATCTATGTATGGTATGGTAGCCTGGGCTGTTTCCGCAACTCAACGTCCTGGCGTGTATTTTGCGTATAAGGTCTAGGTATAAGAAAAATAAGGCAATGACGTATAATTATTTGCCATTGAAATAGACATACATTATAGTGATTTATTTATTTATTTATTTATATATTAATTACAACGGTTATACACCAATAACAGTAATTAATTAATCAATTTCTTATGTACTAAATAGATTACATTATCATTCATATGAAAATTACAACAGTCGTATTAAAATTACATTCTTTTAAAATTACAAATAATAATTAGTTCATGCAATACAATTCAGATACAATGTCTTTCACAAAATTTCAAACATGATATAATAATTTGGTTGAATCTATCAGTCAACACGTCACAATCGGGTAGGTCAAGAATTGGGGCATTGATTGCGCTATGCATGCGATACAATGGAGAATGCGCACGCGACACTGTGCGGCAGGGTGCGGTCGCAAATAGTCTGGGACGGCGGTTGGATCGGTGGCGTAGATAATTGTCGGGGACATAAATTGCACATAGTACGAGTAATTTGTGTAATTCTGGGCAATAATCACATTTCGCAGTATGTTCAGAGCAGTGATGACCTGCGCCTGAGACCGCCGGACAGCTATGGAATTATATCCTAAAGTACCAAGCAAGAAATCTGTAGGGTACATAAATGGATAATACCCATGATTTCTCTTGTATAAGTAGCGTAGGAAGGCTTTTTGAATCTTTTCAATAAGTAAGGTGTATGTTGATTCATATGGACTCCACACACAAGCTGCAAATTCCAATTTACTCCGAACAAGGGAATTATACAGTATTTTGATGATGGTGGGATCACGAAAATCACTTGCATTGCGCAAAACAAAACCTAGTCTCCTATATGATTCAGCGGCCACTGCGGAGATGTGCTGGTGAAATGTCAGACCACAATCGAAGATTACGCCAAGATCACGCATGTTAAATACGCGAGTTACCTCGGTATCACCTAATTTGTACACGGTTTGACTAGGTCGTGATTTACGGCTGAACGTCATAATGTAACACTTACTGGTGTTGAAATACAATTTATTTGTAAGACTCCATTGTAAGATTCGATCAATATCACTTTGGAGATCCAAGCTAGTGCGACTCTCAGTAATTTCGAGTACTAACTTCAAGTCGTCCGCATAAAGCAGGCATTTGGCATATTGTACTACATTGACAAGATCATTAATCATTAAAAGAAAAAGTAATGGACCAAGAACTGATCCTTGGCTCACTCCAGATCGCGTGTGATATGATCCTGAAAGAAAACATCCATGAGAAACAAATTGCTTCCGGTTCAAGAGATAGTTAGCAAATAATTGCAGAAGCTTTGGTGTGAATCCTATGGGTTGTAATTTGCTCAGTAAGATGTCATTATCTACGGCATCGAACGCCTTTTTAAAATCAAAATAAAGAACATCTACTTCATGCCCCCTATCCAAACCCTTCGAGACGTAATCAACTAACGACAGCAGATTTGTTTCCACTGAACGACCGGGTCGGAAGCCGTGTTGTTCATCACACAAGTAAGCTTTTAATTGGTGGTAAATTTCATTATGCACAATTGTTTCGAACACCTTGGCTGGACATGACAAAACCGCAATTGGACGATGTTCCTCAACTGAGGATTTATTATTGGTTTTCGGTATCGGAGTAACGCGGGATACCTTCCATTGATCCGGATATATGCCACTTTGAAGGGCCAAGTTAATTATGTAAGTGAGTGGGAAAGCAAGAAATTCCACACAGCCAATCAATATATATGGTGGAACTTTGTCTGGACGGACTGAGCTCCGCGGTTTTAATTTACGATTGCCTTAACCAGAGCTATAGTGAAGTTACTAATGTGTATGTAGCCTCCGTGAGTTGTAGCTGCGACAGGTAATATGTTATCAGCATCCAGTTTGAGGCTCTGTTGCAAAAACACACTAGAAAAATACTTAGCAAAGGCATTCGCTGCGTCATTGCTGGTAAAGGCTTTGTTATCGTAGGTTATTGTAGGCTCAAAGCCACGTTTGGACCGAAGACTTTTGATGTGCTGCCAAAATTGAAGGGGATTATGTCTAATACACTTTTCAGTTGATGCAATATATTGCTTGTATGCACAATCAATACGTTTTTTTAAGTCATATCGAATACTACAAAATGTAAAATACACACTAGGGTCGGCGTAACGTTTCCATTTCCTGTGAAGCTTAATTTTATGCTTTGAATCTCTAATGACATCATAGGAAAACCAGACGGGATAACGTTTCCTATTACATATAGATCTCTTTTTTTTTGGTACACAAATATCAAATATGTTATATAGTATTCTGTAGAACTCACCAGCAGCGGACGGTACATCCGTGGCACTAGTGATACTGCTCCAATCAGTCTGTGACATGAGTTCGTAAAGTAAACGAAATTCAGCCTTACAAAAATTCCAGTCGGTCGTTGAGTCGAGGTTACTCGGACTGGTCTTCTCTTTGCTCAACGTCGTAAGAAGTTTGATATTAATGTCAAGGGGTGGATGATATGAGTCAACGTTTACAATGCCACCAGCCTCAGCGGGCTGAACTTGCACAGCGCAATCAATATCCCTTGATAGGACGACATCCAATTTGCCGCCAAAAACATTATGTATATTATTATTATCAAACATCGAGCAAAATGAAAGGAAGTATGCAAAATAGCTGTTGACAGATTTTATTTATTTATTATTTTACTTATTTAAATTTTGCACAAACAAGGTGTACATGGTTGGACATAATGCCATAAGGCATTTTCTACCTGTCAACCTTAAGGTGGAGCAGAGATAAAAGTGGTAGGTGCATTTTACCGATAACATTGAAAAATAATAAATAATGTTTTCTAAATGAAATTTAGTCATAATTATGTAATATATAGTATAATATAGGGATAGAATTCATACACAAAGAATGTACATCCAAATATACATACATAAACATAACACATACATGTATATAATACATATATAGATCTAAATATACATACACAACATATGCATACATATATATATATATATATATATATATATATATATATATAATACATATACCTATATATCTAAATATACATACATAACAAATACATAAATACTTATAGTAATGGATGAGAGTGATGAGCTGATTCCGTCAATCTCTTCAAAAGAAGCTCTCGTACCTTCGTTTTAAATGCATAACGGTTAATGGACAATCTGATTTCAGGAGGGAGTGTATTCCATAAAAGAACAGACTGTACTACAAAAGAAGACTTGACGAACCCAGTAGAATGACTGGGACAAGAAAGAAGAAGATTGTAAGAAGAACGAAGATCTCTCACATGTGTTGAAGATAGATATTGGAAGTATGGGGTGAGATAAGTTGGAGGGGAAGGAGACTTGAGAATAGAGAAGAGAGTAGTAAGAGCGCGCAAACACCGGCGCTGACGAATTTGTAACCATCTTAGTTCGGAACGATAAGCAGAGACGTGATCATACTTACGAAGATTATAAATGAATCGAATGCAGTTAGTGAGAAGTCGGTCGTACTTATTGAGATATTCTGCATTCAGGTCATAATAGCACATATCACCATAGTCGATTGTGGGAAATATTAAGGCCTGCACAAGCATTGTCTTGGTCTTGGAAGGAAGGAAATTCTTGAACCAGTAAAGAGCTCTAAGGGTTCCAGTGACCCTCTGACCAACTTTAGTCACCTGCTCTTGCCAATTGAGAGTGGAATCCATGTACAAGCCTAGATTTTTTACGGTTGTACAGTATGGAAAAACCAAACCATTAAACATAATAGGTGCTAACGTATTTAGGTCTATCCTGGGTATTAAGCGGTGACTGCCTACAATAATGGCCTGGCATTTTGCTGGGTTAACGGTTAAACCAAATTTATTACACCAGTCCATCATAGACTCAAGGTCCCTATTCATATCATCAATGGCCACCGTTACATCTTCCACTCTCGCTTGGGAGTACAACTGCAGGTCATCAGCATAAAGATGATACGAACATCGAAGATTAGGAGTTAATAAGTTAATAAAAATAGAGAATAGTAAAGGAGAAAGAATGCCACCCTAAGGAACACCACAGACAATGTCTCGCCAACTGGATGACATTTCATCACAGCGAACAGACTGCTCACGTTCCTGAAGATACGATGAGAACCATTCCAGTGCAGCAGGAGAGATCATGATATAGGAGAGGATAGATAGGAGGATATCGTGACTGACGGTGTTAAAGGCGTTCGAGAAGTCAAACATAGTCAACACAGTTACTTTAGTGTCCTCCATGCCTGCCCCAACATCGCCAGTCACTTTGAGGAGTGCAGAAGTCGTGCTGTGATCTGGCCTGAATACGGATTGCAAAGGACTAAGCAAATTATTTTTATATACGAATTCAGACAACTGTTTATACATAATATAATATACAGGCTTCAAGCACTTTGGATAGGAAGGGCAGAATAGAGATTGGACGGAAATGGTTAGGGAGGGAAGGGTTCGTAATCTTAGGGAGTGGAATAACAAAGGCTGCACGCCACAGAGAGGGGAAAGAACCACTGTCAATTGAAAAATTTACAATGTGGGATATAGGAAGGATGAGATGATCCAGGATAGGGATTATCATGCGGCGGCTGATAGAATCAAACCCCACAGCGTTGGATTTAATAGACTGGATAATCTTCTTAACCTCACCCGATGCAACTGGAGAATAATTAAAAGCTTCAATATTCGGACGGGGAAGTCCAGCAATACAGTCAACTGTTTGACGCCTGGTTTGATGATCCAGTTGAGAAGTAGATGAGAAATGGTTGTTTAAATCATCCAAACCAATCGTAATTTGAGGAGTTGTGTGTTGCTGTTTGCCAATACCTAGAGTCCCAAGGAACTTCCAGATACTAGCAGAAGAAGAATAATTTATATTGTCGAAAATATGGCGGAGTTTAGCGTTGCGTATCATCTGATTAAACCGATTCCTTGCAGTTTTGTACAGACTCCAATTCTCGTCAGATCGCTCCTTTTTAAACTTACGGAATGCTCGATCGCGGCGCCTCATGGCCATTTGAACGCCCCTGGAGAGCCAAGGAGTGGGAGGACGTTTTAATTTAATTCTCCTGATAGGAGCATGCTTATTGTAGAGGCCGAGTAGAGTATCGTTCAAAATCGAAACCTTTACATCAACGGTGTTGGCTGCTAACAAATAAGACCAATCGAGTTCAGCAGCATCCCTTTGCAGCTTCTCACTATCCATACGTCCAAAACAACGCATGTGCAGGACCTTAGGGTGGGGTTTAGGAGGTTTAAGGTGATAGGATAGGTAGATCAGGTCATGGTGGGAGAAGATTTTGAAGCACTGTTGAGGTTAATATCACCAATTGTAAATATATTACTTTTAAAATTGTTCACGAAGGATTCCACTTTGCAGAACCACTCAAAATACACAGAATCCGCGGCACTTGGAAGAATATAGACGGCACAGATATATACACTAATTCCTCTAACGGTCAGTTTGACCCAAAGATCTTCTCCGTCAGCAGTTTCCAAATCCCTGGCGCGAACAGGCGCAATTCCCGGCATAGCAGCTATTATGATCCCTCCTCCCGGTCCGTTTCTGTCTCGGCGTACTGCATTCCAGCCAGTGGACACAACCTCAGAGTTCTCCACTGAAGAATCCAAGAAGGTCTCAGTAGCAACAATAATATCACAATCC